>CM060957.1:2133331-2840831 GCA_030765055.1 Mantis religiosa | reverse complement strand
CTTAATGACGACTTACTATGATGTAAGTACTTTAAGGTCCGGGCTTTATAGTAAACCACTAGGAGTTCTCATAAACACATGAGACAACTACCTTAATGACGACTTACTATGCTGTAAGTACTTTAAGGCCCGGGCTTTATAGTAAACCACTAGGAGTTCTCATAAACACAAGAGACAACTACCTTAATGACGACGTACTATGTTGTAAGTACTTTAAGGCCCGGACTTTATAGTAAACCACTAGGAGTTCTCATAAACACATGAGACAACTACCTTAATGACGACTTACTATGCTGTAAGTACTTTAAGGCCCGGGCTTCATAGTAAACCACTAGGAGTTCTCATAAACACATGAGACAACTACCTTAATGACGACTTACTATGCTGTAAGTACTTTAAGGCCCGGACTTTATAGTAAACCACTAGGAGTTCTCATAAACACATGAGACAACTACCTTAATGACGACTTACTATGCTGTAAGTACTTTAAGGCCCGGGCTTTATAGTAAACCACTAGGAGTTCTCATAAACACATGAGACAACTACCTTAATGACGACTTACTATGCTGTAAGTATTTTAAGGCCCGGACTTTATAGTAAACCACTAGGAGTTCTCATAAACACATGAGACAACTACCTTAATGACGACTTACTATGCTGTAAGTACTTTAAGGTCCGGACTTTATAGTAAACCACTAGGAGTTCTCATAAACACATGAGACAACTACCTTAATGACGACTTACTATGCTGTAAGTACTTTAAGGTCCGGACTTTATAGTAAACCACTAGGAGTTCTCATAAACACAAGAGACAACTACCTTAATAACGACTTACTATGCTGTAAGTACTTTAAGGTCCGGACTTTATTGTTTGGAGCACTATTAAGTACAATTAATGGAAATTAATTGTTCTTTCACACTAGCCTTGTGTAGGCTAAAGTGTGGAAACGTAGAGTCAGACTGAGTAGCTCAACTGTTAGAGCGGCCGGACGGAGACTAGAAGATCCGTGGTTCAAATCCCGGCTATGGCATTGAATTTTTCAGTCTGGCTCTACCCTTTCATAATAAATAAATAAATAAATAGTCGAAGAAAAGAGGAAATTTGCAAAAATAAAGCTTTTTTTTTTGTAATATACATCCTCCAACGTTACCGACAGTTAATAGGATGATTAAGTAGAAAGGCGATTTTATAAGTTTTCAATTTACTTCAAAATTTTGTCATCAATGTCTTTTTCAAGTATTAGACAATTTGAAATTTCTGTAAATATATCTTGCAGTATCCGAATTATTCCATTTACCGCAAAGTGATTTTAAAAATAACTCTAAAAAATCTGTATCATTTACATGATTTTAAAATTCAAATCTACCATCAGCTTGAGATGAAAATAAAATTCTTTCATTTTAAATTTAAAGGTTTTTTTAATGTGGTATATAATTATAAGATTGGATAACTGTAAAATTATTCGAAAGAAGAAAAGAATTACTTGCATGCTTGCTTGCTTGCGTTCTTACTTTTCAGGAATTTACGTGACAAATTTGGGAAGAATTGGATTTAACTGTATCTAATGGGGCATTTTCAAATATGAATTCCAAACTTCTCAACAAAACATTCAAATCATGAAAATTTAACGTACATCATATAAGTGATGGTATTTTTAAAAAGTAAAAGTGTATGGCATTCAGGTACTTTTAAATTCATTGACTTTTTGGGGAAATTTTTTACTAAATTTTCGTGTAGAAGGTCATTAACCTGTTTAGCAAAATGGCGATGAGGTACCGAAGTGTGTATAGAAAATTGCCAACGAATGTTACAAGGAATATACAATAATCACAACGATTAAACTAATATGTTAGCGTGCAGAATTGTACTTCAAGACTCACCAAAGTCTCCTTCCTTACTGTGCAAAAGAGTAGACCAAGAAAAATGAAACTATTTGAACAGGAAAATGAAAGCTTTGTAAACGCGGCAGTCTGTCTTCTCAGGTAACAAAGGAGAATCTACGTCAGGTGACGTATGTCGTTCCATAGAACAATGATATCGAGTAGCACAGTTTTGCCAAGGATATCACTGATGACGTGACTTGTTAGGCGATATTGTCTGTTACCAGAGGGCCGTGGTTAGTCAGAATAGAATGTTCTTTTCTCATCTTTCTGCACACATACATTTATTAATACGTTACAATTAGCAACATTCATAACACATAATAACAACCTTTCTTTTTCATTTCCATCTGCTTGCCTTAAATTCCGATCTCAATACTTAAAATCCCTGGTTTTCCGTATTTTGATGACTCTCTGCTCTATTATAGCCCTTGCAGTTTCTCCAAACTTACTTCCTGATTATTCTTAACCATTTCTCTCTGACTTTCAACAAACAATAACCTATATTTCTCACACTATTTTCTTCTTTTACAGACATTTTCCTGGTTGGTAATATCTCTCTCCCCTCCGTCATACTTTTCAATTTTTATTAACAAATCATTCCTTTGTTTGTTTACAATATAATATACCATTCCAGCTTGTATTATCTTCCCCATACATTAGGCATTTCCCTTTATCGTTATTATGTCTAATACCTTTCAAATTTCTAACTCATGTTTTCGCCCTAGCTTTTTAGGAATTCTACGTACCTTTCCCTCCTCGATATTGTTTGTATTTCCCTATATAACTTCAACGAGCTTTTCTCCCTTGTACTAGCAGGAACACTTGACTATCAATATCTTATGATCTTCATTCTAAAGGCCTTTCAACAATACTGTCTTATCCTTCAAATTAAATAAGCCACGTTCTATAAATGACAGATGTTTATTTCTTTTTTATTAATGTTACTACGGTGGGAAAAGAATAAATTGAGAAATATTTTTGCAGCAATAAGGAACATGGATGGAGAATGCGGACAAACTTGGAGTTAGAGTGTCTACTTGGACAATCACATTTAGTAGTGAAAATTAAATAACGAAGAATAAGGTGGATTGGCCATTTGTAGAGAATGCCGGAAACCAATGTAGTTACGAAGATATTCATTGGTCAGCTTGAAGGCAGAAGAAGAAGAGGAATGTACAAATGAGTACAGGGTACATAGAGTTTAGCGTTACCAGTCATTGGACTTTCAGGACCTCCAACGTTGTCATATCGGACGATGAATGCAATGATGTTCAAATGAGTACAGGGTACATAGAGCTTAGAGTTACCAGTTATTCGTCTTTCAGGATAAGAGAAAACCTCCAACGTTGTCACACAGGACGATGAATGAAATGATGTTCAAATGAGTACAGGGTACATAGAGCTTAGAGTTACCAGACATTCATCTTTCAGGATAAGAGAAAACCTCCAACGTTAAGTCATATCAGACGATGAATGAAATGATGTTCAAATGAGTACAGAGTACATAGAGCTTAGCGTTACCAGACATTCATCTTTCAGGATAAGAGTAAACCTCCAACGTTAAGTCATATCGGACGATGAATGAAATGATGTTCAAATGAGTACAGGGTACACAGAGCTTAGCGTTAGCAGACATTCATCTTTCAGGATACGAGAAAACCTTCAACGTTAAGTCATATCGGACGATGAATGAAATGATGTTTAAATCAGTACAGGGTACATAGAGCTTAGAGATACCAGACATTCATCTCTCAGAATGAGAGAAAAGCTCCAACGTTAAGTCATATCCGATGATGAATGAAATGTTCAAATGAGTACAGGGTACATAGAGCTTAGAGTTACCAGACATTCATCTTTCAGGATAAGAGAAAACCTCCAACGTGAAGTCATATCGGACGATGAATGAAATGATGTTCAAATGAGTACAGGGTACATAGAGCTATGAGTTACCAGACATTCATCTTTCAGGATAAGAGAAAACTTCCAACGTAAAGTCATATCAGACGATGAATGAAATGATGTTCAAATAAGTACAGGGTACATAGAGCTTAGAGTTACCAGACAGTCATCTTTCAGGATAAGAGAAAACTTCCAACGTTAAGTCATATCGGACGATGAATGAAATGATATTCAAATGAGTACAGGGTACATAGAGCTTATAGTTACCAGACATTCATCTTTCAGGGTAAGAGAAAACCTCCAACGTGAAGTCATATCGGACGATGAATGAAATGATGTTCAAATGAGTACAGGGTACATAGAGCTTATAGTTACCAGACATTCATCTTTCAGGGTAAGAGAAATCCTCCAACGTTAAGTCATATCGAACGATGAATGAAATGATGTTCAAATAAGTACAGGGTACATAGAGCTTAGAGTTACCAGACATTCATCTTTCAGGATAAGAGAAAACCTCCAACATGAAGTCATATCGGACGATGAATGAAATGATGTTCAAATGAGTACATGGTACATAGAGCTTAGAGTTACCAGACATTCATCTTTCAGGATAAGAGAAAACCTCCAACGTGAAGTCATATCGGACGATGAATGAAATGATGTTCAAATGAGTACAGGGTACATAGAGCTTAGAGTTACCAGACATTCATCTTTCAGGATAAGAGAAAACCTCCAACGTGAAGTCATATCAGACGATGAATGAAATGATGTTCAAATGAGTACAGGGTACATAGAGCTTAGAGTTACCAGACATTCATCTTTCAGGATAAGAGAAAACTTCCAACGTTAAGTCATATCGGACGATGAATGAAATGATGTTCAAATGAGTACAGGGTACATAGAGCTTAGAGTTACCAGACATTCATCTTTCAGGATAAGAGAAAACTTCCAACGTTAAGTCATATCGGACGATGAATGAAATGATGTTCAAATGAGTACAGGGTACATAGAGTGTAGAGTTACCAGACATTCATCTTTCAGGATAAGAGAAAACCTCCAACGTTAAGTCATATCGGACGATGAATGCAATGATGTTGAAATGAGTACAAGGTACATAGAGCTTAGAGTTACCATGCATTCATCTTTCAGGATAAGAGAAAACCTCCAAAGTTAAGTCATATCGGACGATGAATGCAATGATGTTGAAATGAGTACAAGGTGCATAGAGCTATGAGTTACCAGACATTCATCTTTCAGGATAAGAGAAAACCTCCAACGTTAAGTCATATCAGACGATGAATGAAATGATGTTGAAATGAGTACAGGGTACATAGAGCTTGGAGTTACCAGACATTCATCTTTCAGGATAAGAGAAAACCTTCAACGTTAAGTCAGGTGAGACGATGAATGAGGTGATGTTCAAATTGGGAACAGGGTACATAGAGCTTATAGTTACCAGACATTCATCTTTCAGAATGAGTGAAGATTTTATCCATATAACTCATTCTCATGGAGTGTGGAGGTCGGGAGACTTTGAGCGATACGTGGGCACGTTGGCAGCACGCTAGAGAGGAGGCGACGTGTTTATGGTTATTAATTTTTAAATGTGTGTAAACGTGCTTTTGAAATAATTTTAGATTTTCTAAGTGAATTGCTTTATACTTTTCAGTCCGTTTTATAAACGTATGTTACACTTTTACAGTTTTTACTATATTATATATTGTAACAGCTGCTGTCAGTTTTTTTTCTTTGTTCCTCCCCCCCCCTTTTATGTCAGTGGAGTTTTGGTACGTCAAAGACTTATTCACTTATTGGGTTTTTCCTAAATTCCCAGTGTCACACATACTCCGCTGGAACAGAACTAGGGACCTCGGACTTTCAAGATAGCTGTATTACTTGACGTCATTGTCATTGTTGATTTTCCGTCTGTTTTTTATACCCTTATGAGTTATGTTTAAGGCTTCAGGGCTCCAGTTAATCATAAAGTTAATATAAAATCAACTGCAAAATTTGTGACCAACATGCAGACAAGAAAGCGGGAATAAGAATACCGTAAATGTAGGATTTTTTGAAGTTGTAAAGCAATTTTTGTATTTAGTGATAAACTTACCAATTTCAGGTTCTGTCGTTGGTTTTTCCTGCTCCTGCTGTGTCGTTGTGTCTTCAACAGGTTGCACGGCTTCCTTGCTCGTGTTACACCCCATTTTGCACAAACACTAGCTAAAACTTCATAAAGTTTGTCTACTAAGGCAAGTCGCTGCTACAAGCAACAGAACCTATCACGAGAGCCGATGTACTCCTCGTGGCAGTGCGCAACAAACATCCCGCGCCGACTGAATCATACAGTGCAGTACAGCGTGCCCGCCAGCCTGCCCGCCTCGTGTGTGCGCATTATCTGATTCAAAAACATCCGCCGCACGATATCCGAGTACAGCGAGAACACAAAACAATAATCCAGTAGCGAGGCGTGACTTCCAAATTCAGGAAAGCTCCAAGTAATAACTTTCATTAAAATAAGAGAGAATCATGACTCAAAGAACTAATACTACTCTTTAGTACTCTTTCTATTGTACAGTCACACGTAGGTCCAGTAGCAGGGCGTGACTTCCAAATTCAGGGAAGCTCCAAGTAATAACTTTCATTAAAATAAGAGAGAATAATGACTCAAAGAACTAAGCCTACTCATTCTATTGTACAGACACACGTAGGTCCAGTAGCGAGGTGTGACTTTCAAAGTGAGGGAAGATCCAAATAATAATTTTCATTAAAATAAGAGAGAATAATGCATCAAAGAACTAAGTCTACTCATTCTATTGTACAGACACACGTAGGTCCAGTAGCGAGGTGTGACTTTCAAAGTGAGGGAAGATCCAAATAATAATTTTCATTAAAATAAGAGAGAATAATGACTCAAAGAACTAAGTCTATTCATTCTATTGTACAGTCACACGTAGGTCCAGTAGCAGGGCGTGACTTCCAAATTCAGGGAAGCTCCAAGTAATAACTTTCATTAAAATAAGAGAGAATAATGACTCAAAGAACTAAGGCTACTCTTTAGTACTCTTTCTATTGTACAGTCACACATAGGTCCAGTGTCAAGGTGTGACTTTCAAAGTGAGGGAAGATCCAAATAATAATTTTCATTAAAATAAGAGAGAATAGTGACTCAAAGAACTAAGCCTACTCATTCTATTGTACAGACACACGTAGGTCCAGTAGCGAGGTGTGACTTTCAAAGTGAGAGAAGATCCAAATAATAATTTTCATTAAAATAAGAGAGAATAATGAGTCAAAGAACTAAGTCTACTCATTCTATTGTACAGACACACGTAGGTCCAGTAGCGAGGTGTGACTTTCAAAGTGAGGGAAGATCCAAATAATAATTTTCATTAAAATAAGAGAGAATAATGACTCAAAGAACTAAGTCTACTCATTCTATTGTACAGACACACGTAGGTCCAGTAGAGAGGTGTGACTTTCAAAGCGAGGGAAGCTTCAATTAATAATTATCATTAAAATAAGAGAGAATAATGATTCAAAGAACTAAGTCTACTCATTCTATTGTACAGTCACACGTATGTCCAGTAACGAGACGTGACTTTCAAAGTGAGGGAAGCTCCAAATATAAATTTTCTTTAAAATAAGAGAGAATAATGCCTCAAAGAACTAAGACTACTCTTTCTACTGTAAAGACACACGTAGGTCCAGTAGCGAGGCGTGACTTTCAAAGTGAGGGAAGCCTCAAATAATAACTTTCATTAAAATAAGAGAGAATAATGCCTCAAAGAACTAAGACTACTCTTTCTACTGTACAGACACACGTAGATCCAGTAGCGAGGTGTGACTTTCAAAGTGAAGGAAGCCTCAAATAATAACTTTCATTAAAATAAGAGAGAATAATGACTCAAAGAACTAAGTCTACCCTTTCTATTGTACAGACACACGTAGGTCCAGTAGCGAGGGGTGACTTCCAAGTTCAGGAAGGCTCCAAGTAATAACTTGCATTAAAATAAGAGAGAATGATGACTCAAGTAACTAAGGCTACTCTTTAGTACTCTTTCTATTGTACAGTCACACGTAGGTCTAGTACCGAGGCATGACTTTCAAAGTGAGGGAAGCTCCAAATAATAATTTTCATTAAAATAAGAGAGAATAAAATGCTGATAAACGATTCCATGAATATCAAAGAATGAGATGACCATAACTTTCCCAGTAGAAGCAACCACTTTTGCTTTTTGGGGGGTTGGTGATGAAGGAGATTTCCACACTGAGCTTTGCTATTTGCTCCTAGGATCAAAACGATGTAGCCAAGTTTCATCAGCACTGATTATGTTTGAAAGAAACTACGGATATTCCTCTAACATGAACTTTAACTGTATGCAGACGTGCATGGGAATGTTCTTTTGTTCGGGAATCAACAGTCTTGGAACTCATCGCGCACAAACACGTCTCATGTGTAATGTTTCTGTCACCAACGTGTGGGTGGCACCCAATGATATGTTCAGTATTTCAGAAAGTGATCTTAAGGTAATTCGTCGATCCTCTCTCACAATGGCAGCAGCAGTGTTGATGTTTTCTTCCGTAAGAGCAGTAACTGGAGCACCGGGTCCACCTTCCTTTGAAATTGATTGTCTCCCCTCTTTAAACATTTTAAACCACCTCCAAGCTGTGCTATAGGGAAGAACAGACTCTCCATAGGCCTCCTGTAACATTGTATAGGACTCAACTGAAGATTTGTTGAGACGAAAGCAGAATTTCAAAGTCGTATATTGTTCCTCGCGTGTTACCTCCACTGCAGTGGTAGGCGATACTGAACATGTCTGAACTTGCCTGGTTCTCACAGGCGGGAACCAGGAGTACCAAAAATGAAACTACTACGGCGTGTTTGTTTCAGATCAAGCTAACAGAATATAATAAGATTGAACTTGAGTGTGAAAAATTATGATCATTCTTTATTGAAGAGCCCTCGTTTGCAATTGCTCTATTTCTGGTATTTTTTATTTTTTAAGTTCTTTTAAGATATATTTATAAAGAATCTACATTGACATTGCTCGAGAAACTTGTACAGTAAGAAAATACATACCTTCTTACGTCCATAATGCTCCTTGTTGTTATGATGGTTACATAATCAGTGCTGCCAACGCAGAAAAATAAATACCGCTAAAACAGTGGGCGAAGCGGATTAAGATAAGCCAGGGGATCCAGTTTTTTTATTTTATTTACGTCATCTAACGTTAAGTCATAACGTACGAGGAATGAAATGCTGAAATGACTCCAGGAAAATGGAGAGTGATACCACGAAATCTGTGTGGACGCTGAAGTAATTCATATAGGGAACATGTGAGTTATATGAATATACAACTGTAGAAATGTGCTATTATGTTCTCATGTTCCATTCCGATTCGTTCGCTATGACATTATCTGAAGACGTTCACAGAGAATTCACTAAATCTATTTGTCATAAAAGTGTTTTAAGCTGTTGCATATTAATAAGTCATTTAGGAGGAAAAAACCTTTTAAACGCAGAGGTGAACGACCTAATGGATATAGACATATATGCTAACACTCTATTTACTTTATTTTGTGTTGGACAGCCCTGCCGCAGTAGACCTCCTAATGGCCAAATAGAGGGCGCCCTGTCGGCGCCGCGACGCTAACACCAGGGCGCGTGGAGTAGATATGGATTATATTTGATTTGTCATTTTCAATTTATCTTATGGGTTCTATCTCTGACTTTCCTTTGTGTTACTGCCTCAAGTGATCCAGTTTCTATAGGTCGTCAGCCAACCTGGTTGACTCATCGGTATTTCCGGGGTTTTCCAGGATCATTACATCTCTCCAACCTCATCAGCCTTATTTCACCCTCATCGGCTGTTTCTATTATACTATCAGACGATGAATGAAATGATCTTCAAATGAGTACAGGGTACATAGAGCTTACAGTTACCAGACATTCATCTTTCAGGATAAGAGAAAACCTCCAACGTTAAGTCATATCGGACAATGAATGAAATGATGCTCAAATGAGTACAGAGTACATAGAGCTTAGAGTTACCAGACATTCATCTTTCAGGATAAGAAAAAAACCTCCAACGTTAAGTCATATCGGACGATGAATGAAATGATGTTCAAATGAGTACAGAGTACATAGAGCTTAGAGTTACCAGACATTCATCTTTTAGGATAAGAGAAAACCTCCAACGTTAAGTCATATCGGACGATGAATGAAATGATGTTCAAATGAGTACAGGGTACATAGAGCTTAGAGTTACCAGACATTCATCTTTTAGGATAAGAGAAAACCTCCAATGTTAAGTCATATCGGACGATGAATGAAATGATGTTCAAATGAGTACAGGGTACATAGAGCTTAGAGTTACCAGACATTCATCTTTCAGGATAAGAGAAAACCTCCAATGTTAAGTCATATCGGACGATGAATGAAATGATGTTCAAATGAGTACAGAGTACATAGAGCTTAGAGTTACCAGACATTCATCTTTTAGGATAAGAGAAAACCTCCAACGTTAAGTCATATCGGACGATGAATGAAATGATGTTCAAATGAGTACAGGGTACATAGAACTTAGAGTTATCAGACATTCATCTTTCAGGATAAGAGAAAACCTCCAACGTTAAGTCATATCAGGCGATGAACGAAATGATGTTCAAATGAGTACAGGTTACATAGAGCTTAGAGTTACCAGACATTCATCTTTCAGGATAAGAGAAAACCTCCAACGTTAAGTCATATCGGACGATGACTGAAATGATGTTCAAATGAGTACAGGGTACATAGAGCTTAGAGTTACCAGACATTCATCTTTCAGGATAAGAGAAAACCTCCAACGTTAAGTCATATCGGACGATGAATGACATGATGTTCAAATGAGTACAGGGTACATAGAGCTTAGAGTTACAAGACATTCATCTTTCAGGATAAGAGAAAACCTCCAACGTTAAGTCATATCAGACGATAAATGAAATGATGTTCAAATGAGTACAGGGTACTCAGAGCTTAGAGTTACCAGACATTTATCTTTCAGGATAAGAGAAAACCTCCAACGTTAAGTCATATCGGACGATGAATGAAATGATGTTCAAATGAGTACAGGGTACTCAGAGCTTAGAGTTACCAGACATTTATCTTTCAGGATAAGAGAAAACCTCCAACGTTAAGTCATATCAGAGGATGAATGAAATGATGTTCAAATGAGTACAGGGTACTCAGAGCTTAGAGTTACCAGACATTTATCTTTCAGGATAAGAGAAAACCTCCAACGTTAAGTCATATCGGACGATGAATGAAATGATGTTCAAATGAGTACAGGGTACATAGAGCTTAGAGTTACCAGACATTCATCTTTCAGGATAAGAGAAAACCTCCAACGTTAAGTCATATCAGACGATGAATGAAATGATGTTCAAATGAGTACAGGGTACTCAGAGCTTAGAGTTACCAGACATTTATCTTTCAGGATAAGAGAAAACCTCCAACGTTAAGTCATATCGGACGATAAATGAAATGATGTTCAAATGAGTACAGGGTACATAGAGCTTAGAGTTACCAGACATTCATCTTTCAGGATAACAGAAAACCTCCAACGTTAAGTCATATCGGACGATGAATGAAATGATGTTTAAATGAGTACAGGGTACATAGAGCTTAGAGTTACCAGACATTCATCTTTCAGGATAACAGAAAACCTCCAAAGTTAAGTCATATCAGACGATGAATGAAATGATGTTTAAATGAGTACAGGGTACATAGAGCTTAGAGTTAACTGACATTCATCTTTCAGGATAAGAGAAAACCTCCAACGTTAAGTCATATCAGACGATGAATAAAATGATGTTTAAATGAGTACAGGGTACATTGAGCTTAGAGCTACAAGACATTCATCTTTCAGGATAAGAGCAAACCTCCAACGTTAAGTCATATCAGACGATGAATGAAATGATGTTTAAATGAGTACAGGGTACATAGAGCTTAGAGTTAACTGACATTCATCTTTCAGGATAAGAGAAAACCTCCAACGTTAAGTCATATCGGACGATGAATGAAATGATGTTCAAATGAGTACAGAGTACATAGAGCTTAGAGTTACCAGACATTCATCTTTCAGGATAAGAAAAAAACCTCCAACGTTAAGTCATATCGGACGATGAATGAAATGATGTTCAAATGAGTACAGAGTACATAGAGCTTAGAGTTACCAGACATTCATCTTTTAGGATAAGAGAAAACCTCCAACGTTAAGTCATATCGGACGATGAATGAAATGATGTTCAAATGAGTACAGGGTACATAGAGCTTAGAGTTACCAGACATTCATCTTTTAGGATAAGAGAAAACCTCCAATGTTAAGTCATATCGGACGATGAATGAAATGATGTTCAAATGAGTACAGGGTACATAGAGCTTAGAGTTACCAGACATTCATCTTTCAGGATAAGAGAAAACCTCCAATGTTAAGTCATATCGGACGATGAATGAAATGATGTTCAAATGAGTACAGAGTACATAGAGCTTAGAGTTACCAGACATTCATCTTTTAGGATAAGAGAAAACCTCCAACGTTAAGTCATATCGGACGATGAATGAAATGATGTTCAAATGAGTACAGGGTACATAGAACTTAGAGTTATCAGACATTCATCTTTCAGGATAAGAGAAAACCTCCAACGTTAAGTCATATCGGACGATGACTGAAATGATGTTCAAATGAGTACAGGGTACATAGAGCTTAGAGTTACCAGACATTCATCTTTCAGGATAAGAGAAAACCTCCAACGTTAAGTCATATCGGACGATGAATGACATGATGTTCAAATGAGTACAGGGTACATAGAGCTTAGAGTTACAAGACATTCATCTTTCAGGATAAGAGAAAACCTCCAACGTTAAGTCATGTCAGACGATGAATGAAATGATGTTCAAATGAGTACAGGGTACTCAGAGCTTAGAGTTACCAGACATTTATCTTTCAGGATAAGAGAAAACCTCCAACGTTAAGTCATATCGGACGATGAATGAAATGATGTTCAAATGAGTACAGGGTACTCAGAACTTAGAGTTACCAGACATTTATCTTTCAGGATAAGAGAAAACCTCCAACGTTAAGTCATATCAGAGGATGAATGAAATGATGTTCAAATGAGTACAGGGTACTCAGAGCTTAGAGTTACCAGACATTTATCTTTCAGGATAAGAGAAAACCTCCAACGTTAAGTCATATCGGACGATGAATGAAATGATGTTCAAATGAGTACAGGGTACATAGAGCTTAGAGTTACCAGACATTCATCTTTCAGGATAAGAGAAAACCTCCAACGTTAAGTCATATCAGACGATGAATGAAATGATGTTCAAATGAGTACAGGGTACTCAGAGCTTACAGTTACCAGACATTTATCTTTCAGGATAAGAGAAAACCTCCAACGTTAAGTCATATCGGACGATAAATGAAATGATGTTCAAATGAGTACAGGGTACATAGAGCTTAGAGTTACCAGATATTCATCTTTCAGGATAACAGAAAACCTCCAACGTTAAGTCATATCGGACGATGAATGAAATGATGTTTAAATGAGTACAGGGTACATAGAGCTTAGAGTTACCAGACATTCATCTTTCAGGATAACAGAAAACCTCCAAAGTTAAGTCATATCAGACGATGAATGAAATGATGTTTAAATGAGTACAGGGTACATAGAGCTTAGAGTTAACTGACATTCATCTTTCAGGATAAGAGAAAACCTCCAACGTTAAGTCATATCAGACGATGAATAAAATGATGTTTAAATGAGTACAGGGTACATTGAGCTTAGAGCTACAAGACATTCATCTTTCAGGATAAGAGAAAACCTCCAACGTTAAGTCATATCAGACGATGAATGAAATGATGTTTAAATGAGTACAGGGTACATAGAGCTTAGAGTTAACTGACATTCATCTTTCAGGATAAGAGAAAACCTCCAACGTTAAGTCATATCAGACGATGAATGAAATGATGTTCAAATGAGTACAGGGTACATAGAGCTTAGAGTTAACTGACATTCATCTTTCAGGATAAGAGAAAACCTCCAACGTTAAGTCATATCAGACGATGAATGAAATGATGTTTAAATGAGTACAGGGTACACAGAGCTTAGAGTTACCAGACATTCATCTTTCAGGATAAGAGAAAACCTCCAACGTTAAGTCATATCAGACGATGAATGAAATGATGTTCAAATGAGTACAGGGTACATAGAGCTTAGAGTTAACTGACATTCATCTTTCAGGATAAGAGAAAACCTCCAACGTTAAGTCATATCAGACGATGAATGAAATGATGTTTAAATGAGTACAGGGTACACAGAGCTTAGAGTTACCAGACATTCATCTTTCAGGATAAGAGAAAACCTCCAACGTTAAGTCATATCGGACGATGAATGAAATGATGTTCAAATGAGTACAGGGTACATAGAGCTTAGAGTTGCCAGACATTCATCTTTCAGGATAAGAGAAAACCTCCAATGTTAAGTCATATCGGACGATGAATGAAATGATGTTCAAATGAGTACAGGGTACATAGAGCTTAGAGTTACCAGACATTCATCTTTCAGGATAAGAGAAAACCTCCAATGTTAAGTCATATCGGACGATGAATGAAATGATGTTCAAATGAGTACAGAGTACATAGAGCTTAGAGTTACCAGACATTCATCTTTTAGGATAAGAGAAAACCTCCAACGTTAAGTCATATCGGACGATGAATGAAATGATGTTCAAATGAGTACAGGGTACATAGAACTTAGAGTTATCAGACATTCATCTTTCAGGATAAGAGAAAACCTCCAACGTTAAGTCATATCAGGCGATGAACGAAATGATGTTCAAATGAGTACAGGTTACATAGAGCTTAGAGTTACCAGACATTCATCTTTCAGGATAAGAGAAAACCTCCAACGTTAAGTCATATCGGACGATGACTGAAATGATGTTCAAATGAGTACAGGGTACATAGAGCTTAGAGTTACCAGACATTCATCTTTCAGGATAAGAGAAAACCTCCAACGTTAAGTCATATCGGACGATGAATGACATGATGTTCAAATGAGTACAGGGTACATAGAGCTTAGAGTTACAAGACATTCATCTTTCAGGATAAGAGAAAACCTCCAACGTTAAGTCATATCAGACGATAAATGAAATGATGTTCAAATGAGTACAGGGTACTCAGAGCTTAGAGTTACCAGACATTTATCTTTCAGGATAAGAGAAAACCTCCAACGTTAAGTCATATCGGACGATGAATGAAATGATGTTCAAATGAGTACAGGGTACTCAGAGCTTAGAGTTACCAGACATTTATCTTTCAGGATAAGAGAAAACCTCCAACGTTAAGTCATATCAGAGGATGAATGAAATGATGTTCAAATGAGTACAGGGTACTCAGAGCTTAGAGTTACCAGACATTTATCTTTCAGGATAAGAGAAAACCTCCAACGTTAAGTCATATCGGACGATGAATGAAATGATGTTCAAATGAGTACAGGGTACATAGAGCTTAGAGTTACCAGACATTCATCTTTCAGGATAAGAGAAAACCTCCAACGTTAAGTCATATCAGACGATGAATGAAATGATGTTCAAATGAGTACAGGGTACTCAGAGCTTAGAGTTACCAGACATTTATCTTTCAGGATAAGAGAAAACCTCCAACGTTAAGTCATATCGGACGATAAATGAAATGATGTTCAAATGAGTACAGGGTACATAGAGCTTAGAGTTACCAGACATTCATCTTTCAGGATAACAGAAAACCTCCAACGTTAAGTCATATCGGACGATGAATGAAATGATGTTTAAATGAGTACAGGGTACATAGAGCTTAGAGTTACCAGACATTCATCTTTCAGGATAACAGAAAACCTCCAAAGTTAAGTCATATCAGACGATGAATGAAATGATGTTTAAATGAGTACAGGGTACATAGAGCTTAGAGTTAACTGACATTCATCTTTCAGGATAAGAGAAAACCTCCAACGTTAAGTCATATCAGACGATGAATAAAATGATGTTTAAATGAGTACAGGGTACATTGAGCTTAGAGCTACAAGACATTCATCTTTCAGGATAAGAGCAAACCTCCAACGTTAAGTCATATCAGACGATGAATGAAATGATGTTTAAATGAGTACAGGGTACATAGAGCTTAGAGTTAACTGACATTCATCTTTCAGGATAAGAGAAAACCTCCAACGTTAAGTCATATCGGACGATGAATGAAATGATGTTCAAATGAGTACAGAGTACATAGAGCTTAGAGTTACCAGACATTCATCTTTCAGGATAAGAAAAAAACCTCCAACGTTAAGTCATATCGGACGATGAATGAAATGATGTTCAAATGAGTACAGAGTACATAGAGCTTAGAGTTACCAGACATTCATCTTTTAGGATAAGAGAAAACCTCCAACGTTAAGTCATATCGGACGATGAATGAAATGATGTTCAAATGAGTACAGGGTACATAGAGCTTAGAGTTACCAGACATTCATCTTTTAGGATAAGAGAAAACCTCCAATGTTAAGTCATATCGGACGATGAATGAAATGATGTTCAAATGAGTACAGGGTACATAGAGCTTAGAGTTACCAGACATTCATCTTTCAGGATAAGAGAAAACCTCCAATGTTAAGTCATATCGGACGATGAATGAAATGATGTTCAAATGAGTACAGAGTACATAGAGCTTAGAGTTACCAGACATTCATCTTTTAGGATAAGAGAAAACCTCCAACGTTAAGTCATATCGGACGATGAATGAAATGATGTTCAAATGAGTACAGGGTACATAGAACTTAGAGTTATCAGACATTCATCTTTCAGGATAAGAGAAAACCTCCAACGTTAAGTCATATCGGACGATGACTGAAATGATGTTCAAATGAGTACAGGGTACATAGAGCTTAGAGTTACCAGACATTCATCTTTCAGGATAAGAGAAAACCTCCAACGTTAAGTCATATCGGACGATGAATGACATGATGTTCAAATGAGTACAGGGTACATAGAGCTTAGAGTTACAAGACATTCATCTTTCAGGATAAGAGAAAACCTCCAACGTTAAGTCATGTCAGACGATGAATGAAATGATGTTCAAATGAGTACAGGGTACTCAGAGCTTAGAGTTACCAGACATTTATCTTTCAGGATAAGAGAAAACCTCCAACGTTAAGTCATATCGGACGATGAATGAAATGATGTTCAAATGAGTACAGGGTACTCAGAACTTAGAGTTACCAGACATTTATCTTTCAGGATAAGAGAAAACCTCCAACGTTAAGTCATATCAGAGGATGAATGAAATGATGTTCAAATGAGTACAGGGTACTCAGAGCTTAGAGTTACCAGACATTTATCTTTCAGGATAAGAGAAAACCTCCAACGTTAAGTCATATCGGACGATGAATGAAATGATGTTCAAATGAGTACAGGGTACATAGAGCTTAGAGTTACCAGACATTCATCTTTCAGGATAAGAGAAAACCTCCAACGTTAAGTCATATCAGACGATGAATGAAATGATGTTCAAATGAGTACAGGGTACTCAGAGCTTACAGTTACCAGACATTTATCTTTCAGGATAAGAGAAAACCTCCAACGTTAAGTCATATCGGACGATAAATGAAATGATGTTCAAATGAGTACAGGGTACATAGAGCTTAGAGTTACCAGATATTCATCTTTCAGGATAACAGAAAACCTCCAACGTTAAGTCATATCGGACGATGAATGAAATGATGTTTAAATGAGTACAGGGTACATAGAGCTTAGAGTTACCAGACATTCATCTTTCAGGATAACAGAAAACCTCCAAAGTTAAGTCATATCAGACGATGAATGAAATGATGTTTAAATGAGTACAGGGTACATAGAGCTTAGAGTTAACTGACATTCATCTTTCAGGATAAGAGAAAACCTCCAACGTTAAGTCATATCAGACGATGAATAAAATGATGTTTAAATGAGTACAGGGTACATTGAGCTTAGAGCTACAAGACATTCATCTTTCAGGATAAGAGAAAACCTCCAACGTTAAGTCATATCAGACGATGAATGAAATGATGTTTAAATGAGTACAGGGTACATAGAGCTTAGAGTTAACTGACATTCATCTTTCAGGATAAGAGAAAACCTCCAACGTTAAGTCATATCAGACGATGAATGAAATGATGTTCAAATGAGTACAGGGTACATAGAGCTTAGAGTTAACTGACATTCATCTTTCAGGATAAGAGAAAACCTCCAACGTTAAGTCATATCAGACGATGAATGAAATGATGTTTAAATGAGTACAGGGTACACAGAGCTTAGAGTTACCAGACATTCATCTTTCAGGATAAGAGAAAACCTCCAACGTTAAGTCATATCAGACGATGAATGAAATGATGTTCAAATGAGTACAGGGTACATAGAGCTTAGAGTTAACTGACATTCATCTTTCAGGATAAGAGAAAACCTCCAACGTTAAGTCATATCAGACGATGAATGAAATGATGTTTAAATGAGTACAGGGTACACAGAGCTTAGAGTTACCAGACATTCATCTTTCAGGATAAGAGAAAACCTCCAACGTTAAGTCATATCGGACGATGAATGAAATGATGTTCAAATGAGTACAGGGTACATAGAGCTTAGAGTTGCCAGACATTCATCTTTCAGGATAAGAGAAAACCTCCAACGTTAAGTCATATCAGACGATGAATGAAATGATGTTCAAATGAGTACAGGGTACATAGAGCTTAGAGTTGCCAGACATTCATCTTTCAGGATAAGAGAAAACCTCCAACGTTAAGTCATATCAGACGATGAATGAAATGATGTTCAAATGAGTACAGGGTACATAGAGCTTAGAGCTACAAGACATTCATCTTTCAGGATAAGAGCAAACCTCCAACGTTAAGTCATATCAGACGATGAATGAAATAATGTTCAAATGAGTACAGGGTACATAGAGCTTAGAGCTAACAGATATTCGTTGTTCAGTATAAGGGAAAACCCCGGAAAGAACCTTATCTAGGTAACTTATCGTGACCGAGTTTCTAGCTCGGACCTCTTGAACGTAAGGCGGACATGCTGCCATCTGTGCTACGGAGGCGGGTCAATTGCCCTATATTGAGACTTGTGTGTTTCTATTTTCTATAAGAAATGTCAAAGAAACACGTGACGTTGGCTGTGGGTTTTAATATTCCTGTATTTTTTTAGGATATGGTTGTGCTCTTTTTTAAGCTTCGTGCTTACAATAAACCTTTCAATTTACTCTACGAGTTACATTGTTGGTTATAAATGAGACACGATTACATAATTGCAAGGACGGGTTAATATCTCCAATCTTAAAAAACAACTATTTGCAAAAACGGCTGCTATGGCTGTTGCTAACGATTCTTATAACCTTTCTTTGCTAAAGATATATTGTTTTACTTTCTTCTGAGTTGCCCCAAAATAGTATTCCGTATTCCACGATAGAGTACGCCTAGTATACTAATTTAAGCGTATCAATACAACTTGCATTAACTGGTGCAGGGATGGCATTATTGGAATATCGTTATTGTTGATTAATACTGGATTTATTGTTATGATCGTCAAAACAAAAGTCAGTCGACTCAAACATAACCTAAGTGTACAAAAGTAAGAAGATATATTGCTGCTATATCATTAAGAGATAGACGTACTGATTGATATACAAATGTCTTTACTGTAGAGTTTTAGTACCCATAGTCATCACCATGGATACAGATCTGACCTACCACCTTGTGATTTATTGTTGTTTCCAACAATTAAAGATGACAATAGGATATCATAAAAATCTGAAGTACTGGAGACTGATATAGTTGTTTTAAGGTATACTGTAAAAATCGATACGTTGTTGTTTTTTTTATCATGAGTCAGTTTATGTAGAATCCACAGACAACAAAGTTTTCTGTTAATGTAAGATGTTTTGTATGTGACTCACACAGAATCCTAATGTCCGACAAACACCAACAATAGCTTCTTCAGTAACAAATCTCCATGGACTTAGACCTTCAAGAAATTTATTATAACAGTTGTAAAGTTTTGAGTCCCTTTGTTTAGGTGACAATTACGGTTTGAATTTGTACAAAGTCATAGCCCGTATGTAGTCTTATTTTGATTGACCGTAATGAAGAGTTACAGAAGCAACACAGTAAGGCATGAGAAATAGCTGTTTCATGTGTTTCCAGAAACACTAAACACGTTCTGACTCAGTCGAGGGGAAAACCACTCCATTCCATTTTATTGCTGCAGTGCACCCCAGTGAGTAGAGACGGGCGCCGTGGCGCACAGCGTGGCAGACGCACCAATTTCATCCTTCATATTTTGCAGTGGCGGGTCCACGTGGCACTTTTATAAACTTCTTTTCTACAATCCACTCTTGCAAAGAACCATTATTGTCTTACGTGTAGCCTGAAAGCATTGTAAAACAAAATCCATAGAGACGTGCCGTTGTCTAGCAACGAACAAATAACACCTACATAACACCTACATATAAAGTTTACAGTTAAATGTACAACCATGTCTTAACGTTGGAGGTTTTCCTTATCCTGGTAACTCTAAGCTCTATGTACCCTGTACTCATTTGAATATAATTTCTTTCATCGTCCGATATGACTTCACGTTGGAGATTTTCTCTTATCCTGAAAGATAAATGTCTGGTAACTCTAAGCTCTGTGTACCCTGTACTCATTAGAACATCATTTCATTCATCGTCCGATATGACTTAACGTTGGAGGTTTTCTCTTATCCTGAAAGATGAATGTCTGGTAACTCTAAGCTCTGTGTACCCTATACTCATTAGAACATCATTTCATTCATCGTCCGATATGACTTAACGTTGGAGGTTTTCCCTTCTCCTGAAAGATGAATGTCTGGTAACTCTAAGCTCTGTGTACCCTGTACTCATTAGAACATCATTTCATTCATCGTCCGATATGACTTAACGTTGGAGGTTTTCTCTTATCCTGAAAGATGAATGTCTGGTAACTCTAAGCTCTGTGTACCCTGTACTCATTAGAACATCATTTCATTCATCGTCCGATATGACTTAACGTTGGAGGTTTTCCCTTATCCTGAAAGATGAATGTCTGGTAACTCTAAGCTCTGTGTACCCTGTACTCATTAGAACATCATTTCATTCATCGTCCGATATGACTTAACGTTGGAGGTTTTCTCTTATCCTGAAAGATGAATGTCTGGTAACTCTAAGCTCTGTGTACCCTGTACTCATTTGAACATCATTTCATTCATCGTCCGATATGACTTAACGTTGGAGGTTTTCTCTTATCCTGAAAGATAAATGTCTGGTAACTCTAAGCTCTGAGTACCCTGTACTCATTTGAACATCATGTCATTCATCGTCCGATATGACTTAACGTTGGAGGTTTTCTCTTATCCTGAAAGATGAATGTCTGGTAACTCTAAGCTCTGTGTACCCTGTACTCATTAGAACATCATTTCATTCATCGTCCGATATGACTTAACGTTGGAGGTTTTCTCTTATCCTGAAAGATAAATGTCTGGTAACTGTAAGCTCTGTGTACCCTGTACTCATTAGAACATCATTTCATTCATAGTCCGATATGACTTAACGTTGGAGGTTTTCTCTTATCCTGAAAGATAAATGTCTGGTAACTGTAAGCTCTATGTATCCTGTACATATTAGAACATCATTTCATTCATCGTCCTATATGACTCAACGTTGGAGGTTTTCTCTTATCCTGAAAGATGAATGTCTGCTAACTCTAAGCTCTATGTACCCTGTACTCATTAGAACATCATTTCATTCATAGTCCGATATGACTTAACGTTGGAGGTTTTCTCTTATCCTGAAAGATAAATGTCTGGTAACTGTAAGCTCTATGTACCCTGTACTCATTTGAACATCATTTCATTCATCGTCCTATATGACTCAACGTTGGAGGTTTTCTCTTATCCTGAAAGATAGATGTCTGGTAACTCTAAGCTCTATGTACCCTGTACTCATTTGAACATCATTTCATTCATCGTCCTATATGACTCAACGTTGGAGGTTTTCTCTTATCCTGAAAGATAAATGTCTGGTAACTCTAAGCTCTGTGTACCCTGTACTCATTTGAACATCATTTCATTCATCGTCCTATATGACTCAACGTTGGAGGTTTTCTCTTATCCTGAAAGATAAATGTCTGGTAACTCTAAGCTCTATGTACCCTGTACTCATTTGAACATCATTTCATTCATCGTCCAATATGACTTAACGTTGGAGGTTTTCTCTTATCCTTAAAGATGAATGTCTGGTAACTGTAAGCTCTGTGTACCCTGTACTCATTTGAATAACATAGTTTACATCGTCTGATATGACTTAACGTTGGAGGATGTTGGAAAGTGGTTTAGTTGTGATAACAAAAATCGATAAACTGAGTTTGTATTTATAATCCTATTTTTGAAACTAGTTCAACATGGGGTTGACAGATGGCAATAGTGTCTGTTAAACATGTCTGGGATAAAAACACGTACTATGTCGTAAAGTTCCGGCGTGTGTGCAGGTAAGAACTCCCAGGTGCTTCAAAACGGTACTAACGCTTCTTCTGTTGGGTAGTTCTACAAATTCCACATTTTTTTGCATTATTTTCCTTTGTTCAACTAAGAAGAATATTCCATGAACGTAGATGTGATAATGTAATAATAAAATAAACTTCCTCAAAGAATGACGTATTCAAGTAAGTAAAGTGAGCCATGAATATTATAAGTTTTATATTTGAAACATGTATGTACAAGTTTTCATTATGAACAATAAAGATTTTAATAGAGCCTTTAGTTATGACTACAATATAATAGACAAAGTGTTAGGACACGCACTGTGTTTGAGAGGTCGACAGAAATTCCATCGGTGTTGGTACGCCTGGTAAATAACGATCGTATCTCCTTCTTTAGCCAAAGTTTCTGACAAGTTGGAAAGCCTGTTTTCTCTTTCGATGTATCACGCGAACACAGCATTTATAGGCAGAAATGTTGCTATTTCGGAGTCAAGGTTGCTACTTACCTGACGTAATACCGGGCAAATTTACCTTTAATACCATTAACTCGAGAATCAATAACACCATTATTACTGCAACAAACATAGCAGGCCATGTTTATTTCCTGCCGAAAAGGTTGGTGTTCAAGGTTCTGGAAATGCATTTCATTTGTAAATGAACTCCCACTAATTTATAAATAGTACAGTTAATTCAAAAGCGATGGGGTTGTTGTTAGTGATGAATTTCGTGAAGGACTAAGTCCAAGAACTGTTGGTGCAAATAATCATTTCTTTCACGCTAGCCCTGTACGCTAAGGTTTTAATGAGTAGAGCCAGACTGAAAAATGCAATGCCATAGCCGGGATTTGAAGCATGGATCTCCTGCTGTCCATACAGTTGCTCAAACCCACTGAGCTACTATGGCCAACATGCCGGCATGACACTAAATTCACCAACTGACTCGTATGTTTCATGGTAGACCACTGGGGGTTCCCATATGTTATGAGACACGCACCTTTTGTGGCGACTTACTATTGCTGTAAGTACTTAAGTCCAGACTTCATAGTTAAACACTGAGCTACTATGGCCAACATGCCGTCATGACACTAAATTCACCAACTGACTCGTATGTTTCATGGTAGACCACTGGGGGTTCCCATATGTTATGAGACACGCACCTTTTGTGACGACTTACTATTGCTGTAAGTACTTAAGTCCCAGGCTTTATAGTTAAATCACTGAGCTACTATGGCCAACATGCCGGCATGACACTAAATTCACCAACTGACTCGTATGTTTCATGGTAGACCACTGGGGGTTCCCATATGTTATGAGACACGCACCTTTTGTGGCGACTTACTATTGCTGTAAGTACTTAAGTCCCAGGCTTTATAGTTAAACCACAGAGTTACTATGGCCAACATGCCGTCATGACACTAAATTCACCAACTGACTCGTATGTTTCATGGTAGACCACTGGGGGTTCCCATATGCTATGAGACACGCACATTTTGTGTCGACCTACTATTGCTGTAAGTACCTCCTGAAAGTGAACCACAGACGAAATATCCGTCCTGACGAAATTACGAGCGCTGTTCAATAAAGAATTATCACAATTTTTCTTGACAACGTACCTTTCCTCATCTCATAATTTTGATGGTCCTTCTCAAAATAGTCTCCCTGAATGTGATGCACTTGTCCCAGCGTTTCTGCCAGTCTTCAAAGACATGCTGGAAACAATTTTTGAGAGATCCTTCAACATCGCCTCCGCAGCCTTCACCACTGCTTGTTTGCAATTTACGTCCTCCAACGTTAAGTCATATCGGACGATGAATGGAGTGGGTGAAATGATGCTCAAAATGAGCCCAGGATCCATAGAGCTTACACTTACCCGACATTCGTCTTTCAGGATAAGGGAAACCCCGGGAAAAACCTTTTCCAGGTAACTCGCCCTGACCGAGAATTCACCACTGCTTCTGATGATGGATAATGCCTCCCACGAAGGCGTTTCTTCAAGTTAGGGAATAGATAAAAGTCATATGGGGCTAAATCCGGACTATAGGGTGGGTGAAGGATGTACTTCATGTTGATTTTTACAAGATATTCAACAACAACAACAACAACAACAACATTGGCAATATGTGGCTGCGCATTATCGTGGTGCAGCATCCAGCTTGCTTCACGGAAATGTGGTCTTTTGCGCCTGATATGGACTTGCAGTGTTTTCAGGACATTCCTGTAGTATTGTCCAGTTACTGATGTGTGTGCAGGTACAACATGCTGATAAACCATTCCATGAATATCAAAGAATGAGATGACCATAACTTTCCCAGCAGAAGCAACCACTTTTGCTTTTTTGGGGGTTGGCAATGAAGGAGATTTCCACACTGAGCTTTGCTGTTTGCTCTCAGGATCAAAATGATGTAGCCAAGTTTCATCAGCAGTGATTACGTTTGAAAGAAACTCCGGATCTTCCTCTAACATCAACTTTAACTGCATGTTACCTCCATTACAGCGGTAGGCGATACTGAACATATCTGAACTTGCCTGGTTCTCACAGGTGGGAACCAGGAGTACCAACAATGACACAACTACGGCGTGTTTGTTACACATTAAGCTAACAGAATATAATAAGATTGAATTTTAGTGCGAAAAATTATGACCGTAAAAAATTATGATCATTCTTTACTGAACAGCCCTTGTACTTAAATCCCAGACTTCATAATTGAACCGCTATGTTATTCAGGTAAATTGATTTCTTCCACACTAGTCGTGTGTACGCTGAGGTTTGAATCAGTAAGGCAGACTGAAAAATTCAATGCCATAACCGGGATTTGAACCACGGACCTCCTGCTCTCCGTGCGGTTGCTGTAAACCACTGAGCTACCATGGCCATCATGTCGGCATTACACTAAATTCACTAACTGACTCGTATGTTTCTCGCTGGACCACTAGGGGTTCCCATAAGCTATGAGATATGCACCTTTTGTGGCGACTTACTATGCTGTAAGTACGAGGCGTCTCCAAGGCGCTGGAGCCGTGAGGAACGCTATTACACGAGATCCGGCAACACTGGCGCGTGGCTTGGTTTCACCCCTTCAAATCCCCACCACAATGAACCCGTCTTGGCTGGGTAGCCGTTTGCGATGGACCTTCCTATCACTTCCGCTGCCAAGTGCGAGTTGCGTGCAGTGATCCGTTTTTTGAGTGTCAAGGGCACTACCCACACTGAAACTCATCATCAGTTATGCGAAGTCTATGGGCCACAGTGTATAGACGTCAAAAACGTGCGAAAGTGTGTCAGAGAGTTCAAAGACGGACGTACAGACGTCAACGACGAACAGCGTTCTGGTCGTCCTTCGGTTTCAGCCGAAACAATTGCAAAAGTGGAGCAAGAAATGCTTAAAGATCGGCGTGTAACAGTTGACGAGCTGTGCGAACTTATCCCTGAAGTCGGTAAGACTACGATTGACAAGATCTTGACCGAACATTTGCATTATCGTAAGGTGTGTGCGAGGTGTGTCCCCAAAATTGGTACATCCTCAAAAATTCCGCCCCCCCCCCCTACAGTCAAGACTTAGCACCTAGAGATTATCATCTGTTTCCTGAGTTGAAGTCGCACCTGGGTGGAACACATTTCCAGACCGATGATCATTTGAAAAACGAGGTTGAGCGCTACCTGCGCAACTTGGCGGGAGAGTGCTATGACAAGGGTATACAAAAACTGTCATAGCGCATTCAAAAGTACATCGATCGCAATGGTTACGTTGAAAAATAGCTGTAAGTTCTGCATTTCCATCAATGTAACATTCATTCACAATAAACATGTTTGGAGACCTTATTTTACGATCACGCCTCGTATTTAAGTCCCAGATTTCATACTTAAACCATTATATTATTCAGGTAAACTGTTGGAAATAATCATTTCTTGCACACTAGCCTGTGCAGGCTAAGGTTGTACAAGTCAGTTGGAGAATTTAATGTCATATCTGCATGTTGGTCATAGTAGCTCAGTCGATTAGAGCAACCGCACGGAGAGATGGAGATTCATTGTTCGAATCCCGGTATGGCATAGAATTTTTCAGTCTGGTTCTACTCATTCAAGAACTGTTGTTACTAAGCAAATTATTGTCGCAGTTTGGCGGGAATCTTAGACATTGATACGGGTCAAACACAAAACACTTTACATCAATGAAGTGAATCCCGAACAAAAACATCAACGTATCGACTGGACAGAATAAGGTGTTTGGCACTTGGCTTTGGTTCCCTTATTATCTTCTACACTAATAGAACTTCTGTGGTGCGCATTGCTGGTTTCACATCCGCCCGACGGCACATTTTAGCAGATGTACCTCAAGGTTCTGTACTTGCTCCACTCCTCTTTAATATTCTGACTTTTGTGGGTTCGTAAAACTAAAAGTCCAGATTACTCTTTATTTCCGTAGAGAGACATTTGTAATCGTTGTTTTTGTTTGAACTTGAAAATTAGTTTTGTTTATTTGCTTGCTGGTGTTATTTGGAATTTGGGAAACATGTTTAGAAGTTTTAAAATGTTTATGATGAGTGTTAGGAAGTGAGATTCTAGAGGGAAAATTGAACAAGATATACCATAAGACCATAGAGCCAATTTTCGGGAGACGACCATGTTGGCAATATGCAACAATTACTGGAGCGGAGAATTAAGGAGGCTTTGGCGATTTTCTCTGAGAGGAGCACGATCAATCAAGTTAAGTAGTTACGTTTCTTTGACAGAATTAATTTTCTATACTCACGCCATCTCCTGACCTGGCATTTAATTTACTGAAAACAGTCTTTTGTTCAGTAATGTGAATTTTTATAGTGTTTTGTCTTTGTTTATATTTGTGTTATATCCAGTATTTCATTTGTGGTTATAGCAATTAATAAATATCCTGATGATGGGAGAGATGTACACACCCGAAACGTCTTTTCACCTGGCTTGTTTCCCGAGAAGAAAGTGAGCGTATTCGACGCCAAGAAAGTTTCATGTCTTATTGAACAAGATATGTACATTGGTTGGTACAAATGACGTTAGTATAAAGAAATGAACGGTTGCTATGGAGAGTGAAAATCAATAATCTTTCTTGTGGAAAAGGACGCGGAGAAGATGAAAGCTTTGATAGTGATGAATGAATGTGCAGGAGTTATTAACGGAAACTATTTATTAAGGAAGTAAGGGTTTATCGATATGCTGGAGGTAGCCGGCAATGACTGACTAAGAAAGAAAGTTCGAGTAAAATGTAATCCAGATGATATATTACGAAATTGAACTTATATAAATTTTATTTATTTCACTCGTAACCATCCTTGAAAAGAAGAAATCTTATGACTCATATTTAAGCAGACACAATATTCAAGAAGCAATTCGAACTACAACGAAGAAATTCTGTTACAAATGTCGCCACAACGTGGGGATCATAGCAGAATAGTGTCACCCAGTTACACTGGTCGACAAGGTTTTTTTCACAAGAGATCTGAATAGTGAATCTAGTGGCATTTTCCATCCTGAATTCAGATATGTAGTCAGAATTTTCCCACCAGGCATAGTTTTTCTGTAAAATCTACTTTTCAAAATATGCGTTTTCTTTGACCTGTCATAGGAACCGTTACCTCATATGTAGCTATTTTACTCAAGCTGTATTATTGAAATTATTTGCAATGTCATGCTGAAGCGCAATAAAACATGACTGTGCAGGTTCATTGTTGTTGTTTAGACATGTTCAGACCTATTTGGCATTGCGATGTGTCAGTATTGAGCTGACTGTGAGATTGTTGAGTAGTGAAATATTTTGTGGAAACGTAGAGTCAGACTGAAAAATTCAATGCCATAGCCGGGATTTGAACCACGGACCTTCTGGTTTCCGTCCAGCCGCACTACCATTGTGCTACTATGGCCAACGTGCCGATATGACATTAAATTCTCCAACTGACTCATATTTTCCCGGTAAACCACTTAGGAGTTTTCATGCACACATGAGACAACTATCTTAATGGCGACTTACAACGTGTAAGTACTTTAAGGCCCGGGCTTTATAGTTAACCACTATTAGGTCAATTAATGGAAATTAATTGTTCTTTAACACTGGCCGTGTGTAGACTAAATTGTGGTTCAAATCCCGGCTATGGCATTGAATTTTTCAGTCTGACTCTACGTTTCCACAATTTAGCCTACACACGGCCAGTGTGAAAGAACAATTAATTTCCAGTGAAATATTTCCTTCCTTTCTGTTCAGAAGTGTATTGTGTATGTTGTGCATGTTGTATTTCTGTGCTTTATTTTTTCATCATGCCAAGAAATTGTGTAAATCATGCAGATAATTTCTGCTATATTTGTGGTGAGCTGACCTTCAAGTCTCAGAGGCGAAATTTGACCCCACTTGTAAAGAAGTGTTATATGGCCGTCAAACTGGTGATTTTGATAGGAGCTGGGCCCCAAATACATGCTGTGTTTCGTGTGTTAGACTGCTGACTGGGTGGAAAAATGGTACACATCATATGCCATTTGCAATTCCCATGATTTGGAGGGAACCGAAGGATCATTTAACTGACTGTTATTTTTGTTTGACAAATATTAAAGGAATCACATCTAAAACAAAATATACAGTTAAGTATCCGAA
This sequence comes from Mantis religiosa, assembly GCA_030765055.1. Classification (NCBI taxonomy): domain Eukaryota; kingdom Metazoa; phylum Arthropoda; class Insecta; order Mantodea; family Mantidae; genus Mantis; species Mantis religiosa. The sequence continues at coordinate 2,811,850 of CM060957.1, read as the reverse complement.
TTTGCAATCTGCAATGAGACCTGTCTTACACAGTGAAGAGTTCCCCGTACCAGTATATGCAGATACGACCTTAAGTGATAACTCTGGTTCTGACCTGACTGAAACTCCAAATGATTCAGATGAAAATAAAAATTATCTTACATATGAAGCCAGTAGCTGAACCATACTTTCCCAATCAGCAAGACCTTAGTGACCTGATTCGCGATTTAAATCTGTCTAAACAGCAAGCTGAAGTTTTAGCTTCCAGACTCAAAGGGTGGAATCTACTCAAAAAAGATGTAAGAATTAGTAGATATTGTAGCCGCCATAGTATTTTCAAAGTATACTTCTCTGAAGAAAATGGTATTGTGTTTTGTAATAATGTTTGTTTCAGTTATGGAAACTCTTGGGTTTCAACACCGGCCAGATGAGTGGCGATTGTTCATAGACTCCTCTAAAGTAAGTTTGAAGGCTGTGCTGCTACATATTGGCAATAAACTTCCATCAATACCGGTAGCGCATGCCGCTGATATGAAAGAGACATATGAAAATATGAAACTAGTTTTAGAGAAAATACAATATGGAAAATATGAATGGAATATCTGTGGTGATTTAAAGGTCATTGCTTTATTGCTTGGTTTGCAAGTTGGGTTCACCAAATTTTGCTGTTTTTTTGTGCGAGTGGGACAGCAGAGATAAGAAGTCTCACTACGTTAGAAAGTCATGGCCAAAACGTGAATCTCTTATCCCTGGCCAGAAAAATGTGGCATGTGTCCCTTTAGTGAAGCCTGAAAAAATATTTTTACCTCCTTTGCATATTAAGTTAGAAGTTATGAAAAATTTCGTCAAAGCTATGGATAAACTTTCTGATGGATTCTTGTACTTGAAAACGAAATTCCCCAAAGTCAGTGATGCTAAATTGAAAGAAGGAGTTTTTATAGGACGACAAATCCGATCATTAATGGCTGATGAACATTTCGAGGGACTGTTAAATCCACTGGAGAAAACAGCCTGGCAGTCTTTCAAAAGTTTGTGTTGCAATTTTCTTGGAAACCATAAAGCACAAAACTATCGTGACATAGTGGCTGATCTTCTGCATTCTTATAAAGCTGTGGGATGCAACATGTCTTTAAAAATTCACTTTTTGGACTCTCACTTGGACTTCTTCCCCGAAAACCTTGGAGCTTTCAGCGATGAACACGGTGAGTGTTTTCATCAGCAAATTTCTACAATAGAGAAGAGGTACCAAAGCAAGTGGAGTTCCAATATGCTGGCTGACTACTGTTGGACTAAAATGAAAGACGTTCCAGATGCAAAATATACTCGAAAATCACTATCTACCACTTTCTAGGTAAGTCAGAATCAGAAGTTATAATTTTGAGTTAGATGGCTAGTTACGGATTTTTTGGAATATTATAAAAAATTCAAATGAACATCACACAAAACTCCTGCCCGATGGGGAAAAACTGTAATTATATTTGAATTCAGCACGAAAAATACTTTTAGAATCTGTTATTTTAATTCTCGTGAAAGAAAAAAAGTCAAATTCTGTCGACCAGTGTTATCGGAAGGCACGACCGACTGCCACGCCTTCCCATTTCTCTTGTGGCGTTCACTGAGGGGATGGTTGGAAAAGCATCACTAGCCACTGTACCGTCTCTTTCCCCTACCCCTAACGTCTGGAACAGTCGGGATGATGTTCCGTGCCGTAAAGCTTCCACAAACAGCGATCTTTCTATATAAGGGCTGCAGTGGACGAATCAGTCAGTTCTTGGCGAGCAGCCGTGAAGAGCGCAGTGCTAGCGAGTTGACTGGAAGACTGCGTACAACTATCAGACGAGTTTTTAGTCAGCTCTAGAGAGAGTTGTACGTACTTGAGTGTTGCGTAATTGCATGTGATACGTGATCCTGCTGTGATTTATAAGTGAACCAACTGTAATTCGGTGGAAATAAAGGACATTTTGAGTTTATGCAACTGGACTTTTAATTTCACGAACCCACAAGGTCACAATAGAAATCCTGTTACATCTGGCTTGCCAACCTGGGGCTTCGAAATAGTCAACGTGCATCCCATCTTCACCATAAAAGTACTGCAGCACACTTGTACAACTCTGATAGCAGTAGAATGACGTAAAACACACGAACTCAATCTTCAAGTTCCTCTACTACACCACCACCCTGTACAATTGCAATGTGATTTGGCGACCCGGGAAAACCCAGGGTCAGGTACGTCGGCCACGGGAATCGAACCATAGACGAAATCTCCTTCCTTACGAAATTGTACAAAAATCAACAGTAATAATTTTAATTAGTATATTTTATTTTGAAAGTCATATGTATATTACTTATACATAATTAAATGCTTAGTTATTTCATTGCTATTTACATTATTAAAGTCCGGGCTGTTACTGGAAAGTTCCTTGTTCAATACATACAGTTCTGTACCTCCTTGTAGAAGGGCGACATATAAAAGATCTTCTGCAAATGCGTCCTTACATGAGATAGACCTGAGACAAATGACAAACAACATCCGCGAATTGGTTTTAAAAAACCAAGCATTTGACATTATTGTGTATTTTAACAAAATGTATATTTGAAAATTAATTGTTCTTTCACACTAGCCGTGTGTAGGACGCACTATGAAAAATTCAATATCATAGCCGGGATTTAAACCACGGATCCTCTGGTTTCCGTCCAGCCGCTCTAAACCATTGAGTTACTATGACCAACGTCCCAACATGACATTAAATTCCCTGTCTCATGTTTTTCCCGGTAAACCACTAGGAGTTCTCATAAACACAAGAGACAACTACCTTAATGACGACTTACTATGCTGTAAGTACTTCAAGGCCCGGACTTTATAGTAAACCACTAGGAGTTCTCATAAACACATGAGACAACTACCTTAATGACGACTTACTATGCCGTAAGTACTTCAAGGCCCGGACTTTATAGTAAACCACTAGGAGTTCTCATAAACACATCAGACAACTACCTTAATGACGACTTACTATGCTGTAAGTACTTTAAGGCCCGGACTTTATAGTAAACCACTAGGAGTTCTCATAAACACAAGAGACAACTACCTTAATGACGACTTACTATGCCGTAAGTACTTCAAGGCCCGGACTTTATAGTAAACCACTAGGAGTTCTCATAAACACATGAGACAACTACCTTAATGACGACTTACTATGCTGTAAGTACTTTAAGGCCCGGACTTTATAGTAAACCACTAGGAGTTCTCATAAACACATGAGACAACTACCTTAATGGCGACTAACTATGCTGTAAGTACTTTAAGGCCCGGACTTTATAGTAAACCACTAGGAGTTCTCATAAACGCATGAGACAACTACCTTAATGACGACTTACTATGCTGTAAGTACTTTAAGGCCCGGACTTTATAGTAAACCACTAGGAGTTCTCATAAACACATGAGACAACTACCTTAATGACGACTTACTATGCTGTAAGTACTTTAAGGCCCGGACTTTATAGTAAACCACTAGGAGTTCTCATAAACACATGAGACAACTACCTTAATGACGACTTACTATGCTGTAAGTACTTTAAGGCCCGGACTTTATAGTAGAGCACTAGGAGTTCCCATAAACACATGAGACAACTACCTTAATGACGACTTACTATGCTGTAAGTACTTTAAGACCCGGACTTTATAGTAAACCACCAGGAGTTCTCATAAGCACATGAGACAACTACCTTAATGACGACTTACTATGCTGTAAGTACTTAAAGGCCCGGACTTTATGGTAAACCACTAGGAGTTCTCATAAACACAAGAGACAACTACCTTAATGACGACTTACTATGCTGTAAGTACTTCAAGGCCCGGACTTTATAGTAAACCATTAGGAGTTCTCATAAACACATGAGACAACTACCTTAATGACGACTTACTATGCTGTAAGTACTTTAAGGCCCGGGCTTTATAGTAAACCACTAGGAGTTCTCATAAACACATGAGACATCTACCTTAATGACGACTTACTATGCTGTAAGTACTTTAAGACCCGGGCTGTATAGTAAACCACTAGGAGTTCTCAAAAACGCATGAGACAACTACCTTAATGACGACTTACTATGCTGTAAGTACTTCAAGGCCCGGACTTTATAGTAAACCACTAGGAGTTCTCATAAAGGCATGAGACAACTACCTTAATGACCACTTACTATGCTGTAAGTACTTCAAGGCCCGGGCTGTATAGTAAACCACTAGGAGTTCTCATAAAGGCATGAGACAACTACCTTAATGACCACTTACTATGCTGTAAGTACTTTAAGACCCGGACTTTATAGTAAACCACTAGGAGTTCTCATAAACACAAGAGACAACTACCTTGATGACGACTTACTATGCTGTAAGTACTTTAAGGCCCGAACTTTATAGTAAACCACTAGGAGTTCTCATAAACGCATGAGACAACTACCTTAATGGCGACTTACTATGCTGTAAGTAATTTAAGGCCCGGACTTTATAGTAAACCACTAGGAGTTCTCATAAACGCATGAGACAACTACCTTAATGACGACTTACTATGCTGTAAGTACTTTAAGGCCCGGACTTTATAGTAAACCACTAGGAGTTCTCATAAACGCATGAGACAACTACCTTAATGACGACTTACTATGCTGTAAGTAATTTAAGGCCCGGACTTTATAGTAAACCACTAGGAGTTCTCATAAACACAAGAGACAACTACCTTAATGACGACTTACTATGCTGTAAGTACTTTAAGACCAGGGCTGTATAGTAAACCACTAGGAGTTCTCATAAACACATGAGACAACTACCTTAATGACGACTTACTATGCTGTAAGTACTTTAAGGCCCGGACTTTATAGTAAACCACTAGGAGTTCTCATAAACACAAGAGACAACTACCTTAATGACGACTTACTATGCTGTAAGTAATTTAAGGCCCGGACTTTATAGTAAACCACTAGGAGATCTCATAAACAAAAGAGACAACTACCTTAATGACGACTTACTATGCTGTAAGTACTTTAAGGCCCGGGCTTTATAGTAAACCACCAGGAGTTCTCATAAACACAAGAGACAACTACCTTAATGACGACTTACTATGCTGTAAGTACTTTAAGGCCCGGGCTTTATAGTAAACCACTAGGAGTTCTCATAAACACAAGAGACAACTACCTTAATGACGACTTACTATGCTTTAAGTACTTTAAGATCCGGACTTTATAGTTCGGACCACTATTAGATACAATTAATGGAATGGGAAAAATAATTAATAATTGTACGTAATAGTAGTCTGAAAGATAAAGCCCGGGACTTAAAGTAGTTTAGCATAGTAAGTCGTCATTAAGATAGTTGTCTCATGTGTTTATGAGAACTCCTAGTGGTTTACTATAAAGTCCGGATCTTAAAGTGCTTACAGCATAGTAAGTCGTCATTAAGGTATTTGTCTCATGTGTTTATGAGAACTCCTAGTGGTTTACTATCAAGTCCGGATCTTAAAGTACTTACAGCATAGTAAGTCGTCATTAAGGTAGTTGTCTCATGTGTTTATGAGAACTCCTAGTGGTTTACTATAAAGTCCGGGTCTTAAAGTACTTACAGCATAGTAAGTCGTCATTAAGGTAGTTGTCTCATGTGTTTATGAGAACTCCTAGTGGTTTACTATCAAGTCCGGATCTTAAAGTGCTTACAGCATAGTAAGTCGTCATTAAGGTAGTTGTCTCATGTGTTTATGAGAACTCCTAGTGGTTTACTATCAAGTCCGGATCTTAAAGTGCTTACAGCATAGTAAGTCGTCATTAAGGTAGTTGTCTCATGTGTTTATGAGAACTCCTAGTGGTTTACTATAAAGCCCGGGCCTTAAAGTACTTACAGCATAGTAAGTCGTCATTAAGGTGGTTGTCTTATGTGTTTATGAGAACTCCTAGTGGTTTACTATAAAGTCCGGGTCTTAGAGTACTTACAGCATAGTAAGTCGTCATTAAGGTAGTTGTCTCATGCGTTTATGAGAACTCCTAGTAGTTTACTATAAAGCCCGGGTCTTAAAGTACTTACAGTATAGTAAGTCGCCATTAAGGTAGTTGTCTCATGTGTTTATGAGAAGTCCTAGTGGTTTACTATAAAGCCCGGACCTTAAAGTACTTACAGCATAGTAAGTCGTCATTAAGGTAGTTGTCTCTTGTGTTTATGAGAACTCCTAGTGGTTTACTATAAAGCCCGGGTCTTAAAGTACTTACAGCATAGTAAGTCGTCATTAAGGTAGTTGTCTCATGTGTTTATGAGAACTCCTAGTGGTTTACTATAAGGCCCGGGTCTTAAAGTACTTACAGCATAGTAAGTCGTCATTAAGGTAGTTGTCTCATGTGTTTATGAGAACTCCTAGTGGTTTACTATAAGGCCCGGGTCTTAAAGTACTTACAGCATGGTAGGTCGCCATTAAGGTAGTTGTCTCGTGTGTTTATGAGAACTCCTAGTGGTTTACTATAAAGCCCGGGCCTTAAAGTACTTACAGCATAGTAAGTCGTCATTAAGGTAGTTGTCTCTTGTGTTTATGAGAACTCCTAGTGGTTTACTATAAAGTCCGGGTCTTAAAGTACTTACAGCATAGTAAGTCGTCATTAAGGTAGTTGTCTCTTGTGTTTATGAGAACTCCTAGTGGTTTACTATAAAGTCCGGGTCTTAAAGTACTTACAGCATAGTAAGTCGTCATTAAGGTAGTTGTCTCTTGTGTTTATGAGAACTCCTAGTGGTTTACTATAAAGCCCGGGTCTTAAAGTACTTACAGCATAGTAAGTCGTCATTAAGGTAGTTGTCTCATGTGTTTATGAGAACTCCTAGTGGTTTACTATAAAGTCCGGGTCTTAAAGTACTTACAGCATAGTAAGTCGTCATTAAGGTAGTTGTCTCGTGTGTTTATGAGAACTCCTAGTGGTGTACCGGAAAAAATACGAGTCAGTTGCAGAATTTAATGACATGTTGGCACGTTGGCTATAGTAGCTCAAGGGTTTAGAGCGGCTGGACGGAGACCAGAAGATCTGTGGTTCAAAACCCGGCTATGCCATTGAATTTTTCTGTCTTACTCTACCCTTTGAAAATGTACATTTATTGTGTAGTAATATTTTGTCTATCTCTTACAGTTTACTAGTTATACAATAGGCGTTGGGAATAAAAAAAACTTTTGGGGACATTCATAGAAAATTTAATATTTTTACGGCGACCCTGATGCTTGCCGTAAGTGTGAGCCGTATTATCATTCGCGGGAAATTTTTCAGACCATCGGAATTCGAGAGCATTCAACTTCCAGAACCTTCTCGCCGCGACCGGCAGGTACAATAGACGCCTCGGTGTTTCACAGTGGAGTTCAGAACAGAAAGCAAATTAGTCGGTCTGTGGGCAATATGTACAGTACATAGAAACAGTCGATCAGGGAATATCGGAGTTGTAACAGAGTCGCCAAGCAGAGTGGTGCAAAAGTGAAACTTAGGTGTGCGTCGGAGAAATTAGAAGCAGAGCCAGTTGGTGCCCACAACAGAGACGTGAAGGGCATTAGACTGGCATGCTTACTCTGTGTAACTGAAAACAAGGGGGAAGTGACTGAAAGTTAGCATGGGGGTAACGATAAGTTTACAAATTAAATAAGTTAGGTGCAATTTTGTATTGTCATTTGTCATGAAATTATCTTAAACGTTTGGCATTTTAATTAACTTGTTAGAGGCAGTTCTCAGAAATTTAAAACGGTCAAAAATGTTACATTTAAAGGGTAGTTTGGGGTGGAATATCTTCACACACACAAAGTTTCTAAAAATGCTCCTTTTGTATGTTGAGAGTATAAGTCACGCAATGGTTCTAGAACACTGACCTTCACCCATAGAACAATCACCGAGCTCAGGTCTAACCTTCTTCATCTGCTATCTCCTTCAAACTCCCATAATCAGCGATTGTATCGCTCCTGTTACTTGCCGTGTGAATTGTCTGCCATCAAGAACAGTTGACTGTAGATTACTGTAACAGTCATACGCATATTAAGTATTCAAAGTTATGTTCAATGGTTAATCAAATGTTAACTCCAATAAATAACTCCCCTTTCCATAATACACAAGAAGATAAACCTCCAACATCAAGTTCTTTAACAAGATATATGTTTTCTTGGTTACAAAATCACAATATCCCGTTCGATGAAAATAGCACCAAAACAAAATTGTATGATTTAATTGTAGCCAATAAGCCGACTCAGAAGAACTTTTTGATTGGCCAAATATTGTCAGAATATAACCATACAACCTTAAGACTTCCTCCGTAACATCCAGATCTGAATCCTATAGAATTAATATGGACAAATGACAATCAATGGGTAAGCTTTAAAATGAAAGACGAAATGTTGGACCGCCAATGTTTTGAGCAAATTGGACAAATGGAATGGGAAAAGGTATGTCATCATGTGGATGAAATAAAGCAGGGGTATTAGGAAAAAGATGACAAACGGAAGAAACAATTGAAGACAATGGGATGGAAACAGTGAGAATTGACTCAAAAAACGAAGATATATAAGACGTAAAATAATTACAAAATTATTAAACGCAACATTGTTTAACCCAGTTAAGTTTAGCGTAAGTAAAAGACCTCTTGGAGACTGTACGACTTCCCTGAAATAAACAATCGAGTGACATTTGAGAGAGTGAAGTCATCACAGTGAGATATCACAGGCAAGAGACTCTCATCAAAGATTTCAGTGTTCAAGAACCATTGCGCCATCTATATCAGCAAACATACATTTTGAGCTGAAATGTCGAAATGCTAGGTTTCCCCCACAGTTGTACATCTGACGTAACAATAAAGGTAGAGCAGCGCTTTCTTCAGGATCCTTATCGTTATGTACGTCACCAGTAGTAGAACGGCGAACACGTCCAGCAGTAGATCACTGTACCAGGGTAGATCGGCGATTACTCCCTTGGACAACACGTTGCCGTTGCGTAGTACGTACTCTACCCAATACACAGCCGTCTCGCTCGGGCTATGAATCCGGTCCCTGAACTTCAAAGACGCCAACAGCGCCTTCTCTTTGTACCTGAAAAGGAATAGATGGCGTGAGTAAAGCGAAACGCTCGTCCTTGTAGCGTGTCAAGAGGTCAGGATAAGGCTTTCCACGTGGTTTACCCTTATCCTGGTAACTCTAAGCTCTATGTACCCTGTACTCATTTGAACATCATTTCTTGAACAACATCGCGTACCAAAATGTAAATGGTACCCGCAGCGAGACAGTTGGAGAATTAATGGCGTACTGATATATTGTCATGGTAGTTCAGTGGTTAACAGCAACCCGACGGAGGTTGCTGGTTCAAATCCTGGCCGTGGCATTGAAATCTTAGCCCATGCATAGTGTAAGTTGTGTGAACAATACCGCACCTCACTGTTCATTTGTCAACAGAATTAATCTGTGTTTCAGTGACAAGCATCAATGCTATTCTCGCAAGGTTCATAGCTTCTTTGAAACAAACGAACCCGCAACAATTACGAAGTGCTTCAAGCAGTGAACAATGATCCCAATTATTGAGATTTGGAAAACGAACTTCTACACAATTCTACGCGACATAGCTTTTGGATTTGTGAACACAAACAGAAAAAATATACAGCGTGATCCATATAAACCTGAACAATTTCAATAGACCATAAGTTTTGAACCAATAATAGGACACACGTGTAACTTTGGGAAAATATGATACACAATTGGGAGATTACATTACACTATTTACATCTCAGAGAAAATGTTGGAAGTATCCTACAACAGCATCTATACATGTTTGTACTCGTCTCACCATATTCTCTGTACGGAGACTATCCTCGCTAATGTTACTTATTTCGGTTCGAATGGATTCCTTGAAAACATCAATTGTCTATTTATCACTCTATTTTGTAGATACCCCCACAAGAAAATATCAGGGGAGGTTAGGTCAGGAGACCTGGGGGACCACAGACATTTGGAGATTATTCGATTACCAAAGAAACTGGTTACAAGTTCCATGGTGTCATTAGATGCATGGTACGTTGCTCCATCTTGCTGGAAATAACCTTCTCCCAATTCGATAACATCTCAGTTAAACTTCAGAGAATATGGTGAGACGAGTACAAACATGTATAGATGCTGGTGGAGGGCACTTCCAACATTTTCTCTGAGATGTAAATAGTGTAATGTAATCTCCCAATTGTGTATTATATTATCACAAAGTTCCACGTGTGTCCTATTATTGGTTCAAAAGTTATGGCCTGTTGAAATTGTTCAGGTTTATGTGGATCATACTGTACTTTGCCTGCTTGGTTTACATGTCCCTATAAACTAAGTATAGTGCCAGTATATAGTTTGATATGGGAAGTCTAAAAAATCCTCCCAGGAGACCCTATGTGTGTTGTGGTTTCCCCCGCCATTCATTCAAGCACTGCTTACGTTGTGTTACGTATGACGGTGTTAATGGCTTGTAGAACTGCGTCCTTGCTGAGCGTGTGGTAGTCCAGGCGTATCCCGTATCCCTGTTGAACAGCTGTCGCAGCTATCAGCCTCTGGTCGCCGTAGAAGGGCATGACTACCACGGGCACTCCAAAATGTACAGCTTCCTGCATGCCCAGCAGCCCTCCGTGGGCTACGAACACGCGCACACCTTCGTGGGCTACAACAGGAACGTTAACAACTCTGAGTTAGGATTTTATTGCACTTTCTATAGACAAACAGAAACAGGTAGATGATGTTACTAGCTTCGCAGAGTCTAGAAACATTCCCATTTGAAACACATAATAGAAAGGTCTTTCACTTAATAGCAACACCGTTCCGACCCGACCTCATGACGTCACCTCCTGCCTGACCTGTTCCAATGTAACAATAAGTCATGCACTCACCTAGAATATCCAGCTGGGGAAGCCAGGGCCTAACGAGGACGTTCCTGGGAACTGCTAGAGATTCCAGTTTGCCCTTGATAAGTACTTTCTGAGGAAGTTCTGAGAAAGCTTCCAGCAGAGCCTCCAGCTTTTCCTTCTGGAACGTATCAAGACGCACCATAGACCCCAGTGAGAAGTACACGACCCCATGATCAGAACTCCTAAAGAACTCTTCAAGTTCCTGCAAAACATGAGAAATACTTCTCTGTTCACATGAACGTCTTGGCCATATAAGTGTTAAACATTATCTTATTGTAGTTACAAGGGAATATAGCAGACTTTAAGTGATAGTCAAATGTTTTATATACATGACTTTCTCTACTCTTGTACAAACACTTATTGCTCTATCTACTTCAAGATAAACATTATCTTATTGTAGTTACAAGGGAATACAGTAGACTTTAAGTGATAGTCAAATGTTTTATATACACGACTTTCTCTACTCTTGTACAAACACTTATTGCTCTATCTACTTCAAGATAAACATTATCTTATTGTAGTTACAAGGGAATACAGTAACTTTAAGTGATTGTTTTAAAAACAATTAGAGAGTTCTAAATGTGTATTTCAGATATTTGTATGGAAGCGTTTTGCACCTTGTAGTCAGTTGCAACACGCTGTAGGCAATGTCACGTGCTTACTATTGCGTGTTCAAGGTTCTGCTTTTATCAGAGGATGTGCTGTCATAGCCATCGCAGTAGAGATTGAAGTTTTAACAAGAGTTCCATGGCATCGGCTTCGGTAGCGTGACTGCCTCACGTTCAAGAGGTCCCGAGTTCGAATCTCTGAGTTATTTCGATCAGGTTTCTTCTGGGCTAGTATAAAAGGCAGTGACCTTCTGTTGTCTCAGTTTAGTGTATCAGTTATCTCACATCCGCTTTAACATTAGAAGTTCATTTGTCTTGACTCTAGAAATAAAACATCAATTTCTCTATGTTTGTTACTGTTTGTACGTGGGTCATAACCACAGCTGGTTCATCAACACTGTCTGAATCTGAATACTCTTGGTTTTCATTTTCAGTAGCACTGTATGATGTAATACTTTCTTCCTCTGTAATTGGTTTATAACCTTCATCATGGTCAATGTCTTCTTCATTAACATCGGAACAGCCATCCATATTTTTAAAAATATTGATAAAATCTTCTCCCACATTTTTTTTTCAATCTTGTTTTCTAGCAAATCATATAAACCAGACCACAACTTTTCCATGACTTTGTCAGAGTTTCTCTTCCAACCTGACCGCTGGCGAGAGAATTCGATGTATCTACTTACTGAGAATACCAATTTATCATCTGTAGAACAAGTGTTCATTTACTGCGCTGACCAACATAACGTTTTCTTTCTTCTAAAACTGTTGTGGGTTAGTGAGGTTCTACTGCATTTTGTAGTTTTGAGCAAACAAGTGTAGATATCTGTTAGCCCTGTATATATGTTTTAAATAAAATGTAACTCACTTTTGGGAGAGGCCGTGGTTTCCTGATGTGGACGCCGCCGATCTCGATGAAGGCAGGTACACTTGGTCTCACTTGGTTCATGCTCCAGTGACTGTTTACTAGTAGTAACGCCGTCCTGTCTCTGGCCAGCTGACGGAGGGGTGGCAGGGAGTCCCCGAAGTGCCTCTTGGCGAGCGGGTCCATCCTGTACCGTGTCACCAAGTTGTGCCACGCCTGTAGCAGCACTGTCGTGCCCGCGTTCAGAGCTCGGTCTAGCAGCGACATGGGGCTCACCGAACAGAACAGTGGATTGGGTACAAAGGAAGGGTACTCGGGATTCCCTATTCGAGCCCCGGCCCAGGGGAAAGCCGCATTCGCGACCACAGAAACCACTGGGTTCGAGAACTTGTGGGCAAAGCCCAACAGACAGTCGGGACCCAGCAAGTGCGTGATGACGAGGTCGAACTTGAGGCATTTGGAGTGGATCAACTTCTGGATGTTCTCGTGCTCTAGCACCTGCTCAAATAATATTATAGTTAGCAATATAAAGTGTAATAATAAACAACAAGCGAAATTTGTGAGAAAAATGGATAAATATTCTAAAGTACCATAGTAGGTCACGTCCTGACAATAACAATGTGACATCACAGACTATTGATGTTCGCTTGTTAAATCCTGTCTTTTGCTTGTTGAAGTGCTATCATGGCCATCTTTGTTTACTCCTTACAATAAAATGTAATCGGTTTGTGCTTCTCTTTTCTGTGAAGCGCAACATCTATTTAATGTTCTGTGTAGTAACAACTTTTTATACTCTATGTCAACGTAAGTATATTTGTTTGTAACTCCAGTGTGATGGTACAGAAGTACAAGCGTCATCAGTAAGTATTGGTCTAATCAATGGTGAACGAATCACCAGAGTCTCTTTTTGAGTTTTATGCGCACACAAAGCTGAAAACCAAGGGGAAAAAACAAGGAATAGCTTCAAAAACTTTAAATTAAATTATGGTCTTTCAAAAACATCCTTCTCTTGTTTCTGAAACCACTCGATAAAGGAATGAGCCATTCTTCGTGAGACACGAAGGGTTTTAAAGTGTCCCACTGCTTTATCTGATGATTCCACACATTTTGTTTAATGTTTGCCATCGACAGAAGTCGTTACCAACAATAGGGCAAAGCTAAGGAACATCTGCGCATCTCCAACAATCAAACTGCGGAGTTGCGTGCCAAACAGTCATTCATGTTTATGCAATCGGCGAATGATTGTTAATTTGTTCAAAGGGAAACAAGACATTGCGCTCTTTTATTGATTGCTACTTGGAGGAAATGTTGACAACAATGAAGCAGTACAAGAGGAAGTTAGCGAATTCTTCACATCAAAAACCAGAAACTGGTAACATCGTGTGACAATAAACCTCGCTAAACGATGACTGTGATATTAGAAATGAGATTGATAGCGCTAACTTTTTGGGAGTCATATTTGATAACAATCTCGTTTGGGATGAACATATAGAGAAAATTACTAATAAAATCAGCTCAGGCCTATATATTTTAAAGAAATTGTCAAAAATAGTTAACCTACAAACACCATATACGAGGGTGGGTCAAAAAGTAATGCCTCCTTTTTTTTTCTCTTTTAATTGCCAAGAAAATTGAATCCAGTTTACATAACTTGAAAACTACAACATTGACGATTAATTTGTCACTATTCAATGTAATCTCTGTCCTTTTCCACAGTTTTGGTCCACCTTTTAACTAGGGCATGTATTCCAGTGTGGAAAAACACACGGTCTTGCTTCCTAAGCCATTGACGCACGGACGTTTTCACAGCCTCCTCGTCTTCAAAATGAATACCACGATGAGGTTCCTTTAGTGGCCCGAACAGATGAAAGTCTGATGGTGCCAGGTCAGGGCTGTAAGACTTGCCATCCCAATTTCTCAATTTCTGCAGAGGGCTGGTGTGTGGTCTTGAATTGTCATGCAAAAGAAGAACATCCGCCATAGGTTTTGTTGGGCGAACTCGGCGAAGACCTGCTTTCAGCTTTTTGAGAGTTCTGACGTATTGGACAGAATTTATTGTGTATCCCTGCTCCAAGAAATCAATCATAAGCACATCCTCTGTATCCCAAAACACTGTTGCTATAACTGTCCCTGCTGACCGTTGAGTTTTGAATTTTTTTTTCTTCGGTGATGTTGTGTGATACCACTCCATTGACTGCCTCTTTGATGCAGGTTCAAAAAAATGAACCCACGTTTCGTCTCCAGTAACAATTTTTTCCAGAAACTCCTCTCCCTCCAAATTGAAGCGCTGCAAGTGTTCGGAGGCTATTGTTTTCCTTGTTTCTTTGTTTTGGGCGGTTAACATTCTTGGTACCTAACGCGAACAAACTTTTGAGTAACCCAGTTGTTGAATAATCTTCATCTTGGCCTTTAATGAGGGAGGTATGCGACACAATTCACCTGTTGTTACCCGGCGATCACCACGAATGATGTCATCGACTCGCTGAATGTTGCATGGAGTCACTGCAGTCACCGGCCTGTCGCTTCGCTTTTCATCTGCCAATGGTGTTTGTCCTTCAGCTTCGCTACAGCGACGAACCCATCGTCTAACAGTGCTGACATCCACCGTTGCATCACATACACATTTTTTAGCCTTTCGTGAATGCAAATTGACGTTTCACCTTCCGCAGTCAAAAATTGACTCACAGAACGCTGTCTAATACGAATGTCGATGTCAGCCATTTTGCAAGAGGGTGCAGTGCTGCCACCTGTTGACTTAGTAAGTTACTACTGCAGGGGATTGGAGAAGAAGGTTTGAGGAATTGCGCCAAATTCAAAGTTTTCGCATAACTTGCTTATTTAAGGAAACAAAATTAGGTGACATTACTTTTTGACCCACCCTCGTATTATGGACTAATACACCCTCAGTTAGCATATGAGATAACCATTTGGGGACTGTGTGCAAAAAATATATACAGAGGATTTTCACCCTACAAAAGAGAGCAGTTAGGATCATGTTAGGTTTAAAACAAACTGACTCGTGTAGAGATGCATTTAGAAAGCTAAGCATCCTGACCTTACAGTCCCTATTACTACACGTTACTACACGTAGTAGTAATAATAATAATGCTTGCTAAAACAAAATTTATAAGCCAGAAAACAGTCAAATACATAATTATGAAACCAGGCAAATCAATAACTTTCAAGCTGTAGCTCACAGGATTTAAGGGTATGTATGACTGAAATTTTCAAATTCTGAACTAATAACGCTAGCTTTTTCAAATTTACACCATAGGTGTAGTATAACGTAAACATGTGACAACCTAAATTTAAACCATTTTTCTCCAGCAGTTTAGAAATTATGATAAATTTTGTATGTTTTTTGTTACTTCACTAAAAAAGTCCCTTGCGACAAAATATTTTGAATTTTGGTCTAATATTTTAACCCTATGTTCATAATACACATACTTTTTGAAATTGCTCTGGGTTTTTCTGTGTCTCCTTTAGTTTAGGTCACATTTTTTTTTAATTTACAAATATTCTTTTTTTGTCTAAAAAACTGTAAGTTTTGTGTTTGAAAATTAAAAATATATGCTTATATACGTTTCACAATAAAACCTAGGGCAATTTTCATTCCTCATGATATTCTGAACCTGTGTAGGAAATTTCATGAATGTAGTACAAAAACTGCATCGCAAGGAGCATTTTACAGGAAGAAAAATGCTGAAAATATGAACATTGAGAAAACAGCGATTAAAGATTTGATTGCATAACTCACATTAAATTCCACCAGGCTGATAGGTTGGACCCTCAGATTTCTTTTTCCTCTCCTCTGTTGCTGCTTTTTCCACCTTTTTCTTCTTTAGATGTTGCTTTTCTTCTGCACAACTTCGCTTCTTGCTTTGCAGGATACGAGTCTGATCTCGCTGCACTGAAGTTTTCCTTGCTGAGTCTACTACACTTTCACCTCTGATATTTCGCTGCAGCTCCAATGACTTAAGACTACCCATGTTAAACTAACTGATGCTTTTAATAACAGCAAGATCCAATTTTTGTTTTGATATGAAAACTTCCTTTGGGCACTTATTCCATATGACATGATGCAAAGATTCATTGGCATTCTGTGTTTTTCCTGTTTTGCACCTCTCTAGTAATGTTGTAGAAGCCAGCCTCTGATATATTGGCAACATTTTAGCAACTATTTTGTCTGAAAGCCTTATTTTTCTTTTCTTGAATTGAAAATTTAAGAACGGAAAACAGACAAAGAATGTGGATGTAGGAAAAAGAGGGCGTGACTCTGACAGAGTTTAAAGGCCACCGGCATTTAAATAAGCATTTAAAAATGGCGTTCGGAGGCAAATTATGCATTTTTCACATTCGGGAATGTCTAAATTATTTTATAGAATTAAAATAAAAAAGTAGTTATTTTCACGATTTTCATGAAATTTCAGTCATACATGCCATTAACTACACAAATTGAAACACAGTTTTTACTTGTACAATAAATTGCCAGAGGAAATAAAAGATGTACTAGTGACAAATAGATTTAAAAGAGAGTTAACGAAGCTCTGTATAAATGGTAGTTTTTATACACTTGAGGAATACTTAAGCAGATAGGTAAATTATTAAATTAGTGATGATTTTTATACAGATTTTGTGTAAAAGGAAATACAGAAGGTTTGGGCAATCAATGCAACTTACATTATTAAACCTTTTACCTTTTAGCATCAGTTAATTTTTAATATAAAATTGTAGCCCGCCTCGGTAGCGTGGTGGTAGCATGTCTGCCACTCGTTCAAGAGGTCCCGAGTTCGAATCTCGGTCAGGACGAGTTACCTGGATAAGGTTTTTTCCGGGGTTTTCCCTTATCCTGTAAGACAAATGTTGGGTAACTCTCAGCTCCATGGACCCCGGACTCATTTGAGCATCATTTCATCCATTCCATTCATCGTCCGATATGACTTAACGTTGAAGGACGTAAATTACAAAAAAGATATATATATATATATATATATATATATATATATATATATATATATATAAAAAACATTGTAATAATAGATTTTATTTTACTGTATGTATTTTTAAAATGTACTGTTGTATTAGATTTTATATTAATTTGTAATATTTTCAATCATATTTGTAATTCTTATTTATATCTTTGAAACTTATTGTACGTAATCTGTATTTTTGACGATGCCACGGGTCTGGCTGATTCCTACGGCAGATAAATAAATAAATAAATAAAAAACAAACAAACAAACCATAGAATCTAATGATCTATACTTTTAAAATTAGTTAATTGATCGTCAGAACAAATTTAAAATAACTGTGTTTTCTTAAAAATGACTTTAATTTTGCGACTGTATCTGTACACACATAATCGTGATATTTAAGTGTCAATTCATAGGAATGTGTTTATTACCTTCTGACACCACTCCATGCACCAAGGCCCGAAGAACATGAAGGATCCGATGATCTGTAGCGCCGTGTAATCGAAAGTGTTGACGTCGGCGCCGTCCACCACAGGAGGCAAGGATCCCGCAATAGAAACATAGGAAGACACGTTGTGACTTGGTGGAAAATGTGATACCAAGGTGACGTGGTGGCCTCTGGCTGAGAGAGCTTGTACTACGGCTTCAAACGGCGCGAAGTTGCTGCGACCCTGGTAATGTGCCAGGGCGAGGATACGAGCAGCTTTGGTAACACCTGTTATCACCAACAATACCAGCACCACGGCCCTCTGAAACACCATTTATAGGAAAAGTGCTTTTGATATTGTGACTTTGTGGGTTCATGAAATAATAAAACGAGGTTACGAAATACAAAAACTACACTTTATTCTCCTCGAAATACACTGTTCAACATTACAAATTTGCTAGAACATCAAAACTGTTTATTTTCTCTCTAACAACTACATTCAACTGTCCGTCGCTACCGGTAAATATTGGTTCCGAAGTTTTCCGAATCTCCACCGGCCATCATTTTTCATCGGCTTCGCAATTCTACCGCCAGGGTGACACTCCTCCCTCCTCAAGGCTGGTCGTCCCGAACAGCGCCTTCGTAGCGGGCCAGGCGATCCAGGTATAGCACCAACATCTTTCCTCGGGGCACCTTCTGGATGCGGTAGACCACGTCGTTAATCCTCTTCACCACACGGTACGGTCCTTGCCATGGCTGCTGAAGCTTCGGGCAGCGTCCCTTGGTCCAGGTCGGGCGGTACAAACATACCAGGTACCTGGCTGGAACCCTTGGCTGTTGGCTTGCCTGTCGTATCGGGTTTTCATGCGGTCGCTCGCCTTCTGGATGTTCTGGCGAGCCATCTCGTGCATGTCGTTGAGGTGGTCCACCAAGTTCTCCACATCCCTCAAGAGTGGCCCCAAGTCTGCGTCCGCCACCTGCTCCCTCCTCAGGCCTGCGCTATCCCAGCCATCCGCAGGCACTGCCGTGACTACTCGAACTGCTGCGGCACGCTCCTTCCCCTCCACTCTTGTGCATTGGCCGCACTCTTCTGGATAGGGTCTTCGGGACATAGCGTCCGCGTTACCGTGACTCTTCCCTCTGCGGTGTTCCGAGGTAAAGTCGTACTCCTGCTGGCTCTGGACCCAACGTGCTGTCTGGCCTTCCGGTCGCACTGTCACTATCACTTCGCTCCTCGCGGGGACAACCACGTCTTCGCTCAAGACGACCCTGCCAATTCCAAGGCGCTCTTCTGGTTGACGGAGCATAACCTCTTCTCCGTTGAGCCCCAGGACCTTCCTGCCGACGTCGACCGTCGCCTCGTGGCTCCTGAGGGCATCCAGTCCCAGAATCAACTCCTCAGCCACCTTCGCGACGAACACCCACAGACGCACGGCACTCCGTCCCAAGTTCAGCTCCAGTAGGGCCTCCTTCTCCACAGGCAAGGTGTCGCCCGATGCTGTCACAAGCTCGTATGGCCGGCTCGGCTTCCTCGTCGGCAAACCCTTCGCTACGTCAGGTCTGATTATGGTCACGGCTTTCCTCTTACCCAGCCGTCCGCGATGAGGTTGTCATCCATCCACCGGCTGACGGCGCGGATTGTCACTCGAGGGGATGATGGTAATGGCGCCGACGTACCCCTCTCCACGCCAGGCCTTACTCGTTTTCCGGCTGCTCTGCCTGATGTGGGCATTCTCTCCGCAGGTATCCGGGCTGTCCACACCCCCAACACAAGTCACTAGGTATTCGCCGGCGTCCCTCAGCTGGTCTTCTGTCTCCGGCGTAGCGGACACTCATCGTTCTCGACGTCGGGATAGATGCTACCTTGGCCGCCTCCATTCTTAATGCCGCTGTCAGCGCCTCGTGGATGGTTTTATAATCGCCGAGCATTAGGCGCTGACGAATCTCCGTGTCCCGTACCCCGTCGACAAAGTTGTAGGCGGCTTCCCGGGATACGAACTCCAGTGGTAGGTCAACCAAGGCCTTGCTAGCCAGCTGCTCGAGCGCTATGGCGAACTCTTGCAGCGTCTCCCCCGGCTGCTGCGACCTTGCATTTAGCTGGCTGCGGTATGCTGCAACTAAGCGGTGGTTCCCGAAGCGATTCTCCAGGGCCTCCCAGATGTCCTTGGGCGCCGCCGTTGTCTGCACCGCGTTTAGGACTTCCGCGGCCCGTCCCTGGAGGCTAGCTATTAACTGTGTGGCCTCCTCCTCCGGTGACCATCTGTTGTGCCTGGCCACTGTGTCGAACTGGCGGCGGAAGACTTCAAACGTTGACGCGCCGTCATACTTGGGAGGTTTGACGCGCGCAGATGTTGTGTCGCGTCGGCCTTCAAGTCCTTCAGCTTCCTGCCGACGACGTCCTCCACCATGGCGTTCAGGGACTTGGCGTTGTTGTCGGCCTTTTCCTCTAGATCATTGAAGCGGTTAGCCAGGTCCTCGACGCGCTCGTCCACTTGGCCCATCCGCTTGCCCAGCTCCGTCACGTCATCCCTCACGCCGGCCAACTGTTCCTCAAATTTGGCGGCGAGGACCTCGTTCACCTCCTTCATTCCCGTGGCCAGACTGTCGTTCGCTGCCTTCATTTCTGTGGTCAATTCGGTCTTTATTTCTTTCAACTCTGCGGCCAGGTTGTTATTTTCTGTTTCCGACTTCGTTGTTAATTCGTTCATCTTCTGCAAAAGCATTTCCAATGCCGATTCCATGGCCATAATGTTCGGTGATGTAGTTATCCCACTTCTGACACCAGTTGTGACTTTGTGGGTTCGTGAAATAATAAAACGAGGTTACGAAACACAAAAACTACACTTTATTCTCCTCGAAATACACTGTTCAACATTACAAAATTGCTAGAACCTCAAAACTGTTTATTTTCTCTCTAACAACTACATTCAACTGTCCGTCGCTACCGGTAACGATTGGTTCCGAAGTTTTCCGAATCTCCACCAGCCATCATTTATCATCGGCTTCGCGATTCTACCGCCAGGGCGACAATATGCAACAGTTGTCATTTATTTTCCTGAAAACTACTGACGATTTAGGATTGCCACTGAGGGATTTGGCACTGGGCATCCCCCAAGTGGGGCATCCCCGGGGAGGGTAGATGAGGCGAGAGGAGACAGGGTGGCCTTCTCAAGGAGCCACGATGGTTCAGAGGGAGGATGTCTGCATTTACTTAGACGGAAACAGCCCCAGGAAGACAACTGTCATTCCCGCTTAATGTGGTTCGGAGGTGGTACCACCAGATTCTTCAACAATGAAGAATAATAGGCTCCAGTTATATTTCTGTCTTTTTCCATGCTGTCTATGAGGATTATTCCTTCAGAATCCCAAAAAACAGTGGCGATCACCTTACCAGCTGACAAAACGGTCTCCTTGTCTGCTTTGGTGCACCTTCATTAGCCTTTCTCCATTGTTTTGACTGTTGTTTTGATCCGCTGTGTAATTATAGATACAGGTTTCGTCCACGACCACAAATTGGCGAAAAAAGTCTTGCGGATTGCGAGTAAACCTCGCCACACACTTGGCAGAAGTATTCTTCTGGATTCGCTTTTAGTCGACTGTGAGCAATAGCGGCACACTTCTTGTACACAGTTTTTCATTGGCAATTTCTCATGCAGGATATTGTGCACTCGCTCAGTGAGATTCAGCAAACTAAATTTGATATGGCGGTCTTACATAACCACATCGTGGATTTTTCAATGGTGTCCTGTGTGGTGACCTCATATTAGAGGACCAGAGCACGTTTCACTTTCGGTACTTCTACGATCACGTTTAAATTCGTTGATCCGAAAGTAAATGGTCTTTTATGTTGGTGCAGAGACCGCGTGAACTAGAGCCAATTCGGTTTTGATTTGTGCGGAAGTCCAGCCCTTCAAATGAAAATGTTTAACAACACGAAACTGTTTTCTTTTTTTTTCATTATC
The DNA here is from genome assembly GCA_030765055.1 of Mantis religiosa. Lineage (NCBI taxonomy): Eukaryota > Metazoa > Arthropoda > Insecta > Mantodea > Mantidae > Mantis > Mantis religiosa. The sequence goes on along the minus strand of CM060957.1, from coordinate 2,790,130 downwards.
TATCACAGCTATCACAGCGACCAGTTCAGATGGCTGATAATAACGAACTGTATACTGCAGCACATTCAAATTTTCTTTACACTCTTATGAGTAATCAGGCCTACCACCCACAACGTTGCAACAAATAATTTCCATTTCTTCATGGAAAAATTTATAGACTTATCAAACGACCTGTGTACACTTCTAGTACAATGCTGGAAAGATCCTGGATCCAGAGAGAAAACGTAAATCTGGCGACTAATAGCTTCCATCATGAACTATGCAAAAAACAGAAAAAAAACATTGCCACCAGAAGTGTGAAAGCTGTTCTATGAACTGTGCGGGAACCATTGAAAAATGTGTGTACCTCTGAGTACAGCAAACATTGTACCAATTCTCTTTGTTTATTATGAGGAATCAGACTTACTATGTAGTCCAATTCCTCCCAAAAATTGCCTAAACAGTCGAGCTTCCACAGAGCCAGGATAGTAGACCCTGGAAAGGTACTCAGAGCCACGTTTTCGTCCCTTGTATACGTTAATGAGTAGTCTTTCACTCTAACTTACATTGGTATATTGACTCATAATTAACTAAATATTAACATTTGTTGTTACTCGATGTTACCAAGCTGTTCAAAATAATAGATTCAGATATAAAATGTGCAATTTTATTGATATTTCTTACTATATGATTTATGGCTAATTCTTTTTTCAAAACTAAGGCACTGAGCTTCATTCCCTCCATCTGTTGTTTATACAATTCAAATACTTCGTCCCGGTACATATAAAAGTCGCCAGATGACAGAATTGTTAACGATGTTGTAATGTTATTAAAACGTAGACTTTACTCAATGCGGTAATTTCATGTAAATACACAATTCAAACTTCAAAACAAATATTTATTTGTTATATACAGGTATTGTAATATTGTGGTATTGTGTCAAATTAATTCCTTCTTATGTTGAGGCTAAATAATTGATAGTATCGTCTGTACCTACACTAACGATCTGCTTTCGTACATGGCCCTCTGCATGCAGTCCTTGACCAGAAAGTCAGTCGTACAAATCTTAAGAATGACAAATGTTAAACTGTATGAGTGATTCAGGCAACCAAAGTTTTATACCTGAAGAAATTCGAGAAGACGCTCCAATTGCTAATCTTAGTTTGCTGTCACAAAAGTCATCTGCAATTTATGACAAAGAACATTTATGTTTTAAGATATTATGCAGTTCAAAAGGAGTTACGTTTGTTTGCGAGGAAATGATTTATGTTTGTTTGTTTGTTTTTCAGATAAATAAAGAAAAATTGAATATCGGACTAATCGATAGTCAAAGAGATTATAATATATTATCTTTGAACTATATCAGAGTAGGCGTTTCTGAAGAATAATGTGTTTTTGTCTCAAAACTTATCCGAGGTCTCGGGGAAACCTACAAGCGTCCCAGGTTCACCTTAGGCTCATCATAACCTCAATAGTCCCGTTTAATAAACATATGCTCTCTTTCATCCTACAACTTGTGGTACTTTATACCATCTACCCAGCGTCTATTATTATAAATCCATCATAACGTCTGTAAGGGACAGAGTCCTGGAATGACAAAACGTCGAAGGCTCTTTGTCCTCAGACAAGGATGACTCTTCAAGAATATACCTCTGTGCTGTGTGTCTCTCGCAAATTTTAACTTAGGTCTTCCCTTGACCTTCTATATTGACTCTGGTAGAAATAATTCGACTCTTTGTAGAGATTATTCATGTCTAACAGTAACAGGTCTACTTTTTAGTAACAAAAGTAACGGGTAAGGATGTCTTCTTTCTTATATGGCGAATAAGAAGATGCATTTCTGTTTTTAATTTACCTCCTACAATGTTAAGTCATATCGGATGATGAATGAAATGATATTCAAATATATACAGGGTACATAGAGCTTAGAGTTACTAGACATTCATCTTTCTGAATAACGGAAAAGGTGAAGGAATAAAATGGCGTTCAAATGAGTAAAGGTTCCATAGAGCTTAAGGCGACCCGTCATTAATCTTCTAGAATAACGGAAAACGCGGGAAAAGCCTTATTCAGATAACTCGATCTGATCGAAGGTCGAACTCGGGAGCTCTAGGACGCAAGGCAGGCACGCTAGCGCTACGCTACAGAGCTGAAGCATTGAAAGTTGTTAAACTTTAATGTCAGGTTGGGTATTCCGGTTTTGAGGTCACACACACATCCTATTTGCTATGTAAGTACCTAATAACATTGCTGTAGGTTTTTTTTGACAAAGCATTTAAATTTGTGTTGTTTCAAAAGCCATACAGATATTAATATTTTGATATTAACAAACCAAAAGCGTTTAATGTAACTACAGAGTACATGTATTGCGAAAATCAAATAATTTAAAAAGATAATTTTTACGTGGAGGTTGAACTTACCGTCATGTTGACCTCACGGAAGGAACTGACAAGAAATGGTATCGCTGACGAGTCTGTTATCAACCAGAACAAGGTTAGCGGCCTGTCAGTCGAGTTGCAAATGAATTTAGTAAAACATGAGTACAGCAAACACCATCGTTATCTTCCTTACCACGTAGATAGAGGGGGGGGGGGGCAGTTTGTAAGTCGTAACCAGTGGCGGCTCGTACCGAAAAATAACAGCGTGCTGAGGGAAAAAGTTTCGGAAATTGAAGTCCATGCGCCGAAGTTTCTTCAAGGTATAAACAGAATTTCTACTTCCTTTCGCATTTTGCTCAATTTTTAGATCAGGTATTGCTCGCCCTAATATTTCTATACTAACCCTTTCCTCTAATGTTCGCCTTGAAAAGGCAGTTTTTAGTTCATTCAAATTTTCATGTTGACTCTATCAAAAACCTTAGCCTATATACGGCTAGTGTGAAGAAATAATTAATTTCCATCAATTAACTAAAATAATAAGAGTTAAATGATGAAGCCTGGGACTCAAGTACTTAGGATAGTAAGTCGCCACAAACGGTGTATCTCGGATATGAGAACTCCTAGTGGTTTACCGGGAAAATATACGAGTCAAATGGAGAATTTAATGTCAGGACGGCACGTTGGCCATGGTAGCTCAATGGGTTAGAGCGACTGGACGGAAAGCAGGACATTCGTGTTTCAATTCCCAGCCATGGAATTGAATTTTTCATGTTGACTCTATTTATTCATTAACCGTGTTCATTATTTATTGGTTAAAGTTTTCGTAATATTAAATGACTGATACACCGAATAAAGCGAATTTATAACACGTTTTACACTCACACACAAAATAAAGAAGCTAATATCAGCCACTAAATAACGTTACAAAAGGAATACAATGCGAACCACATTCACTTGTTATGGTCGCGGGAATGCAGTATCGTGTCAACATGATAGGTGCATCACAAACAATCTGCCCTGCGATTTAATAACCATTAGGTATTGGATCTGTTTACGTAAGAACGATAAAATTAGTTTCTCGAACTAAAATATAAAACAATGATAGATTGTTAAATGACTTTCAATGCATTTCAAGTTCTACAGCTATAACTATGACTGTTGGTAGCCCTGCTTCACGCTCAACACCCAGATGTAGCATGCATTTGTGCGAAACTCTATGGAGCTTATGACATTAGGGAGGCAAGAGGGGAGGTTGTACGCATGCGCAATACTGAATTCCGAGCTTGCTGGCTCTCAGCACGTTGACGTCACGGATGCATTCCATTAGTTATGCAGGTGTTTTCCATGCATCGAGAGTTCCTTATTGGTTGTACTCGATTGCTTATACTTACAATAATGCATTGTTATTTACATGGTCTTTTAGAATTTCTACAATGTAATTTATAAAACAGAAAAGAGCGTGCTGCAGCACGTAAGGACGAGCCGGCCTTGGTCGTAACACTGTTCTACGCTACCGAGGTGGGCGCAACCTCGTGTCATCCGTCTCACCGAAAAATGAGTTTGGCTCGGTTGCGCACTGATCACTGCCTTTTTACGCATAGTGATCTCTTAAGAGAGAACTTGCCCTGATTTGTCAAGAAGCGCTCTCGTTCCGTCATGTATTGCCAGAATGTTCTTGCCTGGCACATCTTCGGGAGTCCTTTGCAGCTTCCGGTCACTGACGGACGACTAAGAAGTGGTGGAAAGGCTTTTCCATGGCATTCACAGGTTAATTTTGGAATATAACGACATAAACAGTTTTTATGCCTTTTGATATTTTATTATTTCTCTTTGGCTTTTACATTATCTACGCTTTTTGTTTTATTTGGCATGGACATCCTTTAAAATCTTTTATCTGGTTTTTATGGTGATTAGGTTTTAAAGGACGCGGATGACAGCTCTATTGAGCGCCCTTAAACACTCACACATCATCATCCTGTCATCCACTCAGAGGGCTGAAACAACTACCCTATACACTCTTTCTTGCATAATAGAACCCAACCTGCAAAATCTTATGAAAGGTTCGTTTTTCATAAGATAATGAAGGACATGTAACGCAAAGGTGTTGTACAACTGCATGAATGATAATGATAATAAATATTTATTTGCACAAAGATTATACAAAGCTCTGTTACAATTATGATATTCCACTCCAATTATTCCTCCTACCAACAAGAACAGCAGAAATACAAGGATCTAATAACAACGAAGAAAAAGCAACACCTGGAGGAACAAAAGAAAATTGTAGAGAAGGCAGAAGAAGACCAATACTAAGCTCCGAGACCAAAAAGGCAGAAAATACAGCCCAAACTCCTCATGGAAACATGGAAAGACCACATATTAAAACAAATAGTTCAAGAATACCTGCCAAAATGGACCTCCCTTCTAAATACATGTATAGAACTAGGAAGCATACCAGGCAAATGGAGAAAGTCAACAATCAAACTACTATAGTCAACCTGAAAAATTCAATGCCATGGCCGGGATTTGAACCGCAGATCTCCTGGTTTCCGTCCAGTCGCTACCATTGAGCTACCATGGGCAACGTACCGTCTTGACATTGAATTCTAGTGTGACGAAATTATTAATTTCCATTCATAAACTTATATCAAATTACTATATAAGAACACAGAGAACCCAAACGCGTACAGAGGACTAGCGTTGGAATCCACACCGCTGAAACTCATAAGGGAATCTTTCCCAAAAGGCTGGCAGAGAAGCTGAAACCCTTTTACCAGAGGAGCAATTCGGTTTTAGGAAGGGACTTTTTTGTCACGAGGTTTACCCGGGAGCGATGGAGAACTCCGGAGTTCTATCCTTCGGGCTATACCTTGAGTCTAAAAAGCACCCCACCCCATCGACGTCAAGACGGGTGGAAACTGGAGACGCCACTTACTCGCGTCAACCCCGCAGGATAGACTACCGAATAACCTCGGTGAGGCCGCCTTTTGATCCAGCACAACTTCTACTAGCTCTACAGCCTAGTACCCGGGACTTCTAAGGCAACCCCCTCCGGGTGGCCCAGGCCTGGACGGAGGTACCCGATCTCCCGCGGGTGTCGGGAACACACTGCCCCCTCGAGTCCAACCCAATCCGAACAACTTCCATTCAGGGAGGGGATCGGCAGTTCGGCCCGAGCATCCTCTGGTAACGTTAAAGGTACCACGAGTGCTAAGTGTCCGCAGCGCTCGCACCACAGCAGATGAAGGGGACGGATCCCCTCGCCTAAGGGAAAAACCTGCTGGAACAAATAAAACAGACGATAGGAAGACCCAGAGGAAAACTAGATGTGGCTTTTGTTGACTACTCGAAAGCCTTTGACCTGGTCAACAGAAAGGTATTAATAGACAAACTGGAGGAACAAGTACAACCACTCTGATATCGAATACACTGGCAGAAAACCACACACAGATAGGTGATGGAATAGGGATATCCGACTGACTGCCACAGACGAACAGCGTCCTCCAAGGCGCTCCACTCAGCCCTATCTTGTTTAATGTCCTCACGAACAATGTCATGAACAAGCACATGACATGACCATCGCAGCGACAGATATAGACAAACTGGAAGTAAAGCTAACCACACTAAGCGAATGGCCAGAGAGAAACAACATCAAGATATACAAAGAGAAAACGGAGTTGGTAGTGTTCAGGAAAGGAGGAAGGCTCACTGAAGCACAGAACGTCAAATGCAATGAGAAACTACTCAAGAGGGTTAAAATTTCAAATATCTACACATCACAATTCAAACAACGGGAAAAAGTTTCAGACTACATATAAGATCTAGAGCAGTGGTGGCCACTAGAGCAATGGAGGAAATCAGATATATCACACAGCTATGGACCTGATATTACGTATGGCCTAGAATTAGTGGGAGAATACCTCACATACAAGCAGCTGGAAGAAGTCGAGCGAGTGAAGGCTAGATACCAGAAAAGAATTTTAGTAGTCCCGCAGAACTCAAGATCGAGTCTAGTGTACGAGAGTACCAGGAAGACCTTCCTGATAGAGGATCTGAGAGGGGAGCTCAAACAGCTCATACAAGATCTGCATGAAAAAAAAATAACATACTGGAGGACTTCTATGCAACGTCTGCTATGCAAGACAGGACCTGGATGGAAGCTAACCAGGAAATACGACACATGACGACAAAACTGGCTTTCCATGGTTTTCACAGTTTGTGCTGCAACAAACTATTTCAGGAACCAAATAACGAGTGTATGTGAATAATGCTTGGAATTTTGTGACAAATATGTAGGAATATACAGAAATCCATCATAGCTTACAGCAAAGACAGAACATGTGTATGTAATCATTTGCATGGCATGAGTGCCTTACCTATAAATAATAATTATTCTTCCAAATATAAGTACAAATATTGTCAACAGCCTCATGCTTATAGGCTATTTAGTTGTTGGGCTCCCTGGCAACTTACCCCTAATTCTAGCCAACATTAAACTTCTATTTCTTCGTTAACTCTCCCTCTTAATTTATTTTTAACCTTTTTTCCTTTACTCTCTGCTTAATCTTGTTTCCTTTTAGTCTCCCATTTGCTTTGCAATGCTCCTTCTTGAGAGAGTACCCAACTTCCCTCTCAATACAGCCCCAGGTTAAACCCCCTCTCTCCTGCCTACCACATATATCTATACAATTTTCTCTTCCCCAACTTGTTTTCATTTTAAATATGTAACTAATGATCCCTTGCCAAACAAGACTATCCTACACCTCTTATTTATCCATATCCTCCATTCTGTTTTTAACAATCTAACTAAAATCCTTACAAACATCATTCTCCTTTTGCCGTATATCCTCCATCCCCATTTACCCCAATGTTCTCCCTAATTCTGCCCACCAGATATCCTTATATGTTCTCCTTTTTCTTCTTTGAAGCACAGTCTTAATATTGTCACCCAATTAGCGTAAGGTACGACCGGCCACAGCTGGAAGGGACCAAGGCCGCCGAGCCACGCCCCCCACCCATTAATCTGTCACTAACTGAGGGGTGATTAGCGAAATGTCACTTGTCCCTCGACGTTTCTCTCCCCTTCTCCTGTCCTCTGGAACGTTCGGGTGATTCGCGGAAAACCAGAGACTTCTAGAATAACAGGATATTTCTATAAAAGGGGCTTCAATTAGGAGTCAGTCAGTTAGTCAGTGTTTGACGTGCTAGCGAAGGAGCGCCGTGTTAAGGAACGAGAAGACTGTGTACGTGCACCGGAGTATTGTCCGTAATTACTAGTGCAAGTGAAATTGTAACGGACGAACTGGTGAATCGTAATTGTGTGCATTACGTAATTCTGTGTAATTGGCAAGTGTCAAACTGTAAGTCGGTGGAAATAATGGACATTGTTGAGTTTGTGTAATTGGACTTTTCATTTCACGAACCCACAAAGTCACAATATATTGCCCTTGCAGCTGTACCAATATTCTATCTTATCCCTCCTTTGCAAGCTCAATTCTTGCTACTCCCTTTGATGAACAGTTCTTGTTGGAAAGGAAACATGGCTTCAAGGACATTGGCCATCCAAGAAGATAAAACATCAATTGAGATCCACAAAGGACAGACAAGATCCTCTCAGGTTACAAGGAGTTTATCACATACCATGCAGCTGTGGCACAACTAAGCGCAGCATACTAACCAGAATAAAAGAACACAAATGCAATTGCCAGCTTGGACAAATGGAAAAATCGGCAATAGCTGAGCATGCAGGCTGATGGGTCATGATATCAAGTTTGAAAAAACCACGATTTTAGACAGTACTCTCCACTACATGCCAGGCTCTATTGAGAAGCTATCGAAATTCAAAAACATAAAAACAATTCAATAGGAAGGGAAAAATATCACGTATTCACAAAGCGTGGATACTAGTATTACAAGACACAAAAGCAAAACTATAGGGAAGAAACCGGATCAACAGCAGCACACACTCACAGTCGCATGGAGATTGACTGACAAAGAACAAATGGCAGACAAGTAGGCGTGGGCATACCGGTTATATTTGACAAGGCCTCATGCCAGACCTAAGATGCTCATCGGAGATATGAGCGAAACATCAGGAGAATTTTCATCCTCTGGACCACAGCCTACAAGCCGGGAAGTATATTGCATTGGAAAAACACTCCCTTTGGTGAACAGTTCTTGTTGCAACAGAAACACTGCTTCAAGGAAATTGACCATCCATAGTACAGACCAGCTCATGCTCTCAATAACTATTTCCTCTTATAAAAATTCAGGAAGGACGTTTTAGAAAAGAAATTTAAATATAACAAAGAAACGATGGAATTTGTTTATACCCATTTTGCAGGCACAACTTCTATTTTAAGTGGGGTTGAAATGTTAATTAAAATTAAAAGTGTGTTGCATTAAAGGGTGATAAGAAAAGCAGAACATAGTTTTTGTCTTTAACATATGTAGAAAGTGGTTACACTGAAAATTACTGTTGTATCCTTTGCATTAATGTATCAAACTCCAGTAGAGGTGGGCATTACAAGCAATGAAGCAGCCAAAAAAGATAGCAAAATCCCATTTAAGGGATTGGAAACTATGTTGGGAGTATCATACAGACCAGCAAAGCAAGCAATTAGTAACTGGACTCAAAATGAACATCAGAAATACTGGAAATTAGTAGATGGTTGTAAACCAGGACAAAAGCAGGAATAAACAGTTGCTAAGGCTGAATAAGAGGAAGCTTTTCTAAGTAACAGGACACTGTACTCTGAAGTATAACCTGAACAGAATTGGACTGTGTTTAACAGGACGATACCCATTAATAAACACACTGACCCAGCAGATGCAAATGACTTTCTGACCACACTAATGCAATCCGCCAACTACTAAAGACAAACAAAAAGCATACACTAAGTGATGCCACTGTCCCTCAGCGGCCCTCCAAGTCCTTGTGCTAGCCAGCCAAGGCAGCCTCAGGGGTGTAGACCCCCACAAGTGGCACGGCTCGCACCTGCACATTAGGCAGGCTGCCTGCTATGTGCACACTGATGAAGACCAGGCAAACACCAATGGTGCACGAGAAAGACAGATGCCGCATTAAGGCTAGGATATATATAAGAACTACATAATATTACTTTACTTAACATACTGTTACAAATCAGGACGATGGTGAGCACACTGGTACAATCTTGACTAAACGTAAGCTAGAAGATAGATCTAGGCATAGGTGCTATAACTATATTGATGATGCCACAAAGCCAATACTCAAGTTTTTATGATACCCACATGATAAAATCACATCTGCCAATTAAATGTTAACAATAACTATGAGCAGTGGTACGGTCACAACTTGACCCACCCATACTCGGGCAAGATCGAAACAGATACATGTGTAAAATGCCAGCACTATGCACAGAAGTATTGTTAACCTTTTTTAGAATACATCACAGAATGCGAGACTCAAATGCAAACTATAGAATGGTGGGCCTCAAGGTCTAGTGAGCATGACCGCAAAGTGAGATTTGTGGTGGACAACACGGCACTGGGGCAGGTTTTCTCCGGGACCTCCGGTTTCTCCTGCCATCTCATTCCACCGGTGCTCCATCTTTATCTCATGTATCATCAGTGTCACCGCCTGCGGTGCCGTATGTAGTAAAAGCGGGCGTTAAACAGTACACACACACTCACTTAAGAGCGAAAGCTTTTGTCAGCCACTTTCCAAGGATCGTTGAACTATCAGACTTATCAAACTAGTCTGAGTAAGATCATTATGAATAGCGCTTTACTTAGTTGATAACAATTAAGTTGGGAATGCATAATAGATTTGAAAGACGTTGCAGTACTAGGGCTTTTTAAGGTCCCCCTTTCCAAACTCAACTCATGTAATATTTGGAGCTTCCATGGTGAGATTATTAATCAATAAAATGGTCAAAAGCTTGACATGACTGATCACCCACAAAACATTGATTAATCAACTCAACTCTTTAAAACCTGAAAAAGAGTGAAACAGCTGTCATAACCATCACTGCTGTATATTTTGATTGTGCATTAAGATGTTCTGGAATTTCATAATTGTTACAACTCAATTCATAAACGTATCTGGGGCTCCAAGTATTAAAGGAACTAACCAATTACCAAACCAACCAATTATTATTGATATAACTACAAATTACATTACTGTGGCTTTTGGTCATGAATCAATTTGTGCCTTTTCAAATGATGCAACCGAACAAATCCCTTGTCACAAATGTCACACTTGTTTGGTTTTATACCCTCATGAATCAGTTTATGTCTTCTTAAACTAGACAATCGAGTAAAAGCCTTGTTACAAATGTCACACTTGTCTGCCCTCTCATGAATCAATTTGTGTTTTTTCAAATTATGCAGCTGAGTACAGGCCTTGTTACAAATATCACATCTGTTTGGCTTTTTGTCCTCATGAATCAATTTGTGTTTTTTCAAATGCTGTAACTGAGTAAATGCTTTGTCACAAATGTCACATTTGTTTGGTTTTATGCCCTCATGAACCATTTTGTGTCTTTTCAAATGATCCAACTGACTAAAAGCTTTGTCACAAATGTCACATTTGTTAGGTTTTATACCCTCATGAATCAGTTTGTGTCTTCTTAATGTTGACAACCGATTAAAATCCTTATTACAAATGTCACACTTGCCTGGCTTTGTGGTTTCATGAATAAATTTGTGCGCTTTCAGATGATCAAGTCGAGTAAAAGCCTTGTCGCAAATGTCACACCTGTGAGGCTTTATGCCCTCATGGATTAATTTATGTGTTTTCAAATGTTCCAATCGAGTAAATTTCTTGTCACAAAGATCACACCCAAAAGGCTTTATTCCCTGATGAGCCAATTTATGTGTTTTTAAATGTACCAACTGAGTAAACGTTTTGCCGCATAAATCACATTTATGGGGCTTTATTCCTTCATGAATCAATTTATGTCGTTTCAAATGCTGCAACTGAGCAAAAGTCTTATCACAAAAGTCGCATTTGTACATGTTTTTGTATTCACAATTCAAAATTGACTTGCAGTTTTTCTCGCTTATACAAGAATCTTGAACAGTTGTGTTGCTCTTCAAACAGGATGCCACACCAAGAATTTCCCCATCATCGGGTGTTTCTGAGCAAGCACTAGTTACAACTGAAGACATATCTGTAACAACACTTTCCTGACTTTGATATTCAGGGCTATCCTTTCTCATATTGAAAGCTGTGTCATTTCCTAAATCCTCACTGGAGAGTAAACCTGCATTACAACTGGGAATATCTGCCTGGTGTAAGCTGAAATGTAAGAAAAAATGAGAAATTACTAGATCACAGGAATGGTTAAACTTGTTGGAAGAAATGACAACTATTTATTTTCCATGTGTGCATAATTAGGGCTAGGAAGTTGAGAACCAGTAAACTGCATAAAAGGACATCTAAATAATGTGAAAATATCCAAAAAGGAACTAGAGATTGGAAAAAGGATGTAAAGGCAGTAAAACCAACCTAACCACTACTATCCCCTGATGAGGTCAGTATCATGACGCTGGTCAAAAATAATGGGATATTTAGAGAGGGTTCACTAGGTTCTCTGCTTGTGCTAATGACTTGATTACAATAGAAAGGGTTCTCTCGCCTATTAACTGCTCTAACCTGTCTTAGGAGTGCATATTAGAACTAAGAATTTAAGCTAGACTTTGTTGAACAGGAAAAACACAGCCAAAATAAGTTAAACACAAAATTGGTAAACTAAATAGCTAAGAGCTCCTGTACCACAGAACTGACGATAGGGGAGAAATCCCCAGAAACTAGTCTTCATAAAAAACTTGTAAGTGGAGAAAAGTATATACAAGGTTGACTCACTTGCCTAATTTTAGTAAAAATGGCACTCCACTTTCTGAAATACTTCTTTTTATTCTATATAACATATATTATGTTGGGCCTCATCTTCAGACACTAGGGAAAAAAAGGAGTTTTCCTCAACTTTCTAGCCATAGTTATAACGTGCAATGTTTTATTATGTGTAAAATTACAAGTAAATGTAAGGAATACTGAATCTATTACCTTATAGAATAGAATACAATTTCTTATTCACTGATTAATATACAATATTTATTATTATTTTGCTTAGCCATATACAATTGACTGTGACGTGTTCAGCCCTGACTCTGTACCACTCATACTCATTTTTTCCAGTAGGACCTTATTTCTAATCAATTAATTAAAACAATGCAGTTTCGTTATTAGTTCTGTTCACTGCCCATAACAACTTTTTTTAACTTTATCCAAGAATTGGTCAATCTTCTTACTTTCTTTAACAAACTTTTCAACTATAGCTATATTCATATCTAATTTAAACCACTTCTTATTAATAAACTCTTTTGTTCAAATTTTTGTCCCTTTAACAGTCAAAAAATATATGTTGTAAGTTCTCATTTCTCCCACATATGGGACAGTAATTTTATAAAATACCCTTCCTTAAAACTTTTAGTGACCATACTCCTGCTCTTACCCATACAATACCTCTCTCTCTTTGTCATATCTATGTACCTTTCCCTTCCCCAAGCCCCCTTCATTGCTATACAAAAAACTAAAGACTAACTGATGAAAATTAATCATTTCTTCCCACTAGCCATATATAGGCTAAAGATTCAGATAGTCAACCTGAAAAATTCAATGCCATGGCCGGGATTTGAACCACGATGGTTCTCCTAGTACAAAGCTGAAACCACTGCCATCAAAAAACTGAAACTTTACTACAATGTTACCATATACTTCCTCTGTTCTCCTGCGCACACATATTCCTATCCAACTGGTGGTGCCATCTCTGGAAACGATTTGGACTTACTTTCTGGATGCACCTTGTAAATATGTATATAAAGACTTCCCTTACTGCAGTGTGACTGCACTATCTGACACATTTCATCCCAATTACAAAGAACTCTTTCTTTATTTTCAATATCTCATACCGCTCTTAGTTCCTCTACATTCTAAATCCTCCTCTTTCAAGAGCTGCTCTCTCTCTCAAACATTAGTGAATTTATCTTTATGAATGCTAACAAGGAATGTGACAAAGTCTCTGGGTTAGCCAAACTGTGTTACACTCTCTATCTTCAGAGAACAGTTTCATATGCTAGGGAATATGTTTCTGAGGATAGTTGGGCTATTATCCTGCTCATCCATTCAGCTCATTAGGTATGGAAAATAGTTGTATACTCAATCCTATATGGGAATAGGGAGAGCATTTAAAAGAAATAAAGTCCACAGCAAAAGAACAGCACAGAGAACTCACCTTGGTGTCTTTATGGCATGAAGATGTTCATTTGCTTCATCCTGCAAGCAGTAATTCATATGTGAATTAAATGTTCTTCTACTTTGACACTATTAACTTTAAAAAAGGTGCAGTTATCATTTGTATAATCTATAAATAAAGCAATTTCTTCACATATCAGTCACAAAATCACAACAAATGGCATTGTTCTATGAAACCAGATTAACACTTTTGTAAAAGTATATAGCAATGGATTTTCAAACATTCAGTTTCATAAATAGTTTAAAAGAAAAATATTACTTGATTTATTCATCATTTAATGATACTAATCAACAATACAAAAATATGGTATACATCAGCCCTGGCCATATTCTTATCATTTTTCTTAGTAACTAAATCATTTATTTTAATCAAATGAAGATGATAAAAAGTGCAGCACAATTATGTCAAACATTTCACAAAACCCATAAATTTAACTTTCTGCCTTGTCTCTTTTTGCTGACCATATCCATACCTTATTTACTTTAGCCAAATATTAACGTAGCTTATTCTGTCCTTGTTAAACAGTTTAAAACGACCTTCCTGACTATTTTCAATAATTTTCCAATTTGTAGTTTCCTCTAATGTTCTCTCCCTTTATATTAAGAAACTATGTTCTATATATTTGTTTCCTCCATATATTACAGACTGATCTTGTGGGACACAAACCAAGCGATAATTCTGATGCTTTCTTTCTTAATGGGCTTTGATGTTGCCACTTATTTCTGTATGTAATGGCTCCACAATACTGCTTACTGATATTTTGATTGCAATTGCATACAAAATATATGAAGTACTTTATTTTCTTATTGAAGCAAAATAATATCGTTTGCTTATAAACCACAAATCATTATTGATCATAAGGGATGATTAAAATAAACATATAATATTATATGTTTATGAAGAGCTTACCTTATTATCGTAAATGCACAGATTCTCTGTCGAAGTTCCATCCAACCACAACTGTTCCTTAATTTCTATTTTGGGTTCAATTATACATTCTTTTCTACCATTATTATGGAAAGTAAGTTCTTCTGGGGCTTCTATTTTGATATCCATTTTATTATCGTTGCTGGATTTAAACAGTTCTGCTGTCAAAACCCAGTAGCAATTCTGAAACAAAACATTATTAATAATGTGACAAAGATACATAAATTTTTCTTCTAAATAGTTGAAACTACACTGCACTTCAACTAAAGTAGGGATCCCAGACGTCCCGGTTTTACCAAGACAGTCCCAGATTTAGCCATTTTTGTTCAATTGTCCCAGTGACCCAAAAAGTTTTACCTGGGATGCTAAATATCCCAGTTTTGTAGAGGTTTATTCGTATTAAATATTTTTGCATCTTAAATACATGAAATATCACTAATTTTATTGCTCTTGCACTCCTTGGCATGGAGAGATGCTTTTTTTTCCACATAATCAGGTAAATATTAAGAGGGAAATATTTTGTTATTTGATTGTTATGTTGGTACCAAAGTGTATTTATATTAAGTTAATTGGGAGTCGATTAATAACACAAAACAACACTCACTTTTAAATTTTCCCGGAACCGGTTTCTGAGGCCTTCCCTCTATCTTAAGCCGGACAGTTGCATTGTAATTTCTGCAGATGATGCGGATTGGCTTGTATCTCATTCTATGTTGTTGTTGCTTTTCTTGTTTTTTTTGTAATTTATGTCCTCCAACGTTAAGTCATATCGGAAGATCATTCGGTGTGTGCGCTTCCACACATGTGAACATGTGGATACTTAAGTTATTATTCGGTTTAATTTGTTTCTAGTGTAACTGTGAAGTAAATTAAGATGCCTAAGGAAAAGTGATTCTCTTAAGGAACAATTTCCATTTTTGAAGGAGAGTAGTATTGATAGTGCTGGATTTGGATCTAAAGTGGAGTGTAATTTCTGCCACAGTGTATTTAGTGTTAGCGATAGAGGGAAATCTGATATCATGGATCACGTTCAATGCAATAATGTTAATGACACTGTGCTAATATCTGTATTAATTCATTGTTTCCCCTATTTGTATAGGCAACAGGTATTTCAGTTTTCCAATAACATAATGTCGATGTGTCCTGATGTTTTCATTTCAGAATCTGAGATCCCTAAACTAAAGAGAGAGTTAGAATAAAAGGGTATAAAGTAACAATGGTAATTCTGGGTTATGCAAAATAAGTTTGTACATATTAGGTAACTTCTAATTTGTGTTAAGCAATTTTGGAAAATAATGTTAAAAAAAAGAAAATAAATAACTGCAATACATTAAAAATGGACTAGTACGTTATCCATGAATTACATTCCTAATTCATTCAAATAATGCTGACCACTGCTGGATTTTCAAAGATTATCTAAGACTTTTCTTAGAACAGCTCCAGAGCTACTGTGGTAAATTATTATATCACAGAATCAGTTTAGCTTTCAGAAAAAGAAATCAACAATACATGCAGTTAGTAAGGGAAATGATATAATTGTTGAAGCATTAGATAGAAAGGAGTTAGTTATAGCGATTTTTCTTGATCTATCAAAATCATCTGTGTTAATAAGCATCAATTGGCAAAATTAGTAACTATGGGATAAGAGGCATACTATTAAAGTAGTTAAGTGCGTACCTAAAAAGTAGGGTGCAGTGTGTCGAAATAATACAATATACAGGAGGACTTTTGAAAAAAGTTAAATCAGCATTCAATCGTGTAACACATGGAGTGCCTCAGGGGTCCAAATTGGGACTATAATTATTTATCCTTTATATACATTTTTATTTAAAATAATACAGGATGCAGGAGGATTAGCCATTGGATATGCAGATGATACAACTGTAGTGGTAACAGGTAAGACAGTGGCAGAAGTTCAGGAAAAAGCAAACTCCTTATTAGAATCAATTAGCACTTATTTAGAAGCACTGGGAACAGTACTAAACACAAACAAAACTGAATTGATGCAAATTCAGCTCAGTAATAGAACAAAATCTGACATCACATTAACAGTACAAAATAAACAAATTAGCCAAGTACCACAGACAAACTTTTTAGGATTAGTTATAGATAGTAGTTTAAAATGGCACAAACATATAGAAAAGATCGACAAGAAAATAAACGACATATATGTATTAAAACAGACAACACAAATTATGGATGAAGTCAGTGCACTAAAGGTTTATTATGCATTTATACATGCACAGCTAAGTTATGGGATTATTTTACGGAGAGCAGCAGGCAGGAAAAATATGTTAGAAACATTTAGGCAGCAAAAGAAAGCAATAAGAATAATGGAAAAAATCCCTAGGAGACAATCATGTAAAAGTAGTTTTAAAAAACTTAAGATACTCACATTACCGTGTTTATATATATTTGAATGTCTCAAACATGTAATAAGAAACCACATAGAAGGAAAAAATAGAAACATTAATGAATATAATACAAGAACAAAACAGAACTACTTTAGAAATAGGTTCAGGGGAACATTAGCTGCCAAATGTATTGAAAGTGTTGCAAAAAATTTATACAATCATTTACCTCACTCTATCAAGGCAATAAATGAAGAAGTGAAGAAAATTTCCGAATAAAGACTTACCTAGTGAAAAATGCTTTCTACTCAATTGACGAATACAAAAATGGAAGAGTGACTTAGTTTATTAAATTTTGTTATCAATCTATTTTGCATATCTAGAACTGCTAATAATCTGTAAATACATTTATTTGGTTTTATTATTGAACTGTAAAAAATGTAATTAGTGTCATTTTTTAACGATCCGTTGTAAAAAATGTTGCAAATGGCAGAGTAAATCTGAGTCTTCCATTATGGAATAAATAAGGATTCTCTCATTTGAGGACCTGTCTTTGTCTAATTCGTGTATTTTATAACCTGAAATAGTAATCAAATCTAACCTCCTTTAGTTGGTAGATAACCTTAAAATGAAAATATATATTTCCTAATACAGTTAATGAACCCAATACAAACTTCTATCATGAAGTTATATGTGAGTAACAATGGTATACTTTTAATACCCAATATTACTGGAAATAATTGCTACAAATTACTGCTCATTACAAGGTTCTTTGAATTGGGAGTTATAATAATTAACCAATAAAAGTAAATGATGAAAAAGAATATTTTCAAAATAAGAGAGGTATGTCAATGTAATAAAAACTCTACTAGATGCCATCATGGATGTAAAAGCCTGTCTCGGTAGCGTGGTGATAGCGAGCCTGCCTCACGTTCAAGAGGTCCCGAGTTCGAATCTCGGACAGGGTGAGTTACCTGGATAAGGTTTTTCCGGGCTTTTCCCTTATCCTGATAGACGAATGTCGGGTATCTCTAAGCTCTATGGACCCTGGGCTCATTTGAGCAACATTTCACCCATTACATTCATCATCCGATATGACTTAACGTTGGAGGACGTAAATTAAAAAAAAAGTAAAAAGAGAAAAAGCAGGAAAATTAAATGCAGTGTTTGCAGAATGTGGT
Source organism: Mantis religiosa (assembly GCA_030765055.1). NCBI lineage: Eukaryota > Metazoa > Arthropoda > Insecta > Mantodea > Mantidae > Mantis > Mantis religiosa. The sequence goes on along the minus strand of CM060957.1, from coordinate 2,772,014 downwards.
AAAGTGTTGGACCTATTAGATAGAAACATCATTATAAGAGCCCTAAAGGGTCTCTTTGATGATACAGAACATTCTATTAGAAAGCTTGGTTACTGAAAATGGCAGCAAAGCTCACCTACACTGCAGCACTTCTAAATGACAAATGCTTTTATATATAAAGACTGGGCATGTCGTCGCAAATTCGACCATTGATCTTTTGGGATGTAAAAACTCTTGGCATAGCTTCCTTCAAAAGAGAAGTAAAGTCGGTGGTCCTATGATGTACATTTACGGCATGTAAAATGATCTCCAAAAGGTTAAAAAGAGGCTTATGAGCATAAGCTTTCACGCCCAATATAAACAGGGCGCTGTTAAGGAGCGTCAATAAATAAAATCTCAATTTTAATTCCCACCACATTGAAGTATTTCACTAACGCAGAAGCACATATCACTTTAATGGAACAATGAAATTACTTGAGTCTACAAACAGCGTACAGGAAACAGCAAAAGGCACGCACACGATATATGCTATTCCTTGATTAATTACAACATAATGCTGTACTTAACGGATTGGCCTATTCATGCCATTCCAATGTACTGCTTCGATACTCTTCTCCAGCAACATTACCAAGAAAAAGAAACTGGTTAAGAGAAGGAAACACTGAAAGGACTTTGAGAATCACATTTCCAACAAATGTCGTGTACTTAATGCGTCGAAAGCCGAGAAGCACGGGAAGTAATGTTATAAAAGCAGTGAAAATAACACTCCATTTTACTTACAGTAACGAACAATTATGTTGTATCACAACTCATTTTCCGGCTATCCAAATATATTAAGGCATTCTCAGGCAAAATGTTCAAGGAAAAAGTTAAGCACCCTTCGTTAATATACATTTTATAGTGCAAATTGAAATCTGTAACTTGTTTATGTAATTTCTTCTGTTGTGTATATACTGTAAATAATATTATGTACGACTGACGAAGCCATATATACTTATTGTAGGTTATATATCGGTGAATAAAATTCTATTCAATTTTTCGAATCCACACAGTAGCTCTATCACAGCCTTCCAGATTACTCGCATGTACAACACAAGAGGAATAAAGAACTAATGCTCGTATAAGGTTGGTATGCTGAGCCTGCTATTATTATGAAAGAAATACGTTTAGAGAAAATGTGTGTTACAGCATATTGTGAAACGCTATTTTCTATCTGCTTTACGTACATGACATTTAGCAATGGAACAGTAAGATAGTGAAGTCAGGCATTTACCTGCAAAGGTAACTTCAAGGATAATCACGTATGAAACTGCTAGGGATATTCTTGACTACTTTGTGCCAATTTCGCAATGGTAAAAGGCGTTATCAGAGAATTTACACACTTTTTGCTTTTTGGGGTCAATTCTACGATCTCCTTTTCACGATTTAAAAAGCCGATTAAATAACTAAGAACACCCTTTTGTTTGCCTCTGTAAATACCTGGATGTCATGGCGTGTCCATCCTTTGAAGTTCTGTTGCGTCCTTTAGGATGTTTTCTTTTGGGGGAAAAAATATTAAACAAGCACAGCAGGAAACTGCGAGTTTGGGTTACAACGCACCGCCACGAGGGTTATTGCGCGTGCTTTAATTATATGTCTCTAAGTTAACTGAACTAATGCTAAACGTGACACGACTACATTATTTAGTGTTAGAAGCAGCCAAAGATGTCCCATGTGTTTAAAAAAATCTAACGGATGACATTAAAAAGTGTCAAGTGTAATAAAAGTGAAAAAGGAAAAACATATTTTGTTATACTAAATAACCAAGTTGTAATACGTTTAAATGCAAATTATCATTTTTATCTACATCATTGTACAAGTGACACATTTGCTGTTGGAAGCTGCAAGACTTACATCCCAAGTGTGAATGTACCACGTATTATAAAGACTTCAAAGCATAATAAATTATGACCAAAATAATTGCACTAAATAAGTGAGTTAGAGGTATATAACCCATTCCTTACTCTTTAGTATTCCTTTCTCCATGATACTTATGTAAACACAGCTTACAGCAGGCAGTGCAGTGATTTAATAATTTTTCACTTTGCTTCATAGTAGTTATTTACAAATAACTCTGTACCTAATTATTTTAATTTCATTTTGCTATCCTTTGACATAATTCTCCTTAATAAAAAAAACCTGATCTCTTCAATGCAAACCTGTTAAGCATGACTCAAAATTACTGTTTTCATAATATTCAGTATTGAATGGGCATCTGCCTTTTGCAGAAATAACCTAACGCAATTCAAAATCTTGGTTGCTGCTCTCTATAAAAGCTTTACACTTCCTTGAAATGTAAGTATTACAAAAAATAAAATGAGATGTTCATTTATATGACTTTTAATTCATTCTGAGTAAGTTACAAAGGACATGGAAATGCTACTTACAAAATAATACAAAAATAATTCCATTTGCTTTGTAATCTATCAGAGACAGATTATAGAAAATATGGAAATTAGACATTACACCAAACATAATGTATAACTTCGTTAATTTATGAATATATTTACAGTAGAACCTTGTTTACCCAGATCAACTGAAACGTGAGCTAAAACCCAGTTTATCCAGAGAATGGCAGGGAAAAACCATGAAAAACCTGTACAACTTCAGTGAAATATTTTTAATGGAGTTTAGAAATTACTATCTGCACACTTTCACCTAAAAACAAATACACTGTATGTACTGTAATAGCCTATTTGTATTGTACTACAAACTAGTCAGTAGTAAAAAGGCAGTGAGCTTCTCTCACATCTGCTTTAACATTAGACATTCATTTGTCTTGACTTTCGAAATAAAACATCAATTTCTATGTTTGTTAGTGCTTGTACACAATATAGCTACAAACTAGTCAGTAGGTAGTAAAAAAGGCAGCGAGCTTCTGTCTCAGTTTAGTGTATCACTTATCTCACATCTGATTTAACATTAGAAGTTCATTTGGCTTGACTCTTGAAATAAAGCATCAATTTAAATGTTTGTTACTGCTTGTGTGTGGGTCATAACCACAGCTGGTTCATCAACACTGTCTGAATCTGAATACTCTTTATTTTCATATTCAGTAACACTGCATGGTGCAATGTCTTCCTCTGTAATGGGTTTATTACATCTGTACTGTTGATTTGCCGTCAATTGTCAATGTCTTCTTCATCAACATTGGAACAGCCATCAATATTTTTAAAATCTAAAGCTTCTCTTTTAACCTAGTCCCAAAAAGGTGGGGCCACTGGAATGTTCCTACTGAGAATAGCAATATATATATATGTATTTGTGATATTTATACCCCATCTCTAACTGCAAGGGTCATATTGGCCATTCTTTGGAACATACCGAAGGTGTTAAACCGTATTAGTTGGGTTTTAATCATTAGATCATGCACACACTTGCACTCATTCATACTTTCAGACTCTGGGGAAAATGGGGAATCACCTTGGTTGGAGAAAAATCCCCATCCCAGCCGGGAATCGAACCCGGGACCTCTTGCACGGCAGGCATTCTACCAACTGAGCTACGGGGCCAGCCAGCAATTTACTGTCTAAAAACAATTAAACAACTTTTTTTCTTTTCCAAAACTGATCTGGGTTAACAAAGTTTTAATGTGTGTACAAATATAATACTGAAGAGATACCGTAAAATATATGTACATTTTGTAGTTTCTAATTGTCATGGTAAAATTGGGCACTACATCACATAGTATATATCACACTGTCCACCAAATAATTCTCATTTACAATCAGGTCCTGGTTGTTGAAAAGTCTTCTTGCACACTTTTTAATGAAAATAGGTCACAGGAACTTTTCATCCAGTCTTTTGAGCACATTGCATCAGTGATGTAAAACTGTTCTTAGATTTCTGACCTCTTCAATGTCATCACATTGGTTAAAGCCTTGGAACTGGGTGTGGACGGCAGCAGAAACTCTGATCTCATTTGTTCTACTCAGGAGAGTTATCTTGTCAACAGATACACAAGCCATGAAGGTTTGAATTTTGACAGGCAGAGAAGTACTTTTGACTGTTTCCATTGCTGCCAGTTGCTTGTGCTTCAGGTGTGGCCAAATGAGCTCTATTCCATATGTAACAACTGGAGCAACTTTTGCTCTGATAGCTGTCCTTAATGATAGACTTTGGAGGTCTTTAATGTCACTCATTATCTTCACTATCTTTGATGTGTATTGTGAAGTTGATTGTTATCAACTCAGACTCATTTAGACGTAACTCCTTGTTTCCTGCCCAGTCTGTGACCTTGTTGAAGGCTGTCTGAGGATCTGGGTAACAGGACACTGTCTCCAATGTACAACTTGTAGAATGACCCAATCTATATTAGATGTACGAAAGGAGATGAATCACTTATTCATCTATATATAACAATTTTACTGTATTGGCACACCACAGTGAAGCAAAACTAATATCAAATTATACCTGAGTCGTACTTTTACACATGAGCTTCACTTACGCTGATGTGTAAAAGTATGATTATCGATAATTTAATACACTTATTCATCAGTTATGCTGTTGCTCACTTAAGAGCAAATGTTTCTGGCAACCACTTTCAAAGGATGGTTGAACTATCAAAGGCCTCAAAGAGTAGTCTGAGTAACTTCATTATGAATAGCAGATTACTTAGGTGGTATCAATAAAGCTGGGGTTGCATAATAGATTTGCAAAAGGTTGCAGTACTAGGGCATTTTATGGTCCCTCAAACTCAACTCAATTCATGTAAGACTTGGAGCTTTTATGTCGAGTATTACTAATCAATAAAATGTCTAAAAGCTCGACATTCATAAACCTGACGTGGTTGATTACACACAAAGCACTAATTAGTCACCTCAACTCAATTCTTTCAAAACTGGAAAAATAGTGAAACAGCTGTTACACCATTTTGTAAATTTTAATTGTCAATTAACATCTTCTGAAGTCTAATAATGCTATAACTTAATTCATAAACATATCTGGGGCTCCAAGTATTAAAAGAACTAACAATTACCAAACTGACCAATTATAATTGGTATAACTATAAAGCTATGCATTACATTACTGTGGCTTTCGGTTATGAATCAATGTGTGCCTTTTCAAATGCTGCAACAGAAGAAATCCTTTGTCACATATGTCACACTTGTGTGGTTTTATGCCCTCATGACTTAATTTATGTTTTCTTAAACTATACAATCGAGTAAAAGTGTTGTTACATATGTCACACTTGTATACCCTCTCATGTATCAATTTGTGTTTCTTCAAATTATGCAGGTGAGTATAGGTCTTGTTACAAATATCACATCTGTTTGGCTTTTTGTCCTCATGAATCAACTTGTGTTTTTTCAAATGGTATAACTGAGTAAACGTTTTGTTACAAATATCACATTTGTTTGGTTTTATACCCTCATGAACAAATTTGTGTCTTTTCAAATGATCCAACTGAATAAATGCTTTGTTACAAATATCACATTTGTATGGTTTTATACCCTCATGAACCATTTTATGTCTTTTCAAAGCAGTTAACTGACTAAAAGCTGTGTCACAAATGTCACATTTGTAAGGTTTTATACCCTCATGAATAAATTTGTGTCTTCTTAATGTTGACAACCGATTAAAATCCTTATTACAAATGTCACACTTGCCTGGTTTTGTGCTCTCATGAGTAAATTTGTGCGCTTTCAGATGATCAAGTCGAGTAAAAGCCTTGTCACAAATGTCACATTTGTGAGGGTTTATGCCCTCATGTTTCAATTTATGTGTCTTCAAATGTTGCAATCTAGTAAACTTCTTGTCACAAAGATCACACCCATAAGGCTTTCTTCCCTCATGAGCCAATATATGTGTTTTTAAATGTGCCAAATAAGTAAAAGTTTTGCCACATATATCACATTGTTGGGATTTTATTGCCTCATGAATCAGTTTATGTTGTTTCAAATATTTAAACTGAGCAAAAGTCTTATCACAAAAGTCGCATTTGTACTTGTTTCTGTATTCACAACTCAAAACTGATTTGCAGTTCTTCTCGCTTATACAAGATTCTTGAACAGTTGTATTACTCTTCAAACAGGAAGCCACATCAAGAATTTCCCCATTATCGACTGTTTCTGAGCAAGCACTAGTTAGAATTGAAGATATATCTGTAACATCACTTTCATGATTTTGATATTCAGCGCTATCCTTTCTCATATTGAAAGCTGTGTCATTTCCTGTATTGTTACTGGAGAATAAACCTGCATTACAACTGGGAACATCTGCTTGGAGTATGCTGAAATTTAAGAAAAATATGAGAAATTACTAGGGATGGGTAAATTTGTTGGTTGAAATGAAAATTTATTTGCCATTTATACATGATTAGGGATAGGAACCAAGTTATAATTAGGGCTATGAATTTGAGGACCTATATTCGTATAAACAGGACCTTTAAAAGACGTATAAGTATTTAAAAAGGACCTAAATATTAGACAAAATGATGTAAAGACGTTTTAGTAGGCTTAGTTATTCGCATGCTTGCTGCCAGGATTTCTTTTACAAACTGTGAAACTGCAGTAAAACCAACAAAACTCCTATCCCCTGATGAGGTCAGTGTCACAATGCTGGTCAAAAATAACAGGTAATTTAGAGAGCGTTAACTAGGTTCTCTGCTGGCTCTAATGACTAAATTACAATAGAAAGGTCTCTCTCATCTATTAACTGTTCTAACCAGTCTTAGGAGTGCATATTAGAAATTCAAATTTAAGCTAGACTTTGTGAAACAGGAAAAACATAGACAAAAGAAGTTAAACTTGCAAAACAAAGTTTCACGTAACAAAACTGCTAAAATAAATAGCTTAATAGGCAAAAAGACCAAATAAAATCTTCAATTTTCTGGCTACACTGGCCCATAAGTAACGTTGGGCCTCCTCTTCAGAAACTAGGAAAGAAGAAGTTTTCCTCTACTTCCTAGTCATAGCTATAATAACGTACACTGTTTTTATGTGTAAAATTACAAATAAATGTAAGGGTATACCGAATCTGTTACCATATAGAATAGATAAGAACTTTTTTATACACTGATTGAAATACAATAAGTATATGTGGCTTCATCAATCTTTACATAATATTATTTACAGTATACAGGTAAGGTAAGAGGATTTGTAAGCTGAAATTTAAGAACAATATGAGAAAGTATTAGCCATGGTAGTTCAATGGGTAAGAGCAACTGGATGGATATCAGAAAGTTTGTGATTTGAATCCCAGCCATGACATTGAATTTTTCAGTTTGACTCTATCTATCCAAAACCTTAGCCTAAACACGCCTAGTGTGAAGGAACAATTAATTTCCATTGATTAACTTAAATAAAAAGAGTTTAATGATGAAGCCTGGGACTCAAGTACTTAGAACAGTAAGGCACCACAAATAGTCTATCTCGAATACGAGAGCCCCTAGTGGTTTACAGGGAAAATATATGAGTTAACTGGTAAATTGTAAGGACACTATGTTCGCCATAGTAGCTCAATGGATAAGAGCAACTGGACAGAAACCAGCAGAACCATGGTTCAAATCCCAGGCATGACATTGAATTTTTCAGTTTGAGTCTATAACCTGTTGCCTTGGCTGAAGATGCTCTGGTATCATCCCACGGTTGTCGAACCTTCTCTAGCTGTTCTGCGACCATGCGGTTGGCCACCCTTTCTATGAGCTCTATTTCATATGTGACAACTGGAGCAAATTTTGCTCTGATAGCTGTCCTTAATTATAGTCTTTGGAGGTATTTAATGTCACTCCTTACCTTCACTCTGTCTTTGATGGGTATTATGAAGACATTTCCTAGACTCTGAAGAGCTATTCCTAGGTATTGAAAATGTGACACAGTTGTGAGTGGTCTGTCCTTATTCCTCCTTTTCTGAAGGTCATCGTTATCATCTTAGACTCATTCAGATGTAGCCCCTTGTTTTCAGCCCAGTCTGTCACCCTGTTGAGGGCTGTCTGAAGATCTTTGTGGTTGGAAGATGGCAAAAACATATTGTCAGCATGCATGTAGTTCTGCACATTTGCTGGCACCACTCTTACTATATGGTGAACAAAATATGGCTGAGTGGATCTTCCTGTAGAACACTTTGTTTGCTGTATAGTTTCAGATTTTGATGTAATTGGTACAGTTGCTGCTTAAAAGGTTTCTTATTAATTTAGCTATTTTTAGCAATAATATTTTCTAACTTGTTCACTCAGATCTGTCTGTTGATAGAGTCAAAGGCTTTGGAATAGTCTAGAAATACTACATACAGCTTACCTCCTGGTGTTGACAGTGCTTCCCCTATATTTGTTAGCATTCATTTGATTGCTGCATTATGGATATCCCTTTCCTGAGGTCAAGTTTCGTCAGATAGGCTTGTCTCTACTACTTTTATCAGACGGTCACATGGCAATTTCTTTAGTTATTTCATCAACGTACACTGAAAAATAATTCCTCTATAGGAGTTTGGGGTCACTACTGTCTCTTTTACCTTTGCACATCTTCATTGTGGATGAAACTTTTCTTAGACACTCATTGAAGAGCACAACCATACACTTTCCTAGATATTTGATGGTGTCCCTCAGATGTTCATGAATACAAGTTTCGTACTTGTAAAGAGATTTAGATTTACACAACAAACTGACTCTTTCAAATGATGAAGAGTGGAATCTTATCACAATCAACTCTCTCCTGTATTGTAATCTGAGACAGAGCTACAACTATACTACTAACACTTTCTATCATTATGAATCAATCAATTAATGTTTTTTCAAATGTTGTACTCGAGTAAAAGTTTTGTTACAAACGTTACATGTGTGAGTGCTTAAACCCTCATGATTCAATAGATGTGCTTTCACATTTGCTGACTGAAAGCCATGTCATAGATATTACACACATGTTGTTTTAAACCTTCATGAATCACTTGTCTTTTTAAATTTGATAAATCAGTGAAAACTTTGTTACAAATGTCACATATGTGTGCTTGTATACCCTCATGAATCAATCTGTGTGTTTTCAAAGTTGATGACTGAGTAAAAGCCTTATCACAAATGCCGCAATTGCGTGGTTTTTATGGTTTTATACCCCCATGATTCAAGTTGTGTCTTCAAATTTGACAGAACAGTGAAAGGCTTGCTACAAATATCACATTTATATGGTTTTGTCCTTTGATGAATCAATTTGTGAGTTTTAAAATATGACAAACAACTAAAAATCTTATTACAAATATTACACTTGTGTTGTTGTTTGTCCTCAACCGTCAGTTTTTGAGTGTTCTGAGATGACAACTGACTAAGATACTCCTCACCAACTTCACACCTATTTGCTTTTTTACCTTGATGAACCAAAAGGTGATTTTTTAAAAATGGGATGAATATTTGAAACACTATTCACAAATGTCACATTTGAACATTTTTCTATATTGTCACCCAATTAGCGGAAGGCACGCCCGGCAACAGCTGGGAGGAAACCAGAGGCAGCCGAGCCACGCCTCCCATTAGTCTCTGTCACTAACTGAGGGGGATTGCGGGCCACTGAGCCGTCTCTTTACCCTCCTCTTAGGTTCTCGAACTTGCGGGCTGTTTCATCTAATCCAGAGACTTCTAGAAGAAGGTGATATTCCTATAAAAAGGGCTGCAGTGAGTGAATTGGGTCAGACAGTCAGTCAGTGTTTGGCGAACAGCTGTAAGAGTGCAGCGCTAGTGTAAGAACGAGATGACTGTGCAACGGAAGAATTTACGTAATTGTGAGCGTACAGTGGAATTGTAACGGACGAACTGGTGAATCGTAATTGTGTGCATTACGTAATTCTGTGTAATTGGCAAGTGTTTAACTGTAAGTCGGTGGAAATAAAGAACATTTTTAAGTGGTGCAATTGGACTTTTCATTTCACGAACCCACAAAGTCACATTGGTGTCAGGAAGCGGGATAACATCACCGAACATTACAACCATGGACGCGGCATTGGAAAAGATTTTGGAGAAGATGATAGAAATGAAGGCGGAACTGACAGAAATGAAGACGGCCAACGGCAACATCACCGAGAAGATGGAAGAAATGAAGGCCGAGTTAACCACAGAAATGAGAGCCGCGAACGCAGTCTGGCCACGGAAATGAAGGCGGCGAACGAGGCTCTCGCCGCAAAGTTTGAAGAACAGTTGGCCGGCGTGAGGGATAACGTGACGGAGCTGGGCAAGCGGATGGGCCAAGTGGACGAGCGCGTCGAGAACCTGGCGAACCGCTTCAATGACCCGGAGGAAAAGGCCAACAATAACGCCAAGTCCCTGAACGCCATGGTTGAAGACGTCGAAGACCTTGCGAACCGCGTAAACAATCTGGAGGGAAAGGCTGACAGCAGCGTCAAGTCCCTGAACGCCATGGTGGAGGACGTCGTCGGCAGGAGACTGAAGGAATTTAAGGCCGACACACCGGGACGTGACACAACATCGGCGCGCGTCAAACCTCCGAAATATGACGGCGCGTCAACATTTGAGGTCTTCCGCCGCCAGTTCGACACAGTGACCAAGCACAACAGATGGTCACCGGATGAGGCCACACAGTTAATAGCCAGCCTCCAGGGACGGGCCGCGGAAGTCCTAAGCGCGGTGCAGACAACGGCGGCGCCCAAGGACATCTGGGAGGCCCTGGAGAATCGGTTAGGGAACCACCGCTTAGCCGCAGCATATCGCAGCCAGCTAAAGGCAAGGTCACAGCAGCCGGCGGAGACGCTGCAGGAGTTCGCCATAGCGATTGAGCAGCTGACTAGCAAGGCCTTGGTTGACCTGCCACTGGAGTTCGTATCCCGGGAATCGCCTAAAACTTTGTCGACGGGGTACGGGACACGGAGATTCATCAGCGCCTAATGCCCGGGATTATAAAACCATCCACGAGGCGCTGACGGCAGCATTAAGGATGGAGACGGCCAAAGTAATAGCTATCCCGACGTCGAGAACGAGGAGTGTCCGCTACGCCTGAGACAGAAGACTAGCTGAGGGATGCCGGCGAACACCTAGTGGCCTGTGTTGGGGGTGTGGACTAAAAAATAAAAAAAAATAAAAAAATAAAAAAAATAAAAAAAAAATAAAAAAATAAAATCTGCTTACCATGTCTTGGCATCCTGAAGCAAAACCAAGACATAGCTTCCACAAATTTATTTTCTTTTTTCCTCTTTTCAACTTTATTTTCATCATTTTCAATACATATTTGCAGATATTACTAAAACTAAGCTAACTAACTATAGCTAAACCTATGTCACTGCAAACCAGTGACTAACAATACTCAAACTAAACTATTACTACAACGGCAATTCTTTACATATATACAACAATTATGAACTACATTGAAATACATAAACACAGATACTATATCTACTAGAATTACCGTTCCTACAAACTAACTCGATTAAACACCTGTCCCTGGTATCCGATCCTTTCCTCAACCGGAATCACATAGCTTCCTACATGCATCAGGAGAAAAGGATGGTTCATCAGTTCCAGGTGTAAAATCTACCTATCTCTATCGATAATCTGGATCTTCTTCTGGAGGCTCCATTTCTCGTTCCATCCTTCTCCGGCCAGCCGTTTCGATCCTGCCCAACGACACCCAATAGTGCCGTCTGCGGTTGATCGTACATGGCTCCTGATGTTCCTGCTCCTCGCTCCTCTGTGAAATCCGGTCCTCTTCTGTTTGGGATCTGGTGATTCTTAAACAGATGGATTCTTTTTGTTGATGTCGTTTATGATATATTGTAACTCCTCTTCTGGGTTCCCTCTGTCTGGATTCGATATAACTTTCGTGTCCTTTGATAAATACAAAACTTGCAATTTCCTCTAACATATTATAGCCATCTCTATTCCGAACTATCTCATAGATTGATTTTCCTGCTATCAATTGTCGTTGTTCAAAAACATCCTCTTCATATTTCACACATTCAAACAAACAATGTTCGGGAGTATCTTGCACATCACACATATTACAAATATCTGAATCAATCCTTTTTATCCTCTTGAGGTATGTACCAAAGGCACCATGTCCCGTAAACTAATGTATAAGTCCTCGTTTGGGTGAAATATATGTCATTTTAATTCTTTCTCTTACATTTGGAAATATACTAAATACTCTTCTACTTTCTTCCATAGTATTCCACTCATGTTGACACTCATCCAATGTTAAAAAATTCACAATTCGTTTATCGTCACATCTTCTACCCATAATTTCTTCTACTTTATCTTGTCTATCTTTCTTCAACCAATACAATGCTCCTCGTCTTCTAATAACATAATCTATAGGCCATATTCCCAATATAATCAATAATGACATCGTCGATGATGTTCTAACTGCTCCGGTTGAACGTAACAAAAACTGTCTCTGCATACTTCTAAGAATCTTTACATTTTTCTGCAATCGAAGTCGATGAGCCCAAATGGCTGCCCCATAACCGGTGATGCCAATCATTATACTATTGATATATATCCTTATGGCTTCTATCGGTAATTTAAAATTTCTAGTTGACAAAGTAGCTATTTTCATCATGATATTCCCAGCCTTGTCCGATACTTTTTTCTCATGCTCATCAAAATTCAATTTCTCGTCGACCTGTAATCCTAAATATCTAACATGGGTTTCACGTTTGATTATTTGACCATTTATCTTCAAAATGGGATTTCTTTTCAACTGTCCTTTGAAGATAAGATACGCCGATTTTGCCGGTGCTACCTGTAATTTAACGGTATGGCACCATTGTTCCTTACTTTGCTTCTTAGGATCTGCAGATTTTCATTCCAGAATGAAAGGATATAATCCTGTTTGATCTTTACCTTCTTCAAGGTACTCCGCATACATTCTTGAATTTTGGTCGTCAATACTTTTGCTTTTTTGTCCACATCCATACTGACATTATCATATTCTAAGTGATTGAACTCTAACTTCAATTTATTCCAATCAGCGTCCTTTATTATATATCTTATAATATTCCCATAATTACAGGCTCTATCTCCTTCTCCAATCACACTAAGATCAAAATATATTAGATTATGATCACTGGACGTCATATTCTGTCCTACTTTCCAATTTAAAACTTTATTATTGATATGCCCTTTAGTTAATGTTAGATCAATATTTTCACATGCACCCGCTCGGCCCTCGAAGGTAAATGGATTGTTTGGCTGATTCTGGATTACTAATTGATGTTCCATGGGGGTGTGGACAGCCCGGACACCTGCAGAGAGACTGCCCACACAAGGAAGGGCAGCTGGACGAACGAGTGAGGCCCGGAGTGGAGAGGGGCACATCGGCGCCATTACCACCATCCCCTCGAGTGACACTGCGCGCCGTCAGCCGGCGTATGGATGACAGCCTCATCGCGGACGGTTGGGTGAGGGAAGACGTGCCGCGTGCTGGTGGACACTGGGGCAGCCGTGACCATCATTAGACCTGACGTGGCGAAGGGTTTGCCGACGAGGAAGCCGAGCCGAACATACGAGCTTGTCACGGCATCGGGCGACACCTTGCCTGTGGAGGAGGCCCTGCTGGAGCTGACCTTGGGACGGAGTACCGTGCGTCTGTGGGTGTTCGTCGCGAAGGTGGCTGAGGAGGTGATTCTGGGATTGGATGCCCTCAGGAGCCACGAGGTGACGGTGGACGTCGGCAGGAAGGTCCTGCGGCTCAACGGAGAAGAGGTTATACTCCGTCAACCCGAAGAGCGCCTTGGAATCTGCAGGGTCGTCTTGAACGAAGACGTGGTTGTCCCCGCGAGGAGCGAGGTGATGGAGACGGCGCGACCAGAAGGCCAGATAGCTGGTTGGATCCAGAGGCTGCAGGAGTACGACTTCACCTCGGAACATCGTAGAGGGAAGAGCCACGGTAACGCTGACGCCATGTCCCGAAGACCCTGTCCAGAAGAGTGCGGCCGGTGCACAAGAGTGGAGGAGAAGGAGCGTGTCGCAGCAGTCCGAGTAGTCACGACAGTGCCTACGGATGGCTGGGATAGCGCAGGCCTGAGGAGGGAGCAGCTGGCGGACGCAGACTTGGGGCCACTCTTGAGGGAAGTGGAGGCAGGAACGAGATCAACCTGGGAGGACATCGCACCGAGGAGCGCCACCTACAAGTCGTACTGGGCCCAATGGGACTCGTTGAAGACCAGAGATGGCGTGCTGTTCCGAGTATGGGAATCACCCGATGGGAAGACGCAGAGAGAACAGTTGGCACTTCCCCGGAGTAAGGTCCCGGAAGTCTTGGAGGAAGTGCACGCCGGTACTTCGGGAGGACACCTGGGAGCGAACCGAACGATTGACAAACTATGGCAACGCTACTACTGGCTGAGACTCCGAGCAGATGCTGAGAGATGGTGCCATCAGTGGCACGTGTGCGCGGTGAGCCGTGGCCCCCAGACTAGGAGCCGGGGTCGCATGCAGCAGTACAACGTCGGAGCGCCATTCGAACGGATCGCCGTTGACATTGCTGGACCGTTCCCAGTTTCCGACCGAGGCAACAAGTACCTAATGGTGGTCGTGGACTACTTCACCAAGTGGCCGGAGGTATATGCCATCCCAAACGAAGAGGCAAAGACAATCACAGACTGCCTCGTGGAGCAACTGTTCTGTCGATTTGGGGTGCCGTTGGAGCTACACAGTGACCAGGGTACCAACTCTGAGTCCAACCTAATGAAGGAGGCGCTACAAAGGCTTGGGGTGAACAAGACCCGCACGACGCCTCTACATCCCCAGTCGGATGGCATGGTCGAAAGGTACATCAAGACCTTAGAGGAACACCTGAGGAAGGTCGTGGCCAGCCATGAGCGAGACTGGGACGTCAAGGTGCCACTGTTCTTGCTGGCCTACCGCTCGTCTACACACGACACAACTGGGATGACGCCAGCCAGCTTAATGTTCGGCCTAGAGTTACGCCTCCCTTGTGACCTGGCTTTTGGAAGCCCTCCGGAAGCGAAACAGTCAGCGACCGAGTATGTGGAGAACTTGGCGGACCATCTCCACGACATGCACGAGATGGCTCGCCAGAACATCCAGAAGGCGAGCGACTGCATGAAGACCAGATATGACAAGCAAGCCAACAACCAAGGGTTCCAGCAAGGTGACCTGGTCTGGTTGTACCGTCCTACCCGGACCAAGGGAGCTGCCGGAAGCTCCAGCAGCCATGGCAAGGACCGTACCGGGTGGTGAAGAGGATTAACGATGTGGTCTACCGAATCCAGAAGGTTCCCCGAGGAAAGATGTTGGTGGTACTCCTGGATCGTCTAGCCCGCTACGATGGTTCTGTTCGGGACGACCAGCTTTGAGGAGGGAGCAGTGTCACCCAATTGCGGAAGGCACGACCGGCAACAGCGGGGAGGAAACCAGAGGCAGCCGAGCCACGCCCACATTAGTCTCTGTCACTAACTGAGGGGGATTGCGGGCCACTGAGCCGTCTCTTTACCCTCCCCTTAGGTTCTCGAACTTGCGGGCTGTTTCATCTAATCCAGAGACTTCTAGAAGAAGGTGATATTCCTATAAAAAGGGCTGCAGTGAGTGAATTGGGTCAGACAGTCAGTCAGTGTTTGGCGAACAGCTGTAAGAGTGCAGCGCTAGTGTAAGAACAAGAAGACTGTGCAACGGAAGAATTTACGTAATTGTGAGCGTACAGTGGAATTGTAACGGACGAACTGATGAATCGTAATTGTGTGCATTACGTAATTCTGTGTGATTGGCAAGTGTTTAATTGTAAGTCGGTGGAAATAAAGAACATTTTTAAGTGGTGCAATTGGACTTTTCATTTCACAAACCCACTAAGTCACAATATGTATGACTTATGACTAACCTGCGGTTCTTATTGATATCCGATTTATTAGCATTGCTATGTGGAAGCATATGATTTTCTTTCAAACAGCAAACTATGTTCGAAACTTTCCCATGATCAGTTTTTTCTGAGTGGACACTTAATTCTATTGCCGCATAACTTTTCTCACTTTCACATTCAGGACTATCCTTCAGGACCATGTTGGAGCTTGTGTCATTTCTTAAGTCTTGATTGGAAAATGAATCTGTTACACGGCTGGAAACATTATGTGCACTGAAATTTAAAGATAAATTATCCAACAGTTTCTATAACACACTCATGGGAAAAGAATGTCAATGTTTATTTGGTATATTTACATGAGACATGGAGAATTAGTTTACAAAACTCAGTCAAAAGCACATGCATTTCCTGTTATGTATTCATTAGAAGTGAAAAAGGTTTACCAATTGGAAACATTGTACGAGGTGCATCCAGAAAGAAGTCTTGATCGCATCCAGAGATGGCACCACTAGTCGGATAGGAATAAGCGTACGCAGGAGAAGAGAGGAGGTATATGGTAACATTGTAATAAAGTTTCAGTTTTGTGACGGCACTTGTTACTGCTCTGTGCTAGGAGAAAATGGTTGCTTCGATATCATCTCCCAGCAAATGCGAGGTTCCTGCAGTCATCCAATTTTTGCGTGCTCCAAAGCAATCTCTAGATCCATCATCAATCTTGTCATGTGTATTGGACATGACATTATGTGTGACAGTATGGTGCAGCAATTCACAGAAGGAAAAACCAATGTTCACGAAGAAGACGGTAATGGCCAACCGTCCCTGCTGACGCCAGAAGTGTTGGAAAGTGTGAGGCAAGCAATTGTGCAGAACCGGCACTTCAGAATTTCAGAACTAATCTTGTCAGTTTCCCCAGATATCTCACTCACTTTTGCACGAAACTGTCTCCCGGTAGCTTGGTTTTCACAAAGTTTGTGCAAGATTGGTGCCTACACTGACAGATGAAGACAAAACCAAATTCGCATTCCTACAGTGATACACAGTGGAAGGGGGCCAATTTCTTGACAATATTGTCACTGTTGATGAAACATTGGTGGTGCATGCCACACCAGAGATAAAGCAAACAATCAGTGAATTGGCGGTATAGTGGTTCATCTGTAGGACCAAATTCAAGCAGACAATCTCTGTCAAAAATAATCATGTGCACTGTCTTCTAGGATCGAAGTGGTGTCATCTTGTGCAAATTTTTACCGTGAGGGGAGACCGTAAATGCTGATCGATATTGCCAGATGTTGCATAAACTCAGGCGGGCAAAACTAGAGACACGGAATGTCGACAAGAGGCACTACGCTTGTGCATGACAACACAAGACCCCATACAGCCAACGTCACATGGAATGTATTGAATAAGTTTGGATGGGAGGTCTTCAAACATTCACCCCATTGCCCCGAGCTCGCTCCAAGTGACTTTCATCTGTTCCATCTCCGAAGCATTTTCACAGTGTCGCTGAGGTACAGATTGAAGTGACTTCGTGGCTGTGGACATTGGCAGCAGAATCCTAAGACTTGGGCATACAATTAATGGTGCACCGTTACAATAAATGCCTCAACATTGGTGATGACTAAGTTGAAAAGTAGCCAGTGAGTCTATGTAATTATTCTAATAAATATTTCTTACTTAGTGATATTTTTGTAGTCTGTATTGGTCATCAGGACTTACTTTCTGGATGTACCTCGTAGTAAATATGAATATTTAATCTGGGTAACTCAGTAGTTAAGGCATTGGTCTACTGATCGCAAGGTGATGGTTTCAAACCTAGCCCATCAAAAATAATAATTTAATTTGTAACTTAAAACTTGGATTGGAGTACTAGTTTGAAAAGTTGTTAGGATTTTTATTATTTCACGCAGCAAAGTGAAGTTTGGTAAAGATGTTTAATATACATGTTCAAGTCCTAAGGCATGGTCTCAGATAAATTTGTATTTATAATTCAATTCTACCAGTGAAATAACACTTCCTTTTTTAAAAGATTAACTATTTATTCTAAAATACCGTAAGATGGGGTAATATCAGACGGAATTTTAAAGTTCCTGAAGATAGTGATGCAAAGAATATTCAATTCAAATGACAAAAAGCGTGAAATATTTGGCATGACACTGAAGAATAATTTCAAAGAACATAAGCAAAACTGTTATAAAAGCAATCAGATCCTAGAAACTTTCAAGCATTTTGAGCATGTCATCATCCAGGACAAGTTCAAAAGTGTACAGACAATAAAACTCAGTTTTGGTTACTATTAGATATTATAAATTTTTAATGATTCTCCTGAATCTTTAATTATTTATTGACAGAGTATGAACCATAATTTTTACCAGTTATATGAAATAAACATTTATTGTAGCAGCAATCAGATGAAATTTAAATAATAGTTCTATTGATCATTGTCAGTATACCACAACACCACAAACTTACCTTTGATATAGTTAAGAAAAAGTTGCTGATGAAAAAACTAAGGAATTTGATTAAAAAATGTCAAATAGCAACTAGTTAAAGAATTATAATTGAGTGAAATGTTCCCCAGATAGATTTAACTCATTTCAGTTATATTTACTGTATACTTCTCCAAACGCGCACGCGCATACGCACACACACACACACACACACACACACACACACACACACACACACACACACACACACACACATAATAAAATACTGGAGCAAGTAGACAGGATCAAATACCTAGGAGTAATATTAAATTAAATGCGAGGATCTACTTCCCATTAGTCCTGGCCCCGTAGGACCTGAACCCGGGCCTCTCGGGTACCTAGGAGTAATAATAGATAGTAAATTTAACTTTTCAGACCACATAAGCTATGTAGAAGAAAAATGTAAAAAGTTAATTCACTCGCTATCCAAGTCTGCCAAGCTGAACTGGGGATTGACTCATGAGGCAATCAAGATCATCTACAAGGGAGCTATTTTGCCGTTGATGCTGTATGGCGCTCCCCTCTGGATCGAAGCAGTTAAGAAGCAGCATAACAGACAAAAATTAATCAGAGTCCAGAGACTTATTAATATCAAAATGGCGAAGGCCTTTCACACTACCTCCACTGCAGCCCTTTGTGTCATAGTTGGAATGTTGCCAATTATAATAAAAGTAGAAGAAACTGTGCAATTATATAGAATCTTGAAGGGAAAAGAGAATGTGAGCTGGATTATAGATCATGATGTAGAGTTGAGGAATTGGCCACACCCTGCCAAAGCAATTAGACTCAGCAAAGGCAGAGAAGGAAAACCAGAATCCACATTAGAAGTATATACAGATGGCAGCAAGAGTGAGATGGGTGTTGGATCAGGAGTTGCAATATTCATCAATAATGAACTTGCTCACCAAAGAAAATATAAATTGGACAATAACTGCTCAAACAACCAGGCAGAACAACAAGCCATCATAAAAGCCCTAGAAAACATTGACGAATTAAAAGATATAAAAAAGGAAAAGAGAACCGTAACAATATATACTGATAGTAAAGTAACATTGGATTCCATCAATAACCCTAAAATCCACAAAGCATTAATACACAATATTCGGAATCGACTCGGGAAGCTACAAGAGAGGAATTGGAAGATTAACCTAAGATGGATAAAGGCACATGTAGGACATCATGGGAATGAAATAGCGGATCAACTTGCAAAGGAAGCAGCACAAGATAATGTGTTAGAAGTAACCTACAACAAAATACCAAAAAGTGAAGTAATCAGCAGGCTAAAGTGCTCAAGTATGGAAAAATGGCAACAAGAATGGGAACAAACATCAAAAGGTGAAATTACAAAATCCTATTTTCCCAACATAAATGACAGGATGAAAACTAAAATAAAATTAACATCAAATCTAACGTCAGTGTTAACAGGTCACGGGAAAACTAAAGTGTACTACCACCGATTTAAAATAAGTAACAATCCAATGTGTAAGTGCAACCAAAACGAACAAACTGTGAACCACTTAATCTTTGAGTGTAATCTGTTAGACAAAGAAAGGGAAAATCTAAAGAAAGCAATAACAATGGGTAGTGGACGCTGGACACTAGAAAAAAATGAACTTATACAAAAACACACCAAAAGTTTCATTAAATTTGTAAACAGTATCAACTTCGATAATCTGTAAATAGTCAAGTGGGATGCAAATACTTATATTAGTTTATAGAATTGTAAGTCTCGAGGAAATGTGATAATATGTAATACAATAGTGAAAACAAAATTTAATGTAACTGTGCACCCAAGCATATAGTATTACTCACTATGTAATGGAATATGCTGTATAATAAATGAATTAAAAAAAAAAAAACACACACACGCACGTGCACACACACACACACTCAAATTGTATGCTACAATTTAAAATGACAGAAAACAATGACACATGATGTCATTATAAAGAACAAGTGAGAAAGGACACACATATCAAACGACTTGTTATTTAAGTTAATCGATGGAAATTATTTGTTCACACTAGCCGTGTATAGTCTAAGGTTCTGGTTGTTGGCCATGGTAACTTAATGGGTAAGAGCGACTGGACAGAAACCAGGAGATCCGTGGTTCAAATCCCGGCCATGGCATTGCATTTTTCAGGTTGCCTATCCAAAATGTTTTGTTATTCTAGTAAAAATGTTTAAAAAGGAAAAATCTGAAAGCTCTTATGTGTCTTGAAACAACTGACACTAGAAATAATGAAGATAAGATATCCTGCCAAAGAATGGCTGATGGTTCCAGCTTAACAAATAATGTTGGTACTAGCACTGGTACAGTATGCCCACTTTTCTCTTTCTACAAAATATTAAGTTTAAATTCTACAAATTTTGATGGAGAAATTTCAGAAGTCCTTCAGAACTTAAAAAATCTTCTATATCATATAAATAAATTTGAAACAGTTCTATTATTATCTGACTCTAAAGCAGCTATAATATCCATAACTTTTGATACAACAACTAGAACATTGTAGAATGCCATAAAATCATCAAACAGTTAATTTAAATAAAAGATGAATGCTTCAATGGATACCAGCACATTGCGGAATACATGGAAATGAAACAGCTGATTTTCTAGCCAGAAGGGCAGTAAAATTAGATCATACTCATCTGAGCCACTAAGTTATCACTCTATCAAAAAATAATTATATCAATATCTTATCAAAAATTGAAGATAATATATTACAAACAAAAGGAATACTTAGGGACTAGAATCAATACACTACCAAGAAAATGCTCTGTAGCAACTTCTAGACTTGTAGCAGGCCATGACTGTCTCAACAAACATTTATTCAGGATTGGTATAGTGAGATCTCCTTTCTGTACACTTAAAGAAGATATGGATGGAGCTGCCCACCCTTTAGTCTACATAACATCAAAATACTGGAGTGCAAGAAAGCAATTGGCTTCACTGCCAACTGCTTAACATTAGATACCAACCAACATTTGTTACTACAGAGCAAGCGTGGTTTCATTCATATATGCCAGTGAAGAACTAATGAGTGTTTATGGAAATTTTCTTAAAAGGTGTGGGAACTGTGCAGATGCACAAAGGACGTAACTTTCTTATCCAAGGAATGCAATTATTTAGTACCAAATTGTATGAAAAAAGTCTATCTGGTTGAATTTAAAAGGTTAAGAATAACTGAGCCCACAAGCAAATATACCATACTTAGCGTGCCTTACATCCATTATTCAATTACCTATATCCAAATAAAGGGTATCAGATACAGGAGGAATAACAAGACTGCGGCTATAGTGAAAGCTTTAAAAATCTGTACATTCAAATATAACAATTTGTAACTTAAAGCTTCACTTATCTTAGAAGAAATGATGATATATTTCTTATAAATTGTCCGGAATCGCAATTTCATGGAAAACTTTTACACATCCTCAGCCGGAAACAACACTGTATTTCATGGAATAAATGAAATAAATAAATAAATAAATAAATATATAAAATAAATGAATAAATAAATTCATAAAGAAATACATCCAGAAGTTAAATTATTAAAACAATTAAATGGTTCATAGAAAACTTTTAAACATCCTCAGCCGGAAACAACAACACTGTATTTCATGGAATAAATAAATGAAATAAATAAATATATAAAATAAATGAATAAATAAATTCATAAATCCAGAAGTTAAATTATTAAAACAATTAAATGGTCTGATAGATTCAATGGTTTGAGAAAATATATTTATTTTAAAAAATAAACATCGCATAAAGAATTTTGAAATACTGGCAGTTGATTCTGTTTTTAAATTTGTTTTATTTTCAGATTTTGGTAGCATTAACAACAACATATTACCATCTAGCATTCATAATGATGACAACAGCTTTGTTTTTGGCTCAGGGTCTGTAAAAGTTTTACATGAAGTCGCGATCCTGGACAATTTATAAGAAAAATATAATCATTTCTTCTAAGATAAGTGAAGTTTTAAGTTACAAATTGTTATATTTGCATATATTTGTTTGCTTCACTGTTAATAGCTTCATATTTTATGTATTTAAGAATCTGCCTTATATGCTGGCTATGAAACTTCGGATATTTGACAAGATCGTATAGCAAATGGTGCACTACCACCTATTTATTGTAGAAGCATAAGAAAACTAAAACTTAACTGATATAAATAGTCTCTTAAGGAAGCTACATTCATGTTTGGTAAGTTTAGATATGTACTTAATTGTTTAGCAATATTACAATGTGTCTGGAGATAAACAGCGATATAATTTGATTAAAGAACTGTGTTAACATTCCTTACATTCAGAGAAGAGTTACATATCTAACACTCATGTTGCTGCATCGCGAGTTGATGATTGACATTTGCAGCCATGTGATAACAAGCTGCAAAACCAAGGAGGGGGGATAAACACGTCATTTCAGTTGCCTAGCAACCAGCAATCAACCAATCAAAAGAAAATTGTTGCCACAGCAACCTGGCATGCTTATCCTTCATTGCAAGCTCTTATCACAATACACCATGTGCTTATGCATTACGTGCTTTGTTTTTTTCTTCCTTTATTACTTATTGCCTTCCCTTCTTGTATGGAGTTCGACACACACACACACACACGCACATGCACACACGCACACGCACACACGTGTTTCTCTATGTACATTACTCAGTTTTACACTACACACATCTCATCACCTACATACTACATTGTCCTCATAAATACCATTGCCTCCATTGATTTCCTTACCAAGAGTGCCTCTTGTAGAAAACTAACTTGTCTCCCGCTTTTCCAGTCAGTATTTAATCTTCCCTTTTGAGGTTAATGCCCAACCCCTCTTACATGCCTTTGTCTGGTCCATTTCTAACATGAAATGTAGCTAACCATTTATTTGTTGGTCATTCTGAAGATTTCGTATGCTGTAATTAGGTAACTGTGCACTTAAGAAACGTGTATACAGTCTAACAAGTCTGCCTCGGTAGCGTAGATGGAAGCGTGTCTGCCTCACGTTCAAGAGATCCTGAGTTTGAATCTTGGTCAGGGTGAGTTACCTGGATAAGGTTTTATCCAGGATTTTTGCTTTCCCGAAAGACGACTGTCGGGTAACTCTAAGCTCATTTGAGGATCATTTCACCCATTTCATTCATCATCCGATATAACTTAACATTGAAGAACATAAATTACAAAAAAAAAAAAATCTTACAATTAATACTGCAGGATGCAAATTTCTAGGAATAAGTGCATGTGCAACAAATCTTCCTCCTCCCCATTATCTGTCATCTTTGTTGTCCAGCACATGGAGAGGGGCAGTAAACTGGCAATGCTGCTATCCCCTCTCCTTCAACTGTCAATCACCAACTTATAATACCCCCATAACAGGGAATAAGACAATATGTGTGGGAAGAGTTCACTTAATCAGGCAATTCCATCTTCTTCATTAAGTATGGAAAGTTATTGAACATGTAACACTTAGAGTATAGAGATATTCAAAAGAAATTGGAGGTCAGTGAATGAAATATAAATAATTGGACTTACCTTGGTGATTTTATAAAATAAGAGTCATCTGTTTCATTCTGTAACATAATAATTCAGACATAAATCACATTATATGCTTTATGTTAACATTATCAGAAAAAGTAGTACAAAAATATATAAAAACAAAAACTTCAAATCAAGATAAAGGACACTTTTCCAGAAAGATAAATCATGTCTTAATTAAGTAAAAAATCAAGCTAGTTACAGAGAAGCAACAAATATTACACAAATACCACTATTTGTAACAAAAACTTCACTTATCTTAAGAAAATGATGTACATTTTTCTTATCAATTGATGAGTTAGAGTTCGTAAACTTTTATCTACATCCTCAGTTATCAAACAACTTTGTTGTCACTGATACTATCAGAGGTTACTATGTTTTTTTCCAGTATTACCAAAATCTGAAAATGAAACAAACATAAAAACAGAATCGACTGCCAGTATTTCAAAATTCATTACGTGCTGTTTATTTTTTAAAATAAATATTTTTCCCAATCTGTTAAATCTATCGGACCATTTAATTTCACAAATAATATAAATAAATAATTTAACAAATTAGTAAAACAATTAAATGGTCCTATAAATTTAATGGTTTGGGAAAAGTTATTTATTTAAAAAAAACAAACATCATGTAATGAATTTTGATTTTGTTTTTAAATTTTGTTTTATTTTAAGATTTTGGTAGTACTAACAAGAACATATTAACATCTAGCATTTGTAATGATGATAACAGCTTTGTTGTATCTGGCTGAGGATGTGTAAAAGTTTCACATGAAATCGCGATGCCTGACAATTTATAAAAAAAGTGTCATTATTTCTTATAAAAAATAACTGAAGTTTTAAGTTACAAATTGTTATATTTGTATATATTTGTTTGCTTCACTGTTAATAGCTTCATATTTTACGTAACTATTGGTATTCTGTAATAAGTCACTATTTATTGTTTCATGTTAAAGATGATAAACAAATAAAAAATTCAGTGAATGGAGCTTTCCTGCAGAACTTACCTTAATGTCATCATAAGTCAAATTATTTTTCAACCACCACTCTTCTTCTTTAATTTCTATTTTTGTTTCAATCTCACTGTGTTTGCTGATTCTATTCAGTTGCATTACAGTATCCTCTGCAACAAAATCTTTCCGATCCAGTAAACCCAAGCTGGAAACGGCAGCCTCTTCTTCACTTTCTACTCTGGTATTTATATCAAAGTCATTGCCACTTGTAGCAGTTTCACTCTTAATTTTGTTTAAAAGGTGTTTGGAGCAAAGCTCCCTCTCATTCTTGGAACTTAAGTCAAGCATACAAGGCTCTTCTTTGATATCCATTTTATTATAATTGCTATATTTGCTTAACTTCAACAGCAAGTCTGTGGAAAAAGAAATACATTATTACCAACATTACATATGAGGAGTGTTTTTTCAAAACTCAATAGATGCACAAAGTGCATTTCTGAGAAAAATGTTTTTTTCTATTTATTGGCAAAACTAATTGGTTAGCACAGCAAATATATTAGTCATTCAATTCTCCTTCCTGAAACTGTTTCATTTAATGTGAAAAGAAACAAATGGAATAGTTTAACTAGTGCAAATTTGAGGTTTGAAAATGCAGAGGTTTCTCAAAAGCTGATTAACATTTCTGCTTGAGTGAGAAATTCATATATGAAGTTTTCTTATTTTTGTCATTTATTGTTTTGGTTACTTTTTATAATACATAATTTACAATACAACCAACATATTAATGTTTATAAGGATTGTTTTATTAGGTATAAATTTAGAAACTAAGTACTGCTACATTCACAATAATAATATAATATTTTGTTTTATTTATATAACAAACATTGAATACATACAGAGAAATTTCAAACAATATGCATATGTAAATCTTTAATATTTATTGGTATCTTCTGGTACATCTTTATAAAATTGTTTAGCAGTTTCTGGAATTTCAAAACATTTAGCTAGATTTTGATGCTAACTGGCTTTGAACCTGAGATGTGTGTCAGTTTGTGGTGTATGGAATGAAAGATTGAAGATGTTGTAAAATATGTATTTATATTTTGAAAATGAGCAGACTGGTAGATTTCTTAATCTTCTTTCATTGCCAAAGTTGGTCCACATTTTTCTGATATTATGTTCTAGAGGTAACTAGCCTCTCCTTGATTTTGTTATTCCATAATGGCTTTCTCTACCTCTGTACTTCTTAATGTCTTGCTTTATAACAGTAATATTCCTGTTCTGTCACCTCCTCTGGTTTCCTTTAGCGCATTCCCAGATAAGTGAAATTTTCTAGCTGGGAGAGATAATCTATCTTTTGACACCCCTGTGATTCCTTGGAAGCTTGCATCACATACTGACCATATGCGGCCATCATTAGTTCTCACACTATATTTAATGCTAACAGTCTGCTTTCTATTTGCAGCTTCTTTCTTCACAACTCTGTGGTTAGGAGCTGTAATACTCATATATTTCATACGGAATTTATCTTGATGAGCACGGAAAGATGTTGGGTGAAATCCACTTATTATCATTTTAAGTCAAATCAGCTACATCACAGTGCTTATGCCTTTTACTTTTAGGATTTCATGGAGTGCACTCGAGTCCATGTGAACATGAAATTGCTGGAGTATGAGCTTTCCTTGACTTGCATTTTGATTTCCTTTCCCTGTTTTTGCAATTCCTACCTTCCACACATTCTACGACTGGTACAGTTTCACATTTTGAGCTCCTGACCATTGTGCCTAGTACTGTGTAATGTCTCAAATAAGAATACAAATACCATGTAAGTATAACAAAGCTTTCAGAAATGAATGTGAAATCCAAGCGCACAACCTGAGTTCACAGTTATTGCCAACGGTGCAGCAGTGTACAAAGCTTACAGGAATGACTGAGAATTCCAAGAATCGCAATAGTGAGATGGCAGTCAATGCCAACATGCATTTCATGGAATTGCGGTTGCTACACACTGGATCATAAAATCATAAAATTGCATCTGTAGACTTTTGCTTTAACTGAGCAAGTGCATCTATCGAGTTTTGAAAAAACTGCTAATATTCCCTAATATCTACACAGGAAAATAATCGAATTTTGCAAACTCTGACGTCACAGAACGATGCAGAAGATGAAAATTATGCCGATATTATATATAACTCAATTTTGCAAAATTTTGCATCTATCAAGTTTTGAAAACACACTCCTCATATATCAATGAGTTTTGCATATGAGTAGTTGAACCTACATTACATGTCAGCTAATGGGACAGACAATACAAACAGGTATAAAGTACCTAACAATAATAACTTGTGGCACTATATTAACCACAACATTTTTAGTGCCTAAGCTTGGTTAATGAACTAATTTATATTCTTTTGTAAAACATGATTTAAATTATATTAATCCAAAAGATATTTTATAACACTGGATAGCAGAGATTTCTAAGCTGTAATAAATAAAGAAAAATAGTGAGTGTTTGATTAATTAGAAGAATATAGGCCTCTGAGTACTCAGTTCCAGTGAAGCTTTTTCTGATAAAACATTGGCAATCAGAATCAAACAGAAGAAGTTTACTTGATTATCTAAGCATCCAATGTCATTATTCTACAGAAAAATTAATCCTCATATATAAGTTTACCCATGAAAAAAGGTCAGCTGATAAGTCCCGGGCCTCACATAGAGATGGTGCCACTGGGCCAGTTTAACAAAAAGCATCGTATAGTTTAACTCAATACTAGCTTGTATCCATAGTTACAGGTCAATAGCTTGTTTAGTTTCCGAATGACAGCATTTTAAACAAGACAAGTGTAGAGGTTTTATAAAAATGGAGTATTTGGAAAAACGAGCATGATTAAATACTTCCATTTGAAAGGCTTAACATCAAAAGAAATCAAGCAATGACAGTACATTGAAAGACTCCGTCCCTTCATATACAATGATTAAAAAGTGGATTGCAGAATTTAAAATGGGACATACGAGCAGCAGCAATCCTTGCTCTGGAAGCCCCGTGGCAGTCACCACTCCAGAGATCATTGAGAAAATACATTGTTTAGTACTAGAAGACCGCAGATTAAAGATGTTTGAGATAGAAGAGGCTGTAAACATATCAAAAAAATGTGCAGGTAATATGTTAAGTAATATTTTGGCTTTCACTAGGTTTGTGCAAGATGGGTGACATGTCTGTTGACAACTAATCAAAAGTTGCAAAGAAAAACTGTTTCTGTTAGGAATTTGGAGCTCTACCATAAAAATCCCAGTGAATTTTTGAGATGGCTTATTACCATGGATGAGAACTTGGATACGTCACTACACTCCAGAGAGTAAATCACAGTAGAATCTGCCAGGTGAACCAACTCAAAAAAAAAGAGCAAAGTTAATTTTGTCAGCTAACAAGATTATGACAAGTGTTTACTGGGATGCACAGAGAATTATTTTTATTGATTACTCGGAAAAGGATAAAAGTATCAATGGTGACCACTATGCAAACTTACTGCAATGTATGAGTGATGAGGTGAAAAGAAAAACTCTCATTTGGCAAAGAAACAAATCTTGTTTATTCATGACAATATTCCGGTCCATTGTTCAGTCACTGCAATGCAAAAAATGTGTGAATTAAAGTTCAAATTGCTTGAACATCCACCTAGTTGCCAGATCTAGCACCCAGTGACTACTACCTGTTCCCGAACCTCAAAACATTTCTTGCAGGACGAAGATTTCACAGCAACGAGATCATTGATCTCAGTGTGTATAGAGCTTTAGAGTTACCAGACATTTGTATTTCAGAATAAGAGAAAATCTGCAAAGGTAAGTCATATTGGACGATGAATGAAATGATGTTCAAATGACTACAGGGTACACAGAGCTTAGAATGACCAGACATTCATCTTTCAGGATAAGAGAAAACCTCCAACGTTAAGTCATATCGGACGATGAATGAAATTATGTTCAAATGAGTACAGGGTACATAGAGCTTAGAGTTACCAGATATTCTCTTTCCGGATGAGAGAAAACCTCCAACGTTAATTCATATCGGACGATGAATGAAATGATGTTCAAATGAGGACCGGGTACTTAGTGCTTAGAGTTACCAGACTTATCTTTCAGGATAAGGGAAAATCCAGAAGAAAAGAAGTCTTTCTGGTTAATTCACCCTGAGCGAGATTGGAACTTGGAATCTCTTGAATATGAGGCACACACACTACCCGCGCACCATAGAGGCAGGTTGAACGCATCTGGGAGACTACTGCAAAGACAGAGTAAATCACTGCTCTGTGTGTGTGTGTGTGTGTGTGTGTGTGTGTGTGTGCGTGCGTGGGTGCGTGTGTGGGTGTGTGTGTGTGTGTGCGCGCGCGTGTGTGATTGTGTCTATGAGTAGTTGTAGAGCTTGTGAAATTCAAATACCTTTCATATATATATACATGGCTAGTGTTTACAAGAACGCATAAGAGTACTGCAGAAGGAATTTTCAGTAGAGTATATCAGAGTAGAATGGTAAGGTGTAGAGGGTGCCGTGTTAGAGTTAGAGCTTTGTCAGTCAAGACAATTTGGTGTTGTGTAGAATCCTTAACACATAACACAGCTTCCTCTTCACTTTAGGCAATGATGTAAACTTGAAGAAACAATGCACACAAAACTGACAGGATGACCCTCAACAACAGAATGAATGTGAGATGTTTTAAGTGCTAACAAAAGTGTAAATTTGTAGTTGTTAAATGTGAAGAGATAATATTGATATTGGTATTTATTGATATTGATACTTATTTGTACAGTTTCCATTACATTTTCACTACCATGACTTTGATATCTAACAATCACTATTATATATCGTGTACAAATACATGAAACTTCTGACCTAAGATTTACTTGCTGACTCAGGTCCCCTGGCTATAAGCCTTTGGTTTTCCTGAGCAGCTTGGTGTCATTTCTTCTTCACCTTCGCTTCGTTTACTCTAATCCACTTTTCTCTTAACCTATATAAGAATTCTCCTATACATCTATTTTTCTTTTCACCCATCCCCATTAACATGCGTAATGCCACTATGTCTTTGCTCACGCTGTCCCACTTCTTAACCCATATTTTTCTCCTGCAATTTGTTAACTCCTTACATTCTATCAGGTAATGAACAGTGCTCTCTTCATCTCTGCAAAATTCACATATTCCTGCCTCATTACTTCTCAACCCTTTTAAGTATAATAGTCCTACTCTCATCCATGCTATGCCTTCTCTTCCAGTTTTGTCACATTGATCTATATATGTTTCCCTACCCCATTCTGTCTTTAATTGCTTATAACATTTCAAAGATTTCTTTTCTTCTATACTTTCCCATATCTCCTGTGTATGTCTTGTACTCTAGTTCTCACTTCTTTCCAAAAACTGCTATAATTTGACTCCTCTGCTCTCCATAAATCTCACATGCATATCTTCAATACCGTTCTTTCCAATTCCGACCACCAACTGTTTGTATTCTTAATACTTTTCTGTTGCTTCATGCACAGATTCAATAATTCCCCTTTCTGCCCTATAATACACGTATACCAGAATTTCAGTATTCTTTCTACTATAATTTCCCTCCTTTTTGTATTACCCAACTCTAGTAATGCCACTTCTTTTGGTGCCGATTTTGGCAGTCCTAGTAGTTCTTTGCAAAACAATCCATACATCTGGTCGGTGTACCTATCTCTGATGTGCCCCATACCTCCACTGCGCACATTGTTCTGGCTTCAACAACAGATTCATACATTCTTTCTAGCCATCTAACTGACAGCTCCAGTTTATGTTTACATATTCTGACCCCTGACATTGCCGCCCTGACATTAGCTATCAGTTATCTAGCTTGTGCGCCCCATCCTCCACTGCTACACATCCTTACACCTAAATAGTCATATTCCTTGACCACTTCTACCTTTTGATCTCCTATGAACCATTCCTCTCTTTTCCTCAGTATTGATCCTCTTTTAAATACCATTATTTTTTATTTTTTGCTGTTTATTCTTAGTCCCCAATCAGGGCAAAACCTATGAAGGGGCAAGCAATTTTCTTCTATCTGCCATTTCCAACAACTGTTAAAGTAGTGGGAATCTTAGCTGTAATGCTGCAGAGAAGTGGGTAGATAAGTAACAAAGAGAATTATAGTTAATAGAAGACATGAGAGATCTAAATAGTAGAGGAAGAAAAGTGAAGCCAAAATGGTTGTATATGGGAAACAGTGAGGTAATTAGGGAGTTAATGATCTTTTACTAGATAAACTGAACCACTATGGGATACAAGTAACACTTCAAATAGCACATGTCTAGGCAAACAATTCCAACAAGTAAAAATCAATTACGTGTGACTGGAGGAATTTAGTGACAGTGATGTCAAAATTAACTGAAAAATCTATTTATAGTTGGCTTTTTGACACTTCATCACTTTCATTTTTATATTATTAGCGGGCTAGTTTTGGAAGCTATTGCAACCATTTTCAACCTCTATTCAACTATCCCTGAATAAAATAAAAATATAAGTGACGAAGTGTCAAAAAGCCAACTACAAATAGTTTACCCAAGCTAATCGATGGTAACAGATCATTTCTCTATACTAGCCATATCCAGGCTAAGGTTCCAGATAAATAGAGTCAAACTGAAAAATTCAATGCCATGGCCGGGATTGGAACCACGGATTTCCAGGTTACCATCCAGTTGCTCCAACTCACCGAGCCACCATGGCCAACGTGCCGTCATGAAACCAAATTCTCCAGTCGACTCATATCTTCCTGGTAATTCACTAAGGGCTCTCACATGCAAGGCACATTGTTTGTGGTGACTTACTATTGTAAGCATTTGAGTCGCAGGCTTCATCGCCAAACTCTTATTACCCAAGCTAATCAATAGAAACCAATCATTTGTCCACACTAGCTATATCCAGGCTAAGGTTCTGGATAGAGTTAAACTGAAAAATTCAATGCCACGGCGGGGATTTGAACCACGTATCTCCTGGTTTCTGTCCAGTCGCAACCACCCACCGAGCCACCATGGCCAACGTGCCGTCCTGACACTAAATTCTCCAGCCAACTCATATATCTTCCTGGTAAACCACTAAGGCTCTCACATGCGGGGCACATTGTTTGTGGCGACTTACTAATTTGAGTCCCACGCTTCATCATCAAACTATCACTACCCAAGCTAACTGATGGAAACCAATCATTTCTCCACTCTAGCCATATCCATAGCACTGATCTGTTTACCATTAGTTTTTTCAATTAAGTAAAAGTCGCTTATTTTAAGAACCAACACATTGAGGAACATATGGAGTGCCCCAAGGTTTGGTTTTTGAAATTTTGCTATTCATAATCTATGTTAATGACCTACCAAATATCTCCGATGGAAAAATATATATTTATGCTGATGATATATCAATAGTAAATACAGAGACAAGTTTACAGGCTCTGTCAAATACAACTTAAAGTACAACAAAGGTTATACATTATTTTAGGACCAATAATTTGCACATACACTTCAATAAGACATATGACATTTTACTTTACTGGAACACCATAGTGAAGCAAAACATAATTAAATTATATATGAGTCATATTTTTCACACATAAGCTTCACTTACATACCTAAAAACAATTACAACATTAAAAACCTACTTAACAGCAACAATACAGATACGATAAAACCAGAAGAAAAATAAGGCATTTACAAGATAAAGTGTAAAGACTGTGAAAACTTTGACATAGATAGGACAAAAAAAAAAAAAAACATACGCACTAGGAAGAAAGAACATTTCAGGCACCTAAGATACAAGAATACCGAAAAGTCTGCAATAGCAGCTCATTTCTGGTATGAAAATAACGAGATTGAAGACAGCACCAAATTACTAAAATAGATATGAAAACATGGGGAGCTCGTCATCTTGGAGAAAATATACATAACAAGCATAAAAACCAACAAATGAAATATAGAGTCAACATGAAAAATTCAATGCCAAGGCCGGGATTTGAACCACAGATCTCCTGGTTTCCGTCCAGTTGCTCCAACACATTGAGCTACCATGGCCAACGTGCCATCCTGCCATTAAATTCTCCATTTGACTCGTATATTTCACCAGTAAACCACTAGGGGCTCTCACGTCTGAGATACACTGTTTGTGGCGACTTACTATCGTAAGTACTTGAGTCCCAGGCTTCATCATTTAACTCTTATTATTTTAGTTAATTGATGGAAATTAATCATTTCTTCACACTATCCGTATATAGGCTAAGGTTTTTGATATAGTTAACATGAAAAGTTCAATGCCATGGCCAGGATTTGAACCACGGATCTCCTGGTTTCCGTCCAGTCACTCCAACCCATTGAGCTACCATGACCAAGGTGCCGTCCTGCCATTAAATTCTCCATTTGACTCGTATATTTCCCCGGTAAACCACTGCACCACGTTGGCCATGGTAGCTCAATGGGTTGGAGCGACTGGACGGAAACCAGGAGATCCGTGGTTCAAATCCTGGCCATGGCATTCTATTTATCTATCAAAAATCTTAGCCTATATACGGCTAGTGTGAAGAAATGATTAATTTCCATCAATTAACTAAAATAATAAGGGTTAAATGATGAAGCCTGGAACTCAAGTGCTTAAGACAGTAAGTCACCACTAACGGTGTATCTCGGAAGCGAGAGCCCCTAGTGGTTTACTGGGGAAATATACGAGTCAAATGGAAAATTTAATGGCAGGACAGCCCGTTGGCCATGGTAGCTCAATGGAGGGACTGGACGGAAACCAGGAGATCCGTGGTTCAAATCCCGGCCACAGCATTGAATTTTTCATGTTGACTCTATCTATCAAAAACCTTAGCCTATACACGGCTAGTATGAAAAAATTATTAATTTCCATCAATTAACTAAAACCAAGTAATGAACTTCAAAATCCCAACAGAAGACAAACCCACATTTAGGTTCATCACAGAATGAACAGATGGCAGCAACAACTTCAGAACTACCCACACCACTGGATCAAGCTTTAGTCACAGTAGAGCTGATGATGCATTTCTTGTAGACACGCTTTCAAAAACCTAAACATCTCACCCTATACTCTCTATACATTTATGAAGTCATATTAGTTATACAGTAGACAAATTGTACGTACAACAAACAAGCACTTCACTACAGGAAACACAAACTATCATACTGACTCACATAGATTACAAAAATATAAAACCAAACCTACTGTTGCAGCACATGAGTTGTATAATAAGCTCCCTACATATTCAAAAACATATGGATAATATGACTAAATTCAGCAAAAAATTACAGAAATGCTGCCTGGAAGGCTGCTTCTATTTATTTGACAAATATCTTAGAGGATTTTATTACTGCATAAATAAGCAGTACTTATTATGAGCACTGTAATGTATTATATTCTGTAAACATGGTAACTTATTGTATACTACATATATTTACTCTAAATTTTGCTTTAGTATATATTAATCACTGTGTCATTTCTGTACACATGACTTGATGATGCTATGAATCATTTGAATTTGCTTAGTCAGATAATAAATGAATGAATGAAATAAAGAACAAAAGGGAGTGCAATATTTGCACAAAGTGTTATAAAGTGAATATTTTACACATTTGCTTAAGGTAATAATTATTAAGGAAATTATAATTTAAAATAACAAAACCATCTGTAATGTGCCCAAAACAATGTAAACAACTGTTTCAAATTCCCTAGTGCACACTTTGAATATTATATGGCAGTATCTTTACTTTTATTTCTGCTCGCCCGACATTACTCCATTCTAAATACCATCTTAACATGACCAAAAACTAATTTTATAATGAAGATTGTCAAGCTGACAGGCATATATAATATTATACTTGGTTCAGGAGTAAAAGACTGAAAGAAGAAATTAGAATGTAACTGTAAAGTAGTATGATGTCGGCTGGCCCCGTAGCTAAGTCGGTAGAGTACCTGTCTACAGTGCTAGGGGTCCTCGGTTCAATTCCCGACAGTGGAGATGGGGATTTTTCTCTGACCAAGATAATTCCTGGAAGTATGAATGAGAGTGTGAATGTACGCGTGATCTAATGATTAAAACCCAAAGTATACGAGTGAACACCTTCGATATGTTCCGAAGGAGAGCGGCTGCCAATATGACCACTGCAGGTAACCAAAAAATAGGGCCTGTAACCTACCCATTTAAGGAAGTCTTTTACAGAAAATGAGGGTTAATATGATCATTTTCCATTACGGAATATGCAGCTAGCAATCAAAATGAGAAGCAAAATTTGCTGGATTGGTGGTATTCCTTTGGTTATGCTAAATCTATGTATGTTATTCGTATGTTTGTGGACTTGAGTGCGCCTTTGCAAGATGTAAAGTGGAGATAGACATCTGTAAGGAAAACTCTTAGATGAGGTGTAGTCTCAGATTATCTCACCTTTTAAAACCTGTTTGTGTTTGTTTGTTTGGTCCTATCACAATGAGAACGTGATACAAAAAACAATCTCACCAAATCAACATAAATAATTTTAACTACCACCACCATACATAAAACATGCTTTTCTATATTTTTGTTCCAACTGTATACTAAACATTTCAATACTTTTAAGCGTATGTTATTTTACGAATTAAGAAGGTTAGCTGGGTAAAGAAAACACAGTGCTTACAGTTTTCATTCTAACGAAAATTAATCATCACATATAAAGATACAGTGTCTAAACCTTGTCTCTATCTCCTGTGCCGTGGCCTTTATGTATGTATATGCCTGAGTTAGCTTATGCGTTTAACTTTGTTAGAGTTATAAATGATCTAAAATATTACAATTCCTTTCTTGGCCGGTTCAGGATGGAGGAAAAGTCTCTGAAACATGTTCCGGAAAAAGTTCAAAAGTGTGGTTAAGTGTCATTAATCGACTCCCTTTCAATTTAATTTGATCAAAAATATGTTTGTACATACGGTTACATCGCGAGCATACTCCACATCTTCGATTGTGTCATAAATATGGTGGTTTGTGAACTGCTGCTATTTCATATGTAAACCACACAACGGGTTGAACGAGAAATTAAAGATGTAATCCTGCAGTTCGGTGGCCGTCGTCTGCTAGCAGGTTATTGCCAACTACGGAGCTCTGAACGACAAAGTGAAATGTTGCCAACCCCTTAATAAATAATTAATAATAATAATAATAATAATAATAATAATAATAATAATAATAATAATAATAATAATAATAATAATAATAATAATAATAATAATAATAATAATAATAATAATAATAATAATAATAATAATAATAATAATAATAATAATAATAATAATAATAATAATAATAATAATAATAATAATAATAATAATAATAATAATAATAATAATAATAATAATAATAATAATAATAATAATAATAATAATAATAATAATAATAATAATAATAATAATAATAATAATAATAATAATAATAATAATAATAATAATAATAATAATAATAATAATAATAATAATAATAATAATAATAATAATAATAATAATAATAATAATAATAATAATAATAATAATAATAATAATAATAATAATAATAATAATAATAATAATAATAATAATAATAATAATAATAATAATAATAATAATAATAATAATAATAATAATAATAATAATAATAATACTAATAATAATAATAATAATAATAATAATAATAATAATAATAATAATAATAATAATAATAATAATAATAATAATAATAATAATAATAATAATAATAATAATAATAATAATAATAATAATAGTAATAATAATAATAATAGTAATAATAGTAATAATAGTAATAATAGTAATAATACTAATAATAGTAATAATACTAATAATAGTAATAATACTAATAATAGTAATAATAGTAATAATAGTAATAATAGTAATAATAGTAATAATAGTAATAATAGTAATAATAGTAATAATAGTAATAATAGTAATAATAGTAATAATAGTAATAATAGTAATAATAGTAATAATAGTAATAATAGTAATAATAGTAATAATAGTAATAATAATAATAATAATAATAATAATAATAATAATAATAATAATAATAATAATAATAATAATAATAATAATAATAATAATAATAATAATAATAATAATAATAATAATAATAATAATAATAATAATAATAATAATAATAATAATAATAATAATAATAATAATAATAATAATAATAATAATAATAATAATAATAATAATAATAATAATAATAATAATAATAATAATAATAATAATAATAATAATAATAATAATAATAATAATAATAATAATAATAATAATAATAATAATAATAATAATAATAATAATAATAATAATAATAATAATAATAATAATAATAATAATAATAATAATAATAATAATAATAATAATAATAATAATAATAATAATAATAATAATAATAATAATAATAATAATAATAATAATAATAATAATAATAATAATAATAATAATAATAATAATAATAATAATAATAATAATAATAATAATAATAATAATAATAATAATAATAATAATGTAACGGGAGCGCTGGAACACCCTGTGAAAGCAGCTGGCAGCGGAAGACAGGGGAGGTTCGGTTAGCCACACCTCCTCCTCGTTCGTCTTGTAGTGGTGACAGGCTGTGGTCAGGGAAAAAACATGACTGTGTCGCCTGTTTTCTCTACACCTGTTTCTCGATCTTTCTGTTACTAGAACAATCCTGTAAACACCAGAAGGCGGGATATTCCGATATAAAGAGGGTTACAGACAGGCGGAGTTAGTTAGTCAGTTGTTGGTTTAGTCAGTCAGTGGTTGGTTTGTGTGTGAATGAGGACAGTTCTTGGTGTAAGAAGGAAGTGTTAGTGACGTGTTAATGTACGAGAGGATTGTGCAACGGAAGACTGTACGTAACTGGTATGTGCAACGGAGTTTATGTAATCGCGAGTACAA
Organism: Mantis religiosa; assembly: GCA_030765055.1. Taxonomy (NCBI): domain Eukaryota; kingdom Metazoa; phylum Arthropoda; class Insecta; order Mantodea; family Mantidae; genus Mantis; species Mantis religiosa. The sequence continues at coordinate 2,734,291 of CM060957.1, read as the reverse complement.
GGAAATTGTAACGGACGAACTGGTGAATTGTAATTGTGTGCAGCAAGTAATTCTGTGTAATTGGCAAGAGTTTAACTGTAAGTCGGTGGAAATAAAGAACATTGTTGAGTGGTGAAATTGGACTTTTCATTTCCCGAACCCACAAAGTCACACTGGTGTCAGGAAGCGGGAAGATAACATCACCGAACATTACAACCATGGACGCGGTATTGGAGAAAATTTTAGAGATGATGATGGAAATGAACGCGGAACTGAAAGAAATGTGGACGGCAACTGAAAACCTCGCTGCAAAAACAGAAGCGGCAAAGAACAGCCTAACAGAGAAGCTGGAGACTAGATATAACCTGGCCGCGGAACTGAAACTAATCAGGACGGCTAAGGACAACATCACCGGGAAGATGGAAGAAATGAAGGCCGAATTAACAGCGAAGACGGAAACGGCTAACAACAACCTGGCCACGACAATGACCTCAAAGATGGCCGAACTGACCACGGAAATGAAGGTGGCGAACGAGGCTCTCGCCGCAAAATTTGAGGGACGGTTGGCCGGCGTGAGGGATGACGTCGCGAACCTGGGCAAGCGGAAGGGTCAAGTAGACGACCGCCTTAATGATTTAGAGAAAAAGGCCGACAACATCGCAAAACCCCTCACCCGCCTGACGGAGGAAAACCGGCCTTATGTGTGGACGGAGGACGCCGAAGACGCTTTCCAGCACCCGAAGGGGACCCTGTGCAGTGCTGCAATTTTGGGTTTCCCACAACCGGGTGGCGCCTTCATTGTGGACACCGACGCTAGCGACCATTACATTGGAGGTGTCCTACCGCAGTTCCAGGACGGCCATGAGCGCACAAGAGTGGAAGAGAAGGAGCGTGCCGCAGAAGTCCGAGTAGTTGTGGCAGTGCCTGCTGAAGGTTGGGATAGCGCAGGCCTGAGGAGGGAGCAGCTGGCGGACGCAGACTTGGGGCCACTCTTGAGGGAAGTGGACGCAGGGACGAGACCGACCTGGGAGGACATCGCACCGAGGAGCGCCACCTACAAGTCGCACTGGGCCCAATGGGACTCGTTGAAGACCAGAGAGGGCGTGCTGTTCCGGGTATGGGAGTCACCCGATGGGAAGGCGCAGAGAGGACAGTTGGTACTTCCCCGGAGCAAGGTCCCGGAAGTCTTGGAGGAACCGGTACTTCAGGAGGACACCTGGGAGCGAAACGAATGATTCACAAACTACGGCAGCGCTACTTCTGGCTGAGCCTCCGAGCAGATGCTGGTGGTACACCTGGACCGCCTCGCACGCTACGATGGGGCTGTTCGAGGCGAACAGCTTTGAGGAGGGAGCAGTGTAACGGGAGCGCTGGAACACCCTGTGAAAGCAGCTGGCAGCGGAAGACAGGGGAGGTTCGGTTAGCCACACCTCCTCCTCGTTCGTCTTGTAGTGGTGACAGGCTGTGGTCAGGGAAAAAACATGACTGTGTCGCCTGTTTTCTCTACACCTGTTTCTCGATCTTTCTGTTACCAGAACAATCCTGTAAGCACCAGAAGGCGGGATATTCCGATATAAAGAGGGTTACAGACAGACGGAGTTAGTTAGTCAGCTGTTGGTTTAGTCAGTCAGTGGTTGGTTTGTGTGTGAATGAGGACAGTTCTTGGTGTAAGAAGGAAGTGTTAGTGACGTGTTAATGTACGAGAGGATTGTGCAACGGAAGACTGTACGTAACTGGTATGTGCAACGGAGTTTATGTAATCGCGAGTACAAGGAAATTGTAACGGACGAACTGGTGAATTGTAATTGTGTGCAGCAAGTAATTCTGTGTAATTGGCAAGAGTTTAACTGTAAGTCGGTGGAAATAAAGAACATTGTTGAGTGGTGAAATTGGACTTTTTATTTCACGAACCCACAAAGTCACAATAATAATAATAATAATAATAATAATAATAATAATAATAATAATAATAATAATAATAATAATAATAATAATAATAATAATAATAATAATAATAATAATAATAATAATAATAATAATAATAATAATAATAATAATAATAATAATAATGATGATGATGATGATGATGATGATGATGACGACGATGACGACGACGACAACAACAACAACAATAATAATAATAATGATAATAATAATAATAATAATAATAATAATAATAATAATAATAATAATAATAATAATAATAATAATAATAATAATAATAATAATAATAATAATAATAATAATAATAATAATAATAATAATAATAATAATAATAATAATAATAATAATAATAATAATAATAATAATAATAATAATAATAATAATAATCATTATTGATGATGATGATGGTGATGATGATGGTGATGATGATGATGATGATGATGATGATGATGATGATGATGGTGATGATGATGATGATGATGATGATGATGATGATGATGATGATGACGACGATGACGATGACGACGACGACAACAACAACAACAATAATAATAATAATGATAATAATAATAATAATAATAATAATAATAATAATAATAATAATAATAATAATAATAATAATAATAATAATAATAATAATAATAATAATAATAATAATAATAATAATAATAATAATAATAATAATAATAATAATAATAATAATAATAATAATAATAATAATAATAATAATAATAATAATAATAATAATAATAATAATAGTAATAATAATAATAATAATAATAATAATAATAATAATAATAATAATAATAATAATAATAATAATAATAATAATAATAATAATAATAATAATAATAATAATAATAATAATCATCATTGATGATGATGATGGTGATGATGATGATGGTGATGATGATGATGATGATGATGATGATGATGATGATGATGATGATGATGATGATGATGATGATGACGACGACGATGACGATGATGATGATGATGATGATGATGATGATGATGATGATGATGATGATGATGATGATGATGATGATGATGATGAACTGTATCGCACATGGCCTCCTGTGTTCACTGACATATTCAGACGCAGTAGCCAAATGTGTTCACTGACATATTCAGACGCTCAGTCTGGTGTAGCATCTATAAATTAAATATAAGTGTATGTTCTGTGGGTAAACGTGTCTATCATACGGTAGAACAGGGCCAACGGTTTGTTCTTTAGCAAATTCTTAGTGGAGTGTCAATAAAGGACTCCATTCTAATGTACTTCATCGAAGAATCTTTCAACCCAAATGTACTCGGCAAATATAAGGTTAGAATATACACTCTCCCGGATAATTGAGGGTTTACTTTGATACGTACTGTGAAAAGCACCCTGGGGTTAAACTACAGAATAACGGTATATGCTTCAGCTCGTATGTGAAATATGTAGTGTTTAACGCCCGCATTTACTACATACGGCACCGCAGGCGATGACACTGATGATACATGAGATGAAGATGGAGCACAGGTGGAATGAGATGGCGGGGGAAACCGGAGATCTCGGAGAAAACCCGCCCCAGCGCCGTGTTGTCCACCACAAATCTCACTTTGCGGTCGCTTGGGATCGAACCCAGGCCGCCTTGGTGAGAGCCAAGCAGTCTAACCACTGAGCCACGGCGCGGCCTTCAGCTCGTATGGAATGCTGTCATGGCAACAAGCTGTTGTCAACTGCGGAGTACGAATTCGCTAAGATGGAGAGATGTAGCCAATGTTATGCTCCATACACTATACATATACTAGCCCTTTTCATTATGTATGCAATAACAGATAAAAGTGTTGCCAGCTTTTAACTAACAAGCTAAGGCAGCTTTAACGAAATATGATTAACTTAGAGCCATTAGCAACAAATAATCGAAGGAAAGTGTTACAAGTAGAGGGATGAAGCCTACTAAGATATATAAAAGTTCTTGATGTCAAAGTATGTGGTTATCTGTGAAAAAGTGTGATGAATGTGGTCTGCTGGTACAATCTGCAGTAGCATAGTGTAAAATTATGTGGCAGTTATGCCAACGTGCACATCATGTCGTGAAATCAAATACCATCAGTAAAAATAAAAGTTCTTATTAGGTTATGAAGTTGATGAACAAGCAACTGGAGATGTGAGCAATTATGGCTGAGCTCATGATTGGAAATAGATTAAGGGTAATTAGGGTTGGTAGTGTAGAATTTAGCAGATGAGGTCAAAAGTTCAATTGTGATAAAGTGTTTTTCACCAGATATGTGCATTTGTGATCAGCTTTTGCTACACTTATACAAGTTTTTCTTTTTGTTACTTTTCTTTATTTTCAGAGCATGAAGTTTAGGAATATACTTATATGGCTGCAGCATGTATATTTTTACCAAAAGTGTTTCCTTGATCTGGAATACATATGTGGAAGCACATGCCTTATTGGAACTTATGTAAGAATTTAGTATTATAATTCACAAGTAAGTTATATGGAGACTTCTATTTTCATTTAATCTTTTACCAAATTCCACAGAATGATTATTATTGAGACTTGCATCACTTAAGGTTAACAAAAGCATAGCTAACCAAGGAACTTAACATATTACCCCAAATTGTCTCACCTATCTGTGCTTGTTTATGCTGTCTGTATCGTTCATTGAAATGTAAGGTAGTTTCAAATGAAATGTGTAGTGTTTAACGCCTGCTTTTACTACATACGGCACCGCAGGCGATGACACTGATGATACATGAGATGAAGATGGAGCAACGGTGGAATGAGATGGCGGGGGAAACCGGAGATCCCGGAGAAAACCCGCCGTGTTGTCCACCACCAATCTCACTTTGCGGTCACCTGGGATCGAACCCGGGCCGCCTTGGTGAGAGCCAAGCGGTCTAACCACTGAGCCACGGCACGGCCTAAGGTAGATTCAGTTATATATAAACAAACTCATGGAACTATCTCCTATTACTAATAATGGTTTCTTTTTCCACAGACATGCTACTGAAGTTTAATAACTGAAATGTTCAAAAGCAAGATCTGCAGTAAAATGGATATCAAAAAGGAAATCAAAGAAGAGTATAGTTTCCTGGACCTTTGCTCACAGAATGAGGAAGACTGTTGTTCCAAAAACTCTTTAAAGAAAGTTAAGAGTGAAAGTGTGACAAGGGGCAGTGACTGTGATACAGATATAAAACTAGAAATTGAAGAAACTGAACTTTCCAACTCTTGTTTACAGAATGAACTGTTTTCAGAACACCATGTTATGAAATGTAATGAAAGCATCCAAAACTGTGAAATTGACTCTAAGATAGAAATTAAAGAAGAAGAGTGTTTGTTAGAAACAACTTTGAATAGAACTCAGGATATTTGTGATGATAGTAAGGTAAGTTCTGCAGAAAAGGTACATCACAATTCTGGTTTTCTTTACAGTCTCCATTGTATAATACTAACATACGATTTATGAGTAAATATTATAGAAAGAAATTGTTAGAAAGAAAATAGAATCACTAAACATTTTGTAATAATTCACAATATTTATATTTGTATTGCATTTTCAAATATTTTGTGATTGGTTGTTTCAGACTACATCACTGCACTATGACTAATAACACTGGTCAACGAAATGAGGGCAAATTTACTCATTGCAAATAAAAAACCATTATTCTGTAGTAACTTTTCATGCTGATTTCAAATTTGTTTAGCTTTGCTATAGCCCGTCACATTTCAGGGATATAGATTGGTGGAAATTAAACTTTAGATATCAATGTATATTCCAGTAGAGTTTACGAAACATGTTCTGATACAAACTTTCATTTAAAAACATGGTGTGTGTGACTGTCTCTTGTATGATTCTTTCCGGTAAATCTCTGTACAGCATCCAGCTCAAGTCAGAAGCACATGAAAATACCAGAAATCTTGGTAACAATTTGCTATACATTCAATGTCTTGGTGAAAACATCTTGACATGAAATTCTCTGTAAAGAAATAAATGAGGTTGAAGGAAATGTATCCTCAGTGACATTCAATGAACAATTTCACTGTAAGCATCTGAAAGATTCTGTAGTTCAGTTTTATAATCAGGAAATCTTTAGGAAATTCATGCAAAGCAACTCTAGAAACTATTCTAGATAACTGCTGATGATGGGGACAAACCATTCTCCAAAACATGTCCAAGTAAGGATAATTAAGAGATGTTTGTGTTTGAATTATCGACTCATTACTTCCAAAGCTCAAAAAACTATTATTTAATAATTTACAGCTGTTTTTTTTTTTTTTTTTTATCTTATAATAATTTTTGTTTTAACAGAGAGACATTATTTATCCTGTTTGGAATAAGATTTATATAAAGTAATATCTTCCCATATGTTATACTAAACGTATTTCCATGTTTGTGCCCCTGTTTGTCAAGATAAGTCTTAAGAAGCAAATCATGTTATTTATAAGTGAATTGTTCTGTTACAGGATGGAATAGATCAAGACTGTTATTCCATAGAACAAGCAAGGTAAATCCTTTAGATATTTCTGTGTATACCAATTATTTAGTTTTCTCCATATTGCTTGTTAATGTTAGATATTTAACTGTTCTCTGATCATAAGTAATATAACACAGTTCTTTGATCAAGTTCTGTCAGCACCTGATCTCACACACATTATCATATTCCCTGTTAGTATTACATATGGAGATATTCTGTATATTTGGTGCATACCAAATAAATGGCCAATGTGCCGTCCTGACGTGGTAGCTCAATGGGTAAGAGCGACTGGACAGAAACCAGGAGATCCATGGTTCAAATCCCAGCCATGGCATTGAATTATTCATGTTGACTATTCAGAACCTTAGCCTATACATGGCTAGTGTGAAGAAATGACTAATTTCCATCAATCAACTTAAATAATATGAGTTATTATGTTTACCGTTTAACCAAGATGATGTTTTGAATTAGATAAACAATACTGTATTACTTCTATTACTATGTTTCAAATTAGTATTACCATATCACCTAGAAATGAACACTGCACATGCTTTTTTATTCAAGTTATTTTCTCTTCCCTCTGTTCTGGTAATTACTGATTATATTATTTTCAAATTTCAGTGTCTACAAAGTGGATGATTCCAGGAATCCATCAAATTTATTCTTCAATGAAAACTTGCAAAATGACATAAGCTTTAATATGAAAAAGAATAATCCTGAGAGTAAGAGTAAATGTCAACTTCAGGGAATTCATAATATAAATGTATCTTCAATAGAATCAAATGTTCACTTAGAAACACCTGATGATGGGGAAATTGTCGGCATTCCTCAGCAGAGCAGCACACAAAATATCAATAAGGAGTACTCTAAGTCAGTCAGCAGCCAGCAGTACAGAAAGTCTTACAAATGCGAAACTTCTGATAAACACTGTAATAATTCTTCCTATTTAGAAAACCGAATTTGCGATAATGGCAGCAAAAAAGCAAATAAGGGTGAAGTTAGGGACACGGGTTTGAATCAATTGTCAGGTCTTAAAAAGCATAAATTGATTCATGTGAACAAAAACCCATGGAAGTGTGACATTTGTAACAAAACTTTTACAGCTTTGTCAAATCTGAAAAGACACAAATTGATTCACAACGGCCTAAAGAAACACAAATGTGAAATTTGTAATAAGGAGTTTACCCGATCATCAAGTTTGAAAAGACACAGATGGATTCATGATGGCTTAAAGAAACACAAATGTGAAATTTGTAACAAGTGGTTTACGCGGTTATCAGGTTTGATAAAGCACAAATTAATACATGATGACCTAGAGCTACACAAATGTGACATTTGTAATAAGGGGTTTACTCGGTTATCAGGTTTGAAAACACACAAATTGCATCATGATGCCATAAACCAGAAAAAATGTGACATTTGTAATAAGCAGTTTACTCGGTTATCACATTTGAAAATACACAAATTGAATCACGATGGTATAAAGCCATACAAATGTGACATTTGTAATAAGGGGTTTACTGACTCATCACGTTTGAAAAGGCACAAATTGAATCATGATGACATAAAGCCACATATATGTGACATTTGTAATAAGGGGTTTACTCGGTTATCATCTTTGAAAACACACAAATTGATTCATGATGGCCTAAAGCCATACAAATGTGACATTTGTAATAAGGGGTTTACTGACTCATCAGGTTTGAAAAAGCACAAATTGAATCATGACGGCATAAAGCCACACAAATGCGACATTTGTAATAAGGGGTTTACTAAGTTATCAGGTTTGAAAAGCCACAAATTCATTCATGATGACATAAAACCATACAAATGTGACATTTGTAATAAGGGATTTAATAAGTTATCAGGTTGGAAAATACACAAAATGATTCATTATGGCATCAAGCCACACAAATGTGATGTTTGTAACAAGGCATTTACAACCTCATCAGGTTTGAAAACACACACATTGATTCATCATGGCATAAAGGCACACAAATGTGACATTTGTGATAAGGCATTTACTCGGTTATCGGGTTTGAAAATCCATAAAGTAATTCATAACAGCATAAAACCACACAAATGTGACATTTGTGATAAGGGGTTTAATAAGTTATCAGGTTTGAAAATACACAAGTTGGTTCATTATGGCATCAAGCCACACAAATGTGATGTTTGTAACAAGGCTTTTACAACTTTATCATGTTTAAAGAAACACAAATTAATTCATAAGTGCACATAGCTCTACATGTGTATCAGTTGTAATAAGGCTAGATTGTATAACTTTGAAAATCACAAATTTATACATGAGAGTATAAGGCGCCAGGGTAGCACAGTGGTTTCATTTGTGGCTCCTGTGCAAAGGGTCACACCCGGCTTTGGGGTGGCGATTTTAAGTTGGCCCTATCCACGCCTTCACCTCTATCTGGCACATGTGAAGTGCCCCGTATGCCCTCTGGATGTCTCCACCTGAGGAGTGGCTCCAGTCATCACATGGCGGGGCCAGGTTGCCCAGAAGGACAAGGTTACTGTGTGGGGAGTGTTGGAAACCAACCAACATCAGATTATGTCATACAGATATATTTGTAACAACTTTGTGAAATCAAATATTTCAATAGAATATAATAATTTGTTACAAACTTTACTTACCTTTTCAAGAAGTTATGAATTCGTCACAATTGGAACTTGTCCTGCAAACGTATTATCAGTATTTTCAGTTAAGATGTTTGCTTCAGTTGTCATTGGCTGCTAGGTTGCAATATAAACTGAAATAAGTGACTCAGCTTAAGTTATTGATAAGTTATTATTAAGTTGTACGTTATTGTTAAGTTATTATTATTAGATTCATAAAGAGAAAACAGCTCAGTAATCGAGATTTAACTGTATTGGAACACCACAGTGAAGCGAAAAATTATTAAATTTTAGATGAGTCGTATTTTTTACACATCTGCTTCACTTTCATACCTATTTTGTGGACAAGTTTCGCAAATCATCGTTTGCATCTACGGCTCTTATGTGACTGAAGCTTGATCCAGCGGTGTGGGTAATTCTGGGGTTGCTGCTGCCATCTGTTGATTTAGTGATGAACTTAAATGTGGGATTCTCTTCTGGCGGGATTTCAAAGTTCATTAGTTGGTTTTTATGTTTTTCTATGTATATCCTCTCCCATATGACGAGTTCACTATGTTTTTGTACGTATTTTAGTAATTCTGTGCTATCTTCAATTTCATGATTTTCAGACCAGAAATGAGCTGCTATTGTGGACTTATCAATATTTTTGTATCTTAAGTGCCTGAAGTGTTCTTTCTTTCTAGTGCCTATGTTTCTTTTTGTCCTCCCTATGTAAATTTTTTCACAGTCTTTACACTTCATCTTGTAAATGCCTGACTTTTCCTCTGGTTTTATCTTATCAGTATTATTACTGTGAAGTAGGTTTTTAATGTTGTAATTGTTTTTTGGTGCCAATGTTATATTGTGTTTCTTGAATATTTTTTTGGAACTTTTTTGTGGCCCAGGGGTGGTAAGTAAATTTAGCAAATCTAATTTCTTGTTTTATTGGTGTGAGAGCTGTGATCTGTTTTAATCTCTTGTAATGTTTGTGAATAGATTTGTATTATTTTTCAGATTTTGTAACATGTAACAATCTTGCAGGAGAGTGATGAAGCCAGAAGTATTCCATTCTTCTTCATCATCATCAGTCCCCAAAGTTAATTTGTTATGCAAATTCAGTGTTTTCTATTGATTGTGTAACTTTTATTAATTTGTAGATAATACAGTCAACAATGAAGAAAGGCTAACATTCTTGTCTCTATAGTTTCTTTGCCACATGCATTGGTCCATCTTCTCTAACCCCAACAACCGATCTTAATGAACAATCCATTGTTGTCACAAAGGTATGCAAATTTATTTCCCTCCTCATTTCCTATATTTTAGTATGTTAATAACGCACCTTGTCACCCTGAACACCTATTTCCATAATTTCTAGTTCTCTTTCTTTTAAATATCACCAAACATCATACAGTTGTAAAAATCCAAGTTTCATGACACTTCCCTTTCCTACTTTCTACTGCCATTCTGCAAGAAACCTAAAAGTTTGCAGTTTGGTGACGGTTCTAAGTTTCCAGCCCAGGTAAAACTGTTATTGTCCAGTTACCTCCATTCTAGTGGCGGGTCGTATGTTATTCCAGAAATGGATGTGTGCGTCGACCTTCACTGTAGAAGTTCTAGGCTATGAAATACAGCAGAAAATGTTAAATTTCTTGGTATCCATCTCCAACCGAACCTACACTTCACAACACACTATTGTAAAGTACTTTAAACACTGTACTCATTGAAATACTGCAATGGCCGCACATAATTTGGGCATGAACCCCAGTATTCTGCTACAACTACTCCCCTCACTGACCTATGCCTGTCTAGAATATGCTCTGTTAATGGAACCTCCACTACTGGTTTAATTACGATGGGAATTAAGTCATATTTTACCAGATATACATCATTTTCTGCATACCGGAACGACCTGTCAAACTAAGGAATCGTTACTTCCTAACATATGGCAGAATATCGGTTGTGAAAAATAGGCTTCAAGGCCAATTTATACTGGAATACACAAAATATACTCCTGCCTAAGTTGACCAGACTGCGCGAATTATTGTCAGATGTAGAGGAAGCACAACACCACACAAGCCCTACTGCCATATCTAGCGGCTTTCCAAAATTATTCACATATATATCCACTTTGACTCGAACAGCTATCCTAGTTGACATTAATTGATTTAAGAAGTTACATATTGATTACCAGAAGGCTTGTTGGGAATTTATATCATCATCAATATCCTGAGGTTTATCACAGCATATTCACTGACGGTTCCAAAACCAAGGTAGGTACGAGGCCAAGGATCTATCCCTGGTTTTCGCTTGAAACGTTGACGGCTTTATGATGTCACGTCTTTACACCGCAGCACATTATTGCATTGTGCACTAAAACATGTACAGCGATACACAGAATCGAGTGTTTACTTCTTTTGGGGCTGCTTTAGTCTATTAACAGCTATCCAAACCCTAGCATGGATAGTGAAGTGACCAAGTTATGAAATATTAATTCGCAATTTGTTAGATCCTTTACCAGCAAATATCGAAATAAATAACATCTGGATCCCTAGCCACGTGTGTATACAGGGAAATGAAAGATTGGATGCTGCAGTACGTGATGCAATAACCGCCCACCCCATTCCACAAGACTATCTCACGCCAGTAGCACACCCGAAATATCGTAACATAGCGTCCGTGACACACAGAAAAACAGGATATATTGTGACCCGATCGTTGGAACACCCTATAGAACCAGCTGAGAGCGGGCAAGCAGGGGAGATCGGCCTTAGCCACGCCCCCCCTCGTTTGTCTTATAGTGGTGACAAAGGATGGCTGGGAGAAAAAAACATCACTGCGCCGTCTCTTTCTGTTCCACCTGTGTTCTTGAACTTACGGGATATTTCATCTAATCGAGAACCTTCCAGATCGGCAAGCGGACCCTATATAAGCAACACGTCGTGCAAAAGGAGTCAGTCAGCCAGAGTTCTTGGCGAGCAGTGTAAGAGTGCAGTGCTAGTGTACGACAGAAGACTGCGTAAGTGCATCGGAATATTGTACGTAATTACGAGTGCAAGTGAAATTGTAACGGACGAACTGGTGAAATCGTAATTGTGTGCATTACGTAATTCTGTGTAATTGGCAAGCGTTTAACTGTAAGTCGGTGGAAATAAAGAACATTTTTGAGTGGTGCAATTGGACTTTTCATTTCACGAACCCACAGTCACACTGGTGTCAGGACGCGGGACAATAACAACATCACCGAACATTACAACCATGGACGCGGCATTGGAAAAGATTTTGGAGAAGATGATGGAAATGAAGGCGGAACTGACAGAAATGAAGACGGCCAACGGCAACATCACCGAGAAGATGGAAGAAATGAAGGCGGAGTTAACCACAGAAATGAGAGCCGCGAACGGCAGTCTGGCCACGGAAATGAAGGCGGCGAACGAGGCTGTCGCCGCAAGGTTTGAAGAACAGTTGGCCGGCATGAGGGATAACGTGACGGAGCTGGGCAAGCGGATGGGCCAAGTGGACGAGCGCGTTGAGGACCTGGCGAACCGCTTCAATGACCTGGAGGAAAAGGCCGACAATAACGCAAAGTCCCTGAACGCCATGGTTGAGAACGTCGAAGACCTCGCGAAACGCGTAAACAACCTGGAGGGAAAGGCCGACAGCAGCGTCGAGTCCCTGAACGCCATGGTGGAGGACGTCGTCGGCAGGAAGCTGAAGGATTTGAAGGCCGACGCGCCGGGACGCGACACAACACCTGCGCGCGTCAAACCTCCCAGGTATGACGGCGCGTCAACGTTTGAAGTCTTCCGCCGCCAGTTCGACACAGTGGCCAGGCACAACAGATGGTCACCGGAGGAGGAGGCCGCACAGTTAATAGCCAGCCTCCAGGGACGGGCCGCGGAAGTCCTAAACGCGGTGCAGACGGCGGCGGCGCCCAAGGACATCTGGGAGGCCCTGGAGAATCGCTTCGGGAACCACCACTTAGCCGCAGCATACCGCAGCCAGCTAAAGGCAAGGTCGCAGCAGCCGGGGGAGACGCTGCAGGAGTTCGCCATAGCGATCGAGCAGCTGGCGAGCAAGGCTTTGGTTGACCTGCCACTGGAGTTCGTATCCCGGGAAGCCGCCTACAATTTTGTCGACGGGGTACGGGACACGGAGATTCGTCAGCGCCTAATGCTCGGCGAATATAAAACCATCCACGAGGCGCTGACAGCGGCATTAAGGATGGAGGCGGCCAAAGTAACAGCTATCCCGACGTCGAGGACGAGGAGTGTCCACTACGCCGGAGACAGAAGACCAGCTGAGGGACGCCGGCGAACACCTAGTGGCCTATGTTGGGGGTGTGGACAGCCCGGACACCTGCAGAGATACTGCCCACACCAGGAAGAGCAGCTGGAAGAACGAGTAAGGCCTGGCGTGGAGAGCGGAACGTCGGCGCCATTACCACCATCCCCACGAGTGACACTGCGCGCCGTCAGCCGGCGTATGGATGACAGCCTCATCGCGGACGGTCGGGTGAGAGGGAAGCCGTGCTCCGTGCTGGTGGACACTGGGGCAGCCGTGGCCATCATCAGACCTGACGTGGCGAAGGGTTTGCCGACGAGGAAGCCGAGCCGACCATATGAGCTTGTCACGGCATCGGGCGACACCTTGCCTGTGGAGGAGGCCCTGCTGGAGCTGACCTTGGGGCGGAGTGCCGTGCGTCTGTGGGTGTTGCTCGCGAAGGTGGCTGAGGAGGTGATTCTGGGACTGGATGCCCTCAGGAGCCACGAGGCGACGGTCGACGTCGGCGGGAAGGTCCTGAGGCTCAACGGAGAAGAGGTTATACTCCGTCAGCCCGTAGAGCGCCTTGGAATCTGCAGGGTCGTCTTGAACGAAGACGTGGTTGTCCCCGCGATGAGCGAGGTGATGGTGACGGCGTGACCAGAAGGCCAGACAGCAGGTTGGGTCCAGAGGCTGCAGGAGTACGACTTCACCTCGGAACATCGTAGAGGGAAGAGCCACGGTAACGCTGACGCCATGTCCCAAGCACCCTGTCCAGAAGAGTGCGGCCAGTGCACAAGAGTGGAGGAGAAGGAGCGTGCCGCAGCAGTCCGAGTAGTCACGGCAGTGCCTGCGGATGGCTGGGATAGCGCAGGCCTGAGGAGGGAGCAGCTGGCGGACGCAGACTTGGGGCCACTCTTAAGGGAAGTGGAGGCAGGGACGAGATTAACCTGGGAGGACATCGCCCCGAGGAGCGCCACCTACAAGTCGTACTGGGCCCAATGGGACTCGCTGAAGACCAGAGATGGCGTGCTGTTCCGTGTATGGGAATCACCCGATGGGAAGACGCAGAGAGAACAGTTGGCACTTCCCCGGAGTAAGGTCCCGGAAGTCTTGGAGGAAGTGCACGCCGGTACTTCGGGAGGACACCTGGGAGCGAACCGAACGATTGGCAAACTACGGCAGCGCTACTATTGGCTGAGACTCCGAGCAGACGCTGAGGGATGATGCGTCAGTGTCACGTGTGCTCGGCGAGTCGTGGCCCTCAGACTAGGAGCCGGGGTCGCATGCAGCAGTACAACGTCGGAGCGCCATTCGAACGGATCGCCGTTGACATTGCTGAACCGTTCCCAGTTTCCGACCGAGGCAACAAGTACCTAATGGTGGTCGTGGACTACTTCACAAAGTGGCCGGAGGTGTATGCCATCCCAAACCAAGAGGCAAAGACAATCACAGACTGCCTCGTGGAGCAAGTGTTCTGTCGATTTGGGGTGCCGTTAGAGCTACACAGTGACCAGGGTACCAACTTTGAGTCCAACCTAATGAAGGAGGCACTACAAAGGCTTGGGGTGAACAAGACCCGCACGACGCCTCTACATCCCCAGTCGGATGGCATGGTCGAAAGGTACATCAAGACCTTAGAGGAACACCTGAGGAAGGTCGTGGCCAGCCATGAGCGAGACTGGGACGTCAAGGTGCCACTGTTCTTGCTGGCCTACCGCTCGTCTACACACGACACAACTGGGATGACGCCAGCCAGCTTAATGTTCGGCCGAGAGTTACGCCTCCCTTGTGACCTGGCGTTTGGAAGCCCTCCGGAAGTGAAACAGCCAGCGACCGAGTATGTGGAGAACTTGGTGGACCATCTCCACGACATGCACCAGATGGCTCGCCAGAACATTCAGAAGGCGAGCGACCGCATGAAGACCAGGTATGACAGGCAAGCCAACAGCCAAGAGTTCCAGCAAGATGACCTGGTCTGGTTGTACCGTCCTACCCGGACCAAGGGACGCTGCCCGAAGCTCCAGCAGCCATGGCAAGGACCGTACCGGGTGGTGAAGAGGATTAACGACGTGGTCTACCGCATCCAGAAGGTTCCCCGAGGGAAGATGTTGGTGGTACACCTGGATCGCCTGGCACGCTGCGATGGTGCTGTTGGGGACGACCAGCTTTGAGGAGGGAGCAGTGTCACCCGATCGTTGGAACGCCCTATAGAACCAGCTGAGGGCGGGCAAGCAGGGGAGATCGGCCTTAGCCACGCCCCCCCTCGTTTGTCTTATAGTGGTGACAAGGGATGGCTGGGAGAAAAAAACATCACTGCGCCGTCTCTTTCTGTTCCACCTGTGTTCTCGAAATTACGGGATATTTCATCTAATCGAGAACCTTCCAGATCGGTAAGCGGACCCTATATAAGCAACACGTCGTGCAAGAGGAGTCGGTCAGTCAGTCAGTCAGTCAGTCAGTCAGAGTTCTTGGCGAGCAGTATAAGAGTGCAGTGCTAGTGTACGACGATAAGACTGCGTACGTGCATCGGAGTATTGTACGTAATTACGAATGCAAGTGAAATTGTAACGGACGAACTGGTGAAATCGTAATTGTGTGCATTACGTAATTCTGTGTAATTGGCAAGTGTTTAACTGTAAGTCGGTGGAAATAAGGAACATTTTTGAGTGGTGGAATTGGACTTTTCATTTCACGAACCCACAAAGTCACAATATTGATAAAATGTTTAACGCAGAATCCACATCTAACGTGTAAGGCACTTTCCTATTACTTTCTGTGTTATACGGGACATGATCGCTGACATGTCGACTACGAGGTGACACCAATCACATTTCGTTTGCTTGACATTTACGACTCGCGGCCACCACAGTGTTTCTACAAGATATATACGATATATATCCAATAGGTCCTGCCTTCTTTACCTCTCCAGTTCTCTGGTTCGAGTTGTAAGTCCATATTTAGATTCCTCACCAGAACGTGAATGAAACTTAACTTGAAAATACCCCGCTCTAACTCTATCACACGTGATCCAAAGCCTCCTGTGTTCACTGCCATATATTCAGATGCAGTAACCAACTGGTCAGGCTGGTCCTAGCGCCTAGAAGTGTTCTATCTGGCACTAGCTGGTTATATAATTGTAAATAACTGTGAGCGTCATTTTGTGTTAAGATATTCCCTCATTACTGTAAGTATTGTTTTAATATATTATTGAGCGATCAAGTTTGTGGGAAACAATGTATAAAACTCGTGTCAAAATACTTTCCGAACGAAGCACAACAGGGTACTTGTATTTAATTTGTAATGAAGTTTAATGCGGTTCAAAACCTAATTGAAATATAAATCAATAAATACGATAAACGTATCAATTATACCGTAGAACGGGGCCTACGGTTTGTTCTTTAGCAAATTCTTAGTGGAGTGTCAATAAAGGACTCCACTCTAATGTACTTGCGTCGAAGAAACCTTCAACCCAAATGTACTCGGAAATATAAGGTCAAAATATACAATCTCTTGGATAATTGAGGGTTTACTTTTTTGTAATTTACGTCCTCCCAAGATTTAGTCATATTGGACGATGCACGAAATGAGTGAAATGATGCTCCAATGAGTCCGGGGTTCATAGAGCTTAGAGTTACTGGACATTCGTCGAGGGTTTACTTTGATACATAGTGTTAAAAGCACTTTGCCGTTAAACGACATAGACTTAAGTTGGTATGGAATAATATCATGGCAACAAGCTGCGGAGTATTCATGGAAATATCTCATGTTACTAATAATGGTTTCTTTTTCCACAGACATGCTACTGAAGTTTAATAACTGAACTGTTCAAAATCAAGAACTGCAGTAAAATGGATATCAAAAAGGAAATCAAAGAAGAGTATAGTTTCCTGGACCTTTGCTCACAGAATGAGGAAGACTGTTGTTCCAAAAACTCTTTAAAGAAAGTTAAGAGTGAAACTGTAACAAGGGGCAGTGACTGTGATACAGATATAAAACTAGAAATTGAAGAAGCTGAACTTTCCAACTCTTAAAGTAATGAGTTGGTATTCAAACACAACATCACTTAAAGTGATGTTGTGTTTGAATACCAACTCATTACTTTAATTGTTATATACATCACTGTTTCTAACCTTTTGCTTCAAATAATATTTCCAACTCTTGTTTACAGAATGAACTTTTGTCAGCACACCATGTTATGAAATGTAATGAAAGCAGCCAAAACTGTGAAATTGACACTAAGATAGAAATTAAAGAAGAAGAGTGTTTGTTAGAAACAACTTTGAATAGAACTCAGGATATTTGTAATGATAGTAAGGTAAGTTCTGCAGAAAAAGTGCATCACCTCAAAGAAAGGGAAAACCGAAGATCTTTTTTTTTTTTTTTAACCATAAAGACAGTTACATTATTTATTAATCTCTGTATATGCTCTGTAAAATTTGTAAATCTTGATGTATGTAACTAAACATTGTAATATGTAAACTTTTTCGACGAAACTTGAAACATGTATGTCATGTCTATAAGTGAATAAACCATTATCTTATTATCTTATCTTATCTTACAATTCTTTTTTTTCTTAGTCTCCAATGTGCAATACTAACATATGATTTATAAGTGAGTATTATAGAAAGAAAGAAGATTGAATTAATAATCATTTTGTAATAATTGACAGTGTATATTTTTGTTGTGCATTTTCAAATATTTTGTGGTCAGTTTTTTCAGACTATCACTGCAGCATGACTAATAGCACTGGTTAACAAAATGAGGGAAAATTTAGTGTTACATTCTGTAGTATTTTTTTCAGTTGAGTTCAAATATGTGTGTAGTTTTGCTGTTGCCCATCACATTTCAGCGATGTGGATTGGTAGAAATTAAATTAAACATGCAGATCTCAATTCATAACATATCTGGAAATTAATTGTTCTTTCACACTATCCGTGAGTAGGACACACTATGAAATGGTAGAGCCAGACTGAAAAATTCAATGCTATAGCCGGGATTTGAACCACAGATCTTGTTTTCCGTCCAGCCACTCTATCCCTTTGAGCTATGGCCAACGTGCCAACATGACATTAAATTCTCAAACTGACTCATGTTTCTCCTGGTAAACTACTAGGAGTTCTCATAAACACATGAGACAACTACCTTATTGGCGACTTACTATGCTATAAGTACTTTAAGGCCTGGGCTTTATAGTTCAGACCACTATTACGTACAATTAATGGAAATTAATTGTTCTTTCACACCAGCCATGTGTAGGACACATTATGAAAGGGTAGAGTCAGACTGAAAAATTCAATGCCATAGCCGGGATTTGAACCACGGATCTTCTGGTTTCTGTCCAGCCGCTCTAACCATTTAAATTCTCCAACTGACTCGTGTTTCTCCCAGTAAACTACTAGAGTTCTCATAAACACATGAGATAACTACCTTATTGGCGACTTACTATGCTGTAAGTACTTTAAGGCCCGGGCTTTACAGCTTGGACCACTATTAGGTACAATTAATGGAAATTAATTGTTCTTTCACATCAGCCATGTGTAGGACGCACTATGAAAGGTTAGAGTCAGGCTGAAAAATTCAATGCCATAGCCACGATTTGAACCATGGATCTTCTGGTTTCCGTCCAGCCGCTCTAACCATTTGAGCTACTATGGCCAACGTGCCAACATGACATTAAATTCTCCAACTGACCTGTGTTTCTCCCAGTAAACCACTAGCAGTTCTCATAAACACAAGAGACACCTACCTTAATGGCGACTTACTATGCTGTAAGTACTTTAAGGCCCGGGCTTTATAGTTCGGATCACTATTAGGTACAATTAATGGGAATTAATTGTTCTTTCACACTATCCGTGTGTAGGACGCACTATGCAAAGGTAGAGCCAGATTGAAAAAGTCAGTGCCATAGCCGGGATTTGAACCACGGATCTTCTAGTTTCCGTCCAGCCACTCTAACCATTTGAGCTAATTAGTTAATGAATTAACTCATTAATTAATTAGTAATTAATTATACTGAAGGGAAGTATTTGATTACTGTGGCTGTATGGGCTGTTATTGTCATGAATCAAAGGAATTTCAGATAACATGCCTGTTCTTTTGTCTGGAATGGCTCTCTGCAGGAATTTAAAGTGTGGCAGTATACATTTGTACTGATCATAGGGCCTGGCTCTGTAAACTCCACAAGCAGCACCTTTCTGTTCCCAGAAAATAGTAGCAATGGTGTTGCTTGCAAAATTTATTTGAATTTTTTGGAGTTTTGCAAGAAGTATATGTGCATCCATTATTTGAGTTGTTAATGGTTTGAATAGTTATAAATAAAAGCGTTAACAGTGAAGCTAATTTCATGTATAAAGACTAAAATTGAGTCACATCTTTTAAAACTTGTAACTTCACTTACGTCCTTTTACAAAATCAGGAACAGTTTCGAAAATGTTCCTGATTTAACAAAAGGACGTGAGTGAAGTTACAAGTTTTAAAAGGTATGACTCAATTTTAGTCCTTATACATGTTAATGGTTTGTCATAAAGAGTCCACAGTTTCATTACCTGTGGCAATGAAGCTGTAAAACCCTTCCAGTCTTCAGCGTAATGTGAGAGAAGCAATAACAGTGAAGCCATATGTTGTCCCTAGCGACCTTTTAGGGGATCTAGCATGAGAAAAATTTTTGATAACCTAGGCATTCTCTAATAATTTGAAAAGAGCCGATCTTGAAGTGTCTGGAAGATTCACAAACAAATCATTGCTGATATATCTTCATCTGTCTTGAAGTGTTAAATAACAGTGAACAAAGTCATCACTAGTGACAGGCTTGGGTCCTTGTCCACCTTCATTAAGAGCATCAGTTTCAGTTCAACAACCTGTATTGACTATTAGCTGTTTTATTTTAGCAGCACTTTTGTGGTTGATCTCTTGCTATTTTTACTTAAGGTTGTCATTTGAAAATTTTTGTATATTTTACCCAGCCTTACATTTCTGCAAGGAAATTTATTTCTATTCTTCGCATTATAATAATTTTATTTCGTCATACCTCATTTTTATGGTAATTGTAAAATTCTTAATTGGTTATTAATATTCTGTTGTTTTGCATTTGGCTTTTGTCCAAATCGGTTCCTTTAAGCTTTCAATCATTAAAGAGATTAAAGGGTCTCCACCCTGTTAGTAACAAGTCTTTCCGCAGCTATTACCCAACACACTACCAAGTACTGCTACTGTTATTTAATGTGTTGACATTAACATATCTAAAAGCTATTATTTAACATTTTATAGCTGTTTTCATTCCTTTATCTTATAACAATTTTTGTTTTAACATAAAGACATTACTTATCTTGTTTGAAATGAGATTTATAAAAAATAATATCTTCCCTGTATGTTATAGTAAAAGCATTTCCATGGTTGTGCTCCTCTTTGTCAAGATAAGTCTCAAGAAGAAAATCATATTATTTATAAGTGAATTGTTCTGTTACAGGATGGAATAGATCAAGACTGTTATTCCATAAAACGACCAAGGTAAGTCCTTTTGATAATTCCATGTCTACCAGTTATTTATTTTTATTTTTCTCCATATTGCTTGTTAATGTTAGATATTTAACTGTTCTGTGATCATAAGGATATACGTATATGAAAGCATTAAATATGTAATAGGAATACATGTAAAAAGAACTGTAATGTACACTCATATAATGTAAGGAATAAAGCTGACTATTTTAGGACCACACTAAGGGGAACACTAAACAACAGATCATTAGAAAGTATCAGAAAAGACATGTATAATAGATTGCCAGGTAAAATAAAAAATACTAAACTATGTAATATTAAGAATATGAAAAGGTATTTATCAGAACAAACTTTTTATAGTGTGGAAGATTACAAAGCAAAAATTGGAAAATAAACTATGTACATTTTAGTTTCTAAACAGTGCATATGGTAGACATTTTGGTATATTTTTATGTTTTCTTATAATGTAAAATGACGTATCCTCTGTATGAAATATAGGGGATGAATAAATTGAAATTTAAAATCTGAACCAAAATGTTATTGTGTATTAAATTTTGTAATTGTATATAAATTGCTTATGTCTTATACATGCTAATTGTATATCTATTGGACAAAAGTTTAAAATTTTTAAGTGTAAAATGTACTGCTATCTTTTCTCTTGACGAACCTTGTAAAATGTTATTACAAAGGTGAATAAATCTAAATCTAAAAAGGAATATAACACAGTTCTTTGATGAAGTTCTGTCAGCGCCTGCTCTCAAACACATTGTCATAATCTCTGTTAATATTACATATGGAGATATTCTCTTTATTTGGTGCATACCAAATCAATTGAATAAGAACAAGTAAAAGATATGGGAGCAAGTTCGACAATTCTTTTGTAGTACCACAGCAACAGTTTTCTGTACCAGATTATCACAAATGAGTGGATAGATATAGTATATAACAAGAAAGAAAGTCTCCAGCGGATGAGATGCAGGGGGGTTGGTAAAGGTTCCTACACTGTTCTTCGGCAGTTTGACACCCCATGTCAGTTCAGTTACAGACCTTTAAAGATATTTTGATAGCTTGTACTTTTGTGAATGAATCTTCTCGATGTACAGAGTGAATAGGGTGCATGTTTTTTTAATGGTTCTGCTCTTTGTGTAGCGTCCATTCATCACACAGCTCTTCCGACATGCTCACTTCCACTTATTTTACCTACAATGGTCAGTTCTTTGAAGAAGTGGACGGAGTAGCCATGGGCTCTACTCTCTCACCTGCCATCGCAAATTTCTTCAGGGAGAACTTAGAACACACTGCACTGGATACTGTACCAGAGAAGCCAAAGTCATTCTTTAGATATGTGGATGGCACTTTTGTTGTGTGACCCCACAGGAAAGAAACACTCGCCACCTTTTTAAACCATCTTAACAGTCTACACAAGAACATCTGGTTCACTATGGAAGTCGAGAATAATGGTTACCTTCCCTTCCTAGATGTGTTGGTCTACAAGAAACCTAATGGCAGCTTGGGCCACAAAGTATACAGGAAGCCATCCCACACAAACCAATACTTAGATGCCTCCAGTCACCAGCATCCGATGCAGAAGAAGACAGTTATTTCAACCTTGTTTGACCTGGCAGTGGACACAGGAGATGAGGATAATATCGACCAAGAAATTCAATATCTCTGTAATACCCTATTACAGAATGGCTACAGTATCCGTGACATCAGGGAGGCTCATAGAAGAGTGTTATGCA
Source organism: Mantis religiosa (assembly GCA_030765055.1). Lineage (NCBI taxonomy): Eukaryota > Metazoa > Arthropoda > Insecta > Mantodea > Mantidae > Mantis > Mantis religiosa. The sequence goes on along the minus strand of CM060957.1, from coordinate 2,711,782 downwards.
ACAGATCCAATTGCTCGCACCCATCACCCAACAGCAGCTTTGATAACTACCTTAGCAAGGCTGTCATCCCCTTCTATGGTTTCGTGTCAAACAAGATTTCCCGAATCCTCTACAGATTCAACATCCGAACTTACTTTGCCGCTCCCAAGAAAATTCAGCAGTACCTTAGGTAGGACAAAGATCCTCTTTTGCTCAAGGTCCCAGGAGTTTACAAAATTCTGTGTGAATTTGGACATGTATAGGTGGGCAAACAGGACAGACAATTGAGGAAAGATGCAAGGAGCACCAGCTTAACATCAGGCTCCTACAACCTGAAAAGTCATCAGTAGCCCAACATTGCATAGAGCAGGTCCATAAAATCGACTTTAACAACATTACAGTCCTGGAACAAACCGACAAATACTTTGATAGGATCACTAAGGAAACCATTCAGATAGAAGCATATCCTTTCAATTCAATAGGGATTCCGGTCTTCAACGGAGCCCAGCCTGGACACCGACCATCAGAAGCATTTTGATTTTTTTTACCTTGGAGGAGAAAAACCCAGTTACAGGCGACGGCCCACATGCGATGGCCGACAGTGTGAGGGTCCCTGTGCCCTGAGGGGGCCAGGCATACTCACTAAAAGAACCCTCCACGTATTTCGTGGATCTTATATTATTTTGCGTGCATTTATTAACATGCTTCTTAGTCGGGTCCCGCATAGCACCCCGGTTAGTACGTGGTATCTACTAAGCTGGCATGCGTAGCATGCGAGCGCGTCAACGTTTCTTCTTGGTGGAGACCATGAAACCTGGTCACCACCAAGTGTTAATCATGCATTAGTTTAATTATATACGTGTGGCTCAGGCCGAGTAGGCCTGTTAGTCAGTGTTACGTGTATGTAACTTATCTATTATTTATAAGTGCGTTGTAAGCCTCTGTGTATTGTAATAATAAAGCTCAGGCCTTGGTGACCTGTTAGTCGGGATTAGGAGTGGTATGGTCATTAGTTGTTCTACTTATGGCCCCAGTTTCCTGGGTTTGTCAGTGGTTGGTACGAGGCATGCTGTTCGAACTATGTGTTCGGTCGTCCTTTGTTCCGGCGTGGCCGTTCGTCATTTCCTTAGTCCATGCGCTGTGTCGTCGGTGTGTCCTATTCCATCTGCAGTCACCCGCTGTCTCTGCGCCTGTAGGACACTGGTGGGAGGCCCTCTAACTCCCGGACCGCCTTGGCTGTTGTCAAGTACTTGGAGGACTCTGTGCGGGCAGCGTTCTGAAAAGAGTCAGTAAGAGAAAGATTAGTGAAGGGAAAGTAGGAGTGTCAGCCTAACTGTCTGTGTCAGTCGTGCCTTATTAGGTTGTTCAGGAAGTTCTGAACGTCGTCTTCGTCATTATGTGTGAGTCTTCTTTCGAAAAGTGATAATAAGCAGCAGCCTTGTGGTCGTTGAAGGAGTGTCCTCCTCCGCAGAGGAGGGTCCTTCGACTCTTGCCATACCGGGACTAGGTCCCTTACTGGCTTTGTGATGGTTTGGTTAAGATAATGATGGTGGGTGAATGGTGGTAATTTTATTAGGAAGTGAATATTTGGTTACGGTTAAGATGGAGTAGTAGCAAGATAAGGAGATGTGGTATTTATGGGGGTCCTAGTACAAGTCTGGGTCTCTTGTATGTCCCACCTGGGTCGAGATCATACTCTCCAAGTCCACGGATCAGGTTATTGAAGGTTTGAGTACAAACTGTGGGATAAGTGTAGGATATAGTCACTGACTTTTGGGAAGGATAGGTCTGCATGAATGTTTACATTTGGGATGTACCAGTCGGCTGTGACTGCAGACCGAAGGTAACGGTTTTGGAGGACTTGGAGTTTAGAGAGATGTGTTTTGGCAGCAGCACACCAGACTTGGCAGGCGTAGGTGAAAACCGGCCTTACGACTTGTTTGTAGAGTAGGAGCTTGTTCTGAAGAGCCATAGGTGCCTTAGGGTTGTAGAGTGGATACAACATGGCCATCCTTCTACTAACTTTGTTTGCCACAGCTGTTATGTGGTCTTTCCAAGTAAGACGCGTGTCCAGAAGGACGCATAGGTATGTTGCCTGCGTAGACCAGGGTACATTGACATCACCTAGATGTAGGGTAGGTACATCTTGTAGTGCTTGTCGTGTGAATGTGACGGCCTGGGATTTAGTGGCATTGAGTTTCAACCGCCAGGTCGCAAACCAGGCATGCAGCATATCCACGAATATCTGAGCCCGTTGCACTGCGACGTGATGACGCTTTGATGTTGTTGTTATGGCAGTATCGTCGGCAAATAGGTAGAGGTTGCAGCCTCTCAGGGTTGGAAGTGTGTTTATATATGTGAGGATAAGCAGGGGCCCAAGGACACTGCCTTGAGGTACTTCTGCGTTTATGGAATAGGGTTGAGATAGGATGTCGTCTTTCGCAACGACAAATAAGCGGTTTTGAAGGTATTGGTGTTGCAGACTCCAACTGCACAGTTCAAGTGATGGCCGCGCAGAAAATGACAGCAACTCCAACCACACGTATTCAGTGACCAACTTCATATAAAACGCCAATCCAACATTGTCACTTGGTCATTGGCCAGGGCAGGGCTTGCTGCAAGTCTTTCATCCATTCTGTGTAACACACATTTGCTGTCCTGTTCCACTGTGTAAGGGAGTGCATTCCTTTCACGGATTTATTTTGCTTTGGTGCACAGTTGTATACAAGGGCACACAACTGTGCGAGTATCAGTGCCCTGGATTATTACAGGTATTGAGTTTCACCATCCAGAAATCAAGCAGGAGTTAATGCATTCTCTATAAACCTTCCACTTAGTATATTATTCTCTTTTGTGTACTGGACACCCAGAAACTTACTTTATGGATATGCTCCATATCTTTGATTATTATGGCTGTATCATGTGTTGTATCATCATTTGTTCTTACTGCTGTTTTACTTTATTAAGTAAATAATAAATAAAACAATATTTTGAATGGATTCAAGGCACAGACGGAAAGCCAACCAATCACAGATAAATTAGTTATAATCAAGTAGCTGTCTCTGTATATAGCAGGGAGAGACAAAATTTATATTTTAGACGAAATAAGAAAATTAGATACACTTCACATTACTTATAACATCACAAACAAAAGGGTGATTATGTTTACAGTTTAGCCAAGATAATGTTTTGAATTAGTTAAGGATTACTGTCTTTATTACAATGTTTAAAATTAGTATCACCATTTTAGTTGACTCTATCCATTAGTATCACCATATTACCTATAATTGAACACATTATAACTGCACATGTTGTTTTACTCAAGTTTTTTTTTTTCTCATCTCTCTGTTCTGCTAATTACTGATTATATTATTTTCAAATTTCAGTGTCTACAAAGTGGATGTTTCCAGTTATACATCAGATTTATTCTTCAATGAATACTTGCAAAATGACATAAGCTTTAATATGAAAAAGAATAGTCCTGAGAGTGAAAGAAAATGTCAACTTCAGGGAATTCATTATATAAATGTATCTTCAATTGAATCAAATGCTCACTCAGAAACACCTGATGATGGAAAAATTGTCAGCATGCCTGAGCACAGACACACACAAAATATCAGTAATGAGTACTCTAAGTCAGTCAGCTGCCACCAGTACAGAAACTCTTACAAATGTGACACTTCTGATGAACAGTGTAATAATTCTTCCCATTTAGAAAACCAAATTTGCGATAGTGGAAGCAAAAAAGCAAATAAGTGTTATGTTAGGGACAAGGGTTTGAATCATTCATCAGCTCTTAAAAAGCATAAATTGATTCACGTGGACACAAACCCATGCAAGTGTGACATTTGTAACAAAACTTTTTCAAGTTTGTCAAGTTTGAAAAGACACAGATTGATTCACGATGGCATAAAGACTTACAAATGTGACATTTGTAATAAGGGGTTTACAGACTCATCATGTTTGAAAAGACATAAATTGAATCATGATGGCCTAAAGGTACACAAATGTGACATATGTAAAAAGGGGTTTACTGGATAATCAGGTTTGAAAACACACAAATTGATTCATGACGGCCTACAGCGACACAAATGTGACATTTGTAATAAGGGGTTTACTGCCTCATCAAGTTTGAAAATACACAAATTGAATCACGACGGCATAAAGCCACACAAATGCAAAATTTGTAATAGGGCGTTTACTAACCCAACAAGTTTGAAGAGGCACAAATGGAATCATGACGGTATAAAACCATACAAATGTGACGTTTGTAATAAGGGGTTTATTCAGTTATCAGGTTTGAAAACCCACAAATTGATTCATGACGGCATAAACCACACAAATGTGACATTTGTAAAAAGGGGTTTACTCAATCATCCAGTTTGAAAACCCACAAATTGGTTCATAACGGCATATAACCACACAAATGTGATATTTGTAATAAGCGCTGTACTCAGTTATCAGCTCTGAAAACACACAAATTGATTCATTATGGCATTAAGGCACACAATTGTGATTTTTGTAACAAGGCTTTTACAATCTCATCAAGGTTGAAAAGCCACAGATTGATTCAGCATGGCATAAAACCACACAAATGTGACATTTGTAATAAGGGATTTATTCAGTTATCAGGTTTGAAAACCCACAAATTAATTCATAATGGCATAAAACCACACAAATGTGACAATTGTAACAAGGGGTTTACTCAGGCACATAGTTGGAAAAGACATAAATTAATTCATAGGCACATGTAGCTCTACATGTGTATCACTTGTGACAAGACTAGATTGTATAGCTTTGAAATACCCAAACTTCAACATGAGAGTATAAAGTAATATTTGTAACAAGTTCGTGAAATCAAATATTTCAATAGAATATAATAATTTTTTACAAACTTTACTTAGCTTTTCAAGAAATTATAAATTCGTCACAATTGGGACTTGTTCTGTAAATGTATTGCCAGTATCTTCAGCTAAGATATTTGCTTCAGTTGCCATTGTTACTGCTGCAAGGTTACAACCTCTTATGATCTAAACTGAAATAAGTGACTCAGCATAAGGTGTTGATAATACTGTCACCCGAACGTCGGAACTCCCTATAGAACCGGCCGGCAGTAGGGCCAGACAGGTGGCATTCGCCCACGCCTACCCATTTGTCTTATAGCGCTTACGAAGGGATGGTTGGAAAAAAAACATCACTGGCCGTCTCTTTCCCCTCCCCCTGCCGTCTTGAACCTTCGTGATGATTCACTGATCGGCGAGGCTTCCAGAAAACAGCGATATTTCTATAAAAGGGGCTGCACTGGCGAGTGAGTTCAGTTCTTGGCGAGCAGCTCTGAGGAGCGCCCAGTGAGGGGACGGACTGCGTACGTGCATCGGAGGAGTATACGTAATTGCGAGTGCAAGTGGAACTGTAACGGACGAACTGGTAAATTATAATTGTGTGCGCTACGTAATTCTGTGTAATCGGCAAGTGTTCCGATTGTAATTCGGTGGAAATAAAGAACATTTTGAGTGGTGCAATTGGGCTTTTCATTTCACGAACCCACAAAGCCACAACTGGCGTCAGAAGTGGGATAACGGCCATGGAATCGGCATTGGAAAAGATTTTGGAGAAGATGATGGAAATCAAGGCGAGCTGACCTCGAAAATGAAGACTGCAAATGACAACATCACCGAGAAAATGGAAAAGAAGTTGGAAACTGCAAACAACAACTTGGCTACGACAATGACTGCAATGAAGACCGAATTGACCATGGAAATTAAAGCGGCGAACGAGGCTCTCGCCGCAAAATTTGAAGAACGGTTGGCCGGCGTGGGGAATGACTTGACGGAGCTGGGCAAGCAGATGGGCCAAGTGGACGAGTGCGTCGAGGACCTGGCGAACCGTTTCAATGACCTAGAGGAAAAGGCCGACAGTAACGCCAAGTCCTTGAACGCCATGGTGGAAGACGTCGAAGACCTTGCTAACCGCGTTAACAACCTGGAAGGAAAGGCCGACAGCAGCGTCAAGTCCCTGAACGCCATGGTGGAGGACGTCGTCGGCAGGAGGTTGAACGATTTGAAGGCCGACACGCCGGGACGTGACTCAACATCGGCGCGCGTCAAACCTCCGAAATATGACGGCTCGTCAACGTTTGAGGTCTTCCGCCGCCTATTCGACGCAGTGGCCAAGCACAACAAATGGTCACCAGAGGAGGCCACACAGATAATAGCCAGCCTCCAGGGAAGGGCAGCGGAAGTACTGAACGCGGTAGAGACAACGGCGGCGCCCAAGGAGATCTGGGAGGCCCTGGAGAATCTTTTTGGAAACCACCGCTTTGCCGCAGCTTACTGCAGCCAGCTAAAGGCAAGGTCACAGCAGCCAGGGGAGACGCTGCAGAAGTTCGCACTGCCAGTTGAACAACTGACTAGCAAGGCCCTAGTCGACCTCCCACCGGAGTACGTATCCAGGGAAGCTGCCTACACATTCGTTGACGGGGTACGAGACACGGAGATTCGTCAGCGCCTAATGCTCGGCGATTATAAAACAATCCACGAGGCACTAACGGCAGCATTAAGGATGGAGGCGACCAAGGTAACAGCTATCCCGTCGTCGAGAACGAGGAGTGTCCGCTACACCGGAGACAGAAGACCAGCCGAGGGACGGCGGCGAAGACCTAGTGGCCTGTGTTGGGGGTGTGGACAGCCCGGAAATAGATAGAGACTGCCCACACCAGGAAGAGCAGCCGGCAAACGAGTAAGGGCCGTCGTGGAGAGGGCACGTCGGCGCCATCACCACCGTCACCTCGAGTGACACTGTGCGCCGTTAGCCGGCGTATGGATGATAGCCTCATCGCGGATGGTTGGGTGAGAGGGAAGCCGTGCCCTGTGCTGGTGGACACTGGGGCGGCCGTGACCATCATGAGACTTGACGTGGCCAAGGGTTTGCCGACAAGGAAGCCGAGCCGACCATACCAGCTTGTGACGGCGTCGGGCGACACATTGCCTGTGGAGAAGGCGGCCCTGCTGGAGCTGATCTTGGGACGGAGTGCCGTATGTCTGTGGGTGTTTGTCGCGAAGGTGGCTGAGGAGGTGATTCTGGGACTGGATGCCCTCAGGAGCCACGAGGTGACAGTCGACGTCGGCAGGAAGGTCCTGCGGCTCAACGGAGAAGAGGTTATACTCCGTCAACCCGAAGAGTGCCTTGGAATCTGCAGGGTCATCTTGAACGAAGACGTGGTTGTCCCCGCGAGGAGCGCGGTGGTGGTGATGGCGCGACTGGAAGGCCAGAGAGCCAGGAACATGATGCTGGACCAGAAGACGCCTCTACACGGACTATGTGTAGCCAGGGCATTGCTGCCGTACGGAGAGGTGTGACAATGAGACTGCTAAATCCACCGGACACCGAACACGACGTCCAGGCCGGGACGGAATTGGGAACGTGCGAACCCGTGGTAAACGTAACAGCAATCGACAAGACACAGGAGCCGGTGCCGACGAAACACCTGGTGCCCCGGCTAGAAGGCTTACTGGAGAGCGCGGCGGATCAAATGACCGCAGAACTGCAGAAAGTTCGACAGCTGCTGAGGCGATACCAGCGCGTCTTCAGCCAAGACGACAGTGACTACGGCCGCAAGGACAAAGTGCTTCACCGCATCGACACCGGGGACGAACGGCCTATTCGGCAACCACCTAGACGCGTTCCACTGGCGAAGCAAGGGGCGGTACGAGACGTGCTGGAGGACATGAGATCCAGGGGAGTGATTGAAGAGTCTGACAGCCCTTGGTGTTCCCCTGTAGTCTTGGTGATGAAGAACGGCGAGCTATGCTTCTGCGTGGACTACAGGAAGCTGAACGCTGTCACCCGGAAGGACTGTTTCCCCTTACCCCGGATTGACGACACCCTGTACACGTTAGCTGGTTCACAGTGGTTCTCGACCCTGGACCTGAAGTCGGGCTACTGGCAGGTGGCTCTAGAGCCTAGAGACAAGGAGAAGACCGCATTCTCGACAGGTCGAGGTCTCTGGCAGTTCACAGTTATGCCCTTTGGCCACTGCAACGCACCAGCTACCTTCCAACGCCTCATGGAGTCAGTGATGAGAGGACTGACTTACGATGCCTGCCTGCTATACCTGGACGACATCGTCATCGTCGGTAAAACTTTTGAAGACCATCTCGAGAATCTGAGTAAGGTGCTACAGAGACTGCAGGCTACCAACTTGAAGCTGAACGCGAAGAAGTGCCAGCTCTTCCGCAAGGAAGTGAACTACTTGGGCCACATAGTCTCAGCAACCGAAGTGGCCACTGACCCGGAAAGACAGGCTGTGTGAGATTGGCCTCGCCCAAAGTTTAAGAAAGAGTTGCGCAATTTCCTGGGGCTGTGCAGTTATTACCGACGCTTCATAAAGGGGTTCTCCAATATCGCCAAACCCCTCACCCGCCTGACAGAGGAGAACCGGCCATATGTGTGGACGGAGGACACTGAAGCCGCTTCCCAGCACCTGAAGAAGACCCTGTGCAGTGCTCCAATTTTGGGATTTCCACAACCAGGTGACGCCTTCATATTGAACACCGACGCCAGCGACCATTGCATTGGATGCGTCCTATCACAGATCCAGGACGGCCATGAGCGGGTAATAGCCTACTACAGCAAGAGGCTATCCAAGGCAGAGAAGAACTACTGCGTCAACAGACGAATATTACTGGCGGTAGTAAAGACCTTGGAGCACTTCCACAAGTACCTATACGGTACTTGAGAACTGACCATTCCGCCCTATTCTGGCTATTGAGCTTTAAGAACCTGGAAGGCTAGACAGCACGTTGAGCTCAGAGGCTGCAGGAGTACGACTTCACCTCGGAACATCGCAGAGGGAGGAGCCACGTTAACGCAGACGCTATGTCCCGAAGACCCTGTCCAGAAGAGTACGGCCAGTGCACAAAAGTGGAGGAGAAGGAGCGTGCCGCAGTAGGCCGAGTAGTCACGGCAGTGGCTGCGGATGGCTAGGATAGCACAGGCCTGAGAAGGGAGCAGCTGGCGGACGCAGATTTGGGGCCACTCTTGAGGGAACTGGAGGCAGGGAGGAGGCCATCCTGGGAGCACATTGAAGATGAGAGAGGGCATGCTGTTCATGGTATGGGGATCGCCCGATGGAAGACACAGAGAGAACAGTTGGTACTTCCCCGGAGTAAGGCCCCGGAAGTCTTGGATGAAGTGCACGCCGGTACTTCTGGAGGACACGTGGGAGCGAACCGGACGATTATCAAAGTACGACAGCCCTACTGCCGGCTGAGGCTCCGAGCAAACGCTGAGAAATGGTACCGTCAGTGTCATGTGTGCGTGGTGAGTCGCGGACCCCAGACTAGGAGCCGGGGTCGCATGCAGCAGTATAACATAGGAGCGCCATTCGAACGGATCGCCGTTGACATATCTAGACCATTTCCGATGTCCGACCGAGGCAACAAGTACCTGATGGTGGTCGTGGACTACTTCACCAAGTGGCCGGAGGTGTATGCCATCCCGAACCAAGAGGCAAGGACAATCACAGACTGCCTCGTGGAGCAAGTGTTCTGCCGATTTGGGGTACCGTTAGAGCTGCACAGTGACCAGGGCACCAATTTTGAATAAAACCTGATGAAGGAGGCTTTAGAAAGACTTGGGGTTAACAAGGTCCGTACAACACCACTACATCTCCAGTCGTATGGCATGGTCGAAAGGTACATCAAGAATTTAGAGGAACATCTGAGGAAGGTCGTGTCCAGCCATCAGCGAGACTGGGACGTCAAGGTGCCACTGTTCTTGCTGGCCTACCGCTCGTCAACACACGACACCACGGGGATGACGCCAGCCAGCTTAATGTTCGGCCGAGAGTTACGCCTCTCTTGTGACCTGCCTTTGGAAGCCCTCCGGAGCGAAACAGCCAGCGACTGAGTATGTGGAGAACCTGGTGGACCAGCTCCACGACATGCACGAGATGGCTCGCCAGAACATCCAGAAGGTGAGCGACCGCATGAAGACCCTGTATGACAGGCAAGCCAACAGCCAAGGGTTCCAGCAAGGTTACCTGGTCTGGTTGTTGGTGGTACACCTGGATCGCCTGGTGCGCTACGATGGTGCTGTTCGAGAACCAGCTTTGAGGAGGGAGCAGTGTCACTCGAACGTCGGAACTCACTACAGAACCAGCCGGCAGTAGGGCCAGACGGGTGGCAACCGGCCACGGCCACCCATTTGTCTTATAGCGCTAACGAAGGGATGGTTGAAAAAAAAACATTACTTGCCGTCTCTTTCCCCTCCCCCCGCCGTCTCGAACCTTTGATATTATTCGCTGAACCACGAAGTTTCCAGAAAACAGCGATATTCCTATAATAGGGGCTGCAGTGGCGAGTGAGGTCAGTTCTTGGCGAGCAGCTGTGAGGGGCGCCCAGTGAGGGGATGGACTGCGTGCGTGCATCGGAGGATTATACGTAATTGCGAGTGCAAGTGGAACTGTAACGGACGAACTGGTGAATTGAAATTGTGTGCGCTACGTAATTCTGTGTAATCGGCAAGTGTTCCGATTGTAATTCGTTGGAAATAAAGAACTTTTTTGAGTGGTGCAATTGGGCTTTTCATTTCACGAACCCACAAAGCCACAATACATTTAGAAGCTAGATCTGAATGTTGTGAAGAATTTATAATTGCTTGATGGGGTAAGTGAAGTTGGTAACAAATAATTACATATTATTGTAATATTTTATTGGTTTGCTGTTTCCACGTTAAGCTTTCGCATACCATTTGTGAAATCGTTTCACGAATCTCATGGATCAATAAAGATATGAAGCCATGCATCTATAGAATTGTAACTAGGCTTTTACTCAGTTGTCAAATTTGAAAACACAATTAGATTCATAAGGAGAAAACTTCACAGTAATGTGTGTAAACAGATTTGTATTGCTTTCGGATTTCGTAACATGTAACAATCTTGCAGGAGAGTGATAAGGGGAGAAGTATTCCACTCTTCTTCATCATCAATCCTCAGCAGTTATTTTGTTATGTAAGTCCAGTGTTTTCTATTGAGTGTGTAACTTTTATTAATTTGTGCATAATACAGTCAACAATGAAGAAAGGCAAACATTTTGGTCTCTATAATCTCTTTGCCACATGCACTTCTCCATTTTCTCTAACCCCACCAACCGATCATAATGACCAATCCGTTGTTGTCACAAAATTACACAAATTAATTGTCCTCCTCATCCGCTATATTTTAGTACGTTATTAACGGACCTTGTCACACCGAACACCTAATTCTATAATTTCTAATTCTCTTTTTTTTAGATCTTACACAAAATATTATATCTAAGAATTACAGCATTTAAACATGTCGATATTATTGCCTTATGAACCTAATACAAATTAACAAAGTAAGAAAACAGTGAATGCATTTGTAATAGAACGGATTCTACTGCTTAATTCGTTACTAAATGTAATATTACTGAATACAGTTGTTTAAAAAATGTACAGTTTTCAATACTAAAGTGACACTCCAGTGTTAAAACGAGTAAGAAATATATCTTGAGTTATTTTTAGTATTGGAAATACAATCGTTAGTCTTTGTGGACAATAAAAGGTCTTACTTTTGTCAAAAGTTGTTCTGAATATACGTTGTGGTATTTTTTTAATTATGTATACAATATATCCTTATATATTAAGCTTTAATTATTTGTTTTCATGAGTTACTATATTTTTACATCAGGATATACCTCCATTTGTATACAGGTACATCATGAATGTCTTACCACAAAAAAGGAGAGCTGATTTGATAATATGCAGTTAAACTCAAATTAAGTGTTGAAAATTCTAAACAAATAACCTTTACCTTTTATAATCAATTAACATTCATAGCATCATAGATTTTGGAGGTTCCCTAATGTTGGCTGTTTTGAAGTGCATATATTAGGCCCTCAAAAAGTTACATTTAAATTGTAAAAGGTACTGGAGTGTCCACTTAATTTATACTGCATGTACGTTACCTTTTTTTTATAAATGATAATCTTGACAATCTTTTAGAATCAGTTTCTATTTTTTTTTTTGCAAAACGAAATATCTTTTGTTAACTTAAGCTATTTGCTTTTCTGAAGAGAGAGAGGGAGGGAGGGACAAGGAGAGGGAGGAAGGGAGGGGACCGATTTATATCTTTATTTTATTGTACCTCACTGTCTTACATGTAGGGGAATGGTGTCGGAAAGGGGTATTATATTGCCTATATCTCTTATACTTGCAGTATCCACGGTTTGAAGGGTGCTATTTTCTTAAGCTGGATCATTGTCCATCTCTCTTCGCGTAAAAATCGTCTGAACCGTGATATCGAACAATCACCCGGCATGTCCATTGTGTTTATCCAGGTAAATGTACCCATTATCAGCCAGAGCAGTGCACGTTGTAATGAAGGGTTCACCTTAGCAAGATTCTTCATGTGAAGCATCCCATTCGGCAGGTATCCAACTATTACATTTGTCTAGCACCCAGTTCCATATACCAGCTTTTCCGGAACATACCATTACTCGATGCGGAAGTGAATCTGCTTCCGAGCAAATAGGGCATCTCGGGCAGTTAGCCACTCTATGGCGGTACAGTTTGTCTGCCGTTGGAAGAATATCATTGACAATTTCGTACGTCACCGCTAACCATGTGGTGTTCAGTTGCTGACAGCCAAAACATTTCCATGTGCGCTGCCAGGGCAGCTGCGGATATTTTATCTGTACCTGTGGATGATTCTAACTGCTTGACGAAGAGAAGCATAAATGTTCTTCACTGCGCACATATCACCATCTATTGAGTGCTCCGGGGGTAACCGCTCCAACGCGTAATACGTATCTCGTAAAATCTCGGGTACCTTGCCTCGTTGTCCTTGGCGCCAAAAATCCATGTGCGTGCGTTGCATCATCGTGTCCACGGGATCACTCTGATTATTTAGGGCAAGCAGAATCATTTTGATCATCAACGCTTGCGACTGGAGAGCCACCTCTATTAATCCCCAACCACCTTGCCAGACGTAGTTGAGCCCGCGCAACACGGTAGAGCTTCCCTGTCCAGATGAAATAGCCCAATATCTGTTCTATCCTCTGGGAATCCCGCTTTTTTGGTGGTAGCACGTGTGCAATGAACCACATCCTGCTAAGCGCGAAACTGTTGCAATATCGTATACGTTGTACCAAATTCAACATCCGGAGATTCTGCTTGTACATCATCCCACGCAGTACATTAATCCGGGTCGTCCAGTTATATTCCCTCATGTCCGTCTCGCTATCACTAAAGTAAACCCCCAAAATCTTCGTACGCCGCACCATAGGTATTCCTAAGATGGACGTGTCCGGCGGATCTGGTCCAATGGCTAAAATCTCGGACTTCTGTATTTTAAATGTCATCCCTGTCGATCCCTCGTACTCTTGTAAACAATCTCTTAAGCGAGGACTGTCTTGGGGGTTGTAACTATTACCGTAATATCATCTGCGTAGGCCCTCACAACAACAATTCGCTGCCCATATATCTCAAGTATATCAAGTGTAGATTGCAGCTGTCGGAGGAGTGGGTCAACATACAGGGAAAATAGCATCATGGACATGGGACATCCTTGTCTGACTGAGCGTTTAATCGGTATAGCAGACGTTAAATATCCATTGCAGAGAACTTTTGACGAGGCACCAGCATACATGGCTCGAATCAGGTAGCAGAGTTTATCAGGCACTTTTAATTCCATCATACGTCTCGACAAACCGTCATGAACAACTCTGTCAAAGGCCCTGTGGAGGTCCAAATTAATAATCGCTGCAGACTGATGTTCCTGTGCGCAAAGCAATATACATCCTCTCAAGGCAGCCAACGTATTTTGCAGGGTCGCTCCCTTCTTTACTGCGGCCTGGAACTCGCTAATGCTATATGGTAGTATCTTTTGCATACGACCAACAATTATTTTAGCCAACAGTTTGTAATCCCAGTTAAACAGCGCGATCCGTCGATAAGGACTTGGGTCTAGCCACCTTCGGAAGTTGTACCACTATCCCATCTGCAAATGTGAGTGGTAAATGCTCTGTATTCCACATTTCCTTAAAGACTTGTAACAGTTCGTTCTGGATGTGACACCAACACTGCTTGTAAAATTCATATGGCAAGCCATCAAGTCCTGGGGAGGCACGCAATTTGGATTTTTGGATTATTTCACGTAACTCTGATTTGGACAGCGACGGCGTGTCCTGCACAATTCTTCCGGTAGCTCTGGTAGGAATTTTGACATATATGCCTCTGCTTTGTGTGCGAAATCTGCGGGGTCGGTGAATCGTTGTGCGTAGAAGTTGTTCACTTCACGAATAATTTCGGCTGTAGTGGAAACCTCCCGTTCATCTATTTCAAGTTGAGTGATTAGCTTCCGGCGACCATGATTACGTTCCTTGGCCAAATGAAAATACCTCGCCTGCTCCCCATGCAGCACTTCCACCGAGTGTACTCTGGCCAAGTATCCCTGAAGCTGTTGTGTTTTACGAGCCTTTATGTGTTCTTTGATCTCCCGCACTAGTTGCAGAACATTGTCTCCTTGCTGTTGGCGTACGTGCAGCTCGTGGAGGATTTGGAAGTAATATTCCATGGTTTCTCTTCTAGCCAGCGCTCGACGAACGGCAGCAGCCCGAAAGAAGTTTCGTAATGTAGGTTTGGCTTTACACACCCACCAGTCGACTTTGTTTGGTGCACGCGCAAAGGATTCCCGCAATTTTGACCAGCAGTCCTGGAAATCAGTCATCACTTCCTCATACCTAAGCAAGGAGCAGTTAAGTTTCCAGTAACCTCTGCCTCTTTTGCAGCTCGCCGTCCTGATCTCAAGGGCATGTATTAGAGCGTTACGATAGCTAAATGCCACCGGCATTATTTCTGTGCACTGAAGGCGGGGTAAGAGTTCAGCCGTAGCATACATGCGGTCCAGTCGTGAAGCTGATGGTCCTCTCACGAATGTAAATTGTACTGCTGAACCGTGCTTATGTTCCCAGGTATCTGTCAGGTGCATTTGTTCTACTAGCTGTTGCAGAGTACTACACCCATTGACGGCACCCCGTTGATCTTTAGCAGCTAAAGTACAATTAAAATCGCCAACCAGGACGAACGGTGCACTTGATGGAATATGGGTCAAGATGTCTTGCCTAAACAAATTTTCTCGCTGCTTTCGTTTGTTACTGCCCGCAAGGGCGTAAATGTTCACCAAGGTAATGCCCTCATAGACTGCTGAGATGGCTCTACCAGAGGGATGGAGCACGAAATTATGTAGTTGTAAACCTTGACGATACACAATAGCCGTACCGGTACCTTCCGGCCCAAGATTCGTCTCCTACTCGTAGCCATATAAGAAGTCCATATTACCAATATTCACCTCCTGCAAAAAGCAGATATCTATGTCATGATTTATCAAGAAGTCCCTTAAAAGTTTCTGTTTGACCACCTGTCGCAGACCATTAACATTAAGCGAAGCCCAGATTTGCGCACCTATCGGCATTCAATGGGCTAGGAGCACATCCTTAGTGATGCCAGGATTTCGAAGAACCAGGAACCACTTTAATATCAGTTGAGCCTCCTTGAACAATGCCTGGGCGCGAATCCTCTTAGGTAAGTTTAGCTGAACGTAGTTCTTCATATTCATCACCGTCATCCACTGCCGGCCGCTTGCCTGAGTCTATCTCTTTCCCTTGGATGGGAACCGGTGGACTATCTTTCAGGTGTAGCACATCCGGAGGTTGCTGTCGTGGTGGAAAACCTTGCACTTCCATCCTCCTGTGCTGACTTCTTAATCGAGGGTCGCGACCCGACAATGTAGTGCCAACCTTCTGTCTTAGCTGAGCTATTTCAGTAGCAGATACCTCTACTTCTTCATCACTTACAACCTCCATACCACCGTCCCGAGAACCCTCCGCTGGAACAGTAACAGCAGATCTTTCAGTGGCATCCTGTGTCTCAACTATAGGCGTGATATCGTTGGCCACTGCAGACTTTTCAGACTCCGCCGGCTCTCTCGTCAGCTCCACTACTACCGGACCATTGTCTGCCTGTTGTGTAGGTTGCTCCGACGGCTGGTCTTCTGTGGACGTACTCGTCGAACCTGCTGCGTACTCTCTACCGACAGCAGCAGCATATGAGTTAGCACCTGCTGCGACACTGAAGGTCACTGGACGATTCCGTGGGTTGATGTGTAACTGCGTAACACGAAGGGGGCACTCAGCTTTCAGGTGGGTAGTGGCATGACACAGATGACAAGCTTGCGGTTGACCGATGTAACTCATTCAAATCAAATAGGTATCGATAACCAAGCTAGCAGGTACGTTGCGTTTTAGTCCCATCTTCATAGCAATCACTCCATTGTTAGTCGGAAGAAGATACTGGGAGCTCCCTTGCTCTCTGCGTATGTCATACACTCTACCGTATTGGTTCAGCTGCTGCGACAACACAGCGAGGGGAACCTCCGAAGGTAAATTGAACACTAACATTCACTGTTTGCTGATCACCCGGTGTAATGCGTAACTTTGCCGTTTCTCCAGAGGCGTAGGTAAAGGTTTGCTCATCTTGATAACGGGCTAGGAGATTATCGTATAATACTGCCGAAATCACCTTCACATATATAACACGTTCTCTTGTGTGCAGCTGGAGCGTGTCAACTTGAACCACTTGTAATCCCATGAAGTTTACAAGCCACTGGTGGATTTCTAATGCAGTAGGTTTACTTGCCGTTGCTTCAAATTGGATTTTTAGTGTATTCACACGGTTTTACATCGCCATGATTACTTTTTCAACTCAAAACTGAACAGGTATAAAATATACCCAATTCAACAACACTACGCGTGAAGCGCTGAACTGTACACACGACAACACAAACAAAGCCCGCTCTGCCTGGCGTTTACTACCGTACACAGCGGAAAGACAACCTCGCGGTATGCCAGTCACCACACAACTGTCTTTTAAATATCACCTAGCATCATGCAGGTATAAAAATTCAAGGTTCATGACACACTTCCCTTTCCTCCTTTCTACTGCCATTCTAAAAGAAAACTAAAAGTTTGCAATTTGGTCTTGGCTGTGAGTTTCCTGACGCTTTATGACGTCACGTCTATTTACACCTCAGCAGATTATTGCATTGTTTTCTGCACTAAAACATGTACACCGATACACAGCATCGAGAGTTTACTTCTTTTGGCACTGCCTTAGTCTACTAACAGCTATACAAACTCCAGCACGGATAGTGAAGTGCTCAATTTATGAAATATTAATTTGCAATTTGCTAGATATATTACCAGCAAATATCGAAATAAATATCATCTGGATTCCTAGCCACGTGGACATACAAGGAAATGAAAGGATGGATGATGCAGTACGTGAAGCAATAACCACCCAACCCATTTCACAAGATTATCTTATGCCACCAGCAGATCTGGCACTGTAAGTTAAATATTGCAACACAGCATTTGTGACATATACTGAGAAACAGGATATTGTGACTTTGTGGGTTCGTAAAATTAAAAAGTTCAATTACACCACTAAAAAATATTCTTTCTTTTCACCTTATTCCAATGACACAATTACAATTTCGTAATGTACACAATTACAACTATGCCAGTTCGTCATTCCACGTACACTCGGCGCGCCTTACACTACTGCTCGCCACGACTCACTCAACGCACTAACTCCTGTCGCCTCTCCCGTATTGATCCGCGGCCCGAAGTTTCTCGAGATTTCCTTTTATGGAGGGGAAAACATTCTCGAAGTTTCGCCCTTCTTCGGGCGGCAGGAGGAGGGGAAAACGAAGACTCGGCTACCCCTGCGGCCTCCCCTCCCTCCACCGGCCTTCATTTATTGATCGGCATCGTGAGTTTGCCGCTTGGGTAACACTAGCGGGCCAGGCGATCCAGGTGTACCACCAACATCTTTCCTCGGGGCGCCTTCTGGATGCGGTAGACCACGTCGTTAATCCTCTTTACCACACGGTACGGTCCTTGCCATGGCTGCTGAAGCTTCGGGCAGCGTCCCTTGGTCCGGGTAGGGCGGTACAACCAGACCAGGTCACCTAGCTGGAACCCTTGGCTGTTGACTTGCCTGTCGTAACGGATTTTCATGCGGTCACTCGCCTTCTGGATGTTCTAGCGAGCCATCTCGTGCATGTGGTGGAGGTGGTCCACCAGGTTCTCTACATACTCGGTCGCTGGCTGTTTCACCCCCGGAAGGCTTCCAAAACCAGGACACAGGGGAGGCGTAACTATCGGCCGAACATTAAGCTGGCTGGCATGATCCCCGTGGTGTTCACGAGCGGTAGGCCAGAGAGAACAGTGGCATCTTGACGTCCCAGTCTCGCTGATGGCTGGCCACGACCTTCCGCAAGTGTTCCTCTAAGGTCTTGATGTACCTTTCGACCATGCCATCCGACTGGGGATGTAGAGGTGTTGTGCGGATCTTGTTAACCCCAAGTCTTCCCAGTGCCTCCTTCATCAGGTTGGACTCAAAATTGGTGCCTTGGTCACTGTGCAGCTCTAATGGTACCCCAAATCGGCAAAACACTTGCTCCACGAGGCAGTCTAGGATTAACCTTGCCTCTTGGTTCAGGATGGCATACACCTCCGGCCACTTAGTGAAGTAGTCCACGACCACCATCAGGTACTTGTTGCCTCGGTCGGATATTGGGAACGGTCCAGCAATGTCAACGGCGATCCGTTCGAATGGCGCTCCGACGTTGTACTGTTGCATGCGACCCCGGCTCCTAGTCTGGGGGCCGCGACTCGCCGCGCACACGTCACACTGACGGCACCATCTTTCAGCGTCTGCTCGGAGCCTCAGCCTGTAGAAACGCTGTCGTCGTTTGTCAATCGTGTGGTTCGCTCCCAGGTGTCCTCCTAAAGTACCGGCGTGTACTTCTTCCAAGACTTCCGGGACGTTACTCCGGGGAAGTATCAACTGTTTTCTCTGCATCTTCCCATCGGGTGATTCCCATACCGGGAACAGCACACCCTCTATGGTCTTCAGCGAGTCCCAGTGGGACCAGTAAGACTTTTAGGTGGCGCTCCTCGGTGCGATGTCCGCCCAGGTTGGTCTCGTCCCTGCCTCCACTTCCCTCAAGGGTGGCCCCAAGTCTGCGTCCACCAGCTGCTCCCTCCTCAGGCCTGCGCTATCCCAGCCATCCGCAGGCACTGCCGTGACTACTCGAACTGCTGCGGCACGCTCCTTCTCCTCCACTCTTGTGCATTGGCCGCACTCTTCTGGACAGGGTCTTCGGGACATAGCGTCCGCGTTACCGTGGTCTTCCCTCTGCAATGTTCCAAGGTGAAGTCGTACTCCTGCAGCCTCTGAACCCAACGTGCTGTCTGGCCTTCCAAGGTTCTTAAACCTCAATAGCCAGGTTAGGGCGGAATGATCAGTCCTCAGGTGGAATGGCTGACCGTACAGGTACTTGTGGAAGTGCTCCAAGGTCTTCACTACCGCCAATAATTCTCGCCGGGAGACGCAGTAGTTCTTCTCTGCCTTGGATAGCGTCTTGCTGTAATGGGCTATCACCCGCTCATTGCCGTCCTGGATCTGCGATAGGACGCCACCAATGCAATGGTCGCTGGCGTCGGTGTCCACAATGAAGGCGCACCTGGTTCTGGTAAACCCAAAATAGGAGCGCTGCACGGGGTCCTCTTCAGGTGCTGGAAAGCGTCTTCGGCGTCCTCCGCCCACACATAAGGCCCGTGTACCTCTGTTAGGCGGGTGAGGGGTTTGGCGATGTTAGAGAACACCTTTATGAAGCGTCGGTAGTAACTGCACAGCCCCAGGTAACTGCGCAACTCTTTCTTATCCTTTGGGCGAGGCCAACCTTTCACAGTCTGTGTCTTCTCCGGGTCTGTGCCCACTCCGGTTGCTGAGAGTATGTGGCCCAAATAGTTCACTTCCTTGCGGAAGAGCTGGCACTTCTTCGCGTTCAGCTTCAAGTTGGTCGCCTGCAATCTCTGTAGCACCTTACTCAGATTCTCGAGATGGTCTTCAAAAGTTTTAACGACGGCGATGTCGTCCAGGTATAGCAGGCAGGCGTCGTAAGTCAGTCCTCTCATCACTGACTCCATGAGGCGTTGGAAAAGAGCTGGTGCGTTACAGAGGCCAAACGGCATAACTGTGAACTGCCAGAGACTTTTGCCTGTCGAGAATGCGGTCTTCTCCTTGTCTCTCGGATCTAGAGCTACCTGCCAGTAGCCCGACTTCAGGTCCAGGGTGGAGAACCACTGCGCACCAGCTAGCGTGTCCAGGGTGTCGTTAATCCGGGGTAAGGGAAAGCAGTCCTTCCGGGTGACAGCGTTCAGCTTCCTGTAGTCCACGCAGAAGCGTAGCTCGCCGTTCTTCTTCGTCACCAAGACTACAGGGGAACACCAAGGGCTGTCAGACTCTTCAATCACCCCCCTGGATATCATGTCCTCCAGCATATCTCGTACGGCCCCTTGCATCGCCAGCGAAACGCGTCTATGTAGTTGCCGAATAGTGTGGGCATCCCCGGTGTCGATGCGGTAAGGCACTTTGTCCGTGCGGCCGTGGTCACTATCGCCTTGGCTGAAGACGCGCTGGTATCGCCTCAGCATTTGTCGAACTTTCTCCAGTTGTTCTGCGGTCAGGTGGTCGGCCGCCATCTGCAGTAAGCCTTCTAGCCGGGGCAGCAGGTGTGCGTCGGCACCGGCTCCTGTGTCTTGTCGATTGCTTTAACGCTCACCACAGGTTCGCACGTTCCCAACTCCGTCCCGGCCTGGACGTCGTGATTGGTGTCCGTTGGGTTTAGCAGTCCCACTGGCACCTCCTCTCGGCACGGCAGCAATGCGCTGGCTACACACAGTCCGAGTACAGGCGTCTTCTGGTCCAGCATCATGTTGCTGGATCTCTGGCCTTCCAGTCGCGCCGTCACCACCACCTCGTTCCTCGCGGGGACAACCACGTCTTCGTTCAAGACGACCCTGGAGATTCCATGGCGCTCTTCGGGTTGACGGAGTATAACCTGTTCTCCGTTGAGCCACGGGACCTACCTGCCAACTTCGACCGTCGCCTCGTGGCTCCTGAGGGCATCCAGTCCCAGAATCACCTCCTCTGCCACAATCGCGACGAACACCTACAGACGCACGGCACTCCGTCCCTAGGTCAGCTTCAGCAGGGCGTCCTTCTCCACAGGCAAGGCCTCACCCGATGTCATCACAAGCTGATGTGGTGGGCTCGGCTTCCTCGTCGGCAAACCCTTCGCCACGTCAGGTCTGATGATGGTCACGGCCGCTCCGGTGTCCACCAGCACGCGGCACGGCTTTCCTCTTACCCAGCCGTCCGCGATGAGGCTGTCATCCAACCGCCGGCTGACGGCGCGCAGCGTCACTCGAAGGGACGGTGGTGATGGCGCCGACGTGCCCCTCTCCACGACGGCCCTTACTCATTTTTCGGCTGCTCTTCCTGGTGTGGGCAGTCTCTCTGCAGGTGCCCGGGGTGTCCACACCCCAACACAGGCCACTAGGTGTTCGCCGGCGTCCATCGGCTGGTCTTCTGTCTCCGGCGTAGCGCACACTCCTCGTTCTCGACGACGGGATAGCTGTTACCTTGGCCGCCTCCATCCTTAATGCTGCCGTTAGCGCCTCGTGGATTGTTTTGTAATCGCTGAGCATTAGGTGTTGACGAATCCCCGTGTCTCATAGTCCGTCAACGAATGTGTAGGCAGCTTCCCGGTAAACGAACTCTGGTGGGATGTCGACTAGGGCCTTGCTAGCCATTTGTTGAACTGCCAGGGCGAACATCTGCAGCGTCTCCCCTGGCTGCTGCGACCTTGCCTTTAGCTGGCTGCGGTACGCTGCGGCTAAGCGGTGGTTTCCGAAACGATTCTCCAGGACCTCCCAGATGACCTTGGGCGCCGCCGTTGTCTGCACTGCGTTTAGGACTTCGGCGGCCCGTCCCTGGGGGCTGGTTATTAACCGTGTGGCCTCCTCCTCTGGTGACCATTTGTTGTGCTTGGCCACTGCGTCGAATTGGCGGCGGAAGACCTCAAACGTTGACGTGCCATCATATTTAGGAGCTTTGACGCGTGCAGATGTTTTTTCGCGTCCCGGTGCTTTGACCCTTAAATCATTTAAGCTCCTGCCGACGACGTCCTCCACCATGGCGTTCAGGGACTTTGCGTTGCTGTCAGCCTTTCCCTCCAGCTCGTCAACGCGGCTTGCCAAATCTTCGACGCGCTCGTCCACCTGACCCATCCGTTTGCCGAGCTCTGTGACGTCATCTCTCACGCCGGTCAGCTGCTCTTCGAACTTCACGGCAAGGGCCTCGTTTGCCGCTTTCATCTCCGTGGTCAATTTGGTCATCTTCGCGGTCAGGCTGCTGTTTGTGGCTTCCATCTTTGCGGCCAGGATGTTATTTGCCGCTTCCGTCTTCGCTGTTAATTCGCTCATCTTTTTCAAAAGCTTTTCCAATGCCGATTCCATGGCCGTTATCTTACTTCCTGACGCCAGTTGTGACTTGTGGGTTCGAAAAATTAAAAAGTTCAATTACACCACTCATAAATGTTCTTTATTTCCACCTCATTCCAATCTCACAATTACAATTTCGTAATGTACACAATTACAACTAAGCCAGTTCGTCTTTCCATGTACACTCGGCGCGCCTTACACTACTACTCGCCACGACTCACTCAACGCACTAGCTCCTGTCGCCTCTCCCGTATTGATCCGCGGCCCTAAGTTTCTCGAGATTTCCTTTTATGGAGGGGAAAACATTCTCGAAGCTTCGCCCTCCTTCGGGCGGCAGGAGGAGGGGGATACGAAGACTCACCTACCCCTGCGGCCTCCCCTCCCTCCAACGGCTTTCATTTATTGATCGGCATCGGGAGTTTGCCGCTTGGGTAACAATATATTGATAAAATGTTTAACGCAGAATCCACAGCTAACATGTAAGTCACTTTCCTATTACTTTTGCATTCTGTTACACGTTGCTTTAACACTGGTATATCTTATAGTCTGGGTTACAGGGACATGATCTCTGTGATTGTTGACTATGAGGTGACATCTACGATGTGTGGCCACCACAATATTGCTACAAGACATATACAATATACATCCAATGGACCCTCGGCAGATGCCTTCATTATTTCTCTTGTTCTCTAGGCGGATTTGTAAGGCCATACTTAGATTCCTCACCAGAGCACAAACAGGATTACAAATATGATAATTTTTCTATTACAGAATATGCAGCTACCAATCTAAATGAAGCAAAATCTGTGGATTTTAGATGTTCCTTTGGTTATGCTTAATCTGTATATGTTATTCATATGTTTGTGGACTTGGGCGCCCAAATGAAAAATACAAAGTGAAGAAGGAAAAAGGAACTGTAAGGAAAAATCTTTAATGAGGTGTAGTCTCAGTTTATTCCACTTTATAAAACCTGTTTGTTTTTGTTCGTTTGGTACCATCACATTCACCACGTCATACAGAAAACAACCTCACCAAATCAACATAAATCATTTTTGCTACCACTATACATAAAGCATGCTTTTTTAATTTTTGTTCAAAATGTGATACTAAAAACGTCAATACTTTTAAGCCTATGTTATTATAGACCTTAAGAAGGTTAGCTGGGTAAAAACACAAAACTTACAGTTTTCATTGTAAAGAAAATTAACCATCACATAAAGGGACAGTGTCTACGTGCCCTATATAGCGTATGCAATTTTAACTTCGTTAGAGTTATCAATGCTCTAAAATATGTTTGTACACACGGTAACATCGCGAGCGCACTCCGCACTTTTGTTTTCCCTATCTTCGATTGTGTAATAAATATGGTGGTTTGTGTACTGCCGCCATTTCATGCGTAAACCTCACAACGGGTTGAACGAGAAATCAAAGATGTAATCCTGCTGTTGGTTGGCTGTCGTCTGCTAGGTTAAGTAATAACGAAACTGACCACCTTGGTAGCGTAGAAAGTAGCATATCTGCCTCACTTTCAAGGTGACCTGAGTTCGAATCTCGGTCAGGGTTAGCATCATGTCACCCATTCCATTCATCGTCCGATACACAGGTCCGCTATGACTTAGAAAATAAATATAAAACGGAAACCGTAACAAGCTATTGCCAACTGCGGAGTTCTGAAGGACAGGGCGAAATGTTGCCAACACTTTAATAATGATAATGATAATCATAATGAACACGTGAAGTATCCCCTATGCCCAATGTGGTTCGGAGTCCACGGTAAAAACTGTAGGTCCTCTCACCTCACCGCCATCTTCACTATCACCCTATCATCGGAGGTAATGGACACCGCCCTCTGGGTGCCTCCACCTGAGAAATGGGTCCGGTCATCACTTGGTGGGGTGAGGTTACCCCGAAGGCCAAGGTTGCCATGTGGGGAGTGTTAGTAACTAACTATAATCATAATGATAATGATAATAATAATGATAATAATAATAATGATAATAATAATGATAATAATAATGATAATAATAATAATAATAATAATAATAATAATAATAATAATAATAATAATAATAATAATAATGATGATGATGATGATGATGATGATGATGATGATGATGATGATGATGATGATGATGATGATGATGATGATGATGATGATGATGATGATGATGATGATGATGATGATGATGATGATGATGATGATGATGATAATAATAATAATAATAATAATAATAATAATAATAATAATAATAATAATAATTAATGATATTAATAATGATAATGATCTTGATAATGATAATAATCACATATGCACCACAGCCTCCTGTGTTCAGTGGAATATTCAGACGCAGTTCCAACTAGTCAGGCTTGCAGTAATGTCTATAAATGAAGTCCTGACAACGCAAAACAAGATGTTCTGTGTGCAATCGCTGGTTATGAGGTTTTAAATAACTGTGAGCGTCATTTTGTCTTAAGAATTTCTCTCATTATTCTAGCTATTGTCTTCATGTAGTATCTAACGGTTAGTTCTGTTGGGAAACAATGTATACCTCTCGTGTCAAAATACTTTCCTTCAGTAGAATCAAGCACAACAACAGAGAAGTTGTACTAATGAAGTTTAATTTTGTTCAAACAGAAATTCAGATATAGGGTAAACGTATCTATCATACGGTAGAACGGGACCAACGGTTTGTTCTTTAGCAAATTCTTAGTGGAGTGTCAATAAAGGATTCCATTCTAATGTACTCACGTCGAAGAAGCGAAGAAACTTTCAACCCAAATGTACTCGGCAAATATAAGGTTAGAAATTACACAAATAAAAATATTTTTTATTAATGTCCACTTATCTTAAAAGTTGATGTTAATACTTCTTTCTTCTTTTTAAAAAATCTATTTCAGGAACACTTGCTCGCATCGTCAGTTAACACACTTCGTCGTCTTCTTTATTGTGTAATAAGTGTGTTAACTGACGATGCGACCAAATGTTCCTGAAATCAATTTTTTAAAAAGAAGGAAGAAGTATTAACATCAACTTCTTAAGATAAGTGAACATTAATTAACAGCCCACCTCGGTAGCGTGGTGGTAGCATGTCTGCCTCACGTTCAAGAGCTCTCGAGTTCGAATCTCGGTCAGGGTGAGTTACGTGCATAAGGTTTTTCCGGGGTTTTCCCTTATCCTGAAAGATGAATATCGGGTAACTTTAAGCTAAATGGACCCCGGGATCATTTGAGCATCATTTCAGCCATTTCATTCATCGTCCGATATGACTTAAAGTTGGAGGACGTAAATTACATGTGTGTGTGCGTGCGTGCGTGCGTGCGTGTGTGTGTGTGGGGGGCTTCATTTTCTGTGTAATAAGGTTAGAATATACACTCTCCTGCTTACTTTGATACATGCTGTGAAAAGCACCCTGGGGTTAAACTGCAGAATAACCACATAGACCAGACTTCAATTGGTATGGAATAATGTCGAGGCGACAAGCAGTTGCTAACTGCAGAATAGAAATTCGCTAAGATGCAGAAATGTTGCAAACACATTTTCCTTTTCTAGTTGTAAACTATGGATACTGTAATGCATAAAGCAACTGGCAGTGTATAATAATAAATGGAGGTTAGTAAGCTTCAGCCACAGAATGATGATTATTTTTCTGATGATAAAAAGATACATAACGAATCATGTTTTCTGTTACCTAAACTCAATATGTGGTATAAAATAGAATTTAAATATAATATTTATGTAAAATATAAGTTATTATATAATACAGAATGATATAACGGCCCTGTGTATTCAAACTCCCAAATTTTGTACATTCTGTAATTTTAGCATGTTCGCAAGTTGGCCTTCCAAATGTGAGTACCTAACCTCTGAGCAACAATTACCCAAAATAAAAGAATATAAGTAAATACACATTCCATTAATACTGACAAGTTTTATATCTTTAGAGAAATACACAGCTGTATTATACTGGATGTCAATAAATAACACTTCACAAATTTAACTGGTGATAGATGGTTGATATGCAATTTGAGAAAGTATAGTTGTTGTCTTGGAATGCAAGTTACAGAACTGGGCATTAGAATTACTGAGGCATATGTATCACACTGTTTACATCCTATTCAGCTGTAATAAGATTGATGAAAAACAAGTGAAAGGATTGTTTGTTTAGCATAATGACTATGTTGTGTGGTTGTCAAGGTTTACCTGAATTAAAATTTCGGGTTCAAAAGGCTTTTTCTTTCATGTGTCTTGTTCTTTCTTTGTTTATACTTAGTTTGATTTGCTTTGGAGAGAACTTCTGGCTCTGTTGCTAATTTTGTATTACACCAGTGCTTCATTTAAAATTTGGAAAAACTTTCTTTTGTGTGATGCAAGAATATTTTCTAAGTCCCAAGGTGCAGGTATAGGCATGCGCAAGCAGACAACCTGCAGGTCCTTGCATTGTACCGACATAAGAAAGATGTGTAACACCTGTAGCCAATCTCTGCGAAAATGCTTCAGGCATCTGTCCAACCTGTTTCAGAGAGACATGTGGATGCAATCAGCGCAGGAGAGTTGTGGAAAATACTGACCATATGTGCTTTCAGGTTTTATTGCTTTACAAAAGCAGGCTTGATGTCCAGCAGAAGTATTATACTGTTGGAAGTAAAGGCTGTTCGTTCTCTAAGTTCTTCGAGTATTTAAGATTCGTTTTGTAGGTACGTTGTTGAAAATTGGGAAATGGCTGAACAAATCAGTAACATGGACTTGTCGTTTTATTTTAATAATGAGGCCCGTCGTCAATTCCACAATGTTCTTCTGCGGACATGGATGTTATGTTCCGAATGCAATGCCGACTTTCGTGTAATTAGCTATTTAATGTATTTTAGCGACTATTGTATGTGTTTAGTGTAATTATGTAGCTAGTTAGTATAAATTAGGAACTTTGTAGTTAGTTTGCTAGATAGTGTAATATAGGAAGAAATAAGACTGTTGACAGCATTGCGTTCAGTGGAGGAACAAGGATAATTTGGCTGCACTGAATTCTTCAATATAGCTACTTATGCAGTAAGTAAATAAATAAAAAATTAAGTTATGACTTCAGTATCATTAAAAGAATGTCCTGCAGCGCAAAATTGCACTAAAAAGTAAAGAAATCATATTGAATAACATAGTTGTGTATAAAAACATCATAGTTGTAGAAAAGGTGTGAAGGACTTAGAAAAAATTGCTGCATCACATATTACAAAGAGGAGCCTAAAATTCTTTTTAACTATTACAGTAATAGAGAAATGTACACTCAAGTTTGAGCATTAGGTTATTTTCACATTTCAGTCTTTCTTATAATCTGTAATTGTCCTGGTTCTTTTTGTGTATGTTATGATGTATCTACTACACTTCTGCTCGCACAATATACACTGGCAGTGTTAGTGGGCTCGTGAAACTTCTTGTTTACTCATATCTTGTGGTGAAATCCATGGATGGAGAGTTGTTTTGTGATGTGGCGCTGCGTATTGCTCTCTCTAGTCCATCTGTCATCGCTGGTGAGGTATAGAAGTTGAGGTCGATTTCACTTTTGTTTCTTTCCCTGATGTTTACTAGTGCCCTGCTTGCTTCTGTTGACCGTAAGTAGAGTTGTGCTCGAATGTCTTCTATGAAGTACAGCTCCCTCATCATTTCACATACCATGCGGGATGGCGCTGTTTTTCCAATTTGGGTAATTCTCTTGATGAACATTGCTTTTATTCTTTCTATTCTGATCAGGTCTCCGATAATCTTCAGCTTTAACCACACGATCTCAATTCCATATGTTATCACTGGCGCTACTGCCATCTTGAATAGTCTCATTGCTGTGCGAGTTGATAAGTTTGCTACGCTTGGAATGTTGTATGAGACCATGATTGCTGCTGCTGCTCTTTCCTGAATGTGTATACCGAAGGATGTCACTGTTGTCAGTAGTGTTATTCCCAGATATTTATAATTTCCTACTTTTTGCAGTGCCTTCTTATATAATGTTTTATTGTCTTTGGGCGTAGACTTGCCCCCTTTTCTGAAGGTCATCTGTACTGCCATTTCTTCACTTATCTGTAGGCTGTTTTCCTCCACCCAGGTCTCCAGTCTGTGTACTGCCCTTTGCACATCCTTCTCTGTTGCTCCGATCAACAACTCGTCTGCATAAGGGATCAGCAGAGAGAGAGAGAGAGAGCAGACAACAACAGATGCCAGTTGGAAAGAGATTGAAAATGGAGGCGAATGCCTTTGAAACTAATCTCTCATAAATATAAACAAGTAAGTGACAAGTATTAATAAACCAAGTACAAATAGTTTTGGGGATCAGCTCTGTTTTCGAGCCTTTCTCTACTATGCTGTTCTTATCTGCTGTGTAAATGTTGTGAGCCTCATGGGATGGCCTTGCATGACTGTTCGTCTGTACTATGTTGAAAAAGAAAGATTTCTACATTGGTTTTATTTGGGCTATGTTTCTCTGTAAACAGGCTTCAATTATTCTCGCTAGTGGGTCTCTCTCTCGCCGATTGTCCATTTTATTTTCTCAATCAGCTTTTGCCTGTTGATTTGAGCTGAATGCCTGCTTGAAGTCAACTAAGACTGCATGGTATTTCCCTCCTTTGTGTTTCAGGGCATCTTCTACTTGATCTACTAGATATTACACTGCCTAGACCATGCTCCTGCCTTTCATAAAACCGAATTGGTTTTCTGGAATGTGTCCCTTGAAGGCTTCTAGTAATCTTTCATTTAGTATCTTTGTAAAAACTTTAAAGGATGCATTTTCCAGTTGCTACTCCTCTAAATGAGTCTAGTGATGTACTGCTCCCTTTTTCTATGTACAGTATTCTTAGAGTCACTATGTTCCATCTCTCTGGTATTTTCCCAGTCTGCATACATTTGTTCATCAGGTCTTACCACAATTCTTCCACCTTGCTGAGTGAGACTTTTAGGTGTTCCATATATATTTTGTCTGGTCTTGCAGATTTCTTGTTTCTTCCTCTTAATATTGCTTTTCAATTATTAAATTTTAGATGAGTCGTATTTCTTACACATCTGCTTCACTTTCGTACCTATTTTGAGGACATGTTTCGCAAATTTTCGTTTGCATCTACGGCTCTTGTGCGACTGACGCTAGATCCAGCGGTGTGGGTAATTCTGGGGTTGTTGCTGCCATCTGTTGATTTAGTGATGAACTGAAATGTGGGATTCTCTTCTAGCGGGATTTCAAAATTCATTAGTTGGTTTTTATGTTTTTCTATGTATATCCTCTCCCATATGACGAGTTCACTATGTTTTTGTACGTATTTTAGTAATTCTGTGCTATCTTCAATTTCATGATTTTCAGACCAGAAATGAGCTGCTATTGCAGACTTATCAATATTTTTGTATCTTAAGTGCCTGAAGTGTTCTTTCTTTCTAGTGCCTATGTTCCTTTTTTTCCTCCCTATGTAAATTTTTTCACAGTCTTTACACTTAATTTTGTAAATGCCTGACTTTTCCTCTGGTTTTATCTTATCAGTATTGTTACTGTGAAGTAGGTTTTTAATGTTGTAATTGTTTTTTGGTGCCAATGTTATATTGTATTTCTTGAATATTTTTTGGAACTTTTTTGTGGCCCAGGGGTGGTAAGTAAATTTAGCAAATCTAATATAAAAATTATTTGTGGTTGGTTTATTGACACTCGTCACTTACTTTTTCATATATTTATGAGAGACTAGTTTCAAAGGCCCTGGCCTCCATTGAACCAACCACAAATAATTTTTATATTAATTTTGACGTCACTGTTACTAAATTCCTCCAAACACACATTAGCAAATCTAGTTTCTTGTTTTATTGGTGTGAGAGCTGTGATCTGTTTTAATTTCTTATGAAGTTTGAATAATTTTAGTATTTTATCTACAAGGTTTTTTCCATATCCATTTGTAATTGCAGTTTTTAAGATTTGATGGTATTCGTTTTGATATTCCTGTTGGCTGAGAGGTAGATTCACTAATCTGTGTGTCAGACTGTTGATGGTTGCATGTTTGTGTGGAATTGGGTTGAAACTATTTGCTTTGATGTAATTATCTGTGTGTGTTGCTTTTCTATGAATGCCAAATTCTAGTTTTTCATTGCCTTTTTTGATTTTAAGGTCTAAAAAAGGTAGAGTACAGTCCTCTTCAGTTTCTACTGTGAATTGTATGCTGGGTTCTTGCAAAAAAAACCTTGAAAAACACCTTGAAAAAACCTTGTAGATAAAAAACTAAAAGGAAAAAACCTTGTAGATAAAAAACTAAAATTATTCAAACTTCAAAAGAAATTAAAACAGATCACAGCTCTCACACCAATAAAACAAGAAACTAGATTTGCTAAATTTACTTACCACCCCTGGGCCACAAAAAAGTTCCAAAAAATATTCAAGAAATACAATATAACATTGGCACCAAAAAACAATTACAACATTAAAAACCTACTTCACAGTAACAATACTGATAAGATAAAACCAGAGGAAAAGTCAGGCATTTACAAAATTAAGTGTAAAGACTGTGAAAAAATTTACATAGGGAGGAAAAAAAGGAACATAGGCACTAGAAAGAAAGAACACTTCAGGCACTTAAGATACAAAAATATTGATAAGTCCGCAATAGCAGCTCATTTCTGGTCTGAAAATCATGAAATTGAAGATAGCACAGAATTACTAAAATACGTACAAAAACATAGTGAACTCGTCATATGGGAGAGGATATACATAGAAAAACATAAAAACCAACTAATGAATTTTGAAATCCCGCTAGAAGAGAATCCCACATTTCAGTTCATCACTAAATCAACAGATGGCAGCAACAACCCCAGAATTACCCACACCGCTGGATCTAGCGTCAGTCGCACAAGAGCCGTAGATGCAAGCGAAGATTTGCGAAACATGTCCTCAAAATAGGTATGAAAGTGAAGCAGATGTGTAAGAAATACGACTCATCTAAAATTTAATAATTTTTCGCTTCACTGTGGATTTCCAATACAGTTAAATCTCGATATATTGCTTTTCAAGTTCATTCGTTATTGGTTCCAGAATGTGTATGGCTTCTGCTGTTTCTATGTCATATGCTTGCTCCAGCCCTTATTCAGCGTGTTTGAGAAATGGTGTTCCCAGTTCTGCATTTGAACTTCTCTTTCGATTGAGGTCTTCTTTTTCAGTGCTGTGAACAGGTCTGATTTTATTTATTAATTTTTAGATGAGTCATATTTATTACACATCTGCTTCACTTTCGTACCTATATTGAGGACATGTTTCGCAAATCATCGTTTGCATCGTCGGCTCTTATGCGACTAAAGCTTTATCCAGTGGTGTGGGTAATTTTGGAGTTGCTGCTGCCATCTGTTGATTTTATGAATTTAAATGTGGGGTTCTCTTCTGGCGGGATTTCAAAGTTCATTAGTTGGTTTTTTATGTTTTTCTATGTATATTCTCTGCCATATGACAAATTCACTATGTTTTTGTACGTATTTTAGTAATTTGGTGCTATCTTCAATTTCATGATTTTCAGACCAGAACTGCTATTGCGAACTTATCTATATTTTTGTATCTTAAGTACCTAAAATGTTATTTCTTTCTAGTGCGTATGTTTCTTTTTGCCCTCCCTATGTAAATTTTTTCACAGTCTTTACACTTAATCTTGTAAATGCCTGACTTTTCCTCTGGTTTTATCTTATCAGTATTATTACTGTGAAGTAGGTTTTTAATGTTGTAATTGTTTTTGGTGCCAAAGTTATATTGTATTTCTTGAATATTTTTTGGAACTTTTTTTGTGGCCCAGGGGTGGTAAGTAAATTTAGCAAATCTAATTTCTTGTTTTATTGGTGTGAGAGCTGTGATCTGTTTTAATCTCTTTTGAAGTTTGAATGATTTTAGTATTTTATCTACAAGGTTTTTTCCATATCCATTTTTAATTGCAGTTTTTAAGATTTGATGGTATTCGTTTTGATATTCTTGCTGGCTGAGGGGTAGATTTACTAATCTCTGTGTGAGACTGTTGATGGTGGCATGTTTGTGTGGAATTGGGTTGAAACTATTTGCTTTGATGTAATTATCTGTGTGTGTTGCTTTTCTATGGATACCAAATTCTAGTTTTTCATTGCTTTTTGTGATTTTAAGGTCCAAAAAAGGTAGAGTACAGTCCTTTTCAGTTTCCACTGTGAATTGTATGCTGGGTTCTTGCAGGTTGAGTAGTCTGCAGAACAAAAAACTATCAAACCGGACAACCCTACCCTTGCAAGACTATATGGTTTGCCTAAAATACACAAACCCAACATATCCATGAGACCCATTGTAAATAATATAAACACTCCTACTTACCTTCTGGCAAAATGGCTGTCCAAAAAGTTTCAGTCCTTTCCACAATTCCATACTCTGAGCATAAAAAACTATTTAGACCTGGTAGAAAAAATCCAAAATCTTAAACTAAAACCTCATGACACTTTAGTATCCTTTGATGTCAGCTCCCTCTTCCCTAGCATTCCATTAGACAAACTTTTGAATCAACTGAGAAAAGGGCTAAATTCTATAAACCTAGATGACAATGCAATAGAAGAATATTTGGCAATGACTGAAATATGTATACTTCAAAATTATTTTGTCTTCGATGGAAACTATTATAAACAAATTTCAGGACTAGCTATAGGAAGCCCACTATCATCATTTTTGGCCAATCTATACATTAGCTTTTTCAAAACACATATAACTAAAGCCTTCCCTCATATTTTTAAAACGTGGTACAGATACGTAGACGACATCTTTGCAATAGTGCCCTACAAACAAATAGATGATGCTTTGAGACTGCTCAACCTGCAAGAACCCAGCATACAATTCACAGTGGAAACTGAAAAGGACTGTACTCTACCTTTTTTGGACCTTAAAATCACAAAAGGCAATGAAAAACTAGAATTTGGTATCCATAGAAAAGCAACACACACAGATAATTACATCAAAGCAAATAGTTTCAACCCAATTCCACACAAACATGCCACCATCAACAGTCTCACACACAGATTAGTAAATCTACCCCTCAGCCAGCAAGAATATCAAAACGAATACCATCAAATCTTAAAAACTGCAATTAAAAATGGATATGGAAAAAACCTTGTAGATGAAATACTAAAATGATTCAAACTTCAAAAGAGATTAAAACAGATCACAGCTCTCACTCCAATAAAACAAGAAATTAGATTTGCTAAATTTACTTACACCCCTGGGCCACAAAAAAGTTCCAAAAATATTCAAGAAATACAATATAACATTGGCACCAAAAAACAACTACAGCATTAAAAACCTACTTCACAGTAATAATACTGATAAGATAAAACCAGAGGAAAAGTCAGGCATTTACAAGATTAAGTGTAAAGACTGTGAAAAAATTTACATAGGGAAGACAAAACGAAACATAGGCACTAGAAAGAAAGAACACTTCAGGCACTTAAGATACAAAAATATTGATAAGTCCGCAATAGCAGCTCATTTCTGGTCTGAAAATCATGAAATTGAAGATAGCACAGAATTACTAAAATACGTACAAAAACATAGTGAACTCGTCATATGGGAGAGAATATACATAGAAAAACATAAAAACCAACTAATGAACTTTGAAATCCCGCCAGAAGAGAATCCCACATTTAAGTTCATCACTAAATTAACAGATGGCAGCAGCAACTCCAGAATTACCCACACCACTGGATCAAGCTTTAGTCACATAAGAGCAGAAGATGCAAATGATGATTTTTGAACCATGTCCTCAATATAGGTACGAAAGTGAAGCAGATGTGTAATAAATACGACTCATCTAAAAGTTAATAATTATTTCGCTTCACTGTGGTGTTCCAATACAGTTAAATCTCGAGGTCTGATTTTGCTTCCTCGACTTGCTTCCTTCCTTGTTTCTCTGTATACTCTTCTTTTTTATTAGTACTTTGTATTCTTTTCTCCTTTTTGCCTATGTTTTTAGATCTTCTGTATGTATAATTTTTGTGCATGCAGGGTTTGCAGAGTTGCTTTCCTTTCCTTGTAACTCGCTTGGTCGAACCAAGCTTGTGCATGTCTTCTTTTCTTTACTGTTATAGCTTTTTTTATTACTTTGGTGGCTGTTTCTAGGGCTTCTAGTCTTTCTTCTTCTATTAGGCTTCTGGCTTTCTTGATGTTTTTCTTGTTTTCTTCTATTTTTTCCCGTTGTATTTTCTGTGGGATTTCCATGAGTAGACGTGTAATTATAGGCATATGTTTCCTTATGGGGGCTGCTGGTGAGTTCCATAGGTCTTCTTGTTTACCTAATTGTAACTTGTCTCCTCTAAAGAATAGCAGGCCAATGGTGCTATGACCATTCCATGTGAAGTAGGTTGGAGTCTCTTTTCTGTTCGCTATTCTGAAGCCCTCTTCTTCCAGTGTCTCGAGAAGGATGTGTGTTTTGGTATTTTCTTTGTCTATCCTGCAATTAAAGTCTCTGGCGAGTATTATGTTCCTTTCTGTTTTTGTCTATTCTATGTCTGTAGATATTTTATCTATTGTGTTTTCTATTGGTGTGTTTGGCTGGATATATATATATATATATATTCCTATTATCACTGTGATATTTTCCTCCTTGATGATTTGCTTAATATCTCCTAGTTTCCCTTTCATGAAGATTGTGAACCCCCCTGCTGGTCTTACTTCCGTCTGGGTCACTAGTGTGTGTATGCCATAACCTTGCAGCTCCATAGGTTCCATGAGAAACGTCTCTGTCAGTATCATAACATCTGTATTGTCTATTGTTTCCTTTGGTATGTGCGGCATTGCATTTCTTGTTCCCTCTATATTCCATAACAGTACACTTATTTTTGTGTTAGGCTGAGGTTGCTTCTTCTTTGGCAGTTGGAAGAGATATTTACTGATGTTCCACACTGCAGTCTTCCTCTGGTCTCCAAATATATCTCCGAAACAAAATTCTTCTGTCCTTTTCAACTATTCATAGTTAGGTTAGTTCATTGGGGGCTTGCATTATGACCTATACGAAAGCAGCAATGTTCTCCACAACCAAGTATTAACTTAAAAGATTTTACAGAGAAACTAAATAAACACAGGACTTTCCCTGAATATATCCACCACAAACATGGACAAAGCATTAGGCTTTAAAATGCAGAGCCCAGCACCAAATACTATAAGATGACTATATTAATACTCTAGTCTGAAACCCTTTGCCATTGTTTTCCTTGTAGCTGAATAAATGATTCAACGGCATACCTCTGTAGCATGGTGGTAGTGTGTCTGCCTGACTTTAAGAAATCAAAGTTCAAATCTTGATCATGGTGAGTTATCTGGATAAGGCTTGTTCTCGATTTTCTGTTATATTGAAAGTTAATTATCAGTTTACTGTAAGCTGAATGGACCATGGGTTCATTTAAACATCATTTTATTCATTGTCCGATACAATTTATGGTACAGAACATCAAAATAAAAAGTGATCTAAATGAATGGTATACTGTCATTAGAAATTAGTGCTACAAATGCTATTAGGTTAAACCCTGCTAAAAATATCTAGCCTTGAGTGCACATATGTTCTCTATAAAATCATATTAAATATAATTATTAACTTTTGGGATTTTTATGTTTTCATTTTATATTTTGTATTTAGAAATTGCTTTTGTGTTGCTTTTCCAATGTATTTTTAGCTGCTTACCCGTATGCTTTGAAATCTCTGCAATATTAAACATTTTAGATTCATGTTTCTTGATTTGGCTCATCTACAAGTTATGCTTCATACACTAGCACCTTATCGCCTGCGGTGCCGTATGTAGTAAAAGCTAGTGTTAAACAATACACATTTCATTTCACTAGCACCTTCTCATTATTTATGTAATTGCGGATAATAGAGTTGCCAGCTTTTAACTTTCAAGGTAAGCCAGCTTTGACAAAATGTGATTAACTTAGAGCCATTAGCTTTAAATAAGCCAAGGAATGTGTTACAAGTAGAGATGAAGCCTACTAGGATACAAGTTATTGATGTCATAAAGTGTGTGGTTATCTGTGAAAAAGTGTGATGAATGTGGTCTGCTGGTACAATCTGCAGTAGCATAGCGTAAAATTATGTGGCTGTTATGCCAAAGTGCACATCAAGTAGTGGAATCAAATACCATCAGTAAAAATAAAAGTTCTTATTGGTTATGAAGTTGATGAACAAGCAATTGGAGATGTGAGCAATTACGGCTGAGCTCATGATTGGAAGTAGATTAAGGGTAAGTGGGGTTGGCAGTGTAGAATGTAGCAGATGAGGTCAAAAGTTCAATTGTGATAAAGTGTTTGTCACCAGATATGTCCATTTGTGAACATCTTTTGCTACACTTGTCTAAGTTTTCTTTTTGTTACTTCTCTTCATTTTCAGAGCATGAAGTTTAGGAATATAGTTATATAGTTGCAGCATGTATATTTTTACCAAAACTGTTTCCTTGAGCTGGAATCCATATGTAGAAGCACATGCCTTATTGGAACTTATGTAAGAATTTAGTATTATAATTCACAAGTAAGTTATATGGAGACTTCTATTTTCATTTAATCTTTTACCAAATTCCACAGAATGATTATAACTGAGCCTTGCATCATTTAAGGTTAACAAAAGCATAGCTAACCAAGGAACTTAACATATTACCCCAAATTGTCATCATTTATCTGTACTTGTTTATGCTGTCTGTATCATTTATTGAAATGTAAGGTAGTTTCAGTTATATATAAACAAACTCATGGAAATATCTCATGTTACTAATAGTTTCTTTGTCCACAGACATGCTACTAATGTTTAATAACTGAACTGTTCAAAAGCAAGAACTGTAGTAAAATGGATATCAAAAAGGAAATCAAAGAAGAGTATAGTTTCCTGGACCTTTGCTCACAGAATGAAGAAGACTGTTGTTCCAAAAACTCTTTAAAGAAAGTTAAGAGTGAAAGTGTGACAAGGGGCAGTGACTGTGATGCAGATATAAAACTAGAAATAGCAGAAGCTGAACTTTCCAACTCTTGTTTACAGAATGAACTTTTTTCAGAACACCATGTTATGACATGTAATGAAAACATCCAAAACTGTGAAATTGACAGAAAGATAGAAATTAAAGAAGAAGAGTGTTTGTTAGAAACAACTTTGAATAGAACTCAGGATATTTGTGATGATAGTAAGGTAAGTTCTGCAGAAAAAGTGCATCACAATTCTTATTTTCTTTATAGTGTCCAGTGTGCAGTACTAACATATGATTTATAAGTGAATATTATAGAAAGAAAGCCTGAAGAGAAAGAAAATAGAATATTCACAATGTTTATATTTATATTGCATTTTCAAATATTTTGTGGTCAGTTTTTTCAGACTACATCACTGCAACATTACTAATAACACCGGTCAACAAAATCAGGGCGTATTTACTCATCACAAGTACAAAACCATTATTCTGTAGTAACTTTTCATGCTGATTTCAAGTATGTGTTTTGTTTTGCTGTAGCACGTCATATTTAAGGGATATGGATTGTTGGAAATTAAATTAACATATACAGATGTCAATGTATATTCCAATATAGTTTATGAAATATGAGGAGCATCATTTCAAAACGTATTAAGTGTACTCTTTTTCAAAACTTACTTTGACATAATTTCCCCTTATATTTCATATGCTCTTTAGCGCTATGATCTTGGATTAATACATTTCATATTATATGCCTTATTATTTTAGTGTCGAAATAGATACATCGGATCAAATTGTATTACGTGCACGGGAATGATTGGTTCACAACGTATCATGTGCAACTTCCATCGGATTAAGTTGTACATCCTGCATTCAACTCATGCCTCTCTGCTGATATTTTCCACTAATTGTTATGCTGACGTATCCGTAAGCCTAGAAGTGAGTGGTATGTCAGTTCACTGTGATCATCATGGAAGGAGGTTAACCTATTGGAGAACGATCCAAAGAAAGCAGAAAGTGAATCAAGAATGTAAAAGGAAATGCAAGCGTGAAGTGGAGGCAAGGTCAGTTTCATTTCTATTATTTTATGACTTACAGTCAACATTATAGCATTATTATTTCTACGAGGGTTGTTCAATAAAGAGTGATCATAATTTTTTACAGTCATAATTTTTCGCACTAAAATTCAATCTTATTATATTCTGTTAGCTTAATGTGAAACAAACACGCCTTGAGTAGTTTCGTTGTTGGTACTCCTGGTTCCCACCCGTGAGAAACAAGCAAGTTCAGACATGTTCAGTATCACCTTCCACTGCAATGGAGGTAAGAGGCGAGCAACAATATGCAGCTTTGAAATTCTGCTTTCGTCTCAACAAATCTCAGTTGAGGCCTATACAATGTTACAGGAAGCCTATAGAGCATCTGTTGTTCCCTACAGCACAGCTCAAAGGTGGTTTAAAATGTTTAAAGAGGGGAGACAATCAATTTCAAAGGTGGACCCGATGTTCCAGTTACTGCTCTTACGGAGGAAAACATCAACACTGCTGCTGCCATTGTGAGAGAGGATCGATGAATTACCTTAAGATCACTTTCTGAAATACTGAACATTTCATTGGGTGCCACCCACAGACAGAAACATTACACATTAGACGTGTTTGTGTACGATGGGTTCCAAGACTGTTGATTTGCGAACAAAAGGACATTCGCATGCAGGTGTGCATGCAGTTAAAGTTGATGTTAGAGGAAGATCCGGAGTTTGTTTTAAACATAGTCATTGCTGAGGAACCTTGGCTACATCATTTTGATCCTGAGAGCAAACAGTAAAGCTCAGTGTGGAAATCTCCTTCATCACCAACCCCCAAAAAAGTAAAAGTGGTTGCTTCTGCTGGGAAGGTTACGGCCATCTCATTGTTTGATATTCATGGAATGGTTTATCAGCATGTTGCACCTGCACTCACATCAGTAACTGGACAATACTACAGGGATGTCCTGAAAACATTGCAAGTCCATATCTGGTGCAAAAGATCACATTTCTGTGAAGCAGGCTGGATGCTGCACCACGATAATGCACGGCCGCATATTGCCAATGTTGTTGCTGAATATCTTGCAAAAATGAACGTGAGGTGCATCTCTCATCCTCCCTGTAGTCCGGACTTATCCCCATGTGAGTTTTTCCTATTACCTAATTTGAAGAAATGCCTTCGAGGGAGGCATTATCCATGATCAGAAGCAGTGGTGAAGGCTGCCGAGACGATTTTGTAGCATCTCTCAAAAAATGGTTTCTTGCATGTCTTTGAAGACTGGCAGAAACGCTGGGACAAGTGCATCACATTCAGGAGAGAGTATTTTGAGGAGGACCATCAAAATTATGAGGATGAGTAAAGGTACGTTGTCAAAAAAAAAAGTGTGATCATTCTTTATTGAACAGCCCTCATATTATAACCTTAGCATGCTTGTTTTGGTGGGGAACTAAAGAGAAATACTGCTGTAACTATCAAGAAATTGCATAGTAAAATGCATAATATGCTATATTTTATAGGTACACAAACTGTGATCCTGATGTGCAACACTTTGAACCTCCATGTTCTCACCAGAAAGGGAGATATAAATGCAGAAGCATTCCTATGTACTTTCTCTTGAAAGCAAAGAATCTGGTATGCGCAGTACCTAATAAACTAGAGTAAGATCGCCGATTAAGCTACCTGCTATAAGTTAAATCTCCTAAGCCACGGAGAATGTCAAAGCATTATGAAAGCAATCACAGTCGTACTTCCATTGTTGTGTCTTACAAGGTAAATTCTAGAATTAATGTACTCTATGATTTCTGTGGGGCTCGAGTATCAAGTTGATCATGCGCATGCACCAGCTGATACTTCATACTTCCTCAAACGATTAAGCGACAAACAATGCAGCGCTTTGCATTAGTCATAGTACAGTCTACCACAAAACCTATAACATACTTACCATATTCCTTGCACTGTTCAGCTTCAAATGTGCATGCTGCTGCTTATTTAACGTGTTATAACAACTGGAGACGTTTTCCTTACTTTGGTTGTTATCTCCTTTCAGGTGAAAACAGGTGACAAAACACAACCAGTATGTTCAAAGTTTTTTCAGCATTTATTTGGGATAAGTCAAACAGACTTAATAGCATAGCCAAGGCTGTAAAGGAGGCCAGGGTGTTAAAGAGAGGAGAGGTTATTGAGATAGGGCTCTGTTTACTTCAAAAAAGAGAAGTGTGTTCAAGATTTTAACGAAATTAATGGCAAGAGAGTCCCATTACAACAGACGCAACAGGCTTGTGTGGTCGGCGTCTTGTTCAGTAGAAGATTCTGGGCTGTAAATCTGTGGTTCACTGGGTTTCCTCATCTCTCTCCCAGACGTTTCACTTGCATCTGCGGCAAGCATCATCGGTGGTGTAGAAAAGTCCTCCTTGTACTCTTTGTAGTTACTGAAGAGTAGACCGAAATCTTCTGAGCAAAGGTTGTATCTATCAGCTGATTTAAGCACAAATAAATTATTCAAGATGTACAATGCGAGTGCTCCTGCCCAACTTAAGGTAAAAAAGTGGTTTTCAAAGAATATTTTCCACACAAAATTTAGCATCGACGTTGGGTCACCTTCCATTAATGCATGTAGTTACTGTGCTCACATGGCATTTCAAATTATATATGCAACAGATATTCAAAGAAAGAATCACTTACTGGCTGATCTGGGAGCACACAAACTTTGTTCCAAAACCCTCCATAAATTAATGAGGGAGTGTTCTGCTGATAAAAGAAGTTTCTGCTTTGATTCGCAACAGGTACAGTCCCTTCCAAAGTTATCAATTGGCAAAGCATACTACTCCTGCCAAAAATCGTTTTATGCGCTATATGTCACTGACATCAGCAATAAGAGTGCTGCATTCTTTACATGGAATGGGACTGAGAGTGGCAGAGGAGAAAACAAGGTGGCATCGGGTGTACTTTCTTATCTGGAGGAAGCTCATTTTGAGGACTTGATTACCACTATTAGGCTTTTTGCTAATGACTGCAGAGGCCAAAATAAAACTTGCACGTAATTCATGCTCTAGATTATGGAGTAGTTTATGGTGGTAGGTGCCTACCACCACCCCCTCGCACGGAGCGCAAGCCAAGCCAACCACGAGATGGCAGACCAAGTATAAATACAGCCGCATCACCAGCTAGTGAGTCAGTTGTGACTGAAACTTCACTCAGAAGACTCAGACCACGCCACCACTGATGATATTCACTGCAGACATGAACGAAACATATGGATGTTCCAATTCCATCAGACCAAAGCTCCTGAGCCCGGAAAATTTTTCTATCTTCAAATTCAGGAAATTGGATGGAATGAAAGACATGAAGAGAGTAATTTTGAGGAAATGTGTTGTAATTGGGAAGCTCCTCGTTAGAGTAAAGATGGAACCAACGTATAGGTGTAATGATCCATCAAAAAGTTTCACAACAATACTGAAATGAACAAACATTGAACATGTGTTTGAACTTCCTATAGTTGATAAACTAAGAGCTTTAACAGACAGAAAGAAAACAGATGTGAATCTGCTGAAAGGAAAATTTGATAACTGGAGAGAAATGCAAAGTTTGCAGATGTATAAGTTAACTCTGAATTTTGATGCACTACCTGAAATGTGTGATCCTGAAGACCATGACTGTTTGCATGAAGAGACAGAACTTGCAAGATAATATTTTGAGGTAATTGTACTGTAAAACTCAAGTTTTTTTTTATTCTTAATGCCCTTAAACAGCATAATTGTAACCTGAAAAAATATATCCCATTATGACCTAATATGTATACCTGGGATAAATGGAATCAGTGTCATAGACACTAATTTTGTGCTACTTATTTGAAAGTGTATGTATGCTGCTGACAATTTTTAAAAACATTAATTAAATGTAAACTAAACTGCAAAAATAATATGAAAAGCCCTGTTTGATTTACTCTCTATAAGTTTACTGACTAAATTGTTGAACACATATTATGTTCAGTAGATCGGTTTAAAACATATTAGATGACAATTTCAAATTTGAAAATAAGGCTACTTATTTTTTGTTTTTAATTTATGTCTTCCAGCTGTAAGTCATATCGGACAATGAATGACATTGGTGAAATGATACTCAAAGGAGCCCGGGGTCCTTGGAGCTTAGAGCTACC
Source organism: Mantis religiosa (assembly GCA_030765055.1). Classification (NCBI taxonomy): domain Eukaryota; kingdom Metazoa; phylum Arthropoda; class Insecta; order Mantodea; family Mantidae; genus Mantis; species Mantis religiosa. The sequence goes on along the minus strand of CM060957.1, from coordinate 2,669,266 downwards.
TGACATCCATCTTTTAAGAATAAGGGAAAACCCCAGAAGAAACCTTATCCAGGTAACTCACCCTGACCGAGATTTGAACTTGGGACCTCTTGAATGTGAGGCAGACACACTACCATCTACGCTATCGAGGTGGGCAAGGCTACTTAATGACAAACCATTTTTGTATTTTGAGGATTCTCAAACATTGCCCCAGTATCTAAATCCTGATATCTGAATCTTGCAGATAGCTTTTCTTGCTCGGAAGTAAAAGGTTTTCTTCACTTCTGAGAAATTTACCTTCGTGCACTTAATACATTTTGAAACAATGCTCCTCACATATTGCGATACAAACTTTAATTTAAAAACATGCTACGCATGACTGTCTCTTGTATGATTTGTTTGGTAAATCCCTGTACAGCATCCAGCTTTAGTCAGAAGCACATCACAATACCAGAAACCTGGGTAAAGATTTCCTATGCATTCAGTATCTGAGTGAAAGTGGCCTGATGCGAGATTCTCTGTAAAGAAATAAATGCAAGACTGAAGAAAATGTATCTTCAGTGATATTCAATGGCCCATTTCACTGAAGCATCCAAAAGCTGCTGTACTTCAGTTTTATAGTCAGGAAATCTCTAGGAAATTCATGCAAAGCTACTTAAAACTTGACATTACTTGTTCGTGGTTTGTATGTGTTCCTTAATGGCCATTTCCAGTAAACAAAGTGCTCACCCACAGCGTGACTGTTTAACAAGTACCGGAGATAGCAGTACATAAACTGTCCTTGCATACCATTCACCTTCAGATCACCAGAGACATCCCATGTCATGCCATTGTGCAGGAGAACAGTTTCAAACTTCTGTTACGAGAATTTGAAAAATTGAAAAATTCAATGCCATGGTTGGGATTTGAACCACAGATCTCTCAGTTTCTGTCCGGTCTCTCTTAAGCTTTGACCTATCATGTCCAATGTGCCGTCATGATTCCAAGTGGCTCATATGTCTTTGTACTGATTTCCATCAATTAATTCAATAATGATATTCTTTGATGGATTATTGTGTCCTCCAAGTCCTTTCTTCAGCTGACAAAAAACTGAAAATCACTCAGTGCTGAATCTGGGCTGTATGCCAGGTGATTGAATGCTTTCCATTTGCACTACACATTTGCATTGATGGTTCTTCCTATCTCCACAAACAGCACACCTTTTAGTTCCCAGAAAACAGGAGCCATGATCTCGTTGCCAAAGTTTATTTGAACTTTTTGGGTTTTTGAAAGAAGTATGTGTGCATCCAATATTTGAGTTGTTAATGGTTTGTCATAAAGAGTCCACAGTTTCATTCCCTGTGTCAGTGGAGCTGAAAAACTCTACCCATCATCAGCCCAACATGAGAGATGCTGTATGTTGTGGTTTCTAGCGGCAGTTTTGTGTGTTGATATCTTCTTATTATTACGCAACATTGCCATTTGTAAATTTTTGGTTATTTTCTCCAGCAGGTACTACATATCCGTAAGGAAATATATTTGTAACTATTTTTCCCATTATAATTATTTTATTTCATCATACCTCATTTCTATGACCATTGTAACATTTTTAATTGGTTATTAATATTTTGTTGTTTCTCATTAGGCTTTTGTCCAAGTTAGTTTCTTTAAGTCTTCAATTGTTAAATGAATTAGAGGATCTCCTCCCTGTTACAAACGAAAGTCTTTCTACAGTTATTACCAACATACTACCAAGCACCAGTACTGTTATTTAATGTGTTCACATTAATATCTCTAAAAACTATTTAACAGTTTACAGCTGTTTTTATTCCTTTATCTTATAACAGTTTTTGTTTTGACAGAAAAACATTCTTTATGCTGTTTGAAATCAGATATATAAAGTAATATCTTCCCTGTATGTTATACTAAAAGTATTTCCATGTTTGTGACCCTCTTTGTTAAGACAAGTCTCAAGAAGCAAATTATGTTATTATTTATAAGTGAATTGCTCTATTACAGGATGGAATACATCAAGACTGTTATTCCATAAAACAACCAAGGTAAGTCCTTTTGACAGTTCCATGTACACCAATTATTTATTATTATTTTTCTTCATATCACATTTTAGTGTTAGATGTAACTGTTCTCTGATCCTAGTCCTTTGATCAAGTCCTGTCAGGGCCTGTTGTCAAACACATTGTCATATTCCCTTTTATTATTACTTAAGGAGCTGTTCTCTATATTTAGAGGGTGTAACTGAAACGGTGCTAGCACTTTTGGGTATATTTAGAAATATTGGTCTGGACCTTGTTTCAATACACATCCTAGGTATCATTCGACCAGCACTTAACCAACTGTTTCACCAGACCAACGATCTTAGGGAACCTGTGCTGGAATGCATAATGGAGAATTGTTACTTTTAGTTACAACACTCAGTAGTCATATAAATATAGTCCTTAATTTAAGTTAAGTGATGGAAATTAATTTCTATCTGTTAACTTAAATAATGAGAGTTTAATGATGAAGCCTGAAATTCAAGTACTTATAGTAAATCGCCACAAACGGTGTATCTTGAATACGAGAGCCCTTAGTGGTTTACCAGGAAAATATATAAGTCAGTTGGAGAATTTAATGTCAGGACGGCATGTTGGTCATGGTAGCTCAATGGCTAAGAGCGACTTGATGGAACCCAGGAGATCCATGGTTTAAATTCTGGCCATGGCATTGAATTTTTCATGTTGACTATGCTTCTCCATATTGTTTGAAATTGTCATGAGGGACTTGTTTGTTAGATGGATGACAAAACAATTGAATCATAACACTAAGGAAAGATATGGGAGGAGGTTTGATAGTTCTTTTGAAGTACCATGGCAACAGTTTTCTGCACCAGATTATCACAGATAGATGTGTATATGGACACCCAACTGTGCTATCTTCAGTGCTCTAGATTATTACAGGTATTGAGTTTGATCCATTGCAAATCAAACAGGAGTCGATGCATTGGTCAAAAATCTTCCACTTAATATGTTTTTCTGTTTTGTGTACTGGACACCCAAAAACTTGTTTTATGAGTATGCTCCATATCTTTAATTATTATGGTTGTATCATGTGTTGTATCATTATTTGTTCTTACTGCCGTTTAATTATATTAAGTAAATAATAAATAAAACAATATTTAGAAAGGATGCAAGGAACAGGCAAAAAGCAAAACAAATCAATAATAAGTTAATTATGATCAAATAGCTTCCTCTGTATATGGTAGAGAGTCGGAAAATTTATATTTTAATCAAAATAAGAAAATTGTAAATAAAAAATTGTAGGTAAGTTAATTAGTTATAATCAAGTAGCTTTCTCTATATATGACAGAGAGACAAAGTGTATATATTAGACAAAATAAGAGCATTAGCTAACCACTTCACATGACATATATCACAGACATAGGAGTGATTATGTTTACAGTTTAACCAAGATAAAGCCTTGAATTAGATAAACAATACTTTCTTACTTCTATTATAATATTTCGAATTAGTATTACCTTATCGCCTATAATTGAACACAACTGCACATGCTATTTTACTCAAGTTATTTTCTCATTCCTCTGTTCTGGTAATACCTAATTATAATATTATTTTGAAATTTCAGTGTCTACAAAGTGGATGTTTCCAATTATACATCAGATTTATTCTTCAATGGATACTTGCAAAATGACATAAGTTTTAGTATGAAAAAGAGTAGTCCTAAAAATGAAAGTAAATGTCAACTTCAGGGAAGTAATAATATATGGATTTCTTCAATTGAATCACATGTTCACTTAGAAATACCTGATGATGGGAAAATTGTCAGTATGCCTGAGCAGAGCAACACACAAACTATCAGTAAGGAGCACTCCAAGTCAGTCAGCAGCCACCGGTACAGAAAGCCTTACAAATGTGACACTTCTGAAAAACATTGTGATTATTCTTACCAGTTAGATAACCACATTGGAGATAACGGTAGCAAAGAAGCAAATAAGTGTGATGTTAGAGACAAAGGTTTAAATAATTCGTCAGCTCCTAAAACGCACAAATTGATTCATGTGGAGAAAAACCCATACAGGTGTGACATTTGTATTAAAACATTTACGACTTTATCACGCTGGAGAAGACACAGATTGATTCATGACGGCCTAAAGGAACACAAATGTGAAATTTGTAATAAGGGGTTTACTCTGTTATCAAATTTAAAAATGCACAAGTTAATTCATGATGGCCTAAAGCCACATAAATGTGACATTTGCAATAAGGGTTTTACTCGGCTATCAGGTTTGAAAACACACAAATTGCATCATGATGGTATAAAGCCACACAAATGCGACATCTGTAATAAGCGGTTCACTCTCTTATATTGTTTGAAAATACACAAATTGATTCATGACAACATAAAGCCACATAAATGTGACATTTGTAAGAAGGAGTTTACTAATTCATCAAATTTGAAAACACACAAATTTAATCATGACGGCATAAAGCCACACAAATGTGACATTTGTAATAAGGGGTTTACTAACTCAACAGGTTTGAAAAGGCACAAATTGTTTCATGATGGCATAAAGTCACATATTTGCGACATTTGTAATAAGGGGTTTACTCAATTATCATATTTAAAAAAACACAAATTGTTTCATGACAACATAAGGCCACACAAATGTGACATATGTAATAAGGGGTTTACTAACACATCAGCTTTGAAAACACACAAATTGAATCATGACAGCATAAAGCCACACAAATGCGACAATTGTAATAAGGGGTTTACTACCTTAACATGTTTGAAAAGGCATAAATTGATTCATGATGGTATAAAGTCACATATATGTGACATTTGTAATAAGGGATTTACTGAGTTATCAGATTTGAAAACACACCGATTGATTCATGATGGCATAAAGCCACACAAATGTGACATTTGTAAAACGGGATTTACTCATTTATCAAATTTAAAAAAACACAAATTGATTCATTATGGCATAAAGCCACACAAATGTGACATTTGTAATAAGCAGTTTACACGGATATCAAGTTTGAAAACACACAAATGGATTCATGATGGCATAAAGCCACACAAATGTGACATTTGTAATAAGCAGTTTACACGGTTATCAAGTTTGAAAACACACAAATGGATTCATGATGGCATAAAGCCACACTAATGTGAAATTTGTAATGAGGGGTTTACTCAGGCATGGCATTTGAAGGAACACAAATTAATTCAAAAGCACATGTAGCTCTACATGTGTATCATTTGCAACAAGACTAGATTGTAGAACTTTGATATACACAAACTTATACATGAGAGTATAAAGTCATACAAGTATATTATATAAAGTTTCTAAAATCAAATATTTCAATAGAATAGAATATATTGTTACAAACTTTACTGACCTTTTCAAGAAATTATAAATTCCTCACAACACATTTTGTTACGCAAGTCCAGTGTTTTCTATTCATTGTGTAACTTTTATTAATTTGGAGATAATACAGTTAACAATGAAGAAAGGCAAACATTTTGGTTTCTATAGTTTCTTTGCCACATGCACTGGTCCATCTTCTCTAACTCCACCAATCCATTGTTGTGACAAAGGTACACAAATTTATTTCCCTCATTTCGTATATTTTAGTATGTTAATAGCGCACCTTGTCACACCGAACACCTATTTCCATAATTTCTAATTCTCTTTCTTTAAATATCACCTAACATCATACAATTGTAAAAATCCAAGGTTCATAACGCACTTCCCTTTCCTACTTTCTACTGCCATTCTGAAAGAAACCTAAAGATTTGCAGTTTAGTCTTGGCTCTGAGTTTACTGTCCATGTCCGTAGTTAAAAATGTTACTGTCCTGTTAACTCCCTACCAGTGGCGGCTCGTATTTTATTCCAGAAATGGATATGTGTGTCGACCTTCACTGTACAGGTTCTAGGCCATGAAATATGGACAGCAGAAAATGTTAAATTTCTTGGTATGCATCTCCAACTGAACCTACACTTCACAACGCACTATCGAAAAGCACTTTCGACACTGTACAAATTGAAATAATTTTTTCGCGTAATGGCCGTACATAATTTGGGCATGAACCCAAGGATTCTGCTACAACTACTCCCCTCACCGATCTATGCCTGAATAGAATATGATCTATTAATGGAACCTCTACTACTGGTTGAATTATGATGGGAATTAAGAGTCATATTTTACCAGATGTACATCCATTTTTCTGCATACCAGGACGACCTGTCAAACTAATGAATCGATACTTCCCGACATATAACAGAATATCGGTTGTGAAAAATAGGCTTCAAGGCCAATTTATATTAGAATACACAAAATATACTGCTGCCTAAGTTGACCAGACTGCGCGAATTATTGAGGGTGATGCAGGGGGGAAACACCACACAACCCCTACTGCGATATCTAGTGGCTTTCCAAAATTATATACATAATATTGCACTCCGCCACGAACAGCTATCCTAGTTGACATAAATTGATTTAAGAAGTTACATATTGATTACCAGAAGGCTTGTTGGGAATTTATATCACCATTCATCCCGGCATAATCACGTACGGCTCCGAAACCAAGGCCGGCAAGAGCGCAGGAATCTATCCCTGGTTTTCGTTCTAAACGTTCACGTGACAGCTTTATGACGCCACTTCTGTTTACACCGCAGCAGACGGATGCATTGTAGTGTGCACTAAAACATGTACGGCGATACACAGCATTGAGAGTTGACTTCTTTTGGAACTGCCTTAGTCTATTAACAGCTATCCTAACTCCAGTACGGATAGTGAAGTTACCAATTTATGAAATATTAATTCGCAACTTTCTGAATACATTAGCAGCAATTATCGAAATAAATAACATCTGGATTGCTAGATACATGGGTATACAAGGAAATGAAAGGAGGCAATAGCTACACAACGCATTCCACAAGAGAATCTCACGCCACCAGCAGATCTGGTACTGGAACTTAAATATCGTAACATAGCATCCATCATTACCTCTCCCGTTCTCTTGGTCGAGTTGTAAGACCATATTTAGATTAATGACCAGAACGAGAATGAAACTTTAACTTGAAAATACCCCGCTCTAACGCTGACATATGATCCAAAGCCTCCTGTGTTCACTGTCATGTTCAGACGCATTAGCCAACTGGTCAGGCTGGCAGTAGCATGTAATAAATGAAGTCCTGACAAGCCAAGATGTGTGTGGCATCGCTGGTTATGACATTTTAAACAAGTGTGAGCGTCATTTTGTGTAGAGACATTCTCTCATTAGTGTAAGTATTGTCTAGTTATACTATCAAGCACAACAACAGAGAAGTTGTATTTGTAATGAAGTTTAATTCGGTTCTAAACCTAATTCAGATATAGGGTAAATGTATCATACGGTAGAACGGAGCCAACAGTTTGTTCTTTAGCAGATTCATAGTGATGTGTTAATAAAGGACTCCAGTTTAATGTACTCGCGTTGAAGAAACTTTCAACCCAAATGTACTCGGCAAATATAAGGTTAGAATATACACCTGGATAATTGAGGGTTTACTTTGATACGTACTGTGAAAAGCACCCTGAGGTTAAACTACAGAATAACGGCATAGACTTCGGTTGGTGTGGAATGATGTCATGGCAACAAACTGTCGCCAACTGCGGAGTACGAATTTGCCAAGACGGTGAGATGTTGCCAACACATTTACCTTTTCTTATTGTGAACTATAAGAAACTAAAGAAACTGGCAGTGTAAAATAATAAATGGAGGTTAGTAAGTTTCAGCCAAAGAAGATTAATAATGAAGATGATGAATACATAACTAATCAAGTTTTCTGCTACTGAATCTCAATATATAGTATACTATAGAATGTAAATTGAATATTAATATTGAATATAAATTATAATATAATATAGAATAATATAGTAGCCTTGTGTATTCAAAATCCCAAATGTTGTACATTCCACAGTTTGAGCATGTTTATTTTTGCAAGTTAGCCTTCCAAATGCGAGTACCTGATCTCTGAAGCTACATTACCCAAAATAAAGGAATATAAGTAAATACAAATTCCATTAATATTGACAAGTTTTATAGCTTTAGAAGAGCACACAGCTGTGTTATACTGGATGGAAATAAATAACACTGCATAAATTTTACTGGTAATAGATGGTTGTATGCAGTTTGAGAAAGTATACTTGTTGTCTAGGAATACAAGTTACAGAACTGGGCATTAGAATTACTAAGGCATATGCATCCTACTGATTACATCCTCTTTAGCTGTAATAAGATTGATGAAAAATATGTGAAAGGATTGTAAGTTTGTTTAGCATGACTATGTTGTGAGGTTGTCAAGGTTTACATGAATTAAAATTTCTTTCAAGAGGCTTTTTCTTTTGTGTGTCTTGTTCTTTCTTTGTATACTTCGTTTGATTTGCTTTACAGAGAACTTCTAGCTCTGTTGCTAATTTTGTATTACACCAGTCTTCAGCTTTTTATTTAATTTTTTTTTAATTATTGATAGTTATGTTAATTCATTGGCAGATTGCAATATGACCTATCTGAGAGCAATCTTCCCCATAGCCAAATATTAACTTAAAAGGTTTTACAGAGAAGCTAAATAAACACAGGACTTTCACTAAATATATCCACCACAATCATGTACAGAGTATTAGGTTTTAAAATGGACTGTCCAGCATCAAATACTTTAAGATGAATATATTGATACTATCTGGCCTGAAACCCTATGCCATTATTTTCCTTCTAAAAGAATAAATGGTCCACTGTTGTAATGGCATATCTCTGTAGCATGGTGGTAGTGTGTCTGCCTGACATAAGAACTTCCCAGTGCAAATCTTGATCATGGTGAGTTATCGGGATAACACTTTCTCTGGTTTTCTGTTGTCTTGAAAGTTAATTATCACTTAACTCTAAGCTCAATGGACCATGGGCTCATTTTAACATCATTTTATTGATTGTCCTATATGATTTACGTTACAGAACATTAAAATAAGTGATCCAAATTTATGGCGTACTGTCATTAGAAACTGGTACTGCAAATATTATTAGGCTGAACCCTGCCAAAAATATGCACGTTTCACTTGTGAACATATGTTCTCTATAAAATTATGTTAAATGTAAATATTAGTGTAAATATTACTCACTGTGTCATGTCAAGTTCACAGGTTGAAAATGAAGCAAGAGTTGTTTCAAAACCAGTCCCAAAGGATTATAAATAAGGTAAGTAATAGTGAAATTGTGTTGCTAAAGTGTCTTCAAGAAATGAAAAAGGTGGATAGTGTTTTTTCTTGGAAAGAAATTAAAATGTTCACAGTACAACTGTTCCTTTGCTTGGCTATTCCCTAATTCTTCACACACTCCATTGAGGTTGGTTTTCAAATGCTAGGCTTTGGCAATGAAGCCATTAGCTCTCTTGCTCTCCAATATTTCTGTGTAGTGGGTCCGGCAGGTAGGTCTTCACAGGTTAAAAGATGTTCTTCAGTCATTTCCTCTTCTGTGTTGCACAGAGGACAATTTGGACTTGTATAAATTCCTATGCTGTGTAAGTGTTTGGTCAAATAATCATGTTCCATAAGTAATCTAAAATTTGCTACTGCAGCTTTACGTCGGATATCTGGATTTTTAATTAAAATGTTCTGTTTTTTATCTTTGGCTTTGTTAGATATTGATTGGTTTTGTTTGTTTTTATATTTGCTTTTGATTAATCTTTTTATGGATGTAAAGCGTAAGTTTTTACTTTTGTTCTGAATTAAATTTGCACCTTTTGGCAAGAAAATCAGCTGATTCATTTTCAGCAATTCCACAATGAGCAGGTATCCACTGTAATATAATTCTTTTCTGTAGTTTTTGAAGTTGTTGGATCATTTTGTGACATTCTTTAATTTGGATTGACCTCATTTTATATGAACTTATTGCACATAATGCTGCTGTAGAATCAGAAAGTATGACAGCATTTTTGAATTTATCTATTCTGTATAGAAAGTGTTGGAGTAAAATATGAATAACCGTTACTTCTGCATCAAAATTTGTTGTGTGGTATCCTGCTGGTTGATAGAATTAGAACAGTGCACACTTAATTCCTGCTCCTGAGCGGTTGTCCAAGTTAGATCCATCTGTGTAGATATGTAACCATTCTTCAGGTGGGTATCTATTGTTCACAGTTTCTAATGCTAGTGCTTTTAGTACAGGTTTGGAAGTTTCAGATTTTGTAACTATTTGTTCTAACTCTAATTTAATATTAATTGGTTTAAAAGTCAGTGGGTTTTCTTTGATTAAAATGTTTTCTTTAGAATTAGGAAGAGTCAGATCTGTTTTTAATTCCATAACTTTGTGTAGGAAACTTGTTTGTGTTTTCATCTTGATTGGTTGTAGTAATCTTTTCTCCCATTTTGATGTTTTTAACCGCAACATTTTTTCATGTTTTATTAGTGCCTGCTCCTCTAAATATAGATGCATTGGATAGTTCCGAGTTAAGGCTTGCATTGCCGTGATTGGAGTTATTAGTCGCAGGGCCTTATTTTGGCGTACTTTTAGGTGATTTATGTTAGAACTGTTTGCTGTGATTATTACCTCTGCATTATAAAGAAGTATTGGCTTGATGAATGTTTTGTATGGGGTGTTCAGTGTCTCCCAATTACTGCCCCACTTGACTCTAGCTAATCTTTTTAAAATTCAGTACTTTTTTGTTGATTTGTTTACTACTACTTCAATATGATGTCTCAAATATGAAACAAAATCTTTAGGAACAATTTTTGATTCAAAATTATCTCGGAGACACCTATGAGGTTGTGAGTTTATTGATTTGACAGCCACAATCCACACCACAACAGAATAACTTGTTTATCCTGTCTCTATCATTTATTGAAATGTAAGGTAGTTTCATTTATATCCAAGCAAACTCGTGGAAATTTCTCATGTTACTAATAATGGTTTCTTTTTCCACAGACAGGCTAGTGAACTGTTCGAAAGCAAGAACTGTAGTAAAATGGATATCAAAAAAGAAATCAAAGAAGAGTATAGTTTCCTGGAACTTTGCTCACAGAATGAGGAAGACTGTTGTTCCAAAAACTATTTAAAGAAAGTTAAGAGTGAAAGTGTGACAAGGGGCAGTAACTGTGATACAGATATAAAACTAGAAATTGAAGAAGCCAAACTTTCCAACTCTTGTTTACAGAATGAACTTTTTTCAGAGTACCATGTTATGACATGTAATGAAAACCTCCAAAACTGTGAAATTGAATCTAAGATAGAAATTAAACAAGAAGAATGGTCGTTACAAACAACTTTGACTAAAACTCAGGATATTTGTGAAGATAGTAAGGTAAGTTCTGCAGAAAAAGTGCATCACAATTCTTGTTTTCTTTAATAGTCTCCAATGTGCAATACTATCATATGATTAATAAGTGCATACTATAGAAAGAAAGAATTAGTAAGAAAGAAAATAGAATTAATAATGATTTTGTATTAAATTACAGTGCTAATAGCAGTTTTGCATTTTCAAATTAGTATTTTCAAATACTTTTAGGTCGGTTTTATCAGACTACGTCACTGCAGCATTACTAATAACACTGGTGAACAAAATGAGGGCGAATTCATCACCAATACAAAACCACTATTCTGTAGTATTTTTTCCTGCTGATTTCAAATATCTGTTTGGTGTTGCTGTAGCCTATCACATTTCAGAGAGCTTTGGTCAGAAGCATGTGACAATACCAGAAGCTGGGATAGCAATTTGCTATACATTCAGTGTCGTGGTAAAAGCACTTTGACGTGAGATTCTCTGTAAGGAAATAAAGGTGAGATTGAAGGAAATGTATCTTCAGTGACATTCAGTGTAAGCATCCAAAAGCTTCTTTACTTCAGTTTTATAATCAGGAAATCTCATGCAAAGCCATTTAATGATTTGTTCATGGTTTGTTTGTGTTCCTGAACTTGCATTGAACAAAGTGCTCAGCAAAGCGCAACTGTCTCTCAAGTATGGGAGACAGCAGTACTTAATCTTTGTGAAGATAAGTCTCAAAAAACAAATCATGTTATTTATAAGTGAATTGGTCTGTTACAGGATGGAACTGATCAAGACTGTTATTCCATAAAACAACCAAGGTAAGTTCTTTTGATAATTTAGTGTCTACCAATTATTTATTTTTATTTTTCTCCATATCACTTGTTTGTTTTAGATATGTAACTGTTCTGTGATCGTAAGTAATATAACACAGTTGTTTTATCAAGTTCTATCAGCGCCTCTACTCAAAACACATTGTCATAGTCTCTGTTAGTATTAATTATGGATTAACAAACATAGACTTTCATTTTCGGCTCTTGTTCAGTAGAAGATTCCAGGCTGTAATGCCGTGGTCCACTGGTTTCTTCATCTCTATCCCAGACGTTTCGCTTGCAACTGCAGCATCATCTGTGGCATATAAAAGTACTCCTTGTGCTCTTTGAAGCTACACATCCTAGGTATCATTTGACCAGCACTAAACCAACTGTTTCACCAGACCAACGATCTTAGGGGACCTGTGCTGGAATTCAAATTGTAGAATTGTTGCTTCTAGTTCCGGCGCTCAGTAACCCCATAAAAATGCTCCTCCACTGGTTGCTTGCCAGATGGATTGGATACCAACACAATTGAATCAGAACACAAAGAAAGGATATGGGAGTAGGTTTGATATTAATCTCAGAAACTATTTGTAGTTGATTTATTAAATTTAAAGGGAGTTGATTAATGACACTAAACAGTAAGGTTTGCTTAGTGTCATTAATCGACTCCCTTTAAATATAATTTATTATAACAACACTGTTTTCAACACTTCCAAGAAAGGAATTATTTGTATTTATTAACTTTAAAGAGAGTCAATTAAAGACACTAGACAACACTTACTTTTAAATTTTTCCGGAACATGTTTCAGAGGCTTTGCCTCTATCATCGGCCGGCTCTCGAGGCAAAGCCTCTGAAACATGTTCCGGAAAAATTTAAAAGTAAGTGTTGTCTAGTGTCTTTAATCGACTCTCTTTAAAGTTAATTTATCATAACAACACTGTTTTCAACACTTCCAAGAAAGGAATTGAATTATTTGTAGTTTGTTTATTAATACTCATCAGTTACTTGTTTATATTAATGAGAGACTAGATACAAACGCATTCGCCTCCATTTTCAATCTCTTTCCAACTGGTTTGATATTTCTTCTGTAGTACCATGGCAACAATTTTCTGGACCAGATTATCACAGACAGATGTGTAGATAAGGGCACCCAACTGCATGGCCATCAGTACCCTAGATTATCACAGTTATTGAGGTTTTTTTTTGTTTTGTATTTTACGTCCATATATCTTGCCTCAGTAGCGTACATGGTAGCGTGTCTGCCTCACGTTGAAACCCCGAGTTCAAGTCTCGGTCAGGGTGAGTTACCTGGTTAAGGCTTTTTCCAGGGTCTTCCCTTATTGTGAAAGACGAATGTCTGGTAGCTCTAACCTGGGCCCATTTGAGCATCATTTCACCTATTCCATTCGTCTATTATGACTTAACGTTGGAGGGTGTAAATTACAAAAAAAAATGGGATCAGATTAGATTGATTTGCTTTCAGTAGGTTCACTTGTAGCCAGAGAAGGCTGTGAACAGTGAACATGTCCAGAGGTATAAAGTGTAATAGCATATATATGTACAAAAGTTAACATAAGACACATATTATAATACACAGGCAATAGGAACAACAATATGGAAAACAAAGCAGAGATAATTATATATGATACAAAATGAAACACTTTTTAAACCAGCTTTCACTTGGCTTATGCCAGTACGTCTCAACCTTTTTGCAATGGATACCATTCTTGTTATTTATTAAATACATATATATTAAAAATAAACTTTCAACTTGCATCAAATATTTATAAGTAAAGCTTTGTCATTGGAACAGTTAGCTACTACTTATAGAGCTACAGAAGCATTATCAGGATAATTTGTCATTCAGATAATCTTGTACAGAATAAAAAGATTTTGAGCAAAGGTACTCTCTAACAGCTTTTTGAAAAGCACCGAAATTATAAACTTTTTCTTTAAGAAATTAGGAAGTGCGCCAAATATTTTGATAGTTTCATAATACACACCTTTCTGAAAGCAAGAAAGTTTAGCACTGGTATAATGGATATTATACTTTTGTCTAGTGTTTATTTTGTGAATTACATTATTTGTTGCAAATAAGGCACGATTGCATACAAAGAATTTTAGGATCGAGAATATATACATGCAAGGAAGCGTTAATATCTTCAATCTTGTAAAACGATCTTAACAGGCGCATGTGTTGTGGGTGTTAGTAATGATTCTTATAACCCTCTTTTGCATAAGAAATATTTTTTTACTTTCTACTGAGTTGCCCATATAAATAACATGGATACTCAGTTATATCACTTTACCATTCTGAAGTGATTTGTAACACTAGTAACAAAACAGTAGAGTGCAACATATACAATGATCGCAGAAACAGCTTTGTATTTAGTAAAATCTGCCATCTTGGTTGAAACAGTGCGTACATACTGAATATTTCCTTAACAGGGGCCGCACACATAGTTCTTACACTTTATACACATATTCTTGGTTTTATTAGGACCTTTGCAGCCTCCGCTTTGGCATGTTTTATGTGCCGTCCCTTGTTTGGTGACTCCAATAATTACATAGGTTCGTCTTTTCCTTGACAGCATATGTTGAGAAGAGAGTCCTTCTGCTGGCTTTACAAAAAGCCTTGCCTGCTTACTTTCACTCCTGTGACATTCTGATATAGGAACCATGCATTGATACCAGCAAAGTCCAGTACATTGAAGAAAATATGCATTGGTCACCGCCGGCAACTAAGCTTGACTGTGTATAGGTAACACATTTGATCCAGAATACCAAGCCGCATTTTGTGGAGTTGGAGAAGCTCGAAGTTTCTTGTGTGTTCCTTGATCCACATCGACAGACTGATACATTGAACTTAGCAGGACATTCCTCTTTGCCTTTCCGTGCCACGACATGATGGTAGTATCATCAGATCTATACAAGATCTTGTCATACAAACATGCAGCGATAGATTTTGCAGAAGGAGGAAAGTCTCTCCATGTTTTCTTTACTGTGTCCACCATAATTATATTCTTCCATTTCAACTAATCAGCAAGATTTTGTGATAAGTAACATTCCTTCCTTTTGAAATGAAAGGTTGCATAGGTCGTGTAAGATGATCTGGTACTGAAATGTTAAGTGGTCGTTCATCATGTTTTCCTAAATAAGGAAACTCAGTTACCATAAACTTTGTTCCAGAATCTTTAGCTAGCCAAAACTTTACACCAAACTTATCCAGTTTATTACTCATACACTGAGTAGAGCGACATCAAGCCTTGCATGAATACAGCTACTCATCTATAGTAATAACTGCACCTGGATTGTAGCTGAATTTGCAGTTATATACAAAAGGGCTCCAGATTGGAGTGACCACTGCAAAGCCATCTGTCTTCAGTCTTTCCTCACGTGTATGTTTCTCATGTAATCTCAGGACCTTCATGATTTCAATAAAATTGTTCCTTCCCATAACATGAGAGAAAACTGGAGGTCTCCACTCCTTTGACCACAGAAATTTTCAGGGAAAGTACTTCACTCAATACTGTCCACGGGCAAACAATATGGCTATAGCTACTAAAATTAGGCAAGTGAGTCAACCTTGTATATACTTTTCTCCACTTACAAGTATATACAAGGTTGACTCACTTGCCTAATTTTAGTAACAATGGCACTCCACTTTCTGAAATACTTCAGAAGCTGCTTCTATAGCCAACTATATAGCTATAGCTGGTCTAGCTCAAGAGTCCAAGAATTGTCCTGAAGTTCTTGACGTGGCCGTATCTCAGTTCAGTTTTTATATTCTGGATTGTCCTGAAGTTCTTGACGTGGCCGTATCTCAGTTCATTTTTTATATTCTGGACAACATTAGCATCCATCAATACTCGCCATGCACTGGTATAGTTTCCCCTCCCTATCAATTTCCTTGTGTAATTAGTAGGACCTGGCCTTTCTGTCAGTACATTGTGATGCCCACATCTGCTAGGTTTATTTTCCGGTTCAATTCTTTTCCACATTGCACCATTAACAGCAGACTTGTTATTTTTCCACAGCTGGAAATTTTATTTCTTGTGGAGCATGATGTCCTAAATTGAATCTGTATCTCTTGCATGGGACAAGATCATGTAGTTCTGCAGCAGCGTGGTAATTTGTCTGTTCCTGTACAGGTTCTTCAATCATTGTTTTATCACTGCCTGATTCCGATGATTCGCTTTTATCTGGTTGATGAGGAATATATTTGACATCGTCAACATTATCGGATAACTTATCATCACTAAATAAATTCTCTCCTTCTTACTCATAGTCTGGTAAACTATGGAAATAATTCATCATTTCATCTTCTCGAAAATAGTTACGGTGGTAATTATGATGTGACATGGCAATTATATAGTATGGCCTCAAAATTAGTTTACCATTCACTATACTAACACAACCTTGGATTATTTTCAAACTTTATTGTTATCATTGTTAGTTATGACACATCTACTCTAGCACTGAACTGGGCTACAACAATAACTGAAAGCCGTGGATAACTTTTGAATACATTATTACCACTATTTAGTTACAACACAAGTGAAATAATTGCACCGGTCAACATGACCGGCTATGGTTCTTTAAGGTAAAAACCATGTATAATGTTTTTAAAACCTGCTATAAAAACTTAAACATATTAGGGAATCACCCTTGCTCTATTTCGTTAAAAGTAATGAAATATTGAAGTGATAATCACAGTAACTCAATGTATATACTTTTCTAAAGAACAGTAACTGGTCAAAATGACCAGTACAGTCCTTCTAGTGTTGACCAAGATAATGTTTTAAAATAGATGAACAACACTGTCTTATAATTCCTTTCTTGGAAGTGTTGAAAAGTGTTGTTATGATAAATTAACTTTAAAGGGAGTCGATCAATGACACCAGACAACACTTACTTTCAAACTTTTCCGGAACATGTTTCTGAGGCTTTGGCTCTATCATCAGCCGGCCCTCGACTGGTTCTCATTGTTGTAGTTGACGATATTTTGTCACAGGTCTCCTCTGGTGGCGGTTCAAGGAACTTGCTGAACAAATCTTTCTGGGGGATGTCGAAATTGAATACTTTGTTCCTATTTTTTGAAATGAAGATTTGTTCCCATGTGGATAGTTCTTGTTTTCCTGATGTATGTTTTAGTAGTTTTGGTTCTGGATTTATGTTGTGGTTTTTTTTCCAAAAATGTGTGGCAACTGCTGATTTTTCTAATTTTTTATATTTTATGTTTCTAAAGTGTTCCTTTGCTCTTGTTTCTAAATTTCTTTTGGTTTTTCCAATATAAATTTGACTACAGTCATTGCATTCAATTTGATATGTACAAGATTGTTTGTTAGATGGAATGGCATCTTTGATGTTTGAGCAAATTAGATTTTTTAAGGAGAAATGGTTGACTGGTGCTAGTTGAATGTTTTCTTTTTGAAGACTTTTTTGAATTTATCATAGGCCCATGGATGGTAAGTGAATTGTTTGAGAATCATATTAGTTTCTGTAGCTGAGAGGGTTGTGGCTTCCTTTAGTAGCTTCTTCTTTTCTGCTAAGTTCACTTTTTTGTCCACTAATGATTTGGGAAAGTTATTTTTTTGTGCTATTTCAATTATTTTGTTGTATTCTGTTTTGTATTCTTCTGCTGTGAGAGGGATGTTTACCAGTCTGTGTGCTAAACTATTGAAGATTGCCTGTTTGTAGGATCTTGGGTTGTAGCCATTAGCTTTTATGTAGTTGTCTGTCTGTGTTGGTTTTCTGTAAATGCCAAAGTTTAGTCTGTTTTTATTCCTAATTATTTTAGATCCAGAAATGGTAAATGTTCATCTTTTTCTATTTCTACAGTGAACTTGATGCTTTTTTCTTGGATATTTAAAAGTTTTAGTGCATCACTGATGTGTTTTTTTGGTACTATCGCAAAGATGTCATCTACACATCGTTGCCACAGTTTGAACATCCAAGGGAAACCTTTGTTGATCCTTATTTCTAATGCACTCATGTACAGATCGGCCAGGAAGGATGATCGGGGGTTGCCCATTGCTAACCCTGAAGTTTGGTGGAAATATTTTGTTTGAAACTGGAAGAAATTTTGTTCTATGCATATTTTGGTTAGTTCGATGTAGTATGAAATTTCAGGTGATGCCATTCCAAGTGATTTGAGCCATTTTTCTATCAACGGTGGGGGTCGATTAACTGGTATGCTGGGAAACAGTGATTTAACATCAAACGAGACTAGTGTGTCCTCTTTTAGTTCAGTATCCTTAATGTGTTCTATAAGTTCATAGGTGTTTTTGATGCTTAGGCTGTCGAATTTTGGAAATGAGTTGAATTTGTTTGTTAGCCACTTTGCAAGTTTGTATGTTGGTGAATTTATACTGCTAACTATAGGTCTCATTGTTATGGATGGTTTGTGTATTTTGGGTAAGCCATAAAGTCTAGGTAAGGTTGGGTTATCCGGTTTAACTGTATATTTGTTTGGTATTATGCTTGATTTTGCTATTGTTTTTCCAAATGTATGCAAGTTTTTAGAGGAATATTTGTTAATGATTTCATATTCATTGTCAGTTAGCATTTTTTTCATTTTTCCAATATAATCTGATTTTTCCATTATGACGATCTTGTTGCTTTTATGTAAATAACGAACGTCTTTCTGTTTCAAAGAATGTATAGTATTATGTTTTCTCTTCTGAAAGGATCTGTTCTTTACTTCCTCCAAAATATTTTCACAATGGCCTTTTACTGAATTTTGTATGGATACTGGTAGAATATGTGTCGAAATGTTGATATCTGCAATGTAGTCTTCAATTTTGTTTGAGAAACTGACCCATGTTTTTAATCCATTATTTAAAAGACCCAATTCTTTTTTGGAGAAATGTTGCTTAGATAGGTTTACAGCGTTTTCAAAGATTTGCGTGCTCGATTTTGCGTTTACGCAACTTATTTTACTATTGTATTTAGCATGTGTGACGATTGCTGATCCACATACGTTGATATTCCCGATGTTTTTAAACTTTTTCCCAGTATGATTTCGGTGTGAAGACATGTTGCACAGATTGGCCAGTTTGTATTTAAGTCGTACGGTTTTTTCTCTCATTTTCTTCTTAGGACTGCCAAATAATTATGTTCAAAGTTTTACCACGTCACGTTTCCCAGCGCTTTCGTATAAACTGAATAAAATTTGTAAAGTTTTAATTCTATATCAAAAATTTGGAAACGTGATATGGGAAAACTTTGAACATAAGTCCTAAGAAGAAAATGAGAGAAAAAACCGTAGGACTTAAATAATAACTGGCCAATCTGTGCAACATGTCTTCACACCGAAATCATACCGGGAAAAAGTTTAAAAACATCGGGAATATCAACGTATGTGGATCAGCAATCATCACACACGCTAAATACAATAGTAAAATAAGTTGCGTAAACGCAAAATCGAGCTCGCAAATCTTTGAAAACATCGTAAACCTATCTAAGCAACATTTCTCCAAAAAAGAATTGGGTCTTTTAAATAATGGATTAAAAACATGGGTCAGTTTCTCAAAAAAATTGAAGACTACATTGCAAATATCAAAATTTCGACACAAGTTCTACCAGTATCCATACAAAATTCAGTAAAAAGCCATTGTGAAAATATTTTGGAGGAAGTAAAGAACAGATCCTTTCAGAAGAGAAAACATAATACTATACATTCTTTGAAACAGAAAGACGTTCGTTATTTACACAAAAGCAACAAGATCGTCATAATGGAAAAATCAGATTATATTGGAAAAATGAAAAAAATGCTAACTGACAATGAATATGAAATCATTAACAAAAATCCTCTAAAAATTGCAGTCATTTGAAAAAACAATAGCAAAATCAAGCATAATACCAAACAAATATACAGTTAAACCGGATAACCCAACCTTACCTAGACTTTATGGCTTACCCAAAATACACAAACCATCCATAACAATGAGACCTATAGTTAGCAGTATAAATTCACCAACATACAAACTTGCAAAGTGGCTAACAAACAAATTCAACTCATTTCCAAAATTCGACAGCCTAAGCATCAAAAACACCTATGAACTTAACACATTAAGGATACTGAACTAAAAGAAGAGAACACACTAGTCTCGTTTGATGTTAAATCACTGTTTCCCAGCATACCAGTTAATCAACTACCACCGTTGATAGAAAAATGGCTCAAATCACTTGGAATGGCATCACCTGAAATTTCAGATTACATCGAACTAACCAAATTATGCATAGAGCAAAATTTCATCCAGTTTCAAACAAAATATTTCCACCAAACTTCAGGGTTAGCAATGGGCAACCCCCGATCACCCTTCCTGGCCGATCTGTACATGAGTGCATTAGAAATAAGGATCAACAAAGGTTTCCCTTGGATGTTCAAACTCTGGCAACGATATGTAGATGACATCTTTGCAATAGTACCGAAAAACACATCAGTGGTGCACTAAAACTTTTAAATATCCAAGAAAAAAGCATCAAGTTCACTGTAGAAATAGAAAAAGATGAGCATTTACCATTTTTGGATCTAAAAATAATTAGGAATAAAAACAGACTAAACTTTGGCATTTACAGAAAACCAACACAGACAGACAACTACATAAAAGCTAATGGCTACAACCCAAGATCCCACAAACAGGCAATCTTCAGTAGTTTAGCACACAGACTGGTAAACATCCCTCTCACAGCAGAAGAATACAAAACAGAATACAACAAAATAATTGAAATAGCACAAAAAATAACTTTCCCAAATCATTAGTGGACAAAAAAGTGAACTTAGCAAAAAAGAAGAAGCTACTAAAGGAAACCACAACCCTCTCAGCTACAGAAACTAATATGAGTCTCAAAAAATTCACTTACCATCCATGGGCCTATGATAAATTCAAAAAAGTCTTCAAAAACAAAACATTCAACTAGCACCAGTCAACCATTTCTCCTTAAAAAACCTAATTTGCTCAAACATCAAAGATGCCATTCCATCTAACAAAAAATCTGATACATATCAAATTGAATGCAATGACTGTAGTCAAATTTATATTGGAAAAACCAAAAGAAATTTAGAAACAAGAGCAAAGGAACACTTTAGAAACACAAAATATAAAAAATTAGAAAAATCAGCAGTTGCCACACATTTTGGGAAAAAACCACAACATAAATCCAGAACCAAAACTACTAAAACATACATCAGGAAAACAAGAACTATCCACATGGGAACAAATCTTCATTTCAAAAAATAGTAACAAACTATTCAATTTCGACATCCCCCAGAAAGATTTGTTCAGCAAGTTCCTTGAACCGCCACCAGAGGAGACCTGTGACAAAATATCGTCAACTACACCAATGAGAACAGTCGAGGGCCGGCTGATGATAGAGGCAAGCCTCAGAAACATGTTCCAGAAAAGTTTGAAAGTAAGTGTTGTTTGGTGTCATTGATCAACTCTCTTTGAAGTTAATACTGTCTTAGTTCTATTACAATGTTTCAAATTAGTATTACCATATCACTGATGATTGAACACATTATAACTGCACATGCTGCTTTACTCAAATTATTTTCTCATTTCTCTGTTCTGTTATTTAATGATTACATTATTTTCAAATTTCAGTGTCTACAAAGTGGATGTTTCCAGTTATACATCAGAATTAATCTTCAACGAATCCTTGCAAAATGATGTAAACTTCAGTATGATAAAGAATAGTCCTGAAGATGAAAGTAAATGTCAAGTCCAGGAAAGTCATAATATAAATGTGTCTTCAATGGAATCAAATGTTCACTTAGAAACACACGATGCAAAAATTGTCAGCATTTCTGAGCAGAGCAACTCACAAAATATCAATAAAGTGTACTCTACATCAGTCAACAGCCAGCAGTACAGAGAGTCCTACAAATGCGACACTTCTGATAAACATTGTAATTATTCTTCCCATTTAGCAAACCGCATTTGGGATAATGCTAGTAAAGAAGCAAATAAGTGTGATGCTAGGGACAAAGGTTTGAATCATTCATCAGATCTTGAAAAACATAAATTGATTCGTGTGGACGAAAATCCATGCAGGTGTGACATTTGTAATATCACTTTTACTGATTTGGCATGTTTGAAAACACACAGATTGATTCATGATGACCTAAAGGTCCACGAATGTGAAATATGTAACAAGAGATTTACTCGGTTATCAGGTTTGGAAATGCACAAATTGATTCATGATGGCATAAAGCCACACAAATGTGACATTTGCAATAAGGAGTTTACTCAATCATCAGGTTTGAAAACACACAAATTGATTCATGATGCCATAAAGCCACACAAATGTGATGTTTGTAATAAGCAGTTTACTCAGTCATCAGGTTTGAAAATACACAAATTGATTCATGATGGCATAAAACCACACAAGTGTGACATTTGTAATAAGGGGTTTACTCAATCATCAGGTTTGAAAACACATAAAATGATTCATGATGGTATAAAACCACACAAATGTGACATTTGTAATAAGGGGTTTACTAGCTCATCAGGTTTGAAAACACACAAATTGACTCATGACACCATAAAACCATATATGTGTGACATTTGTAATAAGGGGTTTACTCAGTTAGCAACTTTGAAAGCACACAAATTAATTCATGACGGCATTAAACCACACAATTGTGACATTTGTAATAAAGCGTTTACTCAGTTTTCAGGTTTAAAAACACACAAATTAGTTCATGAGGGCATAAAGCCACACAAATGTGACATTTGTAATAAGCGGTTTACTTGGTTATCAGGTTTAGAAAAGCACAAAGTGATTCATGATGGTATAACTCCACATAAATGTGAAATTTGTAGAAAGGAGTTTACTCAGCCACAGGATTTGAAAATACACAAATTGTTTCATGAGAGCATAAAGCGACACAAATGCGACATGTGTAATAAGTGGTTTACTGACTTAAGAGGTTTGAAGAAACACAAATTGATTCATGATGGCATAAAGCCACACAAATGTGACATTTGTAATAAGCAGTTTACTCAGTCACACCACTTGAAAAAACACAAATTAATTCATAAGCGCACTTAGCTCTACATGTGTATGACATGTAGCAAGACTAGATTATATAACTTTGAAGTACTTAAGTTTATACTCTAGAGTACAGTCATACAAGTATATTTCGAACAAGTTTGTGAAATCAAATATTTAAACAGAATATAATAATTTGTTTCAAACTTTACTTATGTTTTGAAGAAATTATAAATTTCTCATAACACTCGGGACTTGTTCTGCAAGTGTATTATCAGCATCTTCAGCTAAGGTGTTCTTTTCATTTGTCATTGACACTGCTGTTAAGTGATGAATATTTTTGTCTTTGTCACCAACCGCTGAAAGTAGCATAAATTTATTGACACAATCTGTTACTGTTATTTCAAAATTCTTCAGGCTATTCCTGAGGTCACTACCTATCTGCCAGTACTACCAAAATCTGAAAACAAAACAAACCTAAAGACAGAATGGATTGTTCGTATTTCCAAATTCATTATGAGATTTTTATTTTTTAAAATACATATTTTATCCCAAATCATTAAATCTACCGGATAATGGATTCTGTCTTCAGGTTTGTTTTGTTTTCTGATTTTGGTAGTACTGGCAGAAATGTAATGACCTATAGTGATCGCAACATTGGCAACGAGATTGTTTTCCACTGTAAATGAGCCTAACTCAAATGAGCCTAATAAGTTACATTTTGACACATGCACTTCTCCATCATCTCTAACAACAACAACCGATCATAATGACCAATCCATCGATCTCACAAAGGCACACAAATTTATATCCCTCCATATTTACTATTTGTTCTGTAATCCACATTTCCTGTATTTTACTGCGTTAATAATGCACCTTTTCACACCAAGCACCTATTTCCAGAATTTTTAATTGCCTTTCTTTAAATGTCACCTACCATCGTGGAATTGTAAAACCGAAGATTCATAACACACTTCCCTTTCTAACTTTCTGTTTCCATCCTGAAAGAAATGTAAAAGTTTTCAGTTTGGTCTTGATTCTAAGCTTCCTGCCCATGTAACTACCTATAGGTAAAACTGCTATTGCCCACTCACCTCCCTATCGGTGGCAGCTCGTAGGCATTTTTCTTCTAAGTTGTGAAGATGCTTGTAATGAAAGTAAAGTGTGATTATACTTTTTAAAGCAGGTCACCATTAGTTGCATTGCCAAAACCACTATACATTTAAACATCGGGTAACTAATAATGAGAGGTAAAATAGAACTTAACAAGTGCTAATATTACTTGTACAAAATATGGGCATGTCAGCTCTTCTAAGCTGTAAACATTTCAATCACTCTGTTGAAGTTAGGGATTTCACCAATTTCCTCATTGTGAATGAAACTTGGCAGTCTCTGTAGCACCTTGCTCAGGTTGTCGAGATGGTTTTCGAATGTCTTGCTGACGATGATGTCCAGGTATAGCAGGCAGGCGTCATAAGTCAGTCCTCTCATTACTGACTCCATCAAGCGTTGGAAGGTAGCTGGTGCATTGCAGAGAGCAAAGGGTATATCTGTGAACTGCCAAAGACCTTGACCTGTCGAGAATGTGGTCTTCTCGTTGTCACTCGGGTCTCGAGCCAGCTGCCAGTAACCCGACTTTAGGGCCAGGGTCGAGAACCACTATGCACCAGCAAGCGTGTCCAGGGTGCCGTCAATCTGGAATAAGGGGAAGCTGTCCTTCCTGGTGACAGCATTCAGCTTCCTGTAGTCCCCGCAGAAGCGTATCTCGCCGTTCTTCGTCACTGGGACTGCGGGGTAACTCCAGGGGCTGTCAGGCTCTTCGACCACTACCCTGGATCTCATGTCCTCTAGCATGTCCCGTAATGCCGCTTGTTTTGCCAGCGAAATGCGTCTAGGAGGTTGCTGAACTGGTCGGATGTCTCCGATGTTGATATGTGTAGCACCCGGTCCGTGCGGCCGTAGTCGCTGTTACCTAGGCTGAAGATGAGCTGGTACATCTCAGCAGTTGTCGAACTTTTTCTAGCTGTTCTGTGGTCAGGTGGTTGGCTGCCGTCTGCAGTAGGCCTTCCAGCCTTGACCCCAGGTGTTTGTGTCGGCACCGGCTCCTGGAAGTTGTCGATTTGCTTTACGCTGACCACGGGCTTGCACGTCCCCAACTCCGTCCCAGCCTGGATGTCGTGATTGGAGTCTGAAGGGTTGTGGAGCCTCATCGGCAAATGCCCCCTGCACGGCAACAGTGTCCTGGCTACACAGAGTCTGTGCACAGGCATGTTCCGGTCCAGCAAGTTCTTTGTCCACTGGCCTTGTAAATATATTTTGCACATACGTGTTACAATTCACATCAAGACATTGATTGTTTACATGTTAAAGATTCATCCTTTCACAAAAATCGGCATTTTTACACTTGTTTGGTGAGTAAACATCGATTTTGCTCATATTATTGCATTTTGTGTTTCTTTTAAATTATTTGGATGTAATGTTATCTTATCAGTTACTCCACCTACATTGTCTTTACAATTCTGTGATTTTTTATCTATCTTAAATTCTACTTCTAATATACTTTCACCTACATATGTCAAACTGCTATACATTTAAACAAGTAGCAAATAATAAGAGATAAACTAGAACTCACGACGTGGCAGTATTACTTGTACGAAACCTGGGCACATCTGTTCTTCTGGGCCAGAAACATTTCAATCATTCTGTTGAAGATAGCGATTTAACCAATATCCTTTTTGTGAATGGAACAGACAAGGAATTAAGTATATCTTGATCTGTGGTGTTCCGATGGAAGACTTACTTCCTTTCAATGAACTTAAACTTCCGTGTCTCGGCTATTGAAACTCGAATTGCTAACTTCCAACAAACTAAACAACTGCCACTTCTGTAGCTTAGGTGTTCATGTGTGTGGCTCAATTTGAAGAGGTCCTGAGATCAAGTCCATCAGAGTTATCTGGATAAGGCTTTCCCTTACCCATTGAGTTTAATATCGGGTACCCTTAAGCACTACAAACTCGACTCATTTGAGCATCATTTCACCCTTTTATTAATCGTGCTTTATTATCTAGCCAGCTAAGGGGTATTAATATATCTCTTTCCTCTACATAACATTAAAAAGTTATAAATGTGTAATTTAAGGGGAGCATACTTTGAAAAAGAAAACTAGGAATAAGTTTCCCAGCTAATGAAGATGCATTATGAATTTGTACAATTTAATGAGGTCCTGTAAGTGGGCTTTATTAATACTTGTACAATAGATTTTTATTGTGTGCAACAGTAGTGTGCCCTTACCCTTTATTTCCTGTAATGAAACTCAATTTTTTTTCCTTTACATCTACGAGGGTTGTTTGATAAGTCTGGTAAATTTCCATGAAGGGATGGCAATTTGTTGCAGTGTCGCAATCGGTCAGCTTCATTATTCTAAAGATTGTACAGAAAATTTGAATGTGCTATTAAATAAAGTTTGTTGTTGACAGCCTACTGAACTGGTCAGTGTGATAACTGAGATTGTAAATGGAAAAACCAGTTTTGTGCTGTAATTAGACATTTTCATTTGAAGGGTTGGACTGAATTGAATGAAGACCACTGGACTCTGCACCAACATTGAAGACCATTTACTTTTTGATCAGTGAATGAATTTAAACGTGATCATTGAAGCACTCTGGTCGCCCAATTGAGGTCATTCCACTTTTTTACCATTTCCTTTAATATTCTACAATGCGATGTACAGATACCTTAAGCCCATTTTATCCAACACCATATATTTAATAGCTCGGATGCAAGATTTGTGATGGACAACATGGCGCTGGGGCGGGTTTTGTCCGGGACCTCCGGTTTCCCCCGCCATCTCATTCCAACGGTGCTCCATTTTCATGTCATGTATTGTCAGTGTCACCGCCTGCGGTGCCGTATGTAGTAAAAGCGGGCGTTAAACACTACACATTTCACATTAGCTGGAATGCAAGAGAAGTGCTATTTCCTTTTGGTAAATCTTTCGTCATATTGGTTAATATAGGAAATCTCCGAAGTGAGTAACAAGTTAAAATGGCGACCACGGCACTTTACAACTAGAACATGACCGATTTAGTTTTCATATCCCCTAGTGACGGCACAACTGAATGATACTGACCTGGGGAAAGTGTACATTTACTTTCTTGATAGTACAATTCAGGTTATGTCATGATATAATTTTCGGTATTTAGCTCTTGCTTACCAATAGGTCCTTGTGAAAATCCATTTCCTTCCTTCTTGCTGCTCATTCGCCCTCGCAGGCCTTTCAAATCTTCCGAGTTAAGAGAAATCGATGAACATTTTATTCAGCTTATTTTCGTCTCTTCGATACCGCAAAAGCTTAAATGAAAATTTAAAATTTCTTTCAAATTAGTATAGTAAGCCAACTGTAGTAATCACATCGTACACTGAGCTCAAATAAAGCACAAAATAGGCCAATATGTATATATTGATAAATTGTTTAACGCAGAATCCACAGCTAACGCTAAGGCACTTTCCTATTACTTTCACATTCTGTAAGATGTTGCTTTAAAACCGGTATATCTTATAGTCTGCGTTATACCGGATATGGTTGCTGTGACTGTCGACCACGAGGTGACACCAATCACATTTCTTTTGCTTGACATCTACGACGTGTGGCCACCACAATGTTTCTACTAGATATATCCAATGGGGCCTTAACAACTGCCTTCATTACTTCTCCCGTTCTCTGTGTCGACTTTTAGGCGATATATAGATTCATAACCAGAACGTGCATGAAACTTAACTTGAAAATACCCCGCCCTAACTCTGACACATGATCCTAAGCCTCCTGTGTTCACTGTCTTGTTCAGACGCAGTAGCCAACTGGTCAGGCTGGCAGTGGGCTGGCAGTAGCGTCTGTAAATGAAGTCCGGACAAAACAAGATGTTCTGTGTGCCAATCGCTGGTTATGACATTTTAATCAACTGTGAGCGTCATTTTGTGTTAAGAAATTCTCTAATTACTGTAAGTATTGTCTTCATATATTATTAAGCGATCAGGTTTGTGGGAAACAAAACTTTCCTTCAGTACAATCAAGCACAACAGAGAACTTGTATTTCAAATGAAGTTTAATACTGTTCAAAACCTATTTGAGATATAGGGTAAACGTATCTATCATACGGTAGAACGGGGCCAACGGTTTGTTATTTAACAATTTCTTAGTAGAATGTCAATAAAGGACTCCATTCTAATGTACTCGCGTCGAGGAGACTTTCAACTCAGATGTACTCGGCAAATATAAGGTTAGAATATACACTCTCCTGGATAATTGACGGTTTACTTTGATACTTACTGTGAAAAGCACCCTCGAGTTAAATTACGGAATAAATGCATAGACTTCAGTTGGTATTGTCACCCGAGCGTCGGAAC
The DNA here is from genome assembly GCA_030765055.1 of Mantis religiosa. Lineage (NCBI taxonomy): Eukaryota > Metazoa > Arthropoda > Insecta > Mantodea > Mantidae > Mantis > Mantis religiosa. Next base: position 2,640,767 of record CM060957.1, on the reverse strand, counting down.
ACTCTATAGACTGGGCGAGCAGCAGACGGGTCGGTGTCCGCCCCGCCCCCTCGTTTGTCTTATAGCGTTAAGAAGGGATGGCTGGGACAAAAAACATCACGGCGCCGTCTCTTTCTGTTCCACCTGTGTTCTCGAACTTACAGGATATTTCCTCTAATCTGGAACGTTCCGATCGACCCGCTGGCCCTATATAAGCAGCACGTCGAGTTAGTCAGTTCTTGGTGTAAGAATGCAGTGCTAGTGTACGACGAGAAGACTGTGTGAGAGCATCGGAAGATTGTACGTAATTATGAGTGCAAGTGAAATTGTAACGGACGAACTGGTGAATCGTAATTGTGTGCATTGCGTAATTGGCAAGAGTTTAACTGTAAGTCGGTGGAAATAAAGAACATTTTCGAGTGGTGTAATTGGGCTTTTCATTTCACGAACCCACAAAGTCACAATTGGTGTCAGAAGTGCGACATAACACAATGGAGGCAGCATTAGAAAAGATTTTAGCGGAACTGAAAGAAATGAAGACGGCAAATGAAAACCTCGCTGCAAAAACAGAAGCGGCAAATAACAGCCTGGCCGCGAAGCTGGAGACTACAAATGACAACCTGGCCGCGGAACTGAAACAAATGAAGACGGCCAACGACAACATCACCGGGAAGATGGAAGAAATGAAGGCCGAATTAACAACAAAAACAGAAGCGGCAAATAACAACCTGGCCGCAAAGCTGGAAGAAATGAAGACGGCTAACGATAACCTCACGGAGAAGATGGAAGAAATGAAGGTTGCGAACAAGGCCCTCGCCGCGAAATTGGAGGAACGGTTGGCCGGCGTGAGAGATGACGTCACGAATCTGGGCAAGCGGATGGGTCAAGTAGACGACCGCCTTAATGATTTAGAGGAAAAGGCCGATAACATCGCAAAACCCCTCACCCGCCTGACGGAGGAACACCGGCCTTATGTGTGGACAGAGGACGCCGAAAACGCTTTCCAGCACCTAAAGGAGACCCTGTGCAGTGCTCCAATGTTGGGTTTCCCACAACCGGGTGGCGCCTTCATTGTGGACACCGACGCTAGCGACCATTGCATAGGAGGTGTCCTATCGCAGATCCAGGACGGCCATGAGCGGGTGATAGCCTACTACAGCAAGACGCTATCCAAGGCAGAGAAGAACTACTGCGTCACCCGACGAGAATTATTGGCGGTAGTAAAGTCCGTGGAGCACTTCCGTAAGCACCTGTACGGTCAGCCATTCCACCTGAGGACTGACCATTCCGCCCTAACCTGGCTATTGAGCTTTAAGAACCTGGAAGGCCAGACGGCACGTTGGGTCCAGAGGCTGCAGGAGTACGACTTCACCTCGGAACATCGTAGAGGGAAGAGCCACGGTAACGCAGACGCCATGTCCCGAAGACCCTGTCCAGTAGAGTGCGGCCAGTGCACAAGAGTGGAAGAGAAGGAGCGTGCCGCAGCAGTCCGAGTAGTTGTGGCAGTGCCTGCGGACGGCTGGGATAGCGCAGGCCTGAGGAGGGAGCAGCTGGCGGACGCAGACTTGGGGCCACTCTTGAGGGAAGTGGAGGCAGGGACAAGACCAACCTGGGAGGACATCGCACCAAGGGGCGCCACCTACAAGTCGTACTGGGCCCAATGGGACTCGCTGAAGAACAGAGAGGGCGTGCTGTTCCGGGTATGGGAGTCACCCGATGGGAAGGCACAGAGAGAACAGTTGGTACTTCCCCGGAGTAAGGTCCCGGAAGTCTTGGAGAAAGTGCACGCCGGTACTTCAGGAGGACACCTGGGAGCGAACCGAATGATTCACAAACTATGGCAGCGCTACTACTGGCTGAGACTCCGAGCAGATGCTGGTGGTACACCTGGACCGCCTGGCACGCTACGATGGTGCTGTTCGGGACGACCAGCTTTGAGGAGGGAGCAGTGTCACCCGAGCGTCGGAACACCCTATAGACTGGGCGAGCAGCAGACGGGTCGGTGTTCGCCCCGCCCCCTCGTTTGTCTTATAGCGTTAAGAAGGAATGGCTGGGACAAAAAACATCACGGCGCCGTCTCTTTCTGTTCCACCTGTGTTCTCGAACTTACAGGATATTTCCTCTAATCTGGAACCTTCCGATCGACCCGCTGGCCCTATATAAGCAGCACGTCGAGTTAGTCAGTCAGTCAGTTCTTGGTGTAAGAATGCAGTGCTAGTGTACGACGAGAAGACTGTGTGAGAGCATCGGAAGATTGTACGTAATTGCGAGTGCAAGTGAAATTGTAACGGACGAACTGGTGAATCGTAATTGTGTGCATTACGTAATTCTGCGTAATTGGCAAGAGTTTAACTGTAAGTCGGTGGAAATAAAGAACATTTTTGAGTGGTGTAATTGGACTTTTCATTTCACGAACCCACAAAGTCACAGTATGGAATGACGTTGCCAACTGCGGAGTACGAAATCGCTAAGACGGAGAGAAGTTGCCAACACATTATCCTTGTTTTAAACTATCGATACTGTAATGCGGAAAGAAACTGGCATGATACATGGGGTTTAGTAACCTTCAGCCACAGAATATAATAATAATAACAATAATAATAATAGGTAATAACAATAATAATACTATTGGCAATGATAAAGATATAACATGTTTTATTTTACTAAACCTCAGTATGTAGTATAATAGAGAATATAAATTGAATATTTATATACAATATAAATTATAATATAATATAGAATAATATAAAAACCCTATGTATTCAAAATCCCAAATTTTGTACATTCCACAATTTTAGCATGCTTATTTTTGCGATTTAGCCTTCCAAATGCAAGTACCTTACCTCTGAGCAGCATTATCCAAAATAAAAGAATATAAGTAAATACATATTGTATTAATACTGTGACTTTGTGGGTTTGTAGAATTAGAAGTCCAATTTGCAGATATTCAACATGTTCTTTCTTTCCATAGAAATACACTTTGGTCAACCCTTACAGTAGCAGAATTACGTAACATACACAAATACAATGCTCAAATTTACTCACAAGAGACTTCACTTTCCAAACACAGGTGTACGCAGATAATTCTCAACTTCCAGTTCAATTACCACTCTGTGTACAATGCTGTCATAAACTAGCCATGGCTTCTTGTTATACACGACACATTCGTGATTCCAGACGGTTGTGGAATATTCTCTATTAATCAAGATGTCACTAGAACTAACTAGTTATCTATGTTTTTCTGTTTCGGCTAACCTTTTATCTCCACATGGCAATATCTGTCCGTTATCTCCACATTACACTATCAGCCCCTTTGTGAGTGTCCGCCGCGCTTATCGAAACAATAGGCTCACGACAATACCGTCAAGTTTTATAGTTTTAGAAGTATATTATATTGGATGTAAATAAATAACAATGCACAGATTTTATTGGTAATAGGTCGTTCATATTCAATTTGAGAAAGTATTGCGGTTCTCTAGGAATACAAGGTACAGAACTGGAGCTTAGAATTTGTAAGGCATATGCATCACACTGATTACATCCTCTTCAGCTGTAATAAGATTGATGAAAAACAAGTGAAAGGATTGTGAGTCTTAAAACTTTACCTGGCTGGTAGCCCGAGAAAAGTTTTATGACTGTTGTCGCCAGGAAGGTTTTAAATCAAGGATTGTGAGTCTGTTTAGCATAATGACTGTGTTGTGAGGTTGCAAAGGTTTACATGAATTAAAATTTCAGGTTCAAAAGGCTTTTTCTTTTGTGTCTTGTTCTTTCTTTGTTTACTTGGTTTGATTTGCTTTACACAAAAATTCTAGCTCTGTTGCTAATTTTGTATTCCAGAGTGCTACAGCATTTAATGTAAAATTAGTTAACTGTTGATAGTTAAGTTAATTCATTGGGGGATTGTAATATGACTTAACTGAGAGCAGCAATCTACTCCATAAGCAAATATTAACTTAAAAGGCTTTACAGAGAAGCTAAATAAACACAGGACTTTCCCTAAATATGATGTGTGATCTTGGCTTCCGGTGAAGGCCGCGTCATCTTGGTCGAAATTGCCGACGTTTCGCTCATCTTGTCGTGAGCTTCTTCTGGGCTCTTGTCCGCTCTTTGTCCGGTTGCTCCCGTTTATATACCGGTTGCGAATCTCTGCTGGTCCCGCCCCTTTGTCCCCGATTGGTTGCCTGTCTGCCAATGGGATCTTGCACCGGTGTCACCGCTTTTTGTTGGTTTTGGAGATAATTAATATTGTGTTTTGCTGTCTGGTTCGATTCCTTAGGGCGTTCTCTTCCTGTGGTATTCTCTGCAACACGATGGTCTAGGGAAGAATACCACAGGAAAAGAAAGCCCTGGACAAAGGGGCGGGACCAGCAGAGATTCGCAACCGGTATATAAACGGGAGCAACCGGACAAAGAGCGGACAAGAGCCCAGAAGAAGCTCACGACAAGATGAGCGAAACGTCGGCAATTTCGACCAAGATGACGCGGCCTTCACCGGAAGCCAAGATCACACATCAAGACACAGGCCGTGGAAGCCTACGCATCCATTTCCCTAAATATATCCACCACTGTCGTGGACAAAGTATTAGGTTTTAAAATGGACAGTCCAGCATCAGATACTTTAAGATGAATATATTAATACTATCTGGACTGAAACTCTATGCCATTATTTTCCTTCTAAAGGAATAAATGGTCCACTGTTGTAATGGCATATCTCTTTAGCGTGGTGGTAGTGTGTCTGCCTGACATATAAGAACTTCCCAGTTCAAATCTTGATCATGGTGAGTTATCTGGATAAGGCTTTTTCTCAGGTTGTCTGTTATCTTGAAAGTTAATTATCACTTAACTCTAAGCTCAATGGACCATGGGCTCATTTTAACATCATTTTATTGATTGTCCTATATGATTTACATTACAGAACATTAAAATAAGTGATCCAAATTGATGGCATACTGTCATTAGAAACTGGTGCTGCAAATACTATTAGGCTGAACCCTGCTAAAAATAGGCACGTTTGAGTTGTGAACATATGTTCTCTATAAAATTATGTTAAATATTGTGACTTTGTGGTTTCGTGAAATTAAAAGTCCAGTTGCACAAACTAAAATGTTCTTTATTTCCACCGAATTACAATTGGTACACGTATCACACACAGTTATGTAACACTCGCTACTCGGCAACTTTCTGCACAACAACTCTCTCTAGAGCTGACTAAGAACTCCTCTTATACACGTACGCAGTCTTCCAGTCCATTTGCTAGCACTGTGCCCTTCACGGCTGTTCGCCAAGAACTGACTGACTCGTCCACTGCAGCCCTTAAATAGGCGGATCGCTGTGTCTGGAAGCTTTGTGGCTTGGAACAATCATCCCGATTGTTCCAGACGTCAGGAGGAAGGGAAAGAGATGGTACAGTGGCTTGTGATGCTCTTCGAACCATCCCCTCCATGAGCGCCACACAGATAAATGGGTGGGCGTGTCCTGAATGCTTCCCGTCTGGCCCCTACCTGCCAGCTGGTTCTCTCGGGAATTCCAATGTTCGGGTGACAATATAAATATTAGTGTAAATATTACTCTGTGTCAGTGTAAGGTTGACACATTGAAAATGAAGCAGAGTTGTTTCGAAACCAGTCCCAGAGGATTGTAAATAAGATAAGTAATAGAGAAATCGTGTTGCTAAAGTGTGTTGAATAAATTGATAAAAATTGGAAAGTGTGGTGTCATAGAAAGAAATTAAATATTTCTTGGCAGAATACAACTGTTCCTTTGCTTGACAGTTTACTAATTCCTCACACAGTCCATTGAGGTTGTGAATTTATTGATTTGACAGCCACAGTCCACAGCACAATGGAACAACTTGTTTATCCTGTCTGTATCATTTATTGAAATGTAAGGTATTTTCATTTATAGTGTTACGCAAACGGCGAACTCGCGATGCCCATCAATAAATGAAGGCAGGTGGAGGGAAGGCAGACAGGAGGGGTGGCTGGGTCTTCGTTTACCCCTCCTCCTACCGCTCGAAGGTGCACGAAGGTTCGAAAATGTTTTCCCCCACCATAAAGGGAGATTCGAGAAACTTCGGGGGCCGATCGATACAAGCGAGGCGACAGTCAGTTGTATGAGTGTGAGCCGGGCAAGCAGAAGTGTAGTCGCGCTGAGCGTACGTGTAAAGACGAACTGGCTTAGTTTTAGTTGTGTACATTAAATTGTAATTGTGATATTTGAATAAGGTGGAAATAAAGAACATTTTGAGTGGTGTAATTGAACTTTTTTTATTTTACGAACCCAAAAGTCACAACTGGCGTCAGAGGTGGGATAACGGCCATGGAATCGGCATTGGAAAAGCTTTTCGAAAAGATAAGCGAATTAACAGCGAAGACGGAAGCGGCAAATAACAACCTGGCCGCGGAACTGAAACAAATGAAGACGGCCAACGACAACATCGCCGAGAAGATGGAAACGGCAAACAACTTGGCCACGACAATGACCGCAAAGATGGCCGAACTGACCACAGAAATGAGGGCAGCAAACGACAGCCTGGCCACGGAGATGAAAGCGGCAAACGAGGCCCTTGCCGTGAAGTTCGAAGAGCAGCTGACCGGCGTAAAAGAGGTCACAGAGTTAGGCGAGCGCGTCGAAGACCTGGCGAGCCGCGTTGACGAGCTGGAGGGAAAGGGTGACAGCAACGCAAAGTCCCTGACCGCCATGGTGAAGGACGTCGTCGGCAGGAGGTTAAAGGATTTGAAGGTCGACGCACCGGGACGCGACACATACACCGGCGCGCGTCAAACCTCCGAAATATGACGGCGCGTCAACGTTTGAGGTCTTCCGCCGCCAATTCGACGCAGTGGCCAAGCACAACAAATGGTCACCAGAGGAGGAGGCCACACAGTTAATAGCCAGCCTCCAGGGTCGGGCCGCGGAAGTCCTAAACGCGGTACAGACAATGGCGGCGTCCAAGGACATCTGGGAGGCCCTGGAGAATCGTTTTGGGAACCACCGCTTAGCCGCAGCGTACCGCAGCCAGCTGAAGCAAGGTTGCAGCAGCCAGGGGAGACGCTGCAGGAGTTCGCCCTGGCAGTTGAACAACTGGCTAGCAAGGCCCTAGTCGACCTCCCACCAGAGTTCGTATCCCGGGAAGCTGCCTACACATTCGTTGACGGGGTCCGGGACACGGAGATTCGTCAGCGCCTAATGCTCGGCGATTATAAAACAATCCACGAGGCGCTAACGGCAGCATTAAGGATGGAGGCGGCCAAGGTAACAGCTATCCCGTCGTCGAGAACGAGGAGTGTGCGCTACGCCGGAGACAGAAGACCAGCCGAGGGACGCCGGCGAACACGAGTAAGGGCCGTCGTGGAGAGGGGTACGTCGGCGCCATCACCATCCCCTCGAGTGACACTGCGTGCCATCAGCCGAAGGATGGATGACAGCCTCATCGCGGACGGGGGGTAAGAGGAAAGCCGTGCCGCGTGCTGGTGGACACCGGGGCGGCCGTGACCATTATCAAACCTGACGTGGCGAAGGGTTTGCCGACGAGGAAGCCGAGCCGACCATACCAGCTTGTGACGGCATCGGGCGACACCTTACATGTGGAGAAGGAGGCCCTGCTGGAGCTGACCTTGGGACGGAGTGCCGTGCGTCTGTGGGTCTTCGTCCCGAAGGTGGCTGAGGAGGTGATTCTGGGACTGGATGCCCTCAGGAGCCACGAGGCGACGGTCGACGTCGGCAGGAAGGTCCTGCGGCTCATCGGGGAAGTCGTTATACTCCGTCAACCCGAAGAGCGCCTTGGAATCTGCAGAGTCGTCTTGAACGAAGACGTGGTTGTCCCCGCAAGGAGCGAGGTTGTGGTGACGGCGCGACTGGAAGGCCAGAGAACCAGCAACATGATGCTGGACCAGAAGACGCCTGTACGCGGACTGTGTGTAGCCAGGACATTGCTGCCGTGCCGAGAGGAGGTGCCAGTGAGACTGCTAAATCCAGCGGACACCGATCACGACGTCCAGGCCGGGACGGAGTTGGGAACGTGTGAGCCCGTGGTGAGCGTAACAGTAATCGACAAGGCACAGGAGCCGGTGCCGACGCAACACCTGGGGCCCCGGCTAGAAGGCTTACTGGAGAAGGCGTCGACCACCTGACCGCAGAACAACTGCTGAGGCGATACCAGCGCGTCTTCAGCCAAGGCGATAATGACTACGGCCGCACGGACAAAGTGCTTCACCGCATCGACACCGGGGATGCCCAGTCTATTCGGCAACCACATAGATGCGTTGCGCTGGCGAAGCAAGGGGCGGTACGAGACATGCTGGAGGACATGAGATCCAGGGGGGTGATTGAAGAGTCTGACAGCCCTTGGTGTTCCCCTGTAGTCTTGGTGACGAAGAAGAACGGCGAGCTACACTTCTGTGTGGACTACAGGAAGCTGAACGCTGTCACCCGGAAGGACTGCTTCCCCTTACCCCGGATTGACGACACCCTGGACACCCTAGCTGGTGCGCAGTGGTTCTCGAACCTGGACCTGAAGTCGGGCTGCTGGCAGGTAGCTCTAGATCCGAGAGACAAAGAGAAGACCGCATTCTCGACAGGCCAAGGGCTCTGGCAGTTTACAGTTATGCCCTTTGGCCTCTGTAACGCACCAGCTACCTTCCAACGCCTCATGGAGTCAGTGATGAGAGGACTGACTTACGACGCCTGCCTGCTATACCTGGACATCATTATCGTCGGTAAAACTTTTGAAGACCATCTAGAGAATCTGAGTAAGGTGCTACAGAGTTTGCAGGCGACCAACTTGAAGCTGAACGCGAAGAAGTGCAAGCTCTTCCGCAAGGAAGTGAACTACTTGGGCCACATAGTCTCAGCAACCGGAGTGGCCACGGACCCGGAGAAGACACAGGCTGTGAGAGATTGGCCTCGCCCAAAGGATAAAAAAGAATTGCGCAGTTTCCTGGGGCTGTGCAGTTATTACCGCCGCTTCATAAAGGGGTTCTCCAACATCGCAAAACCCCTCACTCGCGTGACAGAGGAACACCGGCCTTATGTGTGGACGGAGGATGCCGAAAACGCTTTCCAGCCCCTAAAGGAGACCCTGTGCGGTGCTCCAATTTTGGGTTTCCCACAACAGGGTGGCGCCTTCATTGTGGACACCGACGCCAGCGACCATTGCATTGGAGGTGTCCTATCGCAGATTCAGGACGGACATGAGCGGGTGGTAGCCTACTACAGCAAGATGCTATCCAAGGCAGAGAAGTACTACTGCGTCACCCAACGAGAATTATTGGCGGTAGTACAGACCTTGGAGCACTTCCACAACTACCTGTACGGTTAGCCATTCCACCCGAGGACTGACCATTCCGCCCTGACCTGGCTATTGAGCTTTAAGAACCTGGAAGACCATACAGCACGTTGGGTTCAGAGGCTGCAGGAGTACGACTTCACCTCGGAACATCGCAGAGGGAAGAGCCACGGTAACGCGGACGCTATGTCCCGAAGACCCTGTCCAGAAAAGTGCGGCCAATGCACAAGGGTGGAGGAGAAGGAGCGTGCCGCAGCAGTTCGAGTAGTCACGGCAGTGCCTGCGGATGGCTGGGATAACGCAGGCCTGAGGAGGGAGCAGCTGGCGGACGCAGACTTGGGGCCACTCTTGAGGGAAGTGGAGGCAGGGACGAGACCAGCCTGGGCGGACATCGCTCCGAGGAGCGCCACCTACAAGTCATATTGGGTCCAATGGGACTCGTTGAAGACCAGAGAGGGCGTGCTGTTCCGGGTATGGGAATCACCCGATGGGAAGACGCAGAGAGAACAGTTGATACTTCCCCGGAGTAAGTCCCCGGAAGTCTTGGAAGAAGTGCAAGCCGGTACTTCAGGTGGACACCTGGGAGCGAACCAAACGATTGACAAACTACTGCAGCGCTACTACTGGCTGAGGCTCCGAGCAGACGCTGAGAGATGGTGCCGTCAGTGTCACGTGTGCGCGGCGAGTCGCGGCCCCCAGACTAGGAGCCGGGGTCGCATGCAAAAGTACAATGTCGGAGCGCCATTCGAACGGATCGCCGTTGACATTGCTGGGCCGTTCCCAGTACCCGACCGAGGCAACATGTAGCTGATGCTGGTCGTGGACTACTTCACTAAGTGGCCGGAGGTGTATGCCATTCCGAACCAAGAGGCAATGACAATCACAGACTGCCTCATGGAGCAAGTGTTTTGCCGATTTGTGGTACCATTAGAGCTGCACAGTGACCAAGGCACCAATTTTGAGTCCAACCTGATGAAGGAGGCACTAGAGAGACTTGGGGTTAACAAGACCCGCACAACACCTCTATATCCCCAGTCGGATGTCATGGTCGAAAGGTATATCAACACCTTAGAGGAACACTTGAGGAAGGTCGTGGCCAGCCATCAGCGTGACTGGGACGTCAAGGTGCCACTGTTCTTGCTGGCCTGCCGCTCATCAACACACGACACCACGGGGATCACGCCAGCCAGCTTAATGTACGGCCGAGAGTTACGCCTCCCCTGTGACCTGGTTTTGGTAGCCCTCCGGGAGTGAAACAGCCAGCGACCGAGTATGTGGAGAACCTAGTGGACCACCTCCACGACATGCACGAGATGGCTCGCCAGAACATCCAGAAGGCGAGCGACCGCATGAAAACCCGATACGACAGGCAAGCCAACACCAAGCGTTCCAGCAAGGTGACGTGGTCTGGTTGTACCGCCCCAGCCGGACCAAAGGACGCTGCCCGAAGCTTCAGCAGCCATGGCAAGGACCATACCGTGTGGTGAAGAGGATTAGCGACGTGGTCTACCGCATCCAGAAGGTTCCCCGAGGAAAGATGTTGGTGGTACACCTGGATTGCCTGGCCCGCTACGATGGCGCTGTTCGGGTCGACCAGCCTTGAGGAGGGAGCAGTGTTACGCAAATGGCGAACTCCCGATGCCGATCAATAAATGAAGGCAGGTGGAGGGAGGGGAGACAGGAGGGGTGGCTGGGTCTTCGTTTACCCCTCCTACCGCTCGAAGGTGCACGGAGGTTCGAGAATGTTTTCCCCCTCCATAAAAGGAGATTCGAGAAACTTCGGGGGCCGATCGATACAAGCGAGGCGACAGTCAGTTGTGTGAGTGTGAGCCGGGCAAGCAGAAGTGTAGTCGTGCTGAGCGTACATGTAAAGACGAACTGGCTTAGTTTTAATTGTGTACATTAAATTGTAATTGTGATATTTGAATAAGGTGGAAATAAAGAACATTTTGAGTGGTGTAATTGAACTTTTTTTATTTTACGAATCCACAAAGTCGCAATATCTAAGCAAACTCCTGGAAATATCTCATGTTACTAATAATGGTTTCTTTGTCCACAGTAATGCCACTGAAGTTTAATAACTGAACTGTTCAAAAGCAAGAATTGTAGTAAAATGGATATCAAAAAGGAAATCAAAGAAGAGTATAGTTTCCTGGAACTTTGCTTACAGAATGAGGAGGACTGTTCCAAAAGCTCTTTAAAGAGAGTTAAGAGTGAAAGTGTGACAAGGGGCAGTGACTGTGATACTGATATAAAACTAGAAATTGAAGAAGCTGAACATTCCAACTCTTGTTTACAGAATGAACTTTTTTCTGAACACTGTGTTATGACATGTAATGAAAGCATCCAAAACTGTGAAATTGACTCTAAGATAGAAATTAAACAAGAAGAATGGTCGTTACAAACAACTTTGACTAAAACTCAGGATATTTGTGAAGATAGTAAGGTAAGTTCTGCAGAAAAAGTGCATCACAATTTGTTTTCTGTAATAGTCTGTAATGTGCAATACAAACATATGACTAATAAGTGAATATTGTAGAATGAAAGCCTTAGAAAGAAAGAAAATAGAACTAATAATGATTTGAAAGCCTTAGAAAGAAGGGAAATAGAATTAATATTGATTTTGTATTAAATCACACTTACAATTTCAAATTAGCATTTTTAAATATTTTGAGGTCGGTTTTATCAGACTAGATAGCTGCAGCATGACTAATAACACTCGTCAACAAAATTTAAACATATACAGATACCAATGTCTGTTCCAATATGGTCTATGTAACACATCATTATACAAAGTTCCATTTAATAACATTGTGCACATGACTGTCTCTTGTATGATTTATCTGGTAAATCCCTGTACAGCATCCAGCTTTAGTCAGAAGCATGTCACCATACCAGCAACCCGGGTAGCGATTTCCTATACATTCAATATCTTGCTGAAAGCACTTTGGCATGAGACTCTCTGTAAAGAAATAAATGTCAGATTGAAGGAAATGTATCTTCAGTGACATTCAACAGTCCATTTCACTGTAAATGTCCAAACTTCGGTACTTCAGTTTTATAATCAGGAAATTAATGCAAAGCCATTTAAAACTAGACATTACTTGTTCAAGGTTTGATAACGTAGGCATTCTCTAATAATCAGAACAGAACTGATTCTGAAGTGTCAGGAAGATTCACAGACAAATCACTGCTGTTATATCTTCATCTGTCTTGAAGTGCTAAATAACATGGTGAACAAAGTCCTCACTAATGACAGGCTTGGGTCTTTGTCCACCTTCATTATGAACATCAGTTTCAGTTCAACGACCTTTATTGACTGTTATCTGCTTTATTTTAGCAGCACTGTTGTTTGTTGATCTTATCCTACTTTTACTCAGTATTGCCATTTGTAAATTTTTGTATATTTCACCCAGCCGGTGCTACATATCTGTTAGGAAATATATTTCTAACTATTCTTCCCAACATAATCATTTTATTTCACTATACCTCATTTATATCATCATTGTAAAATTTGTAGTTGTTTATTAATATTCTGTTGTTTTGCATTTGGCATTTGTCCAAGTTGGTTCCTTTCAGCCTTGAATCATTAAAGTAATTACAAGGTCTCCTCCCTGTTAGTAATAAAAGTCTTTCCACAGTTATTACCCAACACATTACCAAGCACTACTACTAAAATAAGACCTGAAACTTTCCTGGCAATGAATACGCCCACTTTCTTCTTAGACAGCCAGCCAGGTGAAAAGATAATTAGATATCAACGTTTCGGGAGCGTGCATCTCTCCCATCATCAGGATATTTATAAAATGTTATAACCACAAATGAAACACTGGATATTACGCAACTATAAACAAAGACAAAACTCTATCCAAATTCGATTACTGAACAAAAGACTGTTTCCAGTAAATTAAATGCCAGGTCAGGAGATGGCATGAGTATAGAAAATTGTGTCAAAGAAGCGTAACTACTTAACTTGATTATCAAGCTGTATTGATCTTTGCTTCTTAATTCGACAGATTTTCATTTTTAAGACTGGTTTCCAAGAGAAGCTGAACCGAAATCCAGCATCACGATTAAGCGTGCTCCTTTCAGAGGAAATTGCCAAATCCTCCTTAATTCTCCGCTCCCAGTAACTGTTGCATTTTGCCAAGATGGCCGTCTCCCAAAAATTGTCTCTATGGTCGGTATCAAAACAATGCTCTGCCAGCCCAGACTTCTCAGGTTTCATTAAACGAATGCTCCGTTCATGTTCGATTATTACAGTAGTGACGGTCCTTGTGGTATTTCCTATATATGGTGTCCCATATTCACAGGGAATTACGTTCCTTTATGGGAAGGATACCTACCAGGAAATTAAAACCTATCAACATCTTCAAGAGAAGAACGGCAAACTGCTCAGCTCTCTCATTTCTACTGAGGTGCAGGGATGGGAAAACTATACCGAAGTTTGCCAGACTACACTATCCAATTATGAATAAGTCAACCTACAAGATCCTCAACCGTGCCAGTTCTGCACTGGTCAGAGAACGTATTAAACACGCAAGGTACTCTCTTGATTCTATTGATCGACGGCTGCTGCATTTCTTCTGGCAGCTCTTCTCTAAACTCTCTCCAATGGATTGGAATAGGGTGGACACCTGCATCTTTGCACAAGGTCAAACCATGCTTCTCCGGAGTACCAAGCAACAGATGAAGATGTTTGACTCACTGGTGCATTCCAAGGATGCCGTTCTGCCTCTACCTTCCAGCCGCATCATAGTCAACCTTATGAACCAAGAATTTTACGAACCCACTGCTTCCGTTTTATTGAAAGGTTTAAACTGCCTCTACCTTCCAGCCGCATCATAGTCAACCTTATGAACCAAGAATTTTACGAACCCACTGCTTCCGTTTTATTGAAAGGTTTAAACTTGTGCCAACTCCGAGTTATCTTCCAGTTGCTGATATCATCAGCGGGGTGGAATCCTTTATTCAGAAACTTACATTAGATAGTGGCGAAGAAATACACACTGCGTTGTCACTTACCACACTTCCTAGTCCCAGTATAAGCCGAAATGATAGTTTAGCGCGTAAAAGACTTCGGAATTATGGAAACCTGGTTGTCTTCCCGGCGGACAAGGGTAATGCCACTGTGATTCTCTCCACAGCCCAATACTTAGAGAAAATGAAGCAGCTCTTAGATGATCTGGCCTACAGGATTCTCGATAAGAATCTTACCTCTTCCATCGAATGTCGGACTGCACAACTTATTAAAAGATCCTGGCTTCAGAAATTAAGAAGGTGGTGTCACCATCGGGTTCCAGGCCTCCTAGAATGTATGGACTTCCGAAGATCCACAAACCGGACGTTTCTTTACACCCCATTGTGGATGCCAGAAGCAGCTCTACATATCGGCTGGCACGTCACCTGGCTGATCTTTTACAATCTCTGGTAGGGGATTGCCCACATCATGTGAGTAATTCCACACGGTTTGTACATACATTTATGAACATTACCATTGGCCCTTCGGATCTTCTTGTCAGCTTCGACGTGGTTCGTCTATTTACAAGAGTACCACTTCAAGAAGCCATCCAACTTCTGAAGGAGCATTTTCCGGCTGATATCATAGAACTCATCGGCCATACCCTGACGTCCACTTTCTTCTAGTTTGGTGGTACTTTCTTTGAACAAGTAGATGAAGTAGCAATGGGCTCCCCTTTGTCACCAGCTATAGCTATTTTCTATATGGAATACCTAGAACGCCCGACTTGGTAGCGTGGTGGTAGAGTATCTGCCTCATGTTCAAGAGGTCCCGAGTTCGAATCTCGGTCAGGGTGAGTTACCTGCATAATGTTTTTTCCGGAGTTTTCCCTTATCCTGAAAGATGAATATTGGGTAACTCTAAGCTCTATGGACCCTGGGATCATTTGAGCATCATTTCACCCATTCCATTCATTGTCCTATATGACGTAATGGAGGACGTAAAATTACAACAAAAAAAACACCTAGAGCATGAAATACTTGCCACAGCTCCACTTAAACCATCTCATTTCTATAGATATCTGGATGACACTTTTGTAATTTGGCCACATGGATCAGACACCTTGCCTAGCTTTCTTGCACATCTCAACAGCCTGCCACCTCAAATACAGTTTACCATAGAAGTGGAGAAGGATGGAACTCTTCCACTCCTGGACAGTCTTGTATCAAAAAACAGCAATGGTGCACTGGGGCATGCTGTATATCGCAAGCCTACACACACTGATCTCTATCTGAACGCTCACAGTTTTTCTATCATAAGTCTCAACGACTTGGAGTTCATAATACACTGGCCCACAGAACTTTGTCTATCTCTTATCCCAGTCACTTAAAACAAGAATTACAGCATCCGAGACTCACTTTTTGTCAAAATGGCTACTCTGAATATGACAAAGTCTAGATCACCAAAGCTAGGAAAGGGAAACCTGTAATATAGCAAGCCTCAGATAAGCGTACCGCTACAGCCTGCATCCTGTTTACCGGCAATCTATCTGGCAGAGTCAGCAGAATTCTTGGCAAATACAACATCAGGACCATCCTCAAGCCACCTCCAAAGAATAAGTATCTGTTGAGACCAGTGAAAGACAAACTGGACTTCCAAGTTCCGGGAATGTACCGCATTCCCTGTGAATGTAGGACACCATATATAGGACAAACCGGAAGGACCATCGCTACCAGAATAATTGAACATGAACACAGCATTCGTTTAATGAAACCTGAGAATTTGGGCTGGCAGAGCATTGTTTTGATAATGACCATAGCGCCAATTTTCGGGAGAAGACCATCTTGGCAAAATGCAATAGTTACTGGGAGCGGAGAATTAAGGAGGCTTTGCTGATTTCCTAATTCTAAAGAAAACATTTTAATCAAAGAAAACCCACTGACTTTTGAATCAATTAATATTAAATTAGATTTAGAACAAATAGTTACAAAATCTGAAACTTCTAAACCTGTACTAAAAGCACTAGCATTAGAAACTGTGAACAATAGATACCCACCTGAAGAATGGTTACATATCTACACAGACGGATCTAACTTGGACAACAACTCAGGAGCAGGAAATAAGTGTGCACTGTTCTCATTCTATCAACCAGCAGGATACCACACAACAAATTTTGATGCAGAAGTAACGGTTATTCATATTTCACTCCAACACTTTCTATACAGAATGGATAAGTTCAAAAATGCTGTCATACTTTCTGATTCTAAAGCAGCACTATGTGCAATGATGTCAATCCAAATTAAATAATGTCACAAATGATCCAACAACTTCAAAAATTACAGAAAAGAATTATATTACAGTGGATATCTGCACATTGTGCAATTGCTGAAAATGAATCAGCTGATTTTCTTGCCAAAAAAGGTGTAAATTTAATTCAGAACAAAAGTAAAAGCTTACCCTTTACATCCATAAATAGATTAATGAAAAGCAAATATAAAAACAAACAAAACCAATAATTATCTAACAAAGCCAAAGATAAAAAATAGAACATTTTAATTAAAAATCCATAAATTATTCCAGAAATCCCACATAAAGCTGCATTAGCAATTTTTAGATTACTTATGGAACATGATTATTTGGCCAAACACTTACACAGAATAGGAATTTATACAAGTCCAAATTGTCCTCTGTGCAACAAAGAAGAGGAAATGACTGAAGAACATCTTCTAACCTGTGAAGCCCTACCTGCTGGACCCACTACAAATAAATATTGGAGAGCAAGAGAGCTAATGGCTTCATTGCCAAAGCCTAGCATTTGAAAACAACAACTCTGAAAGGAGGACACTTAATCGTGATGCTGGATTTCAGTTCAGCTCCTGTTGGGAACCGGTCTTAAAAATGGAAATCCGTCGAATTAAGAAGCAAAGATCAATGCAGCTTGATAATCAAGTTAAGTAGTTACGTTTCTTTGACTGTTTCATTTGTGGTTATAACATTTTATAAATATCCTGATGATGGGAGAGATGCACACTCCCGGAATGTTGATATCTAATTATCTTACCACCTGGCTGGCTGTCTGAGAAGAAAGTGAAGTACTACTACTGTTGTTTAATGTGTTCACATTAACATCTACAAAAACTATTTAACAATTTGCAGCTGTTTTTATACTTTGATCTTATGAGTTTTTGTTTTAACAGAAAAACATTAATCAACCTGTTTGCGATGAGGTTTATATAAAGTAATATCTTCCCTGTGTGTTAAACTAAAAGTATTTCCATGTTTGTGCCCCTCTTTGTCACGATAAGTCTCAAGAAGCAAATCATGTTATTTATAAGTGAATTGTTCTGTTACAGGATGGAATAGATCAAGATTGTTATTCCATAAAAAATCCAAGGTCAGTCCTTTTGATAATTCTATGTGTACCAATTATTTATTTTTAATTTTCTGCATATTCCTTGTTAGTGTTAGATATGTAACTGTTCTCTGATCCTAAGTAACATAACACAGTTCTTTGCTAAAGTTCTCTCAGCGCCTGTTCTCAAACACATTGTCATATTCCCTGTTAGCATTACTTATGGAGCCATTCTCTATATTTAGGGAGTGTAACGGAAATCGTGCTAGCAGTTTTGAGCATACTTTAAAATATTGGTCTGGACAATGTTTGAATACACATCCTAGATATCATTCGACCAGCACTTAACCAACTGTTTCACCAGACCAACAGTCTTAGGGTACCTGTGCTGGAATGCATATTGGAGACCTGTTGCTTCTAGTTCCAGTGGTCAGTAACCTCATAAATACTGTCGCGAACCCGTATCTACGATCGCACGGCTTGTTTACACAAATGGAACTGATAGGCGGGCAGTGTGAAAACCAAGTGCTGGCAGACAAGATCATATGCAGATAAAGGTCTGCCGAAACAAACTGAGTTAAATGAAAATTTCTAGTTACCTCTGGACTGATAGAGATAATTCGGTTTCTGGTTTTATTTTGGAATGATCTAGAAATTATCAGGAGATATATAAGCGATTGTGATGGTGATATCATTAGATCTGTACAAGATGGTGTCATACAAACATCCAGCGGTAGACTTTGCTGAAGGAGGAACCTCCCTCTATGATTTCTTCAAGGTACCTACCATAGTCATATTCTTCCATTTCAACTGATGAGCAAGATTTTTAGAAGTGAAAAACCTGCCATATGTAAGACTCCTTCCTTTTGAAATGAAAGGTTGCATAGATCGTTTGACATGATCTGGTACTGACTTGTTAGGTGGTCATTCATCATGTTTTCCTAAATAAGGAAACTCAGTCACCATAAACTTTGTTCCAAAAACTGCATCAAGCCAGAACTTCAAACCAAACTTAATCCAATTTGTTACTCATATACTGAGTGAAGTGACATCGAGGCTTAGATGGATATAGCTGCTCATCTGTAGTAATAACTGCACGTGTATTGTAGCTCAATAAAAAAAGGGCTCCAGATTGGTTTGGCCACTGCAAAGCCATTTGTCTTCAGTCTTTTGTCACATATATACTTAGCATCAAATCTCAGGACCCTAATGGTCTCAATAAATTTGTTCCTTCCCATAACATGAGTGAAACATGTTGGTCTCCACACCTTTGACCACAGAAATTTTAAGGGGAAGTACTTTGCTCCATATTGTCCACGGGAAACAATATGGCTACAGCTGCTTCAAGTTGGTCTGGCTCAATAGGCCACGAATTGTCCTTAAGTTCTTCACAGGCCCATATCATGGTGCATTTTATCCAGTTGATGAGGAATATATTCAACGTCGTCATCATTATGGGATAACTCATCATCACTAATTATGTTTTTTCCTTCTGACTTATTGTCTGGTAAACTATGGAAATAATTCAACATTTCACCCTTGCTCTATTTTGTTAACCCTTTCACTGCGGATGTCGGAACTGTTCCGACAGCATGATTCAGTGCTCTCCTTGCGGATGACGGAACATTGCCGACACACAGCAGTTGACGTCAGTAAATAGAAATGAAGGTCACTAAACGTAGTATTCTGTAAACAGTGTTGGTCTGCCATCTATTGGGGTTATATTGTTTCAGGTTTTATTTCTTTCTCTGCTGTGTGCTGCTGCCTATCATATAAAATCTGAAGCCCTGCATAGTAAATTTTTCCCAGGCAAGCCGGTCACGTGACTCGGGCTGTACAAAATGGCTTCGTCCAGCAAGCAGACACATGTGCAGGATGCAGATTTATTAGCAGAATTTGAAGCAGTATCATTCGATTTGTCAGATTTTGAGTTTGATATTAGTGAAAGTGAAAGTTTTAACGATGATAATGTAAATAGTGATAGTGATGACAGTGATGTAGAATCTGAACCCACGCAACATGCTAAAAGACGCCGTACTGATTGTTCCTTTCAGTGGCAACAGGGTCCATACAGGCCAGTAATTTACCCTTTTGATGAACAAAATTCAGGTATACAAACAGATCTGAATGAAAATTTTACAGTTGCTAATATTTTCAAGTTATTCTTACCATTGCATATTATGTATCGTATTGCAAATGAGAGCAATAAGTATTTCACGTTCGTGTGAAAAATTACCACCAAGCCCCCATTCTCGACTACAGACTTGGACAGATTCTTCTCCTGAAGAACTATACATTTTCTTTGCCTTGACAATGCTTATGACCAGAGTAAAGAAGCATACAATAGCAGAATATTGGACAAAAAATCCCCTTATTGCTTCTCCGCAATTTGCAGACTACATGTCCAGGGATCGGTATCTTTTACTTCTAAGACTTTTACACTTCAATGACAATAAGACGCAAGATAAAGGAGACTGATTGCACAAATTGAGACCTGTTATTGAACATTTTAGACGTACTTTCAGCGAATTATTCTCACCATTTCAAAACCTTTGCATTGACGAAAGCCTTATGCTATTCAAAGGTCGCCTTTCGTTCAAACAATACATCCCCTCCAAAAGACACAGGTTTGGTGTAAAAGTGTTTGTGCTTTGTGATTGTCAGACTGGTTATATTCTAGACTTCATTGTATACACGGGCAATACCACAGAAATTGTTGATAACCGTGACCTTGGGGTGTCAGGGGCTGTGGTACAAACCCTCGCTAAAAAGTACCTGCATAAAGGGCATAATTTGTGGCTAGACAATTGGTACTCGAGTCCTCTTCTTTATCATTGGCTACATGTAAATGAAACAAATGCTTGCGGCACTGTAAGAAGGAACAGGAAAGGAATCCCAAGACTCATAGCAAAATTAGAGAAAGGACAATTTGAATCTGCACATACAGACAATATGTTAGCACTAAAGTGGATGGACAGACGAGAAGTTTGTATGCTAACTACTTTCCACACAGACTCAATGAGACCGACAGGCAAAGTAGACAAAAAGATGAACATGCAAATAATGAAACCTGACTGTGTTATGGACTACAATAAAAATATGGGTGCGGTTGACAGATCAGACATGATGATAGGCTCCCTCGAGTGTGTAAGGAAGACTTTGAAGTGGTATAGAAAATTTTTCTTTCATATGTTAGACATGACACTTCTAAATGCACATTCACTGTATAATTTCAAAACTGGTAAGAATATTACTCTCGCTGACTTTCAACTCACTCTAATTACTGAACTTTTACAAGAATTTCATACACCAAGACTAACAAGTAAACCTGGGAGGCCTTTATCTGGTGACCAACCCACAAGACTGACAGAACAACATTTTATTTCACTAATACCGTCAACACCAAATAAAAAAATGCGTGCCAGAAGATGTCATGTATGTTCCAACACCACTATTGGCCAGAAAAAGAGAAAAGAGTCAAAGTATATGTGTGCCAAATGCAATGTGAGTTTATGTTTGCACCCCTGTTTTGAAATTTACCATACACAAATCCGATTTTGAAAGTAGAGGTGGTAATTTCTACCTATATATAATATATAATAATAATTAGATTTACATATCTAATTTATAGCCAAATCTGATTCATACTCACAAAAAGAATACTATTACATTAAAATTTGGATACCCCTGAATTGTTAATAAATTTCTGTTCATCAATATTTTGGTAAAGTGTCACTTTAAAGTTAAGACATCAAAATTCAGATCATATAGCAACTTTTTATTAATGTTTCTATTGTGGCCCTTGGACAACCCTTTGTAAACTGTGTTGCGTGTGGTATCTTTTCCCTATTTTGAAACTTTTTATATTTTAATTGTGTTACTCGGCATTCATCCACAACAACTTTGGTGAGTGTTTCACAATATTATATGTTAATTCTGCATGCTATTTTAAAGAATATACTAATTAATGTTTATCTAAAATAATTCAGCAAGGAAGGTCTGTAAGCTTGTTAACACTTCAGCAGTGAAAGGATTAAAAGTCATGCAATATTGAAGTTCTAATCACTGTACCTCAATGTATATACAGTTTTAAAGAACATAAACTAGTCAAAATGACTGGTACAATGCCGCTAGTGTTAAAACAGTTGTTTTGAATTAGATGAACAAAACTGCTCTGCTTCTATTACAATGTTTAAAATTAATATTACCATATCACCTGTAATTGAACACATTATAACAGCAAATTCAGGTTTACTCAAGTTAATTTCTCATTCCTCTGTTGTGTTATTTACTGATTATATTACTTTCAAATTTCAGTGTCTACAACGTGGATGTTTCCAGTTATACGTCAGATTTAATCTTCAATACAAACTTGCAAAATGAAATAAACTTTAATATGAAAAAGAACAGTACTGTGGATGAAAGTAAATGTCAACTTCAGGAAAGTCATAATATAAATATATCTTCAAATGAATCAAATGTTCACTTAGAAACACTTGATGAGAAAATTGTTGGCATGGCTCAGCAGAGCAGCACAGGAAATATCAATAAGGAGTACTCTAAGTCAGTCAGCAGCCAGCAGTACAGAATGTCTTACAAATGTGAAATATGTAACAAGAGATTTACGCAATCATCAGATTTGAAAACGCACAAATTGATTCATGATGGCATAAAGGGCCAAAAATGTGAAATATGTAATAGGAGATTTACTCGTTTATCAGGTTTGAAAATGCACAAATTGATTCATGATGGCATAAAGCCATACAAATGCAACGTTTGTAATAAGCGGTTTACTCAGTCATCAGGTTTGAAAACACACCAAATGATTCATGACGGCATAAAACCATACACATGCAACGTTTGTAATAAGCGGTTTACTCAGTCATCAGTTTTGAAATCACACAAATTGATTCATGACGGCATAAAACCACACAAATGTGACATTTGTAACAAGGGGTTTACCCAACCATCAAGTTTGAAAACACACAAAATGATTCATTACGGCATAAAACCACACAAATGCAACATCTGTAACAAACAGTTTACAGCCTTAGCAGGCTTGAAAAAGCACAAATTGATTCATGACGGCATAAAGCCACACAAATGTGACATTTGCAATAAGCAGTTTAGATGCTCATCAGGCTTGAAAATACACAAATTGATTCATGATGGAATAAAGCCACACAAATGTGACATTTGTAATAAGCAGTTTACAGCCTCATCAGGCTTGAAAAAACATAAATTGATTCATGATGGCATAAAGCCACACAAATGTGACATTTGTAATAAGCAGTTTACAGGCTTATCAAGCTTGAAAAGCCACAAATTGTTTCATGATGGCATAAAGCCATACAAATGTGACATTTGCAATAAGCAGTTTACAGCCTCATTAGGTTTGAAAAAACACAAATTGATTCATTATGGAATAAAGCCACACAAATGTGACATTTGTAATAAGTGGTTTACTCTTTTACACCACTTGAAGAAACATAAATTAATTCATAAGCGCATGTAGCTCTACATGTGTATCACTTGTAACGAGACTAGATATTAGAGCTTTGGAATACACAAACTTATACATGAGAGTAAATAGTCGAACAAGTATTCTTGTAACAAGTTTTTAAAATCAAATATTTCAATAGAATATAATAATTTGTTTCAAACTTTATACTTATCTTTTGAAGAAATTACAAATTCCTCACAACACTTGAGACTTGTTATGCAAACATATTATCAGCATCATCAGCTAAGTTGTTTGTTTCATTTGTCATTGATACTGCTGTTAAGTGATGAATATTTTTGTATTTGTACCCAACCGCTGAAACTTGACAAACTTACTGACACAATCTGTTAGTGTTATTTCAGAGTTGATCAGGTTATTTCTGAGGTCACTACCTTTCTGCCAGTACTACCAAAATCTGAAAACAAAACAAACCTAAAGACAGAATTTACTGTCAGTATGTCAAAATTCTTTATGCAATTTTTTTATATATTTTTTTCCCAAACCAGATAATCTATTCTATCTTCAGGTTTGTGTCGTTTTCTGATTTTGTTAATACTGGCAGAAACCTAGTGATCTCTAGTGATTGTAAAATTCACAACGAGATTGTTTTAGACTGAAAACGAGCCTAATAAGTTACATTCAGCCACATGCACTTCCCCATCTTTCCCGATCCCATCAACCGATCATAATGACCAATCTATCGATCTCACAAAAATACACAAATTTATTTCCCTCCTCATTTACTATTTGTTCTGTAATCCACATTTCCTATATTCACTGCGTTAATAACACACCTTTTCACCTCAAACACATAGCTCCATAATTTCTAATTGTCTTTCTTTTAAATGTCACCTACTATCATGGAATTGTATAAATCCAAGATTCATAACATACTTCCCGTTCTTACTTTCTAATGCCATCCTGAAAGAAATGTAAAAGTTTCCTGCCAGCATCACTAGGTAAAACTGCTATTGTCCACTTACCTCCCTACCACTGGCGGCTCACAGGCATTTTTCCATCAAGTTGTGAAGATGCTTGTAATGTAAGTAAAGTGTGATTATAATTTTCAAAGCAGGTCAGCTTTAGTTCCATTGCCAAAAACACTGCAATAGCAGAAATGTGCCAAAACACTATACATTTAAACATCTGGTAACTAATAATGAGAGGTAAAATTGAACACGCCAAATGGTAGTATTACTTGTGCAAAATCTGGGCACATCAGTTCTTCTGGGCAGTAAACATTTCAATCACTCTGTTGAAGTTAGGGACTTCACGAATTTCCTCCTTTATATCTACATATAGAACAGAATGTTTATAGATATTATCGTTATAATTCAATTGATATATAATTTCATGTTTCACGTAGACAACAGTCTCCATAAATCTATTATTGGAGTTTCTTTTTGAACAGAGAATTCTCCTTTAAAACTTTGCTGTTTTGATTTTCCAGTTTAGGATATTTTGCGGATCTTTGTTAGTTTCAGTCCTCTAGCCAATACAAATTCTCTTTTAAGATTCCTAAATCTTTAGACCAAAAGGTTTATAAACTTTAAAATCGCTTTAAGTAATATTTTGCTGTATGTAGTTGAACCAGACATATATTATGTTTCATTTTGTTGGAAGAAATATGATTAGGTTTGATCATAAAAGACCTTTACTTGTCTAATTGTAATTGCTCAGGTTGTCGAGATGGTTTTCGAATGTCTTGCCAACGATGATGTCCAGGTATACCAGACAGACGTCATAAGTCAATCCTCTCATTACTCCATCAAGCGTTGGAATTTAGCTGGTGTGTTGCTGAGACCAAACCGCATAACTATACTGCTAAAGCCCTTGGCCTGTCGAGAATGCGGTCTTCTCGTCACTGGGATCTAGAGCCAGCTGCTATTAACCCGACTTTAGGTCCAGGGTCAAGAACTACTGTGCTCCAGCAGGCACGTCCAGGGTGTCGTCAATCCGGGGTAAGGGGAGGCAGTCCTTCCTGGTGACAGCATTCAGTTTCCTGTAGTTCACGCAGAAGCGTAGCTCGCCGTTCTTCTTCGTCAACAGGACTGTGAGGGAACTCCAGGGGCTGTCAGACTCTTCAATCACTCCCCTGGATCTCATGTCCTCTAGTATGTCTCGTACCACCACTTGTTTTGCCTGCAGAAAGCGTCTAGGTGGTTGCTGAACTGACTGGGCATCTCATATATACCGATATGGTGGAGCACCCGGTCCCTGCGGCCGTAGGCGCTGTTACCTAGACTGAAGATGTGCTGGTATGTCTCAGCAGTTGTTGAACTCACTGTAGCTGTTTTGTGGTCTGGTGGTCGGCCACCCTCTGCAGTAAGCCTTCCAGCCGGGGCCCCAGGTGTTGCGTGGGCACCGGCTCCTGGATTTTGTCTATTTGCATTACGCTGAGCATGCACTCTTATGTCCCAAACTCTGCCCCAGCTGGGATGTCGTGATTGGAGTCTGATGGGTTGTGGATCCTCATCGGTAACTGCGACCCGCACGGCAACAAGTGTCCTGGCTACACAGAGTCTGTGCACAGGCATGTTCCTGTCCAGCATCAAGTTTTTTGCCTGCTGGCCTTGTAAATATATTTTGTACATACGTGTTACAATTCACATCAAGACATTGTTTGTTTACATCTACAAGATTCATCCTTTTGCAAAAATTGACATTTTTGTGATTTTTTAATTTGTGATCTTTAATTCGGCTTCTAATATACTTTCACCTACATGCTTTTTCTCATGGTTCTCTGATTCTTCATCTGTTAGTGATACTATTTTACCATTACTTAATCTCCTTCCACTTTCTTCCATACAATTAATTTTTACTACTTTTAGCTGTGCTAATTCACATCCTATTTCTATTTTTAATCTCTGTGTTAGTCTGACCTCTAATTCACTTATATGTTTTGTATTCCAAATAATCTTGTCTGATAGATTAACTTCTAAATTACTTTACACTATTCATATTATGGTTAATATTACTCATCTTATCACTCATATCCTGTTTGAAACTATTCATATTAGCATTCATGCCAATCATCATTTGTATTAACTTTTCTAACATCATCCCATTATCTTGACTCATTTCTACTTCCCTACTTGGTTTTTCTACTTCTTCCTTATCTATTTTTTTTTCTACTCTCCATCTTCCTATCTTCTGATTTCTTACTAACATAAATGTATTACTACTACATATAATTTTTAAATGTCTTTTAATTGCTCTTTGTATATATTTTATTCTCTCTTCTTTCTTCCACACTCGGTTCTCTCCTTCCATGATGTGATATATCTCTCTCACTGCTATTCCAAGCCTGTGGCAGGTGCCATTTTGTAGCACGATTTGATTGGGATGATGGAGGATGCTGAAGAATATTTCACCTTTGGTGACAGTCTAGAAGATTTTTAGAAGTTTGCCTTACAACTCTTGGTGTTGGTGGGTGCATCAGTAATTCAGGAGGGATGGGTTCTTTTTCCCAGGGTCGTGGTAACAGAGCTGATAAAGTATTACTATTGCTGCAGAATGGACAAATCATTCTTTTTACAAATATAACAATTTTTAACAAAAGCGTCACTTAACTTAAGAAAATGGTGTTAATTCTTCTTTCTAATTGATATTGATTTCATGAACTCTTGTCCACATCTTCAGTCAAACAGTTTTACGTAAGATGCATACAGGATTTCATGAAATTGATATCAATTAGAAAGAAGAATATCAATTAAGGAGAAGAATTAACACCATTCTCTTTAGTGAAGCTTTTGTTACAAATTGTTATATTTGTATAATATTCATTGTTTCACTGTAGCTAGCTTCATTTTCTATGTAAATAATTCTTTTCTTGTTCAAACCTTACGATTCAATGCTTCTGAAACATTTTCAACTTGTGATAAAAATTTATATAATATAAACATTGTTCTTTAACAAACGATGACTAGTGTATTGATTAACTATTACTTTCTTTCACATACACTATTTGTGCATCTTAAATGCACACTCAAAAGTCATTCTGCACAACCTCGCAGAGATACAAATGTATGTCTTTTTCCTATGACATTCTTAAGCAGAACAAAAGCTTTTAAACATTTAACAACTTCTTCTCCTATCAGGTTGTCATGGTTACAACACACTTACCTAACATTTTATCCATTTCATTAAACATTACAATTCCTTTAACTATTCTTTGTACAAAACATGAAAATGCAAAATAACTGCTTCACCTTTCACAAACAATTGTTGTCGCATTGATGAAGTTTATATCTCTTGTACGTTGCCACAAATGCATACACAACTAAGCATTTTCTGCATAATCCCAGGGAACACAAAAATATGTCTTATTCACAGGACCGTGATTTTCAGAAGGATGCCAAACTCTGTGATCATTTTGGCTTTTCTGCACCCTATGTTTCACATAACAACTACAATTACTTCTCTTTTTAATATAGAAACCATATTATGTAACATTAACTGGCGTTGTAACATTCCGTAGCCTATCCAATATCACATTTCTATTTTGTACAAATAACTTTTTTTTTTCAGAACAATTCAGAATAAATTATTAAAATTAAAAACAAATGCAACAACCATCACAAATGAATACAACTGAACAAGAAAGTTGAACTCCACAACAGTTCATTGCAATTTTTAATTTATTTTCTTCCTGTCTTATTTCAACTTATTAGAATAACCTCACAAGAGCTAGTTTATCTTTGTATGTAGATATATCTTTCCTTTACTCACCATAAAGTGAGAGATGTTCATATTAAGTGAGACTAGCCTAATTACTTACATGTTCTCACATGTACTTTTCCGTCATCTCTAACCCCAACAACTGATTATAGTGAACAATCTATTGTTCTCACAGAAGTACATAGATTGATGCTCCTTCTCATTTTCTATTTGTTCTGTAATCCACATTTCCTATATTTTAGTACGTTAATAATGCACCTTTTCATCCTGAACACATATTTCCATAATTTTTAATTGTCCTTTTAAATATCACCTAGCATTAGGCAGATGTAAGACTCAAGATTCATAACACTTCCCTTTCCTATTGTCTAATGCCATCCTGAAAGAAACCTTAAAGTTCGCTGTTTGGTCTTGGTTCTAAATTTCTTGCCTGTGGTACTAGGTAAAACTGTTACTGTCCACTTAAGGACAGTGAGAATTTTTCTTGGTGGGGCCAGATGAGAAGATGCTTGTAAGAAAAGTAAAGTGTATTAATACTTTTTAAAACTGAATCACCTTTAGTTGCATTACCAAAAACAAAATGCATTAGCAAAAATGTGTCAGAGTACTATACATTTGAACAAAGAGTAGCAAATAATAAGAGATAAACTAGAACTCACCAAGTGGCAGTATTACTTGTACAAAGCCTGGGTACGTCTGTTGTTCTGGCAGTAAACATTTGAATCACTCAGTTGAACTTAGGAATTTAACCAATTTCCTCTTTGTAAATTGGAACAAACATCCAAGGTATTAAGTGTATCTTGGCCTGTGGTGTTCCTGAGGGAAGACTTACTTCATTTCAATGACCTGAAACTTCTCTGCCTCGGCTATTGAAACTTGGATTGTTAATACAGTGTGCAGTGTTTTGTGTACTTCAGAAAATGCTTCCTCAAGGGAGTGTTGTATGAAAAATTTGAGTTTGCTGAGTGAAGGGATATCTTTAAATGTATCATTATGATAAATCACTGACAGTTCATTCTTTTTTAACTTTTCATAGGAGAATGGATTGTAATTTGGTGCAAATTTTCTTACAGAGTCGGCAAGAAAATTTTCATTGACTGTAATAAATGCCTTTAGGTCAATAATTCAGAAAGTATTGAATATGTGAGACTGATGTAATCGTCCTTTCATTTGATTAATCACTGCGTCACACACTTCTTTTGACATCTGAATATAAGTTTGTTACAGAACCGTAGTTCAGTCGCTTTCTTGATGGAGGTACAACATCAGTAACCTGGTATCTCTTAGTGTTTTCACTAATTTCAGACAGATGATTCATAGTGATGGGAGTTTTCAATTACAATTAGACAAGTAAAGGTCTTTTATGATCAAACCTAATCATATTTCTTCCAACAAAATAAAACATAATATATGTCTGGTTCTACTACATACAGCAAAATATTACTTAAAGCGATTTTAAAGTTTATAAACCTTTTGGTCTAAAGATTTAGGAATCTTAAAAGAGAATTTGTATTGGCTAGAGGACTGAAACTAACAAAGATCCACAAACTATCCTAAACTGGAAAATCAAAACAGCAAAGTTCCAAAGGAGAATTCTCTGTTCAAAAAGAAACTCCTATAATAGATTTATGGAGACTGTTGTCTACATGAAACATGAAATTATATATCAATTGAATTATAACGATAATATCTATAAACATTCTGTTCTATATGTAGATATAAAGAATTGACACAAAAGGTTACATCAACCAAAGTTACAAGAATATATAAAATTCTAGAGGAAAACATACAGAAGGAAGAAATGAAAGATAAAATAGTAAGCTCTCTCCTTTACTTCAAAAGAAGAAATATTCTATTGTAAATGTAATGCTGCTAGACTTGATATAACTATTTGTAAAACTGCCTAATAACAAAGCTTCAGGAACAGACAAAATACATTAGGGAAATATAGAGAAAAAAGCCCAACCACGCTTCAGAGCTTCTACAATCACATTTGGAAATCTTCAGTTCCATCCAAATACAGAAAGAGCTAACACCATACTAATACTCAAACGTGGTAAATAAACAAATATTATATGTAACTATTGACCTGTTCATGAGCAAGAGTTGTAGCAGAAATTACAGAGATAATGATTTCAGCCACATTATATTAGTATCCTGAACACTAGAAACTGCTACCACGCTGCCAAGCTGGCTCTTGTAGAACTCATACAACCAGTGAACAAGCAATTATATTTGTTTCCATTGCAACATGTGAACCTAGAACATCCAACAAACTAAAGAACTGCCACTTCTAAAGCTAGGTGTTCCTGTGTCTACCTTAATTTGAAGAGGTCCTGAGTTCGAGTCCATGTGATTTATCTGGATAAGGTTTTCCCTTATCCGTTCAGATATCGGGTACCACAGACTCTCGACTCATTTGAGCATCATTTCACCCTATTATTAATTAGCTAGCTAAAGGGTATGAATAAATCTCTTTCCACCACATAAAAACATTAAAAAGTTATAAATATTTAAATCAGGAGAACAAACATTGAAAAAGAAAATTGGGAATTACGTTCACAGCCAATGAAGATACATTATAAATTTGTACAATTTATTGAGGTACTGTGAATATTCTTTATTAATATCTGTACAATAAATTGTTAGTGTAAACAACAGTAGTGTACCCTTAAATCTTTCATTTCCTGTCAAGAAATTCAAATGCTTTTATTCCCTTTACATCTATGAGGGTTGTTTGTTAAGGCTGGTAAATTTCAATGAAGGGATAGTAATATTTTGTTACAAATTTGTGGCTGATAAACTTAATTATTCAAAAGATTGTACAGAAAATTTCAATGTGCTATTAAATACAGTTCATTTTTCACAGCCATCTGAACTGGTCAGTGTTATAGCTGAGATTGTGAATGGCAAAAAACAGAGTCTCGTTCTATTATAAAACATTTTCATTTGAAGGGCTGGACTGCCGCACAAAACAAAACTGAAATGGATGAAGTTCACCTGGACTCTGTACCAACAATGAAAGCCATTTACTTTTGGGTCAATGAATTTAAACGTGGTCGTAGAAGCGTTCTGGTCACCTAATTGAGGTCATTCCACTTGTTTTCCAATTTCTATGATATTCTACAATTCGATGTACAGATACCTTAGCCCCTAGAGCACAACTGTAAATTAGTTGGCTACAGCGTTTAACAAAGTAAAACCTTTTGAGATAAAAAAGTATCCCCACATTTTAGACTTCCAACCCTGAACACTTGTGTTGCTGGCCATGTCCTGTATTTTGTCACTGAGTTACGAAAGTAGTTCACAGAGCGTGTCTTACATACATAATAGATATTGTTTCTGTTTAAATCTTAATTCCAAGTATTTTTCTTTTTCTTGCATTGTATCCAATGCCATATATTTAGTAGTCTAGATGCAAGAGAATTGCTGTTTGCTTTTAGTCAATCTTTCGTCATATCGGTTAATATAGGAAATCTCCAAAGTGAGTAATAAGTTAAAATGGCGACCACGACACTTTACAGCTAGAACATGACTAATCTAGTTTTCATACCCCCTAGTGACGGAACTGAATGATACTGACCTGGGGAAAGTGTACATTTACTTTCTCAAAAGATAGTACAATTCAGGTTATGTAATGATATAATTTTCGGTATTTAGCTCCATGATCACGTCTTGCTTACCAATAGGTCATTGTGGAAATCCATTTCCTTCCTTCTTGCTGTTCATTCGGTCTCGCTGGTCATTCAAATCTTCCGAATTTTACAAATCGATCAAAATTTTATTCAGCGTAATTTCGTCTCTCTTTGATACCTTCAAAACTTAAATGACAATTCCAACTTTAAAATTTTCTATAAAATTAGTACAGTTAGCCAAGTGTAGTGTCTTATTCATATTGTACACTGGGCTCAAAAAAGCAACAAAATAGGCCGGTAATATGTATATACTGATAAAACGTTTAACGCAGAATCCACAACTAACGTGTAAGACATTTTCTTATTACTTTCGCATTCTGTTAGATGTTGCTTTAACACCGATATATCTAGCCGCGTCGTGGCTCAGTGGTTAGACCGCTTGGCTTTCACCAAGGCGTCCAGGTTCGATCCCAAGCGACCGCAAAGTGAGATTGGTGGTGGACAACACGGCGCTGGGGCGGGTTCTCTCCGGGACCTCTGGTTTCCCCGCCATCTCATTCCACCGGTGCTCCATCTTCATCTCATGTATCAGTGTCAGCGGCTGCGATGCCGTATGTAGTAAAAGCGGGCATTAAACACTACACTATACTACACACACACAGACACATATTGGTATATCTTATAGCCTGGGTTACATGGAACATGATTGCTGTAACTGTCGACTACGAGGTGACACCAATCCCATTTCTTTTACCTGACATCTACTACGTGCAGCCACCACAATCTTTCTACAAGATATATTCAAATTCAATTTTATTGTCCATAGAGATTACAGAAATCCATCAGACATTGTCAGTATATTATTTACATTTACAAAATAAAATTATATTTACAAAAATCATCCATTATTGATAAACTCATTAATAGAATAGAATGCCTTATTTATTTAATATTTAGACAGTTCCTTTTTAAATGTATTTAAATTGGTTACTGACTTCAGTTTCATAGGAAGTTTATTATACAGTACGATGCCTTTATATTTTGGACTTTTTCCAAACATTGCCAATCTATGTTGTACTAAACTATAGTCATTCCTGTTTCTAGTGTTATAGTCATGATTTTCTTAGTTTATTTTGTAGCAATTTGTTTTTATGTGTAGTACTGTTCTGAGTATTATTAAACTGGGAACGGTAAGCAGTTTCATTTTTATAAACTCAGGCTTTACACTCTCTCTTATATTTAACTTTAACATAGTGCGAATTGCTTTCTTCTGAAGGATAAACACTCTATTTACATTTTCCATTGAAGCAGCTCCCCATATTGTTATACAGTAATTTACATAACTCATAAAAAGACTATGATAAATATTCAACAATATTTCCATGCTACAAAAAGCTGACATATATCTTAATAAATAACCTTATTTAATTTAATACAACATTCATCAATATGAGCATGCCAATTAAGGTCACTGTCAAATATTATTCCCAGGTATTTAATAGTTTCAACCTCCTCTATACTTTTTCCATCAATATTTACATCAGGTTTAAAATCAGCTTCTCTGTTTGATATAAACATCTACTTTGTTTTATTTATATTAATATTTAAATTGTTTTCACTTAAGACCTGAGTAAGATGGTTTAATGCAATGTTAGCATTGATTTCTAAATTATATAAACACTTATGTGCGCAGCATATTGCTATATCATCTGCATATAATACTAATCCATTATTCTTTAATGTCTTACATGAACTAATTATATCATTAATATATATTTTAAATAACAAAGGTCCCAGTACAGAACCCTGTGGTACACCATATTTGACTGTGGTTAAATTTGATTTATAATTCCCATCCCTTCCTTTTACCTCAACATCTTCTTTTCTATTATATATATAAGACCGTATCCATTCCAGGGCAATTCCTCTTATGCCATAGTTACCTAATTTGTCAATCAAACTAACTAAATTAACAGAGTCAAAAGCTTTACTCATATCCACAAATATATTAATAACATATTCCTTATTATCTAAAGCTACAAGATTCTTGTGTATTAATTCTATAAGGGCAGTTTCAGTTGATCTTCCTTTTATAAACCCATGTTGCTCATATTTAATACATTGTGTTTTTCAAGATACTTTAGTAATCTACTTTCAAAAACCTTTTCAAAAATTTTGCTCAGTGATGATACTAAAGAAAGTGGTCTGTAATTGTTAACCTCAGTAACACTGCCATGTTTAAACAAAGGCATCACTTTTACAGTTTTTAATATTTCTGGAAATTTACCACATTGTAATGAATCGTTTATTATGCTTGCTAATACTGGTGCAATAAAATTGTTACATTCTTTAAGTAGATTATTTGATATTTCATCATTGCCAGTACTTTTACTATTTTTTAAACACATTATGATGCGAGATATTTCTGAGTCACTAACTGGGGCTAGATAAAGAGATTCTGTTATCAAAGGGATGGTATTCATATTCTTATTCTTAGTTACAGATGCATTTTCTTTAACAGCATTATTAAAATGATGGTTAAATATATTAGCAATCTGGTCAGGCTTAGTTATAATCATGTTATTTATTTTTATACTGTTTACTGTATTTTGTTTAATATCTGCTTTGTTTCTCTCAGTATTTATTACTTTCCACAAGGCTCTAGATTTGTTATTGTGTTTTGTCAGGATACCGTTAACATACCTTGATTTTTTTATTTTAATTAATTGTTTATATTGCACTTTTTGTTGTTTATACATATTTGCTAATTCATCAGTTTTAAATTTATTAAATAATTCATAAGTTGTTAAGAGCTGTTTTTTAAACTGCAACAATTCATGACTGAACCATTGGTTACGTTTAATTTCTCTTTCATTCACAATTTTTTTTCTAGTTTTTGGCATAGCGATATTGAGGTAGTAATTCAATATTCCTATGAATGCGTTAAATTTTTTATCTACATCACTAGCTTTTGTTACAGTTTCCCAATATTCTCCTTTAATCAATTCTTTAAACAGTTTGACATTAGAGTTACTAAAGTTTCATACTTCAATATATCCTGTGGTTTCTTTATTGTTATGTATGCAATAGTTATTAGGTAATTTTTCTTCTATTTCAAGCGAGATTAGTTGTGCAGAATGATCAGATATTAATGTGTGTATTACCTCTGCTTTGAAACACTGCCTTGGAAAATTGGTTGCTATATTATCAATGGTAGTCTGGGTAACATTTGTTATTCTAGTTGGCTCAGTAATTGTTAAATCAATATTGAAAGACAACAGCAAGTTGCTAAACTTGCTTGATGTGACTGTATATGCATATCTATATTAAAGTCACCCAAAATTATAATGTATTTATTTGATTTTGTCATTTTGTGAAGAATTAATTCAAATTTAGTAAAAAAATTATCAATACTTCCACTAGGAGACCTATATATGCAACAAATTTTTGTTTTTACTGATTTATAATTTAATTCAATAACAGACAATTCAATGTCTTTTTCAATGCTGTGATCTGTAAGTTTATCTATAACGAAGTCAATATTATTTTTTACAAAAATTATTGTTCCACCACTTTTACAATGCTTTCTACAAAAATATGCAGCCTGTTTATATCCATGAAACACTAAGCTTTTAATGTCTGTATCTTTTAACCCATGCTCAGTTATACATATTACATCAGGATTATTTTCAGCAATAACGATTTCAAATTCAAGGACTTTGTTTGAGATATACTGTACATTTTGATGTAAAACTTTTAGTACTTTACCCTGCATTGACGTTTCTATATCATTCTTTTCTGCATCATTCTGAGAAGTATTTGCTGGAATTACATCCACCCCATTATTTACAAGTTTCCCTTACGCAGTGAATGGATAGCATTATTTAATAAATTACCCAATTTAAATGATCCCCTTCTATTTAGATGTAATCCATCTCTACCAAAGTCCCAATCATCTAGCCAGAAATTGCCATCTACCATTAGACAGTCTTTAACAGTACACAGCCATTAAGTTCCTTGTTGATATTTCTTACAAACCTTGTACTAGTGTGCCTTCTACGTAGCACACCACTTATTATAATTTTAGTGTTACGTGACTGTTCTCTAATATTATTCACCAAGTCCATAGTGTCACCCATAATTTCTTGTGCTGTCACTCCACTCCTAATATCATTAGTCCCTGCATGAATTACCACTACATCCAGCTTTGTCTGCTTCACGTCCAGTTTATCCAGTTGATGTTGAAGCTCGGACAGTTTTATTCCCGGAAAACAGCACACGCGATGTCCTTTGTTCTTACACACTTCACCCGCAAATTTCAATAAAGAATCCCCGACGAGAAGCACTTTTGATTTCTTTTCCTCACGTGTTTTTGAGTCTCCTTGAGTTGTATCGTGTATTCGTCGGCCATCTTCCTCCAGAATTTCAAATCTATTGCGGGTTTCGATAATTTCAACATGGCGATCTCCCGATTTGGGATGCAACGATCTTTTCTTTGTTGCTGTAGCGTAGGTCACTTTTTCCTTTTCGTTCTTTAATTTGCTTTTAAGCAGCTCATTTTCTGCTTTCAGTATTCCAATCTCATTTTGAGATTTTAGAAGATCTGTACTTAAAAGCGAAATCACCATTTGAAGCGATGCGATCGTTTCCATTTTGGATGATTCACGTGGTGCTATGTCTCGATTTTCATCATCCACTCGTTTAACGGCGTCTTCTTCATTTCCATTGTGAATCTGATTACTGTTTATCATGGACACACGCTTTGATTGCACAATATTCACATCTTTGCCACTCTTTTCTTTTATGATTTTACCTGCCGATCGCGTAACAGCTCCAACCACCGGCGCCATGATGGTCCCAATGGGCCCTTAACAGCTGCCTTCATTACTTCTCCTGTTCTCTGGGTCGATTTGTTAGGCCATATTTAGATTAATCACCACAGCGCGAATGAAACTTTAACTTGAAAATACCCCGCTCTAAAACGATCACATATGATCCAAAGCCTCCTGTGTTCACTGTCACATTCAGGCGGAGTAGCCAATTGGTCAGGCTGGCACAGGGCCTGATAAC
The DNA here is from genome assembly GCA_030765055.1 of Mantis religiosa. Taxonomy (NCBI): domain Eukaryota; kingdom Metazoa; phylum Arthropoda; class Insecta; order Mantodea; family Mantidae; genus Mantis; species Mantis religiosa. The sequence continues at coordinate 2,604,302 of CM060957.1, read as the reverse complement.
TCAGATAGGAGACCAGGAGACACATTAAGGTTCGCGAAACACCCGGGGTCTAAAGATACAGTTTTGAGCGCTGCAGGCGCCGGATTCAATGCCGCCAATATAATTATTTTGGCTGCCGTGTTGCATACTGACTAATATATAAAATACCTTCTGCTTAGTTCAAAATTTAATAGCTATTGTATTATTTTACTACTTATGAAGTAATTTTCGTAATATTATTGACCTATTATCGACCTTATTTGAGCTCAATGTACGATATGAATAAGACACTACATTGGCTAACCTGTAAATATTTGAATTAAAGCTTTAACGACAAGGAGGCCAAGCCAAATTAAGTGCTGAATACAATTTTCATCGATTTGTGAAATTGTAAAAAATTGGAAGAACTACGAGGACGTATAGGCAGCAGGAAGAACGAGAATAGATTTTCACAAAGACCTATTGGTAAGTAAGATTTAGCATGTAGCTAAATACAGACAATTAATATGACATAACCTGAAATGTGCCTTAATACATATTCATGCATAGTTAAATTCTCTACATTAATGTAGCGCCTTATAATGGAAAAAGTGTGTTGTTTTACATACAAAAGCATTAGTTTCATTAACCTTGTTAATTTATTACTGTAATAATTGCATTTTCTGTTTTTTGTCTTTCAGGGGTCATCCATCATCTCAGGCTACCAGGAATACGATGGCAGAAATCAGAGTGCAGGATTATTGGATATTGTGTATGTTTCTTGTTTTGGTGATGTGCAGTGATCTTCAGGAACTTTAGTAATGTAGCACAAAGCATTCTTGCCCGCGTATACAGCAATTTAATGTGGCATATCAAATATTTCTGAAAGTTTGAGTTTCATTTCATATCAGTGGAAAATTTAACAAAAACTTTGAGGAATACTGTGACCAACAAGGAAAAGTGAAAAGTGAAGTTATTTTAGACAGTTGATTGGGTGTATTAATTTTTGCGTTTGTACTTGTAGTTTTAAATTTAAAATATATGTCATATATAAGTCCATGTAAGGTAAGTAATATGCAGTTTAAATTACTGAAAAAATAGCTGTGAATTTTCAGACATACCAAAATTAGCATCATCTGTGTTTACGTATAATCTAGGTGGCTTAAATTAAAATATTTGGGCGAGATGCTTGATATGAATTTTATAAACCTTTTCTTTAAATTGCAATGATAAGTATTTTAAAGAATTAAGTTCTCTTAACCTTACTCATCAGTGTATATCGACATCATTGATCAACAATGTCACAGCTTTTAACAGCAATTAAAAGTATGATCTGAGATTATATAAACCTAATTTGTTCTATATTGTTTAATACAGTAGTCACTATGCAATATTATTGTACACACTACACTAAATTATTTACCTGAATAACCACCTTTGAAGAGATCTGATGGGATTAGAACTTATTTGAAAAAGCTTTACAAGTTTTTAGGTGTAATTGTGCAATGCAAGAAATGATTAAAATGTCATTGTGTCATCATCATTATATGCCACTTTTAATTTTATTTCTAATATTTCAGTTATTCTTAAAACATGCACAATGTCAGCTAGCTAGGACCTAAACACAGTGTGGCTTGATCTCAAATTAGTAAAACTTCACAATAAATAATAGGTTATAAATCCTCTTCCTTGTTAACACACACACACGCACACACACACACACACACACACACACACACACACACACACACACACACACACACACACACACAATGGGTTCAGAAAAATAACAAGTTAAAGTGATATTTGCACAGCATTTATGTATTCTGTGGTATATCTGTTCTCAACATGTACTTGCCACCATTTATGAGTAATATTGGTACACAATTTCTGTAATGCTAACCATTTTAAGGGTGATATAACGTTACTAGCGTGACTCACAGAAATGTTACATGTCACATGAAACTACACTGTTAAACATCCTCTCATTGTTCTAAGTTGGAATGAAAATCTCAATCTTTGGCATGGGAAAAAGATGTTTAACTTAATATATGAGCCATTCGTTACATGCAGTGATGCGAAGCCACATAATAATTTTGAAAAGTAGATAAAACTGCACATTATTTTGCTATATAATGCACTTCTTGTTTCTTTGTAGTGAACACATAAGGGAATTATGGACTGTTAAAAGAAATAATGGTTAGATGTGTGAGCAAATAAATTACATTACTAAATTATTTTCTATTAACTACTCAAACACACAGTTCCATCACTTTCACTTCTTAACTTAAACTACAAACAGCATTAATAGTTCATAGTGTAATCTTTCATTGAGTTATTTATTTGACACACATTCAGTTGTATGTCATGGACTGAGAGGTTTACACTATGCAGAGGGCTCCATTTGCCATCTTAGTCATAAAGTACATTGTTTAAAGTCTTATCAAGTTAAAGCAAGCCATTTATCTAAACAATTGCTCTGCACATTAAGCAAATTATATTTCACAGTCAGATAACTACATGAAATAATCTCTTATTGGAAGATACACTGTGTATTAAATTTTATTTTTAAAACTGCACATTTTCTTCTTCAGCATTCACTTCTGTGCATATGCATGTCATTGAAGCATTTAAAAATTCAACGCTGTAATATTCTTGTGTTGTGAAGACAGAGTTAAGATTAGGACAATTTTAAATGAATGATACAGCTTTAATGTAATTATTATTTTTCATAATTTATTCTACACTTGTGAATGTTAATTCAACCAAAGTGATTAGAAGTATATAAAATAGTGCCATTTATGAAATTTATGTCACCAGTTGCTAATACTGACTTCTGTACTAATTTGACATTATTAATCTTATATGAATCGATTACAAATTTCAGGTTTTTCTCTGAATATACTTTAGTATACTTGTGCTGAAAATAATGTATGTACTATTGAGCTTTTAAAATTCTTATTAAATATAACCATTAACAGAGCTGCTTTGTTGTCATTTTAAAGAAATAGTGCTATTTTTTTGTACATAGTTGTTGTTATCATTTCAAATTTATATACATATTTCTTTAGGTTTTTTTTCTCACTGTTATTCCAGGGAATTTTTCAACATTCTGTGTACAAAGAAATTGCATTACATATAACATTATGGTAACCTTACCTGCTTTCCTGTATCTACAGAATCATTATTTTAGTGTTAAGTTATCTTTATTTTAAGTATTACATTAAGAAGCTTGAGGGAAAGGGTATACAGATGTCTTGTATAATCTCAACAGCATCTTAAGTGATCTCACTGTCTCGTTTTTTAAATTTTAATTGTTTTTAAAGACAAAATTATCAATTTGCAACAGGAATAAAGATATATTGCTTTGTGGAAGTCAATTATTCATATTTAACAGGAAAAGTTCAAGTGGATTCTTCCAATTTCTTTCACAAATTGGACAACTTCTTTCGAAGTCACATTTCGCACACTGATGAATAGTTTATCGCACATTTCCTCACGTATTTGACGCGTATTATCCTAATATGAAATAGTTGATATGTGCCGTAAACTATTCATGTGTGACGAGAAGTGATTTCGAAAGAAGTTGGATTCCATCAGTCAGTGAAAATGATGAGCCGAAGGGAAGGGGAGGTGAATGCACCATAGCTCGGTCGCAATAGAAGCTTACTACATTACCGGCCGCACCGGCCGTAGTTGCCAAGGTCGCCGGGGTCTAAAGATTTAGGAAAGAGCGCCCTATGCGTCTTCAGATTTTAACACGGAGTTGAGCATCTGGTATTAATCTGTGGGCTGGCAGTAGCGTCTATAAATGAAGACCCGACAACGCAAGACAAGGCTCTGTGTTCCAATCGCTGGTTATGGCATTTTAAACAACTGTGAGCGTCATTTTGTGTAGAGACATTCTCTCATTAGTGTAAGTATTGTCTTCATATATTATTGAGCGATCAGGTTTGTGGGAAACAATGTATACCTCTTGTTTCAAAATACCTTCCTTCAGTAGAATCAAGCACAACAGAGATCTTGTATTTCTAATAAAGTTTAATTTGGATCTAAACGTAATTCAGATATAAGGTAAGCGTATCTATCATACGGTAAAACGGGGCTAATGGTTTGTTCTTTAGTAAATTCTTAGTGGAGTGTTAGTAAAGGACTCCATTCTAATGTACTCGCGTCGAAGAAACTTTCAACCCAAATGTACTCGGCAAATATAAGGCTAGAATATACACTCTCCTGGATAATTGAGGGTTTACTGTGATACGTACTGTAAAATGCACCCTGGGGTTAAACTACAGAATAAAGGCATATACTTCAGTTGATATAGAATGATGTCATAGCAACAAAATGTTGCCAACTGCGAAGTACGAAAGCGCTAAGACGGAGAGGTGTTGCCAACGCATTTTCCTTGTTTTAAACTATCGATACTGTAATGCGCAAAGAAACTGGCATAATAATACATGGAGGTCAGTAACCTTCAGCCACAGAATATAATAATGATATTAGTACAAGTAATAATAATGATAATCTTAATAATAATAATAATATTGGCTATGATAAATAAACACATAACTGATCGTCCTTTCTTTTATTATACCTCAATATGCAGTATAAAATGGAATATTTATAACGAATGCCAATTATAATATAATATTGTGACTTTGTGGGTTCGTGAAATGAAAAGTCCAATTACACAAACTCAACAATGTTCTTTATTTCCACCGACTTACAGTTTGATACTTGCCAATTACACAGAATTACGTAATGCACACAATTACGATTCACCAGTTCGTCCGTTACAATTTCACTTGCACTAGTAATTACGGACAATACTCCGATGCACGTACTCAATTACGTAAATTCTTCCGTCGCACAGTCTTCTCTTCCACTAACACGGCGCTACTTCACTAGCACGTCAAGCACTGACTAACTCCTGACTGTCTCTCTGAAACCCTTTTTATAGGAATGTCACTGTTTTTCTAGAAGTCTCTGGTTTCCCGCAAATCACCCGAACGTTCCAGAGGACAGGGGAAGGGGAGAGAAACATCGAGGGACATTTGACACTTCCCCAAATCACCCCTCAGTTAGTGACAGATTAATGGGCGGGGGGCGTGGCTCGGCCGCCTCGGACCCTTACAGCTGTCCCCGGTCGTATCTTACGCTAGTAGGGTGACACTGCTCCCTCCTCAAAGCTGGTCGTCCCGAACAGCACCATTGTAGCGGGCTAGGCGATCCAGGTGTACCACCAACATCTTCCCTCGGGGAACCTTCTGGATGCGGTAGACTACGTCGTTAATCCTCTTCACCACCCGGTACGGTCCTTGCCATGGCTGCTGGAGCTTCGGGCAGCGTCCCTTGGTCCGGGTAGGATGGTACAACCAGACCAGGTCACCTTGCTGGAACCCTTGGCTGTTGGCTTGCCTGTCATACCTGGTCTTCATGCGGTCGCTCGCCTTCTGGATGTTCTGGCGAGCCATCTCGTGCATGTCCTGGAGATGGTCCACCAAGTTCTCCACATACTCGGTCGCTGGCTGTTTCGCTTCCGGAGGGCTTCCAAAAGCCAGGTCATAAGGGAGGCGTAACTCTCGGCCAAACGTTAAGCTGGCTGGCGTCAACCCAGTTGTGTCGTGTGTAGACGAGCGGTAGGCCAGCAAGAACAGTGGCACCCTGACGTCCCAGTCTCGCTGATGGCTGGCCACGACCTTCCTCAGGTGTTCCTCTAAGGTCTTGATGTACCTTTCGACCATGCCATCCGATTGGGGATGTAGAGGCGTAGTGCGAGTCTTGTTCACCCCAAGCCTTTGTAGTGCCTCCTTCATTAGGTTGGACTCAAAGTTGGTACCCTGGTCACTGTGTAGCTCTAATGGCACCCCAAATCGACAGAATACTTGCTCCACGAGGCAGTCTGTGACTGTCTTTGCCTCTTGGTTTGGGATGGCATACACCTCCGGCCATTTGGTGAAGTAGTCCACGACCACCATTAGGTACTTGTTGCCTCGGTCGGAAACTGGGAACGGTCCAGCAATGTCAACGGCGATCCGTTCGAATGGCGCTCCGACCTACTGCTGCATGCGACCCCGGCTCCTAGTCTGGGGGCCACGACTTGCCGCGCACACGTGACACTGACGGCACCATCTCTCAGCATCTGCTCGGAGTCTCAGCCAGTAGTAGCGCTGCCGAAGTTTGTCGATCGTTCGGTTCGCTCCCAGGTGTCCTCCCGAAGTACCGGCGTGCACTTCCTCCAAGACTTCTGGGACCTTACTCCGGGGAAGTACCAACTGTTCTCTCTGCGTCTTCCCATCGGGTGACTCCCATACCCGGAACACCACGCCCTCTCTGGTCTTCAACGAGTCCCATTGGGCCCAGCACGACTTGTAGGTGGCGCTCCTCGGTGCGATGTCCTCCCAGGTTGGTCTCGCCCCTGCCTCCACTTCCCTCAAGAGTGGCCCCAAGTCTGCGTCCGCCAGCTGCTCCCTCAGGCCTGCGCTATCCCAGCCATCCGCAGGGACTGCCGTGACTACTCGGACTGCTGCGGCACGCTCCTTCTCCTCCACTCTTGTACACTGGCCGCACTCTTCTGGACAGGGTCTTCGGGACATGGCGTCTGCGTTACCGTGGCTCTTCCCTCTACGATGTTCCGAGGTGAAGTACTCCTGTAGCCTCTGGACCCAACGTGCTGTCTGGCCTTCCAGGTTCTTAAAGCTCAATAGCCAGGTTAAGGCGGAATGGTCAGTCCTCAGGTGGAATGGCTGACCGTACAGGTACTTGTGGAAGTGCTCCAATGTCTTTACTACCGCCAATAATTATCGTCGGGTGACGCAGTAGTTCTTCTCTGCCTTGGATACCGTCTTGCTGTAGTAGGCTATCACCCGCTCATGGCCGTCCTGGATCTGCGATAGGACACCTCCAATGCAATGGTCGCTAGCGTCGGTGTCCACAATGAAGGCGCCACCCGGTTGTGGGAAACCCAAAATTGGAGCACTGCACAGGGTCTCCTTTAGGTGCTGGAAAGCGTTTTCTGCGTCCTCCGTCCACACATAAGGCCGGTGTTCCTCTGTCAGGCGGGTGAGGGGTTTTGCGATGTTGGAGAACCCCTTTATGAAGCGCCTGTAATAACTGCACAGCCCCAGGAAACTGCGCAATTCTTTCCTATCCTTTGGGCGAGGCCAATCTCTCACAGCCTGTGTCTTCTCCGGGTCTGTGGCCACTCCGGTTGCTGAAACTATGTGGCCCAAGTAGTTAACTTCCTTGCGGAAGAGCTGGCACTTCTTCGCGTTCAGCTTCAAGTTGGTCGCTTGCAGTCTCTGTAGCACCTTACTCAGATTCTCGAGGTGATCTTCAAAAGTCTTCCCGACGATGATGATGTCCAGGTATAGCAGGCAGGCATCGTAAGTCAGCCCTCTCATCACTGACTCCATAAGGCGCTGGAAGGTAGCTGGTGCGTTGCAGAGGCCAAAGGGCATAACCGTGAACTGCCAGAGCCCTTGGCCCGTCGAGAATGCGGTCTTCTCATTGTCTCTCGGGTCTAGAGCTACCTGCCAGTAGCCCGACTTCAGGTCCAGGGTCGAGAACCACTGTGCACCAGCTAGCGTGTCCAGGGTGTCGTCAATCCGGGGTAAGGGAATACAGTCCTTCCGGGTGACGGCGTTCAACTTTCTGTAGTCTACGCAGAAGCGCAGCTCGCCGTTCTTCTTTGTCACCAAGACTACAGGGGAACACCAAGGGCTGTCAGACTCTTCAATCACTCCCCTGGATCTCATGTCCTCCAGCATGTCTCGTACCGCCCCTTGCTTCGCCAGCGGAACGCGTCTATGTGGTTGCCGAATAGGCCAGGCGTCCCCGGTGTCGATGCGGTGAAGCACTTTGTCCGTGCGGCCGTAGTCACTATCACCTTGGCTGAAGACGCGCTGATACCGTCTTAGCAGTTGTCGAACCTTCTCCAGCTGTTCTGTGGTCAGGTGGTCGGCCGCCCTCTCCACCAAGCCTTCTAGCCGGGGCCCCAGGTGTTGCTTCAGCGCCGGCTCCTGGGTCTCGTCGATAGCTGTTACGCTCACCACGGGCTCGCACATTCCCAACTCCGTCCCGGCCTGGACGTCGTGATCGGCGTCCGTAGGATTTAGCAGTCTCACGGGCACCTCTCGGCACGGCAGCAATGCCCTGGCTACACACAGTCCGTTTACAGGCGTCTTCTGGTCCAGCATCATGTTCCTGGTTCTCTGGCCCTCCAGTCGCGCCGTCACCACCACCTCGCTCCTCGCGGGAACAACCACGTCTTCGTCCAAGACGAACCTGCAAATTCCAAGGCGCTCTTCGGGTTGACGGAGTATAACCTCTTCTCCGTTAAGCCGCAGGACCTTCTTGCCGACGTCGACCTTCGCCTCATGGCTCCTGAGGGCATCCAGTCCCAGGATCACCTCCTCAGCCACCTTCGCGACGAACACCCACAGACGCACGGCACTCCGTCCCAAGTTCAGCTCCAGCAGGGCCTCCTTCTCTACAGGCAAGGTGTCGCCCGATGCCGGGACAAGCTGGTATGGCCGGCTTGGCTTCCTTGTCGGGCTGTCATCCATACGCTGGCTGACGGCGCGCAGTGTCACTCGAGGGGATGGTAGTGATGGCGCCGACGTGCCCCTCTCCACGACGGCCCTTACTCGTTTTCCGGCTGCTCTTCCTGGTGTGGGCAGTCTCTCTGCAGGTGTCCGGGCTGTCCACACCCCCAACACAGGCCACTAGGTGTTCGCCGGCGTCCCTCAGCTGGTCTTCTGTCTCCGGCGTAGCGGACACTCCTCGTTCTCGACGTCGGGATGGATGTTATTTTGGCCGCCTCCATCCTTAATGCCGCTGTCAGCGCCTCGTGGATGGTTTTATATTCCCCGAGCCTTAGGCGCTGACGAATCTCCGTGTCCCGTACCCCGTCGATAAAATTGTAGGCGGCTTCCCGGGATACGAACTCCAGTGGCAGGTCAACCAAGGCCTTGCTAGCCAGCTGCTCGATCGCAATGGCGAACTCCTGCAGCGTCTCCCCCGGCTGCTGTGACCTTGCCTTTAGCTGCCTGCGGTATGCTGCGGCTAAGCGGTGGTTCCCGAAGCGATTCTCCAGGGCTTCCCAGATGTCCTTGGGCGCCGCCGTCTTCCCGCACCGCGTTTAGGACTTCCGCGGCTCTTCCCTGGAGGCTGGCTATTAACTGTGTGGCCTCCTCCTCCTCCAGTGACCATCCGTTGTGCCTGGCCACTGTGTCGAACTGGCGGCGGAAGACCTCAAACGTTGACGCGCCGTCATACTTGGGAGGTTTGACGCGCGCAGATGTTGTGTCGCGTCCTGGCGCGTCGGCCTTCAAATCCTTCAGCTTCCTGCCGACGACGTCCTCCACCATGGCGTTCAGGGACTTGACGCTGCTGTCGGCCTTTCCCTCCAGGTTGTTTACGCGGTTGGCAAGGTCTTCGACGTCTTCCACCACGGCGTTCAGGGTCTTGGCGTTATTGTCGGCCTTTTCCTCTAAATCATTAAGGCGGTCGTCTACTTGACCCATCCGCTTGCCCAGATTCGTGACGTCATCCCTCACGCCGGCCAACTGTTCCTCAAATTTGGCGGCGAGAGCCTCGTTCGCCACCTTCACTTCCGTGGTCAGTTCGGCCATCTTTGTGGTCATTGTCGTGGCCAAGTTGTTGTTTGCCGTTTCTGTCTTCGCTGTTAATTCGGCCTTCATTTCTTCCATCTTCCCGGTGATGTTGTCGTTGGCCATCTTCATTTGTTTCAGTTCTGCTAAAATCTTTTCTAATGCTGCCTCCATTGTGTTATGTCGCACTTCTGACACCAATTGTGACTTTGTGGGTTCGTGAAATGAAAAGTCCAATTACACAAACTCAACAATGTTCTTTATTTCCACCGACTTACAGTTTGATACTTGCCAGTTACACAGAATTACATAATGCACACAATTACGATTCACCAGTTCGTCCGTTACAATTTCACTTGCACTAGTAATTACGGACAATACTCCGATGCACGTACACAATTACGTAAATTCTTCCGTTGCACAGTCTTCTCTTCCACTAACACGGTGCTACTTCACTAGCACGTCAAGCACTGACTAACTCCTGACTGTCTCTCTGAAACCCTTTTTATAGGAATGTCACTGTTTTTCTAGAAGTCTCTGGTTTCCCGCAAATCACCCGACCGTTCCAGAGGACAGGGGAAGGGGAGAGAAACATCGAGGGACATTTGACACTTCCCCAAATCACCCCTCAGTTAGTGACAGATTAATGGGCGGGGGGCGTGGCTCGGCCGCCTCGGACCCTTACAACTGTCCCCGGTCGTATCTTACGCTAGTAGGGTGACAATATAGAAGGATTTAGTAGCCTTGTGTATTCAGAATCCCAAATTTTGTACATTCCCTAAGTTTAGCATGTTTATTTTAGCGAGTTAGCCCTCCAAATGCTAGTACCTGACCTCTGAGCAACATTTCCCAAAATAAAACAATATAAGTAAATACACATTCCATTAATACTGACAAGTTTTATATCTTTAGAAGAATACACAGCTGTATTATATAGGATGTCAATAAATAACACTGCACAAATTTTACTGGTAGTAGGTTCATATGCAATTTGAGAAAGTATAGTTGTTTTCTAGGAATACAAGTTACAGAGCTGAGCAATAGAATTACTAAGGCATATGCATCACGTTGATTACATCCTCTTCAGCAGAAATAAGATTGATAGAAAACAACTGAAACAATTGAGAGTGTTTGTTTAGCATAATGAGTATGTTGTGAGGTCAAGGTTTACATGAATTAAACTTTCAGGTTCAAAAGGCTTCTTTCTTTGTTTATACTTAGTTCCATTTGCTTTATACAGAACTTTTAGCTCTGTTACTAATTTTGTATTACACAGTGCTTCAGTTTTTATTTAAAATTTGTTAACCCTTTCATAGCGGATATTGGAACCTTGTGGACGATGTCGCATTGCCTACAAACAGCAGTGGACGTTGGTAAACAGAAATAAAGGTCACTAAGTGTAGCTTCCTCTAAGTGGTGTTCATCTGTCCTCTATTGGGATTGTATTAGTGTAAGTTTTAACTCTGTCTCTGCTGTGCGCTGCTGTCTTATCGTATAAAATCTGAAGCCCTGCATAGTAGATTTCTTCCAGACATTTGCACATTGTGCAAGCCGGTCACATGACTCGGGATGTACAAATTCATGCCTTGCTCCAGCTAGCAGTCACATGTTTTACAGGATGCATATTTATTAGTAGAATTTGAAGCAGTATGATCTGATTTATCAGATTTTTAGTTTGATGACAGTGGAAGTGAAAGTTTTAATGAAGAAAGTGATGTAGAATCTGAAACCAAGCAATATGCTGAAAGAAGACGTACTGATTCTTCCTTTCAGGGTCCATTCAGGCCAGTAATTTACTCTTTTGATGAGCAAAATTCAGGTATGCCAGCAGATTTGAATCAAAATTTTACAGTGCCATTATTTTCAGAATCATAAAATGAGAACAATAAGTATTTCACTTTCTTGGGTGAAAAATTACCACCAGCCCCCCCCCCCCCATTCTCGACTACGACTTGGACAGATACTTCTCCTGAAGAACTATATATTTCCTCCTCCCTCCTCAATGCTGGTTGTCTCGAACAGCACCAGCGTAGCGGGCCAGACGATCCAGGTGTACCACCAGCATTTTTCCTCGGGGCACCTTCTGGATGCGGTAGATCATGTCGTTAATCCTCTTCACCACCCGGTTTGGTCCCTGCCATGGCTGCTGAAGTTTCGGGCAGCATCCCTTGGTCTGGCTGGGGCGGTACAACCAGACCAGCTCACCTTGCTGGAACCCTTGGCTGTTGGCTTGCCTGTCGTGTCGGGTCTTCATGCGGTCACTTGCCATCTAGATGTTCTGACGAGCCATTTCATGCGTGTTGTGGAGACTACGACCTGGTCCACCAGGTTCTCCACATATTCAGTTGCTGGCTGCTTCGCCTCCAGGCATAACTCTCGGCGAAACATTAAGCTGGCTGGCGTCATCCCAGTGGTGTCACATGTCGACGAGCGGTAGGCCAGCAGGAACAGTGGCACCTTGACGTCCCAGTCTCACTGATGGCTGGCCACGACCTTCCTCAGATGTCCTTCTAGGGTTTTGAAGTACCTCTCGACCATGCTGTCCGACTGTGGGTGTAGGGGTGTTGTGCGGTTCTTGTTCAACCCAAGTCTTTCCAGTGCCTCCTTCATTAGGTTAGACTCAAAATTGGTGCCCTGGTCACCGTGGAGCACCAACAGCACCCCAAAACGGCAGAACACTTGCTCCACGAGGCAGTCCGTGATGGCCTTGGCCTCTTGGTTCGGGATGGCATACACCTCCGGCCACTTGGTGAAGTAGTCCATGACCACCATCAGGTACTTGTTGCCTCGGTCGAACACTTGGAATGGTCCAGCTATGTCGACAGCAGTCCGTTCGAATGGCGCTCGGACGTTGTATTGCTGCATGCGACCCCGGCTCCTAGTCTGGGGACCGCGACTCTTTGCGCACATGTGACATTGACGGCAACATCTCTCAGCGTCTTCTAGGAGCCTCAGCCAGTAGTAGCGCTACTGTAGTTTGTCAATTTCGCTCCCAGGTGTCCTGAAGTACTGGCGTACAGTTCCTGTAAGACTTCCGGGGCCTTACTTCGGGGACGTACCAACTGCTCTCTGTGCGTCTTTCCACCGGGTGATATTCATACCCGAAACAGCACACCCTCTTTGGTCTTCAATGATTCCCATTGGGCCCAGTACGACTTGTATGCAGTGTTTCTGGGTGCGATGTCCTCCCAGGTCGGTCTCGTCGCTGCCTCCACTTCCCTCAAGAGTGGCCCCAAGTCTGAGTCCGCCAGCTGCTCCCTCCTCAGGCCTGCACTATCCCAGCCGTCCGCAGGCACTGCCGTGAGCACTGTGACAGCTGCGGCACGCTCCTTCTCTTCCACTCTTGTGCATTAGCCGCACTCTTCCTGACAGGGTCTTCGGGACGTGGCATCTGCGTTGCCGTGGCTCTTCCCTCTACGACATTCAGAGGTGAAGTCGTACTTCTGCATCCTCTGGACCCAACGTGCTGTCTGGCCTTCCAGGTTTCTAAAGCTAAGTAGTCAGGTGAGGGCATTCCTCAGGTGGAAGGGCTGACCATACAGGTACTTTTGGAAGTCCTCCAAGGTCTTTACTACCGCCAGTAACTCTCGCTGGGTGACGCAGTGGTTCTTCTCTACCTTGGACAGCGTCTTGCTGCAGTAAGTTATCACCCGCTCATGGCCAACCTGGACTTGGGATAGGACGCCTCCAATGCAATGGTCGCTGGCGTCGGCGTCCAAGGTGAAGACGTCACCCGGTTGTGGAAATCCCAAAATAAGAGCTCTGCACCGTTACCACCACCTCGCTTCTCGCGGGGACAACCACATCTTCCCTGAGGATGACCCTGCAGATTCCCAGGCGTTCTTCGGGTTGCCTATAAAATTATGCTAAATGTAAATATTAGCGTAAATATTACTCAGTGTGTCGTGTCAAGCTAACAGGTTGAAAATGAATCAGACTTGTTTCGAAACCAGTCCCAAAGTATTGTAAATAAGATAATTAATAGTGAAATTGTGTTACTAAAGTGTGTTGAATAAATTGATAAAAATTGGAAAGTGTTTTGTCATGGAAAGAAATTAAATTGTGCTCTTTAGATTACAACTGTTCCTTTGCTTAGCAATTCTCTAATTCTTCACACAGTCCATTGAGGTTGTGAGTTTATAGATTTGACGGCCACAATCCACACCACGACGGAACAACTTTTTTAGCTGTCTGTATCATTTATTGAAATGTAAAGTAGTTTCGTTTATATTTAAGCAAATTCATGGAAATATCTCATGTTACTAGTAGTGGTTTCTTTGTCCACAGCCATGCTATTGAAGTTTTATAACTGAACTGTTCAAAAGCAAGAACTGTAACAAAATGGATATCAAAAAGGAAATCAAAGAAGAGTATAGTTTCCTGGACCTTTGCTCACAGAATGAGGGAGACTGTTGTTCCGAAAACTCTTTAAAGAAAGTTAAGAGTGAAAGTGTGACAAGGGGCAGGGATTGTGATGCAGATATAAAACTAGAAATAGAAGAAGCTGAACTTACCAACACTTGTTTACAGAATGAACTTTTTTCAGAACACCATGTTATAACATGCAATGAAAGTATCCAAAACTGTGAAATTGACACAAAGTTAGAAATTAAACAAGATGAGTGGTGTTCAGAAACAACTGTGAATAAAACTCAGCATATTTGTGATGATAGTAAGGTAAGTTCTGCAGAAAAAGTGCATCACAGTTCTTTTTTTCTTAATAGTCTGTAATGTGCAGTACTATCATATGATTTATAAGCCAATATTGTAGAATGAAGGCGTTAGAAAGAAAATAGAATTAATAATGATTTTGTATGAAATCATAGTGTTAATAGCAATTTTGCATTTTCAAATAATTTGAGGTCGGTTTTATCACACTACGTCACTGCAGCATTACTAATAACACTGGTCAAGAAGATGAGGGCAAATTTACTCATCACCTATACAAAACCATTATTCTGTAGTATTTTTTCCTGCTGATTTCAAATATTTGTTTGGTGTTGCTGTAGCCCATCACATTTCATAGATAGGGATTGGTGTAAATTACATTTAACATACACAGATATTGTCTGTTCCCATACAGTTTACGTAACATGTCATCATCCAAACTTCCATTTAAAAACATTGTGCACATGACTCACTCTTGTATGATTTGTCTGGTAAATCCCTGTACAGCATCCAGCTTTAGTCAGAAGAATGTCACCATAGCAGAAACCGGCCGTGCCATGGCTCAGTGGTTAGACTGCTTGGCTCTCACCAAGGCGGCCCGGCTTCGATCCCAGGCGACCGCAAAGTGAGATTTGTGGTGGATAATACGGCGCTGGGACAGGTTTTCTCCGGGATCTCTGGTTTCCCCCGCCATCTCATTCCACCGGTGCTCCATCTTCATCTCATGTATCATCAGTGTCATCGCCTGCGGTGTCATATGTAGTAAAAGCGGGCGTTAAACACTACACATTACATTATATAGCAGAAACCCGGGTAGCAATTTCCTATATATTCAATATTGTGGTGAAAGCGCTTTGACGTGAGAACCTCTGTCAAGAAATAAATGTGAGATTGAAGGAAATATACACTCCTGGAAATTGAAATAAGAACACCGTGAATTCAATGTCCCAGGAAGGGGAAACTTTATTGACACATTCCTGGGGTCAGATACATCACATGATCACACTGACAGAACCATAGGCACATAGACACAGGCAACAGAGCATGCACAATGACGGCACTAGTACCGTGTATATCCACCTTTCGCAGCAATCCAGGCTGCTATTCTCCCATGGAGACGATCGTAGAGATGCTGGATGTAGTCCTGTGGAACGGCTTGCCATGCCATTTCCAGCTGGCTCCTCAGTTGGACCAGCGTTCGTGCTGAACGTGCAGACCGCGTGAGACAACCTTTCATCCAGTCCCAAACATGCTCAATGGGGGACAGATCCGGAGATCTTGCTGGCCAGGGTAGTTGACTTACACCTTCTAGAGCACGTTGGGTGGCACGGGATACATGCGGACGTGCATTGTCCTGTTGGAACAGCAAGTTCCCTTGCCGGTCTAGGAATGGTAGAACGATGGGTTCGATGACGGTTTGGATGTACCGTGCACTATTCAGTGTCCCCTCGACGATCACCAGAGGTGTACGGCCAGTGTAGGAGATCGCTCCCCACACCATGATGCCGGGTGTTGGCCCTGTGTGCCTCGGTCGTATGCAGTCCTGATTGTGGCGCTCACCTGCACGGCGCCAAACACGCATACGACCAACATTGGCACCAAGGCAGAAGCGACTCTCATCGCTGAAGACGACACGTCTCCATTCGTCCCTCCTTTCACGCCTGTCGCGACACCACTGGAGGCGGGCTGCACGATGTTGGGGCGTGAGCGGAAGACGGCCTAACGGTGCGCGGTACCGTAGCCCAGGTTCATGGACAAGGTTGCGAATGGTCCTCGCCGATACCCCAGGAGCAACAGTGTCCTTAATTTGCTGAGAAGTGGTGGTGCGGTGCCCTACGGCACTGCGTAGGATCCCATGGTCTTGGCGTGCATCCGTCCGTCGCTGCGGTCCGGTTCCAGGTCGACGGGCACGTGCACCTTCCCTCGACCACTGGCGACAACATCGATGTACTGTGGAGACCTCACGCCCCACGTGTTGAGTAATTCGGCGGTACGTTCACCCGGCCTCCCGCATGCCCACTATATGCCCTCGCTCAAAGTCCGTCAACTGCACATACGGTTCACGTCCACGCTGTCGCGGCATGCTACCAGTGTTAAAGACTGCGATGGAGCTCCGTATGCCACGGCAAACTGGCTGACACTGACGGAGGCGGTGCGCAAACGCTGCGCAGCTAGCACCATTCGACGGCCAGAACCGTGGTTACTGGTGTGTCCGCTGTGCCGTGCGTGTGATCATTGATTGTACAGCCCTCTCGCAGTCTCCGGAGAAAGTATGGTGGGTCTGACACACCGGCGTCAATGTGTTCTTATTTCCATTTCCAGGAGTGTATCTTCAGTGACATTCAACAGTCCATTTCACTGTAAGCATCCAAGCTTCTGTACTTCAGTTTTACAATCAGAAAATTCATGCAAAGCCATTTAAAACTAGATGTTACTTGTTCATGGTTTGATAACCTAGGCATTTTTTAATAATCTGAACAGAACTGATTCTGAAGTGTCTGGAAGATTCACAGATAAATCACTGCTGTTGTATCTTCATCTGTCTTGAAGTGCTAAATAACACGGTGAACAAAGTCATCACTAGTGACAAGCTTGGGTCTTTGTCCACCTTCATTATGAACATCAGTTTCAGTTCAACAACCTTTATTGACTATTATCTGTTTTATTTTAGTAGCACTTTTGTTTGTTGATCTTTTCTTACTTTTACTCAGTATTGCCATTTGTAAATTTTTGTATGTTTCACCCAGCCGGTACTACATATGTTAGGAAATATATTTCTAACTATTCTTCCCAACATAATCATTTTATTTTCATTATATCTCATTTTTATCATCATTGTAAAATTTTTAATTGGTTATTAATATTCTGTTGTTTTGCATTTGGCATTTGTCCAAGTTGGTTCCTTTAAGCCTTCAATCGTTAAAGTAATTACAGGGTCTCCTCCCTGTTAGTAATAAAAGTCTTTCTGCAGTTATTACCCAACATATTACCAAGTACTACTACTGTTATTTAATGTCACATTCACATCTACAAAAACTATTAAACAGTTTACAGCTGTTTTTATACTTTGATCTTATAACACTTTTTGTTTTAACAGAGAAACAGTATATAAACCGTTAGAAATCAGATATATAAAGTAATAATCTTTCCTGTATGTTATACTAAAAGTAATTCCCTGTTTGTGCCCCTCTTTGTGCAAATAAGTTTCAAGAAGCAAATCATGTTATTTATAAGTGAATTGTTCTGTTACAGGATGGAATAGACCAAGACTGTTATTCCATAAAACAACCAAGGTAAGTCCTTTTGATAAGTCTATGTCTACCAATTATTTATTTTTAATTTTCTCCATATCACATGTTAGTGTTAGATATTTAACTGTTCTCTGATACTACACAGTTCTTTGATCAAGTTCTATCAGCGCCTGTTCTCAAACACATTGTCATAGTCTCTGTTAGTATTACATATGGATTAACAAACATAGGCTTTCATGGCCGGGTCTTGTTCAGTAGAAGATTCCGGGCTGTAAGGCTGTGGTCCACTGGGTTTCTTCATCACTGTCCCAGACATTTTGCTTGCATCTGCAGCAAGCATCATTGGTAGCATACCAAAATCCTCCTGGTACTCTTCGAAGGTACACATCCTAGGTATCATTTGACCTGCACTTAACTAACTGTTTCACCTGACCTACGACTTTAGGGAACCTGTGCTGGAATGCATATTGGAGACCTGTTGCTTCTAGTTCTGGCATTCAGTAGTCCTATAAATAAGCTCCTCGATGTTGTTTGAAATTTTTACAGGGGACTGGTTGCTTACCAGATGGATACCAAGACAATTGAATCAGAACACAAAGAAAAGATATGGGAGCAGGTTTGATATTTCTTTTGTAGTACCATGGCAACAGTTTTCTGGACCAGATTATCACAGATAGATGTGTATATGGACACCCAACTGCGCTATCATCAGAGCCCTAGAATATTACAGTTATTGAGTTTGACCTATCGCAAATCAAGTAGGAGTCAATGCATTGGTCATAAGTCTTCCACTTAATATGCTTTATTCTGTACTGGAGACCCAGAAACATACTTTATGAATATGCTCCTAATCTTTAATTCTTTTGGTTGTGTCATGTGTGGTATTATTATTTGTTCTTACTGTTTCTTTTTTTAATATTATTATTAACTGAAGAATACAAAAATATTTCTAAGGATGCAAGAAACAGATGGAAAGCAAAACAAATTACACAAGTTAATGAGTTATAACAAGTAGCTTTCTCTCTATATGGGAGGGAGGGAGAAAATGTATATTTTAGACAAATTAAAATTAGATAATCACTTAACATTACTTATAATGTTACAAACAAAAGAGTGGCTATATTTAAGTTTAACACTAGAATGATCGACATTGCCTTGCTGGCTAAAAGAACCAACATCGTAATTTGACTGGGACCTTCTTCAGTCAGTTTTCAGCGTTTCATTTATAACATAAAATAAATCAGGATATTGTTGCGAATCCAATCACGATAATGCGGCTTGTGCACACAAAGGAACTGATAGGCAGCACAGAGATAAACAGTATACCGGAACAAATAAAGATGGCGCGACATAAAGGACTTGCCGTTACATGTAAAGTTTCCCGTCTCGAAAATCCAAGTTTCATCTAGTGACAGAGTATTCGATTACTTGATTGTTACAGAACAGTCTCAAATTATCAACGAGTTATTTATGGAAGTGACGACTCGCCAAGAGTTAGTCATAAACAGGAGTTGTAACAAGAGAGTAGTTAACAGCTGTAAAGTGTTGATGTTGTAAATACAAGATGTAATCTGAACGCTGTTTGTTGTGGTCATCGACCTTGGTAGATTGTGCTTGTTTATGTGATGTAATTCTGCTTCTCAGAGAATTGGACAGAGTGTATTTCTACGGAACTAAAGAACATTTTGAATTTCTGCAAGTTAAACTATTAATTCTACGAACCCATAAAGTCACAATTGGTATCAGGTGGGCGACATAACAAGATGTTGGCCGCATTGGCAAAGATTTTATAGGAAATGGAAGAAATGAAGACGGCAAATGGCACCCTCGCTGCGAAGACGGAAGCTGCAAATAACAACTTGGTCGCGACGATGACCCAATTAACATCGAAGACGGAGGCAGCAAATAGCGACCTGGCCGCAAAGTTGGAGACGACAAATCACAATCTGACCGCGAAGATGGCCGAACTAACCACGGAAATGAAGGCTGCGAACGAGGCCCTCGCCGAAAAATTTGAAGAGCAATTGACTGGCGTGAGGAATAACATCACGGAGCTGGGCAAGCGGATGGATCAAATGGTCGAGCGCATTAACGACCTAGAGGGAAAGACAGACAGTAACACCATATCCCTCGAAGACCTGGCAAACCGCGTTAACGACCTGGAGGAAAAGGCCGACAGCATCACAAAGTCCCTGAACGCCATGGTAGAGGACATCGTCGGCACGAGATTGAAGGACTTGAAGGCCGACGCGCCGGGACGCGACACAACATCTGCGCGCGTCAATCGTCCTAAATACGACGGCGCGACAACTTTCGAAGTGTTCGGCCGCCAATTCAACGCAGTGGCCAAGCACAACAAATGGTCACCAGAGGAAGAGGCCACACTGTTAATAGCCAGCCTCCAGGGACGTGCCGCAGAAGTTCTGAACGCGGTCCAGACAGCGGCGGCGCCCAAGGACATCTGGTAGGCCCTGGAGAATCACTTCGGGAACCATCGCTTAGCCGCAGCATACCGCAGCCAACTGAAGTCAAGGTCGCAGCACCCAGGGGAAACGCTGCAGGTGTTCGCCTGGCAATCGAGCAGCTGGCCAGGAAAGCCTTAGTCGACCTCCCACCAGAGTTCGTATCCCAGGAAGCCGCCTGCATCTTTGTTGAGGGGGTACGAGACACGGAGATTCGTCGGCGCCTAATGCTCGGCGACTACAAAACCACCCATCAGGCGCTAACGGCAGCACTGAGAATGGAGGCGGCCAAGGTGACAGCTACCCCGACTTCCAGAACAAGGAGTATTCGCTATAATGGAGACCGAAGGCCAGCCGAGGATGCCGGCGAAGACCTAGTGGCCTGTGTTGGTGATGTGAACAGCCGGGACACCTGGAGAGAGACTGCCCACACTAGGAAGTGCAGCCGCAGAACGAGTAGGGGCCGTTCTGGCGAAGGGCACATCGTCGCCATCACCAACAGCCCCTCGAGTGACACTGCGTGCCATCAGCCGATGTATGGATGACAGCCTCATCGCGGACGTTTGGGTTAGAGGGAAGCCTTGCCGCGTGCTCGTAGACATTGGGGCAGCCGTGACCATCATCAGACCTGACATTGCCCAGGGTTTGCTGACGAGGAAGCCGAGCCCACCATACCAGCTTATGACAGCATCGGGCAACACCTTACCTGTGGAGAAAGAGGCTCTGCTGATGTTGACCTTGGGAAGGAGTGGTTTTTTTTTTTTTGTAATTTATGTCCTCCAACGTCAAGTCATATCATGGGGGTTCGTCACGAAGGAGGCTGAGGAGGTGATACTGGGATTGGATGCCCTCAGGAGCCACGAGGCGACGGTCGACGTCGGTAGCAAGGTTCTGTGGCTCAATGGAGAAAGGTGATACTCCGGCAACCCGAAGAACGCCTGGGAATTGGAAAGTCATCCTGAAGGAAGACGTGGTTGTCCCCGCAAGACGCGAGGTGGTGGTGACGGCGCAACTGGAAGGCCAGCGGACGAAGTACATGATGCTGGACCAGAAGACGCCTGTGCACGTACTGTGTGTTGCCAGGTCATTGTTACCGTGCCGAGAGGAGGTGCCAGTGAGACTGCTCAACCTGACAGATACTGATCATGATGTCCAGGCCAGGAGTGAGTTGGGGACGTGTGAGCCCGTGGTCAGTGTAACACCAATGGACAAGGCACAGGAGCCGGTGCCGACGCAACAGCTGGGGCCCCGACTGGAAGGTTTACTGGAGAGGGTGGCCAACCACCTGACCGCAGAACAGTTGGAGAAGGTTCGACAACTCTGAGACGATACCAGTGCGTCTTTAGCCAAGATAGCAGTGATTACAGCCGCACAGACAAAGTGCTTCACCGCATCGGCACCGGAGACGCCTGGCCTTTTCGTCAACCACCTAGACGCCTTCCGCTGGCAAAACAAGCAGCGGTACGAGGTATGTGAGAAGACATGAAATCCAGGGAGTGATTGAAGAGTGACAGCCCTTGGTGTTCCCCTGTAGTTATAACAAAGAACCGCGAGCTACGCTTCTGCGTGGACTATAGGAAGTTAAACACTGTCAGGAGGAAGGGTTGCTGCTGCTTACCCCGGATTGACGACACCCTGGACATACTTGCTGGTGTGCAGTGGTTCTCCACCCTAGACCTGAAGTCGGGTGATTGGCAGGTAGCTTTGGACCTGAGAGTCAAGGAGAGGACTGAATTCTTGACAGGCCAAGGTCTTTGGCAGCTTACAGTTATGCCCTTTGGTCTCTGCGATGCACCAGCTACCTTCCAACGCCTTTTGGAGTCGGTAATGACATTGCTGCCTCATGACGCCTGCCTGCTATACTTGGACAACATCATCATCGTTGGCAAGACGTTCGAAGACCACCTGGACAACCTGAGCAAGGTGTTACAGAGACTAACTTGAAGCTGAACGCGAAGAACTGCCAGTTCTTCCGCAAGGAAGTTAACTACTTGGGCCGCAGTCTCACCAACCGCAGCAGCCACAGACCCGGAGAAGACCCAGGCTGTGATAGATTGGTCTCGGCCAAAGGATAAGCGAGAGTTTCGCAGTTTTCTTGGGCTGTGCAGTTATTACCGCTGTTTCATAAAGGGGTTCTCCAACATCTCCTAACCCCTCACCCACCTGACAGAAAAACCCAGGCCTTATGTGTGGACGGAGAACGCCGAAGGCCCTTTCCAGCACCTGAAAACACTGTGCAGTGCTCCTATTCTGGGATTCCGACAACCAGGTGGCACCTTCATTGTGCACACCGACGCCAGCGACCATTGCATTGGAGGCGTCCTATCCCAAGTTCAGGACGGCCATGAGCGAGTGATAGCCTACTACAGCAAGACACTATCCAAGGCAGAGAAGAACTACTGCGTCACCCGGCGAGAGTTACTGGCAGTAGTAAAGACCTTGGAGCACTTCCACAGGTACGTGTACGGTCAGCCATTCCACCTGAAGACTGACCACTCCGCCCTAACGTTGCTACTGAGCTTTAGAAATCTGGAAGGCCAGACAGTACATTGGGTCCAGAGGCTGCAGAAATACGACTTCACATCTGAACATCGTAGAGAGAAGAGCCACGGCAACACAGACGCCATGTCCCGAAGACCGTGCCCAGATGTGTGCGGCCAGTGCACAAGAATGGAAGAGAAAGAGCGTGCCGCAGCTCTCGGAGTGGTCACGGCAGTGGCTGCGGACGGCTGGGATAGTGCAGGCCTCAGGAAGGAGCAGCTGGCGGACACCGACTTGGCACCACCCTTGAGGGAAGTTGAGGCAGGGAGAAGACTAACCTGGAAGAACATCGTACCAAGAAGCGTCACATGCAAGTCGTACTGGGCCCAATGGGATTCATTAAAAATCAGTGAGGGCGTGCTGTTCCGCGTATTTGAATCACCCGATGGAGAAGACACAGAGGGAGCAGTTGGTACTTCCCTGAAGTAAGGTCCCAGAAGTCTTGAGGGAAGTACATGCTCGTACTTCAAGAGGACACCTGGGAGCAAACCGGACTATCGAAAAACTTCGACAGCGCTACTACTGGCTGAGGCTCCGAGCATATGCTGAGAGATGGTGCTGTGAATGTCACGTGTGCGCGGTGAATCGCGGGCCCCAAACTAGGAGCCGGGGTCACATGCAACAGTACAACGTCGGAGCGCCATTCCAACGAATCGTCGTCGATATAGCTGGACCATTCCCAGTGTCCGACCGAGGCAACAGGTACCTGATGGTGACCGGAGGTGTATGCCATCCCGAACCGGGAGGCAAAGACAATGACAGACTGCCTCGTGGATCAAGTGTTCTGCCGATTTGGGGTGCCGTTAGAGCTCCACAGCGACCAGGGTACCAGTTTTGAGTCCAAGGTAATGAAGGAAGCACTAGAAAGACTTGGGGTTAAGAAGACCTGCACAACCCCACTACATCCCCAGTCGGATGACCTGGTCGAAAGGTACGTCAATACCTTAGAAGAACACCTGAGGAAAGTCGTGACCAGCCGTCATCGAGACTGGGACATCATGGTGCCACTGTTCTTGCTCGCCTACCATTCATCAACACACGATACCACTGGGATGATGCCAGCCAGCTTAATGTTCGGCCGAGAGTTACGCCTCCCCTGTGACCTGGCTTTTGGGAGGCCCTCGGACGCAAAACAGCCAGCAACTGAGTATGTTGAGAACCCGGTGGACCATCTCTACGACATTCATGAGATGGCTCGTCAGAACATCCAGAAGGCGAGCGACCGCATGAAGACGCGATACGACAGGCAAGCCAACTGCCGAGGGTTTCAGCAAGGTGACCTGGTCTGGTTGTACCGCCCCACTTGGACCAACGGACGATGCCCGAAACTTCAACAGCCATGGCAAGGACCGTACCGGGTGGTGAAGAGGATTAACGGCGTGGTCTACTGCATCCAAAAGGTGTCCCGAGGGAAGATGTTAGTGGTACACCTGGATCGTCTGGCCCGCTACGATAGTGCTGTTCGGGACGACCTGCCTTGCAGAGGGAGCAGTTAGCACGAGATAAAGTTTCCCGTCTGGAAAATTCGAGTTTCGTCTAGTGACAGAACATTTGATTTCTTGTTTGTTACAGAACTGTCTCGAATTATCAATGAGGTATTTAAGCAAGCGACGACTCGCCGAGACTCAGTCATAAACAGGAGTTGTAACAAGAGAGTAGTAAACAGTTGTTAAGTGTTGATGTTGTAAACAGATGTAATCAGAACGCTGTTGTGGTCATTGACCTTGGTAGATTGTGATTGTGTATGTGATGTAATTTTGCTTTTGTGAGAATTGGACTGAGTGTATTTCTAAGAATATAAAGAAAATTTTGATTTTGTGCAAGTTGAACTTTTATTCTACGAACCCACAAAGTCACAATATGTTATGTATGAAATAGTACCATTATTTACATTTTAAAGGAGTTTATGTAATGTTTACTGATTTAGTTGCATGAATCTACTTCAGCTTGAAGTACACTGCTCTTAGAAACATGGGATCATATAAATCATATGCATATTCAGTTATATTACTTTAGCATTCTGAAGTACTTTGTAACACTAGTAACGATACAGTAGAGTGTAATACGCACAATGATCATAAAAACAGCTTATTTTTGTATTTTGTTTAATCCGCCATCTTGGTTGAAACAGTGCACACATACTGAATATTTCCTAAACATGGGCCGCACACATACTTCTTACACTATATACACCTATGTTTGATTTTATTAGGATCTTTACAGCCTCCCATTTGTCAAGTTTTATGTGCCGTACCTGTTTGGTGACTCCAATAATTAGATTTGTTCGTCCTTTCCTTAACAGCATATATTTAGAAGAGAGTTCTTCTACTAGCTTTACAAAAAGGCCTAGCCTGCTTACTTTCACTCCTTTGACATTGTGATATAGAAACCATGCATTGATTCCAGCAAGGTCTTGTACATTGAAGAAAATATGCAACTAAGCTTGACTGTATATAGGTGGCACATTTGATCCAGAATGTCAAGCTGCATTTTGTGGAGTTATAGAAGCTCTAAGCTTCTTCTGTGTTCCTTGGTTCACATCCACAGACTCATACATTGAACTTAGCAGAAGGACATCCTTCTTTGCCTTTCCTTGCCAGGACATGATGGTAATATCATGTCTTTTGCCTTTCCTTGCCACGACATGACGGTAATATCATCAGATCTGTATAAGTTGGTGTCGTACAAACATCCAGCTGTAGATTTTGCAGGAGGAACCTCTCTCCATGATTTCTTCAATGTGCCTGCCATAGTTATATTCTTCTATTTCAACTGATCAGCAAGATTATAGAAGTAAAAAGCTTGTCATAAGTAATACTCCTTCCTTTTGAAATGTAAGGTTGCATAGGTTGTGTGACATGATCTGGTACTGACATGTTAGGTGGTCATTCATCATGTTTTCTTAAATAAGGAAACTCAGTCACCATAAACTTTGTTCCAAATTCTGCAGCAAGCCTGAAGTACAAACCAAACATATCCAATTTCTTACTCATATACTGAGTAAAGCTACATCGAGCCTTGCATGGATACAGCTGCTCATCTGTAGTAATAACTGCACCTGGATTGTAGCTCAATTTGCAGTTATGTACAAAAGGGCTCCAGATTGGTTTGGCCACTGGAAAGCCATCTGTCTTCAGTCTTTCGTCATCCAATCTCAGGACCCTCATGATCTCAATAAATTTGTTCCTTCCTATAGCACGAGAGAAAATTGGTGGTCTCCATACCTTTGACCACAGAAATTTTAAGGGGAAGTACTTCCCTCCATATTGTCCATGGCAAACAATATGGCTACAGCTGCTTTAAGTTAGTCTGGCTGAATATTCCACGAATTGTGCTGACATTTTTCACAGACCCATAACTCGGTTCATTTTTGTATATTCTTTAGAATTTTAGCAGCCATCAATATGCGCCATGCGGTGGCATATCACTATCAGTTTCTTTGCGTAATCTGTAGGACTTGGCCATTCTGTCAGTTCAATGTGATGCCCACATCTGCTAAGTGTATTTCCTGGTTCAATTTATGTCTATTGTGCCATCAACAGTAACCTTGTTACTTCCCACAACTGGAACGTTTATTTCTTGTGGAGGTCGACATCCTCAATTGAATCTACCTCTCTTGCCATCTGCTAAGTGTATTTCCTGGTTCAATTTATGTCTATTGTGCCATCAACAGTAACCTTGTTACTTCCCACAACTGGAACGTTTATTTCTTGTGGAGGTCGACATCCTCAATTGAATCTACCTCTCTTGCATGGAACCGGGTCATGTGCATCTGCAACAGCATGGTCATTTTTCTGTTCCTATACGGGTTCTTCAGTCGTTGTATTAACACCAACATCCGATTCTGACAATTTGCTTTTATCCTGTTGATGAGGAATATTCATTTCTCATATACATATTTACATACATATACATGTATATGTTTTCAACATCATCATCAATATCGGATAACTGTCATCACTAAATATATTCTCTACTTCTGACTTATTGTCTGATAAACTATGGAAATAATTCAACATTTTACGCTTGCTCTGTTTCGTTAAAAGTCATGCAATATTGAAGTGATAATCACAGTACCTCATTGTATATACTTTTTTGAAAAACATAAACCAGTCATAATGACCGGTACACTTCCGCTAGTGTTAAACAAGATGTTTTGAATTAGATGCACAAGACTGCCCTACTTCTATTACAATGTATAAAATTAGTCTTACCATATCAGCTATAACTGAACACATTATAACAGTACATGCTCTTTTACTCAAGTTAATTCCTCGTTCTTCTGTTCTGTTATTTACTGATTATATTACTTTCAAATTTCAGTTTCTACAAAGTGGATGTTTCCAGTTATACATCAGATTTAATGTTCAATGAAAACTTGCAAGATGACATACACTTTAATATGGAAAAAAACAGTCCTGAAGATGAAAGTAAATATCAACTTCAGGAAAGTCATAATATAAATTTATCTTCACTTGAATCAAATGTTCACTTTGAAACACTTGATGAGAAAATTAGCATGCCTGAGCGGAGCAGCACAGAAAATATCAATAAGGAGTACTCTAAGTCAGTCAGCAGCCAGCAGTACAGAAAGTCTTACAAATGTAACACTTCTGATAAACGTTGTAATTATTCTTCCCATTTAGAAAACTGCATATGGGATAATGGTAGCAAAGAAGCAAATAACTGTGATGTAAGCGACAAAGATTTGAATCATTTTCCAGCTCTTAAAATACATAAATTGATTCATGTGGACAAAAATCTATGCAGCAGCGACATTCGTAATAAAACTTTTACTGATTTGTTAAGCTTCAGACGACACAGAGTGATTCATGACAGCTTAAAGGTACACAAATGTGAAGTATGTAACAAGGGCTTTACTCGGTTATCAGGTTTGGAACAGCACAAAATTATACATGATGGCATAAAGTCACACAAATGCGAAATATGTAACAAGGGATTTTATCGTTTATCAGGTTTGGAAATGCACAAATTGATTCATGATGGTATAAAGCCACACAAATGTGACATTTGTAATAAGGAGTTTACTCAGTCATCAAATTTGAGAACACATAGATTGATTCATGATGCCATAAAGCCACACAAATGTGACATTTGTAATAAGCGGTTTACTCAATCATCAGGTTTGAAAACACATAAATTAATTCATGATGGCATAAAACCACACAAATGTGACATTTGTAATAAGGGGTTTACTCAATCATCAAGTTTGAAAACACACAAAATGATACATGACAGCATAAAGGCACACAAATGCAACCTGTGTAATAAGCAGTTTACAGCCTTAACAAGCTTGAAAAACCACAAATTGATTCATGACGGCATAAAACCACACAAATGTGACATTTGTAATAAGCAGTTTAGAGGCTTATCAGGCTTGAAAAACCACAAATTCTTTCATTATGGCATAAAGCCATACAAATGTGACATTTGTAATAAGCAGTTTATTCAGTCACACCACTTGAAGAAACACAAATTAGTTCATAAGCACATGTAGCTCTACATGTGTATCATTTGTAACAAGACTAGATTGTAGAACTTTGAAATACACAAACTTATCCATGAGAGTATAAAGTCATACTGGTATATTTGTATCTAGTTTGTAAAATCACATATTTCAATAGAATATAATCATTTGTTTCAAACTTTACTGATCTTTTGAAGAAATTACAAATTCCTTACAACACTTCGGACTTGTTCTGCAAACATATTATCAGCATCTTCAGTTAATGGGTTTGTTTCACTTGTCATTGATCCTGCTGTTAAGTGATACATTGTTTTTGTATTTGTCCCCAAATGCTGAAAGGAGCACAAACTTATTGACACAATCTGTTAGTGTTATTTCAAAATAAATCAGGCTGTTCCTGATGTCACTACCTTTCTGCCAGTACTGCCAAGATCTCAAAACAAAACGAACCTAAGGACAGAACTGATTGTTGGTATTTCAAAATTTGTTATGCAAATTTTATTTTTTATAATCAATTTTTTTTCCCGGACCATTAAATCGACCAGATAATCTATTCTGTCTTCAGGTTTGTTTCGTTTTCGGATTTTGTTATTACTGGTAGAAATGTAGTGACCTCTAGTGATGTAACATTGACAACGAGATTGTTTTCAACTGAAAACAAGTCTAACTCAAAGGAGCCTAATAAGTTACATTTTGCCATATGCACTTCTCCGTCATCTCTAACCCCAGCAACCGATCATAATGACCAATCCATCACTCTCACATAGGTACACAAATTTATTTCCGTCCTCATTTACTATTTGTTCTGTAATCCACATTTCCTATATTTTACTGAATTAGTAACCCATCTTTTCACCTCAAACACATATTTCTATAATTTATAATTGTCTTTCCACATTCATAACACACTTCCCTTTCTTACTTTCTATAGCCATCCTGAAGGGAATGTAAACGTTTCCAGTTTGGTGTTGGTTCTAAGTTTCCTGCCCACGTCACTAGGTAAATCTTCTATTGTCCACTTACCTCCCTACCAGTAGTGGCTCATAGGAAATTTTCCTTCAAGTTGTGAAGATGCTTGTGATGAAAGTAAATTGTGATTGTACTTTTTAAAGCAGATCACCTTTAGTTGCATTGCCAAAAACACTGGAATAGCAGAAATGTGCCAAAACACTATACATTTAAACATCAGGTAATTCATAATGAGAGGTAAAATAGAACTTACCAAGTGGTAGTATAGTCGCGCTCCTGGAACGGTTACCATGGATTTATCTTTTTTAACGGAAACCTCTCAGATAATGTAGTGATTATTCTTGTAAGATTGAGAGGGGAACTGACGTGCCCCTCGATCATGTGCCAAACACCAATGAACGCATCACTTCAACCAGTGGAATTCGCAGGAATCACAAATAACAGATATGTGTGTTATCTACTTGGAGTAATCAGTGCGTTATCTGAGAGGTATCTATTACCAAAGATAAGTCCATGGTAACCATTCGAACAGCGCGACTATGCTTGTGCAAAATCTGGGCATGTCAGTTCCTCTGGGCAGTAAACATTTCAATCACTCTGTTGAAGTTAGGGATTTCACCAATTTCCTCATTGTGAATGGAACTTGGCAATCTCTGTAGCATCTACCTCAGGTTGTCGAGATGTCTTCGAATGTCTTGCCGACGATGATGATGTCCAGGTACAGCGGGCAGGCGTTATAAGTCAATCCTCTCATCACCGACTCCAGGAGGCCTTGGAAGGTAGCTGGTGAGTTGCAGAGGCCGAAGGGCATAACTGTACACTGCCAAAGCTCTTGGCCTGTCGAAAATGCGGTCTTCTCGTTGTCACTCGGGTCTAGAGCCAGCTGCCAACTTTATATCCAGGGTGTCGTCAATACGGTTTAAGGGGAAGCTGGCCTTCCTGGTGACAGCGTTCAGTTTCCTGTAGTTCACGCAGAAGCGTAGCTCGCCATTCTTCTTCGTCACTGGGACTGCGGGGGAATTCCAGGGGCTGTCAGATACTTCAATCACTCCCCTAGATTTCATGTCCTCTAGCATATCTCGTGCCGCCGCTTGTTTTGGCAGCGGAATGCATCTTGGTGGTTGCCGAACTGGCCGGGCGTCTCCGATATCGATACGATGTAGCACCCGGTCCGTGCGGCCGTAGTCGTTACCTAGGCTGAAGACGCGCTGGTACGTCTCAGCAGTTGTTGAACTTTCTCTAGCTGTTCTGCGGTCAGGTGGTCAGCCGACCTCTCCAATAAACCTTCCAGCCGGGTTTCCAGGTGTTGCAGCGGCATCGGCTGCTGGATGTTGTCAATTTTCGTTACGCTGACCATGGGCTCTTACGTCCCAAACTCTGCCCCAGCCTGGATGTGGTGATCGAAGTCTGATGGGTTGTGGAGCCTTATCGGCAACTGCACCCAGCACGGCAACAAGTGTCCTGGCTACACAGTCTGTGCACAGGCGTGTTCCGATCCAGCATTAGGTTTTTTGCCCGCTGCTCTTGTAAATATATTTTGTACATACATGTTACAATTCACATCAAGACATTGTTTACATCTACAAGATTCATCCTTTTGCAAAAATTGACATTTTACACTCATTGTTTGGTGAGTAAACATCGGTTTTACTCTTATATATTATTACATTTTGTGCTTCTTTTACATTATTTGGATGTAATATTATCTTGTCATATGTTACTCCACCTACATTGTCATTACAATTCTGTAATTTTTTATGGATCTTTAATTCTGCTTCTAATATACTGTCATCTACATATGTTTTCTCATGGTTCTCTGATTTTTCATCTGTTAGTAATACTATTTTACCATTACTTAATCTCTTTCCACTTTCTTTCATACTATTCATTTCTACTTCTTTTAACTGCGCTAATTCACATCCTATTTCTATTTTTAATTTCTGTGTTAGTCTGATGACTAATTCACTTATGTTTTGTAATCTTTTAATTGTCTTTTAATTGCTCTTACTTTGTATTATTATTTTCTATCATCTTTCTTCCACACTCGGTTCTCTCCTTGCACAATGCGATGTATCTCTCTCACTGCTATTCGAAGCCTGCGGCGGGTGCCATTTTGTAGCACGATTTGATTGGGATGATGGAGGATGCTGAAGAATTTCTCACCTTTGGATCTAGAAGATATCTAGAAGTTTACACTACAACTCTTGGTGTGGGTGGGCGCATCAGTAATTCTGGAGCAATGAGTTCTTTTTCCCAGGGTCGTAAAAATGGAGCTGAGAAACTATTACTATTGCTGAAGCATGGACAAATATTTCTCTTCTTGTTTGAACATGAAGTAAAGGTCGCATCAGCTGGGGATATGCAGGAGTTTGCTGTGGCAATTGAGCAGCTGGCCAGCAAAGCCTTAGTCGACCACCCACCCGAGTTCGTATCCCAAGAGGCCACCTACAAATTCGTTGACAGGGTACAAGACACCGAGATATGTCAGCGCCTAATGCTTGGCGATTACCAAACTATCCATGAGGCGCTAACGGCAGCATTGAGGATGGAGGCAGCCTAGGTGATGGCTACCCCGATGTCGACCTCAAGGAGTATCCGCTACACTGGAGACTGAAGGCCAGCCGAGGGACGCCGGTGTAGACCAAGTGACGTATGTTGGGGGTGTGCTCAGCCGGATCACCTGAAGAGGGACTGCCCACCAGGAAGAGCAGCAGGAAGAACGGGAAAGGCCTGGCATGGCAAGGGGCACGTTGGCGCCATCATCACCATCCCCACAAGTCACACCTGTGCTGGAATGCATAATGGAGAATTGTTGCTTTTAGTTCCTGCGCTCAGGAACTATCCCATATTAATGCTCCTCGATGTTGTTTGAGATTGTTACAGGGGAATGGTTGCTTGCCAGATGGATGCCAAAACAATTGAATCAGAACGCAAAGAAAAGATATGGGAGCAGGTTTGATATTTCTTTTGTAGTACCATGGCAACAGTTTTCTGGACCAGATTATCAGAAATGTGTACATGGACACCCAACTGCGCTATCATCAGTGCCCTAGATTATCACAGTTATTGAGTTTGACGTATCGCAAATCAAGCAAGAGTCAATGCATTGGCCATAAATCTTCCACTTAATATGTTTTTCTTTAATTTTTACTGGACACCCAGAAACTTAGTTTATGGTTATGCTCGTAATCTTTAATTCTTATGGTTGTATCATGTGTGGTATCATTATTTGTTCTTACTGCTTTTTTTCTTCTTTTTTATTAACTGAAGAGTACAAAAACGTTTTAAGGATTCAAGGAACAGATGGAAAGCAAAACAAATTACACGTACGCTAATTAATTATAATCAAGTAGCTTTCTATATAGAATAAAAAGAAGTATTTCAGAAAGTGGAGTGCCATTGTTACTAAAATTAGGCAAGTGAGTCAACCTTGTATATACTTTTCTCCACTTACAAGTTTTTTATGAAGACTACTTTCTGGGGACTTCTCCCCTATCGTCAGCTCTGTGGTTGACTCAACCACAGAGCTGACAATAGGGGAGAAGTCCCCAGAAACTAGTCTTCATAAAAAACTTGTAAGTGGAGAAAAGTATATACAAGGTTGACTCACTTGTCTAATTTTAGTAAGTAGCTTTCTCTCTACATGGGAGGGAGGCAGAAAATGTATATTTTAGACAAATTAAAATTAGGTAATCACTTCACATTACTTATAATGTTACAAAGAAAAGAGTGACTATATTTACAGTTTAACACTAGAATGACCGACATTGCCTTGCTGGCTAAAAGAACCAACTTTGTTATTTGACTGGGTCCCTTTTCAATCAGTTTTCAGCATTTCATTTATAACGTAAAATAAATCAGGATATGTTATGTATGAAATAGTATCTTTATTTACATTTTTAAGGAGTTTACATAATATTTACGCATACTGCATGAATCCATTTCAGGTTAAGTACACTGCTTACAAAACATGGGATCATATAAATTATATGCATACTCAGTTATATCACTTTAGCGTTCTGAAGTAGTTGGTAACACTGGTAACAATACGGTAGAGTGTGATACACAAAATGATCACAAAAACAGAACATGTTTTTATTTAGTCAAATCCGCCATCTAGGTCGAAACAGCGCACACATATTGAACATATTCTAAACATGGGCCGCACACATTCTTCTTTCACTATATACACAAATTTTTGGTTTTATTAGGACCTTTGCAGCCTCCGGTTTGACATGTTTTATGTGCTTTACCTGTTTGGTGACTCCAATAATTATCTTTGTTGGTCCTTTTCTTGACAGCATATATTGAGAAGAAAGTTCTGCTAGCTTTACAAAAAGGCCTCGCCTGCTTACTTTCACTCCTGGGACACTCTGATATAGAAATGATGGATTTATTCCAGCAAGGTCCAGTTCATTGAAGAAAATGTGCATTGGGCACTGCCGGCAACCACACTTGACTGTGTATAGGTGACACATTTGATTCAGAATGTGAACCCTGCATTTTGTGGAGTCATAGAAGCTCGCAGTTTCTTCTGTGTTCCTTGATCCACATCCACAGACTGGTGCATTGAACTTAGCAGAAGGACATTCTTCTTTGCCTTTCCTCACCACAACATGATGGTAATATCATCAGATCTGTACAAGATGGTGCTGTACAAATATCCAGCGGTAGATTTTTCAGAAGGAGGAACCTCTCTCCATGATTTTTTCAATGTGCCTACCATAGTTATAATTTTCCGTTTCAACTGATCAACAAGATATTTAGAAGAAAAAAGAACTGTCATAAGTAACAATCTTTCCTTTTGAAACGAAAGGTTGCATAAGTCTTGAGACAACATGATCTGGTGCTGACATGTTAGGTGGTCATTCATCATGTTTTCCTAAATAAGGAACCCCATTCACCATGAACTTTCTTTCAGAAGCTACAGCAAGCCAGAACTTCAAACCAAAGTTATCCGATTTATTACTCATATACTGAGTAAAGTGACATCGAGCCTTGCATGGATACAGCTGCTCATCTGTAGTAATAACTGCACCTGGATTGTAGCTCAATGTGCAGTTATGTACAAAAAGGCTCCAGATTGGTGTGGCCGCTGCAAAGCCATCTGTCTTTAACCTTTCGTCCTGTGTATATTTATCATCAAATCTCAGGACTCACATGATCTCAATAAAGTTGTTCTTTCCCATAACACGAGAGAAAAATGTTGGTCCCCATACTTTTGACCACAGAAATTTCAAGAGGAGGTTCTTCCCTCCATATTGTCCATGGATATACAATATGGCTATAGCTGCTTCAAGTTGTTCTAGCTCAAGAGTCCAAGATTTGTCCTGAAGGTCTTGATGGGCCCTTATCTTGGCGCATTTTTTATATTCTGTAGAATGTTAGCATCCATCAATCCTCGCCATGTCCTGGCATGGTTTCCACTCACTATTGGATTCTTTGCATAATCTGTAGGACCTGGACTTTCTGTCAGTCCAATGTGATGCCCACATCTGCTAAGTGTATTTCGTGGTTCAATATGTCTACATTGTGCCATTAACAGTAACCTCGTTACTTCCCACACTTGGAAAGCTTACTTCTTGTGGACCTCAATATCCTCACTTGAATCTACCTCTCTTGCATGCAACAGGGTCATGTCAATCTGCAACAGCGTGGTCATTTTTCTGTTGCTATAGAGGTTCTTCAATCATTGTATAAACACCAACATCTGATTGTAACGATTCACTTTTATCCGGTTTATGAGGAATATATTCAACATTGTCATCATCACTAAATATGTTCTCTCCCTCTGACTTATTGTCTGGTACACTATGGAAATAATTCAACATTTCATCCTTGCTCTATTTCGTTAAGTCATGGTTTAATCACAGTACCTCAATGTATATACTTTTTGAAAGTACATGAACCAGTCAAAATGACCGGTACAATCCCGCTAGTGTTAAGCACGATAATGTTTGGAATTAGATGAACAAAAGTGCCCTACTCCTATTACAATGTTTAAAATTACTATTACCATATCGCCTCTAATTGAACACATTATAACTGTACATGCTGTATTACACAAGTTAATTTCTCGTTCTTCTGTTCTGTTATTTACTGGTTATATTATTTTCAAATTTCAGTTTCTACAAAGTGGATGTTTCCAGCTATACATCAGATTTAATCTTCAATGAAAACTTGCAAGATGACTTAAACTTTAATATGCAAAAGAACAGTCCGGAGTATGAAAGTAAATGTCAACTTCAGGAAAGTCATAATATAAATTTATCTTCAACTGAATCAAATGTGCACTATGAAACACTTGATGAGAAAATTGTCGGCATGCCTGAGCGGAGTAGCACAAAAAATATCAATAAGGAGTACTCTAAGTCACTCAGCAGCCAGCAGTACAGAAAGTCTTACAAATGTAACACTTCTGATAAACATTGTAATTATTCTGCTAGTAAAGAAGCAAATAACTGTGATGTCAGGGACAAATGTTTGAATCATTTCTCACCTCTTAAAAAACAAAAATTCATTCATGTGGACAAAAATCTATGGAATTGTGACATTTGTAATAAAACTTTTACTGATTTGTTAAGCTTCAAACGACACAGGAGGATTCATGACGGCTTAAAGGTACACAAATGTAAAATATGTAACAAAGGCTTTACTCGGTTATCAGGTTTGGAAAAGCATAAATTGATTCATGATGGCATAAAGCCACACAAATGTGACATTTGCAATAAGCACTTTACTCAAACATCAGGATTGAAAACACACAAAATGATTCATGACTCCATAAAGCCATACATATGTGACATTTGTAATAAAGGGTTTACTCAGTTTTCAGGTTTGAAAACACACAAAATGGTTCATGACTCCATAAAGCCACACATATGTGACATTTGCAATAAAGGGTTTACACAGTTTTCAGGTTTGAAAACACACAAATTGACTCATGAAGGTATAAAACCACACAAATGCGACATTTGTAATAAGGGGTTTACTTGGTTATCAGGTTTAGAAAAACACAAATTGCTTCATGATGGCATGAAACCACACAAATGTGACATTTGTAATAAGCGATTTACTCAATCATCAGGTTTGAAAACACACAAATTGATTCATAATGGCATAAAACCACACAAATGTGACATTTGTAATAAGGAGTTTACTCAATCATCAGGTTTGAAAACACATAAATTGATTCATGATGGCATAAAACCACACAAATGTGACATTTGTAATAAGGAGTTTACTCAATCATCAGGTTTGAAAACACACAAAATGATTCATGTCGACATAAAACCACACAAATGCAACATATGTAATAAGCAGTTTACAGCCTTAGCAGGCTTGAAAAAACACAAATTGTTTCATTATGGCATAAAGCCATACAAATGTGACATTTGTAATAAGGAGTTTACTCAATCATCAGGTTTGAAAACACACAAATTGATTCATGATGGCATAAAACCACACAAATGTGACATTTGTAATAAGGAGTTTACTCATTCATCAGGTTTGAAAACACACAAAATGATACATGTTGACATAAAACCACACAAATGCAACATGTGTAATAAGCAGTTTACAGCCTTGGCAGGCTTGAAAAAACACAAATTGATTCATGATGGCATAAAACCACACAAATGTGACATTTGTAATAAGGAGTTTACTCAATCATCAGGTTTGAAAACACACAAATTGATTCATGATGGCATAAAACCACACAAATGTGACATTTGTGATAAGGAGTTTACTCAATCATCAGGTTTGAAAACACACAAATTGTTTCATTATGGCATAAAGCCACACAAATGTGACATTTGTAATAAGCAGTTTACAGGCTTATCAGGCTTGAAAAACCACAAATTGTTTCATTATGGCATAAAGCCATACAAGTGTGACATTTGTAATAAACAGTTTACTCAGTCATACCAGTTGAAGAAACACAAATTAGTTCATAAGGGCATGTAGCTCTACATATGTATCATTTGTAACAAGACTAGATTGTAAAACTTTGAAATACCCAAACTTATCCATGAGAGTATAAAGTCATCGTGGTATATTTGTAAAGTGAAATATTTCAACAGAATATAATAAGTTGTTTCAAACTTTACTTGCCTTTTGAAGAAATTATAAATTCCTCACAACACTCGTGACCTGTTCTGGAAGTGTATTATCAGCATCTTCAGCTAAGGTGTTTGTTCTATTTGTCATTGATACTGCTGTTAAGTGATGCATATTTTTGTATTTGTCCCCAAATGCTGAAAGGAGCACAAACTTATTGACACAATCTGTTACTGTTATTTCAAAATTCATCAGGCTATTCCTGAGGTCACTATCTTTCTGCCAGTACTACCAAAATCTGAAAATAAAACAAACCTACAGACAGAATCGATTGTCAGTATTTCAAAATTTGTTATGCGATTTCTATTTTTTAAAATAAATATTTTTGTCCCAAACCATAAAATTCACCAGATAATGCATTCTGTCTTCAGGTTTGTTTCATTTTCTGATGTTATTATTACTGGCGGAAATATGGTGACTTCTAGTGGTTGTAACGGTGACAACGACATTGTTTTCGACTGAAGATGTGAATGAATATGCATGAACTCGCTCGATTAATACGAAAATGTGCTTTATTTTCTTTAAAGATAAGTAAAGATTCTGTTCAAATAATTATATTTCACTAGTACAGCTTCACAGGGCTAGGTTATCTTTTTGTGTTTATCTTCTATTTACTCTTTTCAAAGTTACAAACGTTCTTATTCATTCAAACGGGCCACATACAGTTCTCCATCATCTCTCACCCGAACAACTTATCATAATGACCAATCCATCGAGCTCACAAAGGTACACACATTTATTTCCCCCTCATTTATTTGTTCTGTAATCGACATTTCCTGTAATTTACTACGTTAATAACTTAAATTTTCACCTCAAACACCTATTTCTATAATTTCTAATTGTCTTTCTTTTAAATGTTACCTACTATCATGCAATTGCATAAATCCAAGATTCATGTCACACTTCTCCTTCTTACTTTCTATTGCCATCCTGAAAGAAATGTAAAAGTTTCCAGTATGGTCTTGGTTCTAAGTTTCCTGCATGCGTCACTAGGTAAACCTTCTATTGTCCATTCACCTCCCTACCAGTGGCGGCTCTTAGGTATTTTTCTTTCAAGTTGTGAAGATGCTTGTAATGAAAGTAAAGTGTGATTATACTGTTTAAAGCACATCAACTTTAGTTGTATTGCCAAAAACTACAATAGCAGAAATGTGCCAAAACACTATACATTTAAACATTAGGTAACTAACTAAGCCCACCTTGGTAGCGTAGATTGTGGCATGTGTGCCTCACGTTATATAAGTCCCGATTTCGAATCTCGGTCAGGGTGAGTTACCTGGATAAGGTTTTTTCCCGGGTATTCCTTTGTCCTAAAAGACGAATGTCGCGTAACTCTAAGCTCCACGGGCCTTGGGCTTACTTGAGCACCATTTCATTCATCTTCCGATATGGCTTAAAAAACTTAAAGGGCGTAAATTACAAAGAAAATCAGGTAACTAATAATGAGAGGTAAGATAGAACTCAGCAAGTGGTAGTATTACTTCTGCGAAATCTGGGCACGTCAGTTCTTCTGGGCAGTAAACATTTCAATCACTCTGTCGAAGTTAGGGATTTCACCAATTTCCTCATTGTGATTGGAACTTGGCAATGTCTGTAGCACCTAGCTCAGGTTGTCGAGATGGTCTTCGAATTTCTTGCCGTCGATAATGATGTCCACGTACAGCGGGCAGGCGTAATAAGTCAATCCTCTCATCACCGACACCATGAGGCGTTGGAAGGTAGCTGGTGAGTTGCAGAGGCCGAAGGGCATAACTGTACAGTGCCAAAGCCCTTGGCCTGTCTTAAATGCGGTCTTCTCGTTGTCACTCGGGTCTAGAGCCAGCTGTTAGTAACCCGACTTAAGGTCCAGGATCGAGAACCACTGCGCCCCAGCAAGCCACAGGGTGTCGT
Organism: Mantis religiosa; assembly: GCA_030765055.1. Taxonomy (NCBI): domain Eukaryota; kingdom Metazoa; phylum Arthropoda; class Insecta; order Mantodea; family Mantidae; genus Mantis; species Mantis religiosa. The sequence goes on along the minus strand of CM060957.1, from coordinate 2,565,343 downwards.
CAATCCGGATTAAGGGGAAGCAGTCCTTCCTGGTGACAGCGTTCACCTTCCTGTAGCTCAAACAGAAGCGTGGATCGCTGTTCTTCGTCACCGCGACTACGGGGGAACTCCAGGGGCTGTCAGACTCTTCGATCGCTCCCCTGGATCTCATGTCCTCCAGCATGTCCCGTACCGCCGCTTGTTTTGCCAGCGGAACGCGTCTAGGTGGTTGCCGAAATAGCCAGGCGCCTCCGGTGTCGATATGGTGGAGCACCCGGTCCGTGCGGCCGTAGTCACTTTTACCTAGGCTGAAGACGTGCTGTTATCGTCTCAGCAGTTGTCGAACCATTTCTAGCCGTTCTGCGATCAGGTGGTCGGCCAACCTCTCCGGTAAGCCTTCCATCCGGGACACCAGGTATTGCGTCGGCACCGGTTCCTGGATGTCGATTTGCGTTACGCTGACCACGGGCTCGCAGGTCCCCAACTCCGTCCCAGCCTGGATGTCGTGATCGGAGTCTGATGGGTCGTCCAGCCTCAGCAACACCTCCTCTCCGCACGGCAACAGAGTCCTGGCTACACAGAGTTCGTGCACAGGCGTCTTCCGGTCTATCATCAAGTTCTTTGTCCATTGGCCTTCCAGTCTCGTCATCACCACCACCTCGCTTCTCGCGGGGACAACTGCCTCTGTCAGAATAACCATGTACATTCCAAGGCGTTCCTCGGGGTGTCGGAGCATCACCTATTTTGTACTGAGCCGCAGGACCTTCCTGCGGACGTCGACAGTCGCCTCGTGGCTCGGTGGGGCATCCAAGCCCAATTTCATCTCAGCCAAATCTGCAACGAACACCCACTGACGCCCGGCATTCCGCCCCAAGGACAACTGCAGCAGGGAGTCCGTCCACAGGCAGGTTGTTGCCCGATGTCGTAGCTAGCTGGTATCGTCGGCTCTGTTTTCTCGAAGGCAAACTCCTGGCTGATGATGGTCATGGCTGCCCTGATGTCCACAAGCACGCGGCACGGCCTGCCCTTCACCCAACTGTCCGCGATGAGGCTGTCATCAGTAGTCGGCTGACGGCAGGCAGGTGATGATGGCGCCGACGTGGCCATTGCCACGCCGGCCGTTATTCATTTTCCGGCTGCTCTTCTTGGAGTGGGCAGTCTTTCTGCAGTTATCCCGGTTGGCCAAAATCCCAACACACGCCACTCGCTCTTCGCCGGCGCCCCTCAGTTGGTCCTTGGTTTCCATTGCAGCGGAGACTACTTGTTCTCGAGGTCGGATTAGCCGTAACCTAGGCTGCTTCCATCCTTAATCCGGCCCTTATCACTTGGTGGAAGGTCTTGTAGTCGCCAAGCACTAGGCGCCGACGTATCTCGACATCACGTACTCCGTCGACGAAGGAGTGGGCGACTTCTCGGGTTACAAATCCGGGTGGGAGGTAGACGAAGGTTTTGCCGGCCAACTGCTCCTACAGCGTCTCCCCGGGCTGTTGCGTCCTAGACTTCAGTTGGCTGGGGTAGGCTGCGGTTAAGCGGTCCTTTCGGAACCGGTTCTCCCGGATGTCCTTGGGCGCCGCCGCTGTCTGGACCACGTTCAGCACCTCTGTAGATCGTCCCTAGTGTTTGGCTATTAGCTGTGCGGTCTTTTCTTCTGGCGACCACTTGTGCTTGGCCTCTCTGTCGAATAGGTGGCGAAAGACTTCAAAAGTTGACTTGCCGTCGTACCTCGGTGGTTTGACGAGCGCAGATATGTCTCGTTCCGGCGCGGTGGCCTTCAGTTCTTTCAGTATTCTGCTGACGTGTTCTCCACCGTGGCTTTCAGGGACTTGGTGTTGCTGTCGGCCTTTCCCTCTAGGTCGTTAAGGCGGTTCGCCAGGTCTTTGACGCGCTCGTCCACTTGATCCCTTCACTTTCCCAGCACCGTGACGTCATCCATTACCTCGTGTAACTACTCTTCAAATTTTGCGGCCAGGGCCTCGTTCGCATCCTTCATTTCGTTTGCCAGGCTGTCGTTCGCCGCTTTCGTTTCCGTTGTTAATTCGGCCTTAATTGCGACATAGTTGCGGCCAGGTTGTTTTTTGTCGCTTCCGTCTTCGCAGCGAGGGTGTCATTCGCTGACTTCATTTCTTCCATCTTTTCTAACATTTTGGCCAATGCAGCTTCCATCGTCGTGTTCTACTCCTGTAACCAAACGTAACTTTGTGGGTTCGCAGAATATAGTCTTTTGTGCAGAAAGTAAAAATGCTCTTTACTCTAATAAACAGTAACTTTGTACAACCATAACAGCAGCAAAAATGACGTGACATACACAACAGCAGTCTTCAAGGTCACCTCGCTCCACTGCCACATGTAAACAAACAAAAGAAATCCCTGCGGTGCGGTTCAAATGTCCACATACCATTACTGTCCAACTCGCTACTGACAACTGACTCGCTCTAAAACTTTGCCGGGTTTATACCTCCAATTATTGTTCTAGATTGCAGTCGATCATTCGATAACAATCACGACGCAGCGAGATAAAGACGGAACTATCTAGACATCTCTATTTCTGTCTCTCTCTCTCGGCAAGTGTCCAATTCGTGCGCCACTATCTGTCTGATTCCCGCCCCAGCGCCACTGGCTTTTCGCAGCTCCAACACTAAAAATGCGATCGCTGGCAGTATTGATCTCTGTCAATACAGGATTGTGATCAGAATGAAGTGCGTTTAATGATGTTCAAGTGAGGTGAAATGGAAAATGCCTGGTGATTGCGAAGTTGATGACTGACGCTAGTCATCCACCTCGCGGATAATGAGTGCGTTGCCAGGGGCCCTGTACTTGGAGTTGTGGATCCGCGTCAATAAGGCGAATAATGTCATTGTCTCCGGTGTGTATACAGCCGCAATGCCAACGCTGATGCTTAACATTGAAGTCGCTCGCAATGATAACACTAGGATGAGGGGTTATTATTTATTACGAATAATCTATCAGGAAGGTGATAAATAGGTACTACCATGACCTCCCATCCGCCTAGGTCCAGACTGCCGTGGCCTCTGAGGTTTATTTCTTCTTATAAAAAACACCAATTTTTATTGTCATTTGCGTTTTCCTCGTTGCTGCAACTGTTGCATATTGCTAACAAATGTTTTTATGTATGCCATTAAGTTTAGGTCTGTTTGACTATGTAAGGTTATTCAAGTGTATTTCTATGCCTTGTATAATGCTAATGGCGACTTCATAAAAACGTCAAAAAAAAAATCAAGCTTTAATAAGCAGGAGAGCAACCATTGTAGGAAGTTGGATATTAAGTTCTCAACCAATGGAAGATGCATTGTACATTTGTACAATTTAATGGATTCCTGAGAATATGCTTTATTAGTACCTGTACAATGACTTGTAAATTGTGTGCAACAGCAGTTGTTTCATTCAATGTCGCAAATTTAAAAATTATTTCTACTTCTTATCTATACTCTGTGATTTGTTATCTCTTTTGGAATCGAAGTGCTTTGAAAATGCAGACTGTGATGCAGCCTAACCTATACATAAACATTTGAACTGTTTCTCTTAAGGTTAGCCAATTTTAAATAACTGTAGTCGTCGTTTTGTGTTGATATATATTTCCTCATTACCGTAAGTAAAGTATTATTGTCTTCAGTGTACTATACATGTATACCTATAATTAAGCAGTCAAGTTTGTGGGAAACTGTGCAATTCTCTGGCAAAATACGTTCTTTCGTTAGAAACAAGGGCAACAACAGAAAGCTTGTTTCTAATGAACTTCAATTAGAAAGTAGAGGTATAAGATGTGAAGATTTACTCGGGCTAATTCCCAAAGCTCAGTCATAATTATAAAAGCTTCCTGTTAAGCAAATTCATAGTGGAATGTTATTAAAGGATTCCATTTTGCAGAGACTAAAGCACTGTCTTACAAGAAACGTCTAAGCCAAATATAGTCCGCCAATATAAGTTTAGAAAATACGCTTTTTTTTGGATAATTGAGGGTTTAGTTTGATACTTATTATGAATAACAACCTGCATTAATGGACTACGTTTGTGTTTCTCATTGGAATGTTGGTAGTAGGCGAGTAGAGTAAACCATAGCCGGAATATTCTCATAGTTACCAACCACAGCTGCTTTATAAGGCTTAGTTTTCTGTTTGGAATAATGGCCATAAGTGTTTTTCATAATCAGCTAAAACATTTCATGGACTATTGCAGAAAAATGAGATAAGGTAGAAGCTAAACAGAAAGTGGTAATGCCCGGCGAGAAAGCGCAATGTCAAGTACCAACTGTGAAAGATAAAATACGCGGAATAATCGCTACGGTGTGGGAAAGAACAAAATATTTGGCAGTTGCAAATTCTATTGCGGTAGAATATTAGACGTCTACAGCAAAGCAGTCAGGAAATATAACACAAGTAAAGTGGGGCACAAAACATAACTAATGCAAGGGAATAATAAGAGAGTAAAGCACAAAACAATAAGGAAATGTAATACAAATAATGACCACAGTAGTTTGATGATATACCCACTTGTTTGTTGGTATTGCAATTGTTAGCCTTAATATTTGAGTTAACTAAATTGCAGACAACATGTAATCAGGAGTAGTGTAATGGCCTTGTGTATTAAGAATCCTAAACTGTGTAGTTTCCTACAATTTTAGCATGTTTAATTTTGCAAATTATTCTTCCATTGGCGAGTTACCGCCATGACAAGGGAACCTCTAAGGAAGCATTACCCAAAATAAAAGAACATATATAAGTACATAAATATTACAATAACATCAACAATTTTTATAGCTTGAGAATACCAAACAGCTGAATTATATTGGGTGTAATTGTATAATGCTGCACAAACATTACTGGTATTACTAGACAGAGCATTGAAGCGTATCAACCTTCAGGTGAGCAGCACTGTGATTGTCTCTTATTGGGTCTTATCTAGTCGATTAGAAGAGTGAAATATAAGTTAGTTGATGTACAGTAGGTTACAAAACACAAATAGAGGGATTGGAAGCTGCATGTGTCTATATGATGTTTTCTCGTGTCTGCCGATGTATGACACATTGCTGTCCAGAAGACATCATTATATCTGAACAGACCATACATACACTGGAGTCACGGTGTATGAGCGATAAGCTGAGGTAAACATCTCTGTGTTACCAATTTTTCCCGATATACTTTCTCGCTTTGCCATGTAGTAATAATGGGTTCATATGCAATTAATTTGAGAAATTACAGCGATAGTCTAGGAATACAAATTACAGAGCTGGGCCTTTGAATTACTAGGGAATATGCACCCCACTGTTTACATTCTCTTCACCTGTAATAAGATTGACGAAAAACAAGTGAAGGCATTAAGAGTTTGACTGTTTAGCATAATGTCTGCTATGCAAGGATACAGCAGTGTATATGAACTAAAATTTCAGTTTACAATGGCTTTTTCTTTTGTGTGTCTTGTTTTTCCTTTGTTTACTTGGTTTAATTTGATTTACAGAAAACTTTTAGTTGTGCTGTAATTTTTCACTACACCAATGCTTCAGCTTTTTATATAAAGTTCCTTTAACTATCTTTACACTTATATCACTGAAATATTAGGTCATGAAGTCTACAACTAATTGGTAAATGCATTTAAGAGCTAAATGTTACAGAGCTTTTAGAAAGAAGAGTTACATTGGTATTACATTACAATAGTCAGATACTAGCAGAACTGAGGTACGCAAACAAATAATCTGCAGACATAGATTTCAAGGACTTACCGAAACTGGCAACACCTATCATCAAGCTCAGGCCAGATCAATACTAAATTGATTCCAGAACCCTGGAACATTATATGAGCATTGTGATTCTCATCGTTGGCTGCAATGTTGGCAACTAGCACTTTCAGTTATCAATCCATTATTTATATTTTTTGTAAGTTATTAGTTGAGCATAAACCAGTTTATTTAAGTGAATGTAAAGTTTCCAGTTCTGTACGTATAATTTAGGTCATGAAAGTGTAACTGAGAGTTAAAAGAATTTGAAATAAAATGACAAATTATTTGTTAAATGAAAAATTACAATCCAACATATATGTTTCCTAGAATCAAATTAAACTTAAGGAAAAAAAAAAAGAAAAAGAATAGAAAAGAAAAAAAATCTGTGGCATTGAGGATTCCAACAAATAGTGCAGGTGTACCTCTGCCATCATTAAAATATGGTTGGTATCTAATGTTAAGCAGTTGGCAATGAAGCCATTTGCTCTCTTGCACTCCAATATTTTGATGTTATGTTCACTAAAGGTTAGTAGCAGAGTAGGTGATTTCTATCCATATGTTCTTTAAGTGTACAGAAAGGAGATTTCAGTATAGCAATCCTGAACAAATGTTTATTAACACAGTCTTGGCCTGTTAGATGTCTAAAAGTTATTAGAGAGCATTTTCTTAGAAGTGTTTTGTTTCTAGTCATGCTATTACGAGGGCTGATCAACAAAGACTAAACTATATCGAGATTTAACTGTATTGGAACACCACAGTGAAGCGAAAAATTATTAATTTTTAGATGAGTCGTATTTATTACACATCTGCTTCACTTTCGTACCTATTAGGTACTTTCGAAAGTGAAGCAGATGTGTAATAAATACGACTCATCTAAAAATTAATAAAGACTAAACTGATTTTCTTTTCACAGATGTTTTTTACTGCAATTCAGTGTTTACATGATCTTTTTCAAAGTAGTCTCCTCCTACTTCAATGCACTTCTTATAGTGTCTGCCAGTCCTTGAACATGTGCTGCAGACCATTCTTTGTCAGGACCTTGAGAATCACCTCACATTTCTTGAGCACTGCTTCACAGTTCTCAAATCAAATACTTCTAGGCTTTGCCTTTAGTGATGGGAATAGAAAAAAGTTACAGGGTGCAAGATTGGGGCTATAAGGTGGTGGTAATGTTGAATCGAGCCAAAAACTGCATGACTTGATTTGCGACGTGAGGCCATGCATTGTCATGATGAAGTCGCCAGCCAGTCCGAGAAAGCTCTGGTCATTTCTTTACAATGTGCTTCCTCAGTGTAGCCAATACTGACGTGTAGTATGCTGCTGTAATAGTAGTGTGAAGGGGAACTGCATGCGATGTGAGGCCGCGCATTGTCATGATGAAGTCGCCACCCAGTCTGAGTAAGCTCTGGTCGTTTCTTTGCAATGTACTTCCTCAGTGTAGCCAATACTGACGTGTAGTATGCTGCTGTAACAGTAGTGTGAGGGGGAACTTCATGCTGGTAAATCCTCTCGGACAATCACAGCAGCTGTGTTGATGTTGACTTCAGTCACAACAGAAGCTAAACACCAGACCCACCTTGCTTCACATTGACAAGTCGGCCTTCTTTGAAGTCCTTAAACCAGCTAAACACTGTAGTGCATCTTCACAGTATGTTTATTTAAGCTTTTCATAAGTTTTGGTGGTGGCTGTATGGTTTAAACGAAAACAGACTTTGATTGCACTGTACTGCTCCTCTCGCATCACATCCACTGTCTGGTGTGCAAAATGCACGCAAGGTCTACAAAATAGAGCATTACTACCTGCCTACCAATATGAGAGTGCTGCCCCCTACCGACATTATACATAAAACCCACTCTTTTCAAATATTTATGTTACAAATACGAAACTATCATGGCAACTATAGGAAAAAAATCAGTCTGTCTTTGTTAATCAGCCCTCGTACATAAATTTTCCCACAGTTTTCCTTGTGTACTATGTTATGTACTTTAATATTTTGATTATATGTTGATATAATTATTCTTTTCATAGAGTTTTTTGTTTTGTTTTTTTAAATTTACGTCCTCCAACGTTAAGTCATATCAGACAGTGAATAAATTAGGTGAAATGATGCTCAAATGAGTCCAGGGTCCCTGGAGCTTTAGAGTTACCCGACATTTGTCTTGAAGGATAAGGGAAAACCCAGGAAAAAACCTTATCCAGGTAACTTACCCTGACAAGGATTGAAACTCGGAACCTTTTGAACTTGAGGCAGACATGCTGCCAGCTACGCTGCCGAGGTGGGTTTTTCATATAGTGATAACTTAGTAGCTCAAATGACTTTGACGTAATTGTATTCCCTTTTTTTGACTAGAAACTCAGCTGTTTCATTACCACGTATTGTACAATGTAGTGCTATCCAATGAAGTAATACTCTTTTATTTAAATTAATTAACTGTTTTAAGATGTTACAGCATTCTGCAATACTTAGATTTTTAGGTGTTGTGTCAGATGTTATGGATAGAGTCAAATAATAATACAACTTTACGAGATTTATCGACGATTTTATAAGCTGAAGGAATGCTGAAATTTCTCCATCAAATTTTGTAGCATTTAAACTATATCTTTTAATTCCTTTCGTGGAAGTGTTGAAAACAGTGTTGTTATGATAAATTAAATTTAAAGGGAGTCGATTAATCGACTCCCTTTAAATTTAATATATCTTTTATTTTGTGTAGTTAATGTGTGGTACTACATATACTACCTTGAGGTACACCACTGGGTGTCGTTGATATTTTAATAATTTATTATTTTATTTGGTGGCAATGAAGCATTGAGTAATGAATTTACTGATCCTATGTAACATTTTGCTTTTGATTCCCAAAATTTTAAGTTTATCAAGCTTTAAGTTTATTATTGAAATATAACCATTATGCTAAACACCCAGGCTCTGAATTTCCCCCTGCATAGTAATGTTTATTGCCTACTTTTACTACATACAACCCCACAAATTCCTCCTTGAGGTGCTGTATTTAGTAAAGCCAGCTGTTAAAAACAGAATAAACTGCTGGTATTTCAAAATTCATTATGCAACTTTATTTTTCAAAATAATTAATTTTTCCCAAACCATTAAATCTAACACATTAACCCTTTTTCATATAAATTTTCTGTCTGTAATAGTTTGATTTACATGTTGATAAATATACCCCTGAGTAAAGGGGAAGTTAATAGAGAATATGAACATATAATTAATACTGCTTTAATTAATGGTTTTAATAAAGATTTCATACTAAAAAGATTGAAACATTTAAATATAAAAAAAGCTGTTAATCATATTTCTACCCTTAAAAGAATAAAAGACAACTATATTTTTAAAAAATTTACTTACTATCCTTGGGTTAATAAACATTTTCAAATTTTTTTTTACAGAGTTTGGTATAACTTAAGTTCCTCAAAATAAATATAGTATTAAAAGATTTACTACATATCTCTAAAAAAGATAAAAGTCGTCATAATAAACAAATCTGGTAATTATCAATTTAATTGTTTAGATTGTGATAAAGTTTATATTGGAAAGACAAAACGTAATTTGGAAACCAGAATGAAAGAACATTTTTGTAACATTAAGTATAAACAGACTGATAAATCTGCCGTAGCAGATCAGTTTTGGTCATTTAACCATGAAATAGATCCAGAAGTTGAATTATTAAAACAATTAAAGGGTCTGACAGATTTAATGGTTTGGGACATAATATTTACTTTAAACAATAAAAATTACATCATGAATTTTTAAATACTTACATTTGATTCTGCCTTTATGTTTATTTCATTTTCAGATTTTGGTTATACTGGCAGAAATATAGTGACCTGTAGTGATGGTAACATTGAAAACGGGTTTGCTTGAGCTGTTGATGTGAATCACTTTTCATGAAATATGATCCTCATCAATTAATAAGACAATTTTCATCATTTAATTTTAAGATAAGTGAAGTTTTATGTTACAAATTATTATATTTGTACAGTATTATTTACTGAAACACAGATGCTGCTCAGAAATAAAGAAACTTTGGGTTTTACAAGTATACATTACTTTTGGGCATTACGTAATTTTGCCTCTAAAGTATTTGAGCTACAAAAATTGTTTTGTGAAATATGTCAAAATATTTCACATCAAACTACTGTTGGATTAATGTGATTTAAATCATGATTTACAAAATAATGTATATTAGATCTGAATAAAGAATCCATAAGCAAGATATGAATCTCTGAACATTAAAAATATTGTGCTTAATATGTTATCCCCAATTAACTTTGCTTCACTGTACTTGTTTCTTTCCTCTTTCTCTTTGTTTCAAATATATGGAAACAAGAGTCATGAAAACCTATTACTTTATTAACAAAGTATTCCTTTTTCCACAGATTTCTTGCTACTGAAGTTTAAGAACACAATTGTCAGATACATCAACTATAGTAAGATGGATATCAAAATAGAAATAGAAGAAGAACCTTTTTGTTCACAAGATCAAAGAGACATTTTTTCCAGAGATCTTAAAAAAGAAGTTAAGATTGAAACTGCAACAAATGGCAATTTCTATAATGTACATATCAAAACAGAAATTAAAGGAGAGGATGTGGTTTCCAACTTACATTCACAAAATAAATGTTTATTTGATTACCCTCTAATGAAATTCAACAAAAGTAGCAAAGACAGTGAAATCAAAACTGGAAATAGGATTTCAGGAGTACAGTGGTGTTTAGAAAGAACTTCTATAGAAACTTCAAATATTAAGGTAAGGTCTGCAGAAAATGTATATCCGGTCTTTTCATTGCTTTTAATCGTTTCATACATGCAACAGTAAATTCTTGTTTGCAAAGTTTTTGCATAGGATATAAACAAAAAGAAACACTTCATAAATAATGTATTTCTTAAAATGTGTTAATAAAAAAGACAAATAATTTCATCACATATGTCCTTTTTTTTGTTTGTTTAAAGTTATATATAATTTCAAGTAGAAAAAAATCCTTTGTCCTGTATGTGCATGAAAATTTGAGTGCTCAGACTCCTAGTCCTCATTTGATAGATTTTGTCTACTTCTGTAAACACAGATGACAACTTTGAAACATGAAATGCACTATACACTCTGACCACTAGTATGCTTTCACATGTGTGCCATATTTCGTTTTGAGCAACTTCAACGTTAATTAGCCAACCAGTTTACAACAAATGTATGTTGTGGATGTTATGGCTCTTGAAAGAGAATTACTATTATTCATCTAACTCCATATAACTGTGATCTTGATCTAACTGGCGTGGGCAAAAATAATGAATGTTTTCAGAGGACGCAACATTACTGGTGATATGTCAGTCACGAATCTGCAGAAACTTGCTATAGAAGCATTCTCTTCCGTAATTATAACGGATTGAGAAAAGGTCCAAGAGCTGTAAATCCAATATTAGAGAAACTTTGATGTAATAGAAAATGCAATTGATGAAAATATTGTCAACACATCAGAGGATACAAGCGATGAAAGTGAATCACCGAAATCAGAATTTGAAGAATCATAAAGCGAATGTGTGAGTATTTATAGCTGTCTAATATTTGTTTTCTATTTTTATGTTTCATAAATACTATATAAACATATAGCTTATCAGATTGAAGTTAATTTACTATTTGTCCAAATACCCCACAGTTGCGGTATGTATCCTCGCTTATCTTACACGCTAGTTTGCTGAATTGTGTTTTTTTCTAATTTGACCACATTGAAGAAAGCAAAGAGCATTAACTCTTCCCTCTTCTCCGCTCCGGCACCACCCATAAAACCAGCGCTCAAGAAAACATGTGGATATATTAAATAGTATATGTGTAGGCCTTTTCTGTTACTTTTGTCTTACAACTCTATCAGATGGAAGCCTTTTCATTTGTGAAAGTACAAATTTTGCATGTGGAAAGGTATTATTCTTGAAGTACACAGATTAGATAGCCATGCAGTCTACAAGACATAGTTAAAAAGTAAAGTTATGATCCAGATGGACAACAAATCAGATGTGCTGCTGCATTTACCTGACATTTCTACTTCTTCGACAAACTAATTTTACAAATGTGCTTATTTCCCTAGAATTTGATAATAAAATTATTTTTCTTCTTTCCCAATATTTAGGGACTAGATCTTTTTAATTTTTGACATGTTCATACACTTAGGCCCAATTGCATAAAAATTGCTATCTGCAGTTCATTTACAATCGCAAATCAAAATTGAGCTAAGTTTGCAAACCTGCATGGGTTGTGAAATGCAGATCTTAGATCAGATGAATGCCGTTTAGTACTGATCCCAGATTAGAAAAATAAATACGGCAACTTCGCCAAACATGTTGCAACTTTGGTATTGTATTGTGACTTTCATAAAATTAAAAGTTCAATTTGCAGAAATTCAAAATCTTCTTTATTTCCATAGAAATACACTTTGCACACCTCTGATAACTGCATAATGATGTAACACATGTATACAATCTTCAAATCCATCTGCCGTAAGTCCACACTGCAACTCGTCTCTCGTCCCTTACTGAACTGACTGTCTAGTCCAGTCCATCGCTTTTATACAACATTAGCTGTATCACAAAGGTAGGGGAAACTTCCCAATGCTTCACAGACCTTTGTGATGGCGAGGGAATTGTCCAGAAGTATCTCTGGCTCTTCCTCCTCCTGCCCCCATCTCTCCATCAGCAGTGTCAACCAGTCACCACGTGTAGGCGTGGCTTGGGTGCTATCTGTCTCTTTCACTCCTCTCTCACGCTATTAAGGAGCATCTCGCGACAGTATTAAAAGGATTTGAGAATTATCAGCACTATTCCATTCTGTTTTATTCAGGTGCGCAGAGTGGCTAATCTAGAAACTAAAATAAAAACTAAATAAATCTTTTGCTTTTTGGTCATTAGTGTTATATATAGTGTTATTTTATCTAAACAGTATAAGAGTTTACTGCATATTGAAACAGTATTTATCAAAAGTATTTATCATTTTATATTTATCAGTATTGTCACCCAATTATCGGAAGACATGACCAACTGGCGGCTGGGTGAGGGCCGGGAGGCATTCGGCCACGCCTACCCATTTGTCTTATAGCGCTAACGAAGGGATGGTTGGAAAAACATAACTGGCCGTCTCTTTCCCCTCCCCCTGTCATTTGGAACCTTCGTGGTGATTCACTGAACCGCAAGACTTCCAGAAACAGCGATATTCCTATAAAAAGGGGCTGCAGTTGGCGAGTCAGTTTTAGTTCTTGGCAAGCAGTCGTGAGGAGCGCCGAGTGAGTGGACAGACTGGAAGATGGTGTACGTGTATAAGAGGAGTTGTACGTAACTGTGAGCGTGCAATGGACCTGTGACAGACAAACTGCTGAATTGTAATTGTGTGCACTAAGTAATTCTATGTAATCGGCAAGTGTTTCAACTGTAATTCGTTGGAAATAAAGAACATTTTGAGTTTGTGCAATTGGACTTTTAATTTCGCGAACCCACAAAGTCACAGTATTTATCATTTTGCTTACTTTATGACCATTATATACCAAAAGTATATCTTTCTTATTTTTGTCTGCTTACAATACTGTGAGTTGGAAAACATAAACAAAAAATGGAAGTTCAAGCAAACATGAAGATGCGTTCAGCTAATTTTAAAGTGAGGAGAAAACTATGTTGGTGAACATTGTCCTGCAACATAACTGTGTGGTAGAAAATGAAAAAAACAGACAGCAATATGACAAAGAGAAAAAGTAGACATGGAACAAAATAATAGTGGCATTTAATTCCAGAAGTTTTGTTCCATGTGACCATAAAGTGTTAAAATTGTGTTAGGAAAAATATTAGAAAGTGCACAAAAAAAATAATGCTGATGATAAAGTTGAGTTATAAAACAGGAGGAGGTGTCTTTGTACCGTCTTCCTTAGATGAAACTGGGCACAAGCTAATTGCAGCACTCAAGCCGCAGTTTCTTCCCATTAGCTATGAAGTTTGATGACGATGTGGGTTTCCACACAGAGAAAGATACAGAAGTGGCTGTGGATGTCGTGTTCACCCCAGGTAGACTTGAATGATGTCCAGCTAGAGGTTATGGACATCTGCAGGTCCAGGAATTCCTCAGGAATGGTACAGCTGATTGAACCAGGTCCTTCAGCTTCAGCTGCACCCATTCTGTTGCGTTCTTAGAAGATGCTTAACTTAGATACCAGCTTTTCATCTTTAAGTTATCCTATTCCTAGGCACTAATATAAAGGAACCTTATTTTCTCTCTCTCTCTCCCTCTCCCTCTTTGAAAAGAAATTTTTGGGCAGAATAAAATTAAATTTAAAGGGAGTCGCTTACACTTACTTTTAAATTGTTCCAGAACATGTTTCAGAGACTTTGCCTCTATCCTCAACCGGCCATCGACTGGTTCTCATTGGTGTAGTTGACGATATTTTGTCTAGGTCTCCTCTGGTGGTGGTTCAAGGAACTTGCTGAACAAATCTTTCTGGGGGATGTCGAAATTGAATAGTTTGTTCCTATTTTTTGAAATGAAGATTTGTCCCCATGTGGATAGTTCTTGTTTTCCTGATGTATGTTTTAGTAGTTTTGGTTCTGGATTTATGTTGTGTTTTTTTTTTTCCAAAAATGCGTGGGAACTGCTGATTTTTCTAATTGTTTATATTTTATGTTTCTAAATTTCTTTTGGTTTTTCCAATATAAATTTGACTACAGTCACTACATTCAATTTGATATATACCAGATTTTTTGTTTGATGGAATGGCATCTTTGATGTTTGAGCAAATTAGGTTTTTTAAGGAGAAATGGTTGACTAGTGCTAGTTGAATGTTTTGTTTTGTATTTTGAAGACTTTTTTGAATTTATCATTGGCCCATGGATGGTAAGTGAATTTTATGAAATTTATATTAGTTTCTGTAGCTGAGAGGGTTGTGGTTTCCTTTAGTAGCTTCTTCTTTTTTACTAAGTTCACTTTTTTGACCAATATTGATTTGGGAAAGTTATTTATTTGTGCTATTTCAATTATTTTGTTGTATTCTGTTTTGTATTCTTCTGCTGTGAGAGGGATGTTTACCAGTCTGTGTGCTAAACTATTGAAGATTGCCTGTTTGTGGGATCTTGGGTTGTAGCCATTAGCTTTTATGTAGTTGTCTGTCTGTGTTGGTTTTCTGTTTTTATTTCTCATTATTTTTAGATCCAAAAATGGTAAATACTCGTCTTTTTCTATTTCTACAGTGAACTTGATGCTTTTTTCTTGGATACTTAAATGTTTTAGTGCATCACTGATGTGTTTTTTTGGTACTATTGCAAAGATGTCATCTGCATATCGTTGCCAGAGTTTGAACATTCAAGGGAAATCTTTGGTGATCTTTATTTCTAATGCACTCATGTACAGATCGGCCAGGAAGGGTGATAGAGGGTTGCCCATTGCTAACCCTGAATGTTTGGTGGAAATATTTAGTTTGAAACTAGAAGAAATTTTGTTCTGTGCATAATTTGGTTAGTTCGATGTAATCTGAAATTTCAGGTGATGCCATTCCAAGTGATTTGAGCCATTTTTCTATCAACGGTGGGAGTTGATTAACTGGTATGCTGGGAAACAGTGATTTAACATCAAACGAGACTAGTGTGTCCTCCTCTTTTAGTTCAGTATCCTTAATGTGTTCTATAAGTTCATAGGTGTTTTTGATGCTTAGTCTGTCAAATTTTGGAAATGAGTTGAATTTGTTTGTTAGCCGCTTTGCAAGTTTGTATGTTGGTGAATTTATACTGCTAACTATAGGTCTCATTGTTATTAATGGTTTGTGTATTTTGGGTAAGCCATAAAGTCTATTTAAGATTGGGTTATCCGGTTTAACTGTATATTTGTTTCGTAATATGCTTGATTTTGCTATTGTTTTTTCAAATGACTGTATGCAAGTTTTTAGAGGATTTTTGTTGATGATTTCATATTCATTGTCAGTTAGCATTTCTTCCATTTTTTCAATATAGTCTAATTTTTCCATTATGACTATCTTGTTACCTTTGTGTAAATAATGTTTTTCTGTTTCAAAGAATGGATAGTAGTATGTTTTCTCTTCTGAAAGGATTTTTTTTATTTCCTCCAAAATATATTCACATTGGCTTTTTACTGAATTTTGTTTGGATACTGGTAGAACTTGTGTCAAAATGTTGATATGTGCAATGTAGTCTTCAATTTTGTTTGAGAAACTGACGCATGTTTTTAATCCATTATTTAAAAGACCCAATTCTTTTTTGGAGAAATTTTGACTGGATAGGTTTACGTTTTCTAAGATTTGCGTGCTTGTTTTTGCATTTATGCTATATATCTTACGATTGTTACACACGCTAAATACAATAGTATACTAAGTAGCGTAAATGCAGAAAGCAGCACACAAATCTTTGAAAACCATGTAAACCTGTCCACTCAAAATGTCTCCAAAAAAGAATTGGATCTTTTAAATAATGGATTAAAAACATGTGTCAGTTTCTCAAACAAAATTGAAGACTACATTTCAGATATCAACAATTCGACACAAGTTCTTCCAGTATCCAAACAAAGTTCAGTAAAAAGCCAATGTGAAAATATTTTGGAGGAAATAAAAACATAATACTATCCATTCTTTGAAACAGAAAAACGTTATATGCACAAAGGTAACAAGATAGTCATAATGGAAAAATCAGACTATATTGAAAAAATGGAAGAAATGCTAACTGACAATGAATATGAAATCATCAACAAAAATCCTCTAAAAACTTGCATACAGTCATTTGAAAAAACAATAGCAAAATCAAGCATAATACCAAACAAATATACAGTTAAACCAGATAACCCAACCTTACCTAGACTTTATGGCTTACCCAAAATACACAAACCATCCATAACAACGATACCTATAGTTAGCGGTATAAACTCACCAACATACAAACTTGCAAAGTGGCTAACAAACAAAATCAACTCATTTCCAAAATTCGACAGCCTAAGCATCAAAAACACCTATGAACTTATAGAACACATTAAGGATACTGAACTAAAAGAAGAGGACACACTAGTCTCGTTTGATGTTAAATCACTGTTTCCCAGCATACCAGTTAATCAACTCTGACCATTGATAGAAAAATGGCTCAAATCACTTGGAAAGGCATCATCTGAAATTTCAGATTACATCAAACTAACCAAATTATGCATAGAACAAAATTTCTTCCAGTTTCAAACTAAATATTTCCACCAAACTTCAGGGTTAGCAATGGGCAACCCCCGATCACCCTTCCTGGCCGATCTGTACATGAGTGCATTAGAAATAAGGATCACCAAAGGTTTCCCTTGGATGTCCAAACTCTGGCAACGATATGTAGACGACATCTTTGCAATAGTACCAAAAAAACACATCAGTGATGCACTAAACATTTAAATATCCAAGAAAAAAGCATCAAGTTCACTGTAGAAATAGAAAAAGACAAGTATTTACCATTTTTGGATCTAAAAATAATGAGAAATAAAAACAGACTAAACTTTGGCATTTACAGAAAACCAACACAGACAGGCAACTACATAAAAGCTAATGGCTACAACCCAAGATCCCACAAACAGGCAATCTTCAATAGTTTAGCACACGGACTGGTCAACATCCCTCTCACAGCAGAAGAATACAAAACAGAATACAACAAAATTATTGAAATAGCACAAAAAAATGACTTTCCCAAAGCATTAGTAGACAAAAAAGTTAACTTAGCAAAAATGGAGAAGCTAATAAAGGAAACCACAACCCTCTCAGTGATATCATTACCGATATCATTAACCTCAAACATAGCAAAACTTCTAGAAAGAATGATAGCTACAAGACTGACATTTTACCTGGAAACACAAAACATAATAGTCCCAGAGCAAGCCGGGTTTAGGAAAGATAACTCAGCAATACATCAGGTCGTAAGACTTACACAACAGCCACATCCAAATGGAAACAAATCCGAGTTGGATTACCTCAAGGATCTGTTACAAGTGCTATTCTCTTTAATATATTTATAAACGACCTAGCAGATGCACTGAAGAAACTAGATAATGTACAAGTGGGAATTTATGCCAACGACCTAGTAATATGGACCTCGGAAAAGAATATAAGTTCCGGGAAACATTATAAAAAGTTACAAAAAACAATGGAGAATGCAATTATAATATTGGAACAATGGACTAACCATAACAATATGGAGATAAACACAGAAAAAAACCAATATCAACTGTTCACAATGCAACACAAAACAGAAAATATATGTCTACAAATCAATAACAAAGATTTACAAGAAGCATCCACAACAACATATCTAGGAACAGAACTAGACCAGAAACTATCAATGAAAGAACATGTAGACAATGTAACAAATAACATCAACAAAAAGAACATCATCTTAAAATGCCTAGCAGGAAAAAAATGGAGTGGAAATATGGACCTCCTTAATAACACATATAAAACATACATAAAACCCAACTTTTTATTTGGAGGAGAACTGCTGGCAACAGTAAGAAAGAAACTCAAAAGGAAAATAGAAACCTCACAAAACAATTCACTAAGAATAATAACAGGA
The DNA here is from genome assembly GCA_030765055.1 of Mantis religiosa. Classification (NCBI taxonomy): domain Eukaryota; kingdom Metazoa; phylum Arthropoda; class Insecta; order Mantodea; family Mantidae; genus Mantis; species Mantis religiosa. The sequence continues at coordinate 2,547,061 of CM060957.1, read as the reverse complement.
GCTGTAAAAACAACACCAATTGTCATACTACAAAGCTTCACAAAAAATATGGCCATAGAATTGGAACATGAACTAAAGGCAATTAATTACCCTAGCACAAAAACTGCAAGTTAACAAAATAGACACAAGTGGTATCGCACAGCAGATAATATAAGCAATCTAAAACCCCAAACAAGCTTCAGAACATACATCAATAACTCAAAACACAAGAACATAATAACAACAAATATAACAACAATAGAGGAAACAAGCCCAACAGAATATATTGACATACATTATTATAAGAATGACCTGTTATATACAATACATAAGCAAAACAATTTACCAGATGAAATGAGAGCAATAGCAATAGCCACAGAAAATGAAAGATAACCAGAAAAAGAATGGCTCCAAATATATACAGATGGATCCTTTATAAACAAACAAGATGCTGGTGCAGGAGTATACTGCAAACATTTTGCACAGTATCTAACACTGGACAAAACTTCAAACAATTATGATGGAGAACTAACAGCCATAAAAACAGCACTGTAGAATGCCCTGTACAGAACGTACATAAAGCAAAACAGTTATCAGCCATAGATTGGATTTTAAATTATAAAAACAAAACAACAAGAAACATCAAAGAAATAAAAAGTTTAATTAAAGCTGTCGAATCAAGAAACCATGTGACCCTGCAATGGATTTCAGCCCATGTTGGACTTTTAGGTAATGAACATGCTGACCAACTAGCAAAAAAAAGGTACAATTCAAAATATAAAACCCGTAAGACAAACTGAAATTAATAAACAATTAAACAACATTAAGCTACATTTTAAAAGACAGCAGAGCCTTGACGAAGAAGATAAACTAAAAGACAAGGATTATAAGAACATGGAGACAAAACTGACATACAAAAACTACCAAGAAAAACTGCAGTGGCCCTATTTAGAATGGAAACTGGCCATGATTGTCTTGCAGAACACCTTTATAAAATACACTGCATACCTACACCCAAGTGTACTATCTGTAAAAAGGATGTGATCATGAACAAACACCATTTGGACAAATGTAATGGTCTACAGGCTTTATATTGAGAAGCTAGGGGGAAAATGATGCAAATCAACTAATCCCCAGTGCCATTAGTCAACAACAACAACCCTCTCAGCTATAGAAACTAATATGATTTTCAAAAAATTCACTTACCATCCGTGGGCCCATGATAAAGTCAAAAAGTCTTCAAAAAACAAAACATTCAACTAGCATCAGTCAACCATTTCTCCTTAAGAAACCTAATTTGCTCAAACATCAAAGATGTCATTCCAACTAACAAAAAATCTGGTATATATCAAATTGAATGCAGTGACTAGTCAAATTTATATTGGAAAAACCAAAAGAAATTTAGAAACAAGAGCAAAGGAACGTTTTAGAAACATAAAATATAAACAATTAGAAAAGTCGGTAGTTACCACGTATTTTTGGGAAAAAAAACACAACATAAATCCAGAGCCAAAACTACTAAAACATACATCAGGAAAACAAGAACTATCTACATGGGAACAAATCTTCATTTCAAAAAATAGGAACAAAGTATTCAATTTCGACATCCCCCAGAAAGATTTGTTCAGCAAGTTCCTTGAACCACTACCAGAGGAGACCTATGACAAAATATCGTCAACTACACCAATGAGAACCACTTGATGGCCGGTTGAGGATAGAGGCAAAGTCTCTGAAACATGTTCCGGAAAAATTTAAAAGTAAGTGTTGTTTAGTGTCATTAATCGACTCCCTTTAAATTTAATTTATCATAATACTGTTTTCAACACTTCCAAGAAAGGAAGAAGAACAAAATTGTTCACAATTATTTTTCCCCTATTTGCTGTACATAGTCAATGTGAAATGCCATTATAAAACAATGCATCAGAAGATGAGGTGAGAGAGCATAAACAAATGTGTTGAAAGAGACAATGAAAAAGGTTAGAATCAACAAGAAAAATTCAATGTCATGGCCAGGATTTGAACCACGGATATCCTGGTTTCCATCCAGTCGCTCTAACCCATTGAGCTACCATGGCCAATGTACCATCATGACATTAAATTCTCCAATTAACTCATATGTTTTCCCGGTAAACTGCTAGGAGTCCTCGTATTTGAGGTACACACTGTTTGCAGCAACTTACTATTGTAAGTACTTGATTCCCAGGCTTCATCATTAAACTGTTATTATTAAGTTAATTGATGGAAATTAATCTATTCTCCCTACTAGGTGCCTATAGGTTAAGGTTTTGGATAGATGGTCAACCTGAAAAATTCAACACCGTGGCAGGGATTTGCACCATGGATCTCCAGGTTCTCTCCAGATCCTCTTAGCCATTACAATACATTATGGCTAGTGTGACAACACTAATGAGCTGATAGTCAAATGATATAGTTTTTAACTAGTTATAAAACAAGTCTGGAAATCCACAACTTTACACTTCTATCTTACAAAAGTCTTTACGTGTTTTAATTGAAGAGTGTTATTTATCAAAGTATAAACTTGAAAGAAGCGTAGGGACAGTGGAGCACAAACTAGTACAAAATTGAATCGAGAATATATTGACACATTGCTTCACTCACCTGTTTATTCACAGGACATGTTTCAAGAGCTCTTGCTCTTATCCTCAGCTGATACTCGACTTGCACTAGTCGAGTATCAGCTGAGGATAAGAGCAAGAGCTCTTGAAACATGTCCTGTGAATAAACAGGTGAGTGAAGCAATGTGTCAATATATTCTCGATTCAATTTTGTACTAGTGTTATTTATCTTTATTGGACTAAATGCATGTGAGCTACATTTTTATTTGTAGATTCAAAAAGTGGCTCTGTATTTGTTTTGCCACTTTTTCTGAGGTCAAAGAACATTCAGATCATATGCACTACATGTGAATTATTTTGTTACAGGATGCAGCAAATCAAGACATTCATTCCACAGAAATTCCAAGGTACGTTCCCTTGTTTATTCATTGTTGACCGAGTTGTGGTTTATTTTAATTTTTTTCCATATTCTTTGATATTACTAAATTTAAGCAAATGAAATAACCTTGTATATACTTTTCTCCACATACAAGTTTTTTGATGACTAGTTTCTGGGAACCTCTTCCCTATCGTCAGTTCTGTGGTTGTCTGCATCTGGCTTAGTATCGTGCTGCCATCTAATGTTCCAGTAAGTTTGATGACGTCATCTACGGCAGGAATTTCAAAATTCATCAAGAGGTCCTGTTTCTTTCTAATAAATATGTTTTCCCAAATTTGTAGTTCCAGAGGTTTCTTTGCCTGTTTGATCAGTTCTATTTCTTGTTTTATGTTATGATTCTCAGATGAAAAGTGATGTACTATGGCCAACTTGTCCATGTGTTTGAATTTAATATTTCTGAAGTGTTCTTTAATTCTTGTTCCTAGATTCCTTTTGGTCTTACCAATGTATATCTTGTCACAATCCTGGCAGCTATTTTTGGTAAATGCCTGATAATTGAGTTTTCAGTGTGCTATTTTTTAGAGGGTGGTTTAGTAAGTTGCGGATGTTTTGTTTGTTCTGAGGGGCTAATTTTATGTTGGAGCTCTTAAATATCTTTTCAAATTTTTTTAAGTATTTTGGATGAAATGTAAATTTGCCATATCTGGTGTTAGGGTTTTCTAGTTTTTTTAACGTAGTAATGTCCTTTAAGTTGTTTCTTTTGTGTCTGTAGGTCAATTTTTTTGATGAAATTTGTGTTATAGTTGTTCAATTTGGCAACCTGGTGTATGTGAGTGTACTCCTGTTCATATTCTGTTTTTGTTAGCGGAATGTTGATTAATCTGTGAACCAAACTATGGAATACTGCATATTGATGTTGTACTAACCCATTCAACCCAGAGAGACAGCATATGTATATCTTAGACAAAATAAGATAATCACTTAACATTACGTATAATATCACAAACGTTAGAGTGATTATGTTTACAGTTTAACCAAGATAATGTTTTGAACAGATAAACAATACTGTGTTACTCTTATTACAATGTTTAAAATTAGTATTACCAGATCACTTATAACTGAACACTGCACATGCTTTTTACTCAAATTATTTTCGCATCCCTCTGTTCTGGTAATTTCTGATTATATTATTTTCAAATTTCAGTTTCTACAAAGTGGATGATTCCAGGAATCCATCAGATTTAATCTTCAATGAAAACTTGCAAGATGACTTAAACTTTAATATGAAAATGAATAGTCCTGAGGATGAAAGTAAATGTCAACTTCAGGGAAGCCATCATATAAGGGTATCTTCAATTGAATCAAATGTTCACTTAGAAACATCTGCTAGGAAAATTGTCAGCATTCCTGAGTACAGCAACACACAAAATATCAATAAGGAGTACTCTAAGTCAGTCAGCAGCCAACAGTACAGAATGTCTTACAAATGTGATACTTCTGATAGTAACTGTTCTTCCCATTTAGAAAACCATATTTGGGATAACGGTAGTGAAGAGGCAAATAAGTGTGATGATATGGACAAAGGTTTGAGTCATTCGTCAGCTCTTAAAAAACATAGATTGATTTATGTGAACAAAAACCCATGCAGGTGTGACATTTGTAGTAAAACTTTTACAGCTTTGTCAAGTTTGAGAAGACACAGATCAATTCATGATGGGCTAAAGAAACACAAATGTGAAATTTGTAATAAGGAGTTTACTCGATCATCAGATTTGAAAAGACACAAATTGCATCATGACGGCATAAAACCTCACAAGTGTGAAATTTGTAATAAGGGGTTCACTCAGTTATCAAGTTTGAAAATACACAAATTCATCCATGACGGCACAAAGCCACAAAAATGTGACATTTGTAATAAGAGGTTTACTCATCTATCAAGTTTGAATGTACACAAATTGATCCATGAAGGCATAAAGCCACATAAATGTGACATTTGTAGAAAGGGATTCACTCAGGTATCAGGTTTGAAAATACACAAATTGATCCATGATGGCATAAAGCCACACAAATGTGACATTTGTAATAAGCGGTTTACTCAGTTATCAGAATTGAAAACACACAAATATATTCATGATGGCATAAAGCCACACCAATGCGAGATTTGTAATAAGGGGTTTACTACTTCATCAAATTTGAAAACACACAAATTTAGACACCATAAAACCACACAAATGTGACATCTGAAATAAGGTGAAAAAACAAATTAATTCATAAGCACATGTAGCAATAAATGTAACTTTCCAAGAAATTATAAATTCCTCAGAATATTCGGACTTGTTCTGCAAATGTATTATCAATATCTTCAGCTAAGATGGTTGTTTCAGTTGTCATTGTTTCTGCTGCTAGGTGGTGGATTATTTTTGTATTTGTTACCAACCTATGTAAGTAAAACAGACTTATTGACGCAACTGATTGGTATTATTTCGAAATTCATAAAATGATTTCTATTTTTTTAAGATATATGCCTTCTCCAAAACCACTATATCTATTAGTCCATTTAATCCTCAATAACCTAAGTTCTCATCCAATATGACTGAATGTTGGAGGGACATAAAATTACACACACACACACAAAAGGAGAAAATAAGAAAAAAGAACCATCCTAAGTTCTTGGTCTATTTCATTGTTAAAAGACTAAATATTTATCTGCAGTAGTAGTTGTTTTAGTAGTAATATTTATTCAGGGCTTAAAAAAATTACATTTACATGGCTTTAGAAGAAAAACCAAATAAATATTACTAGAACACATGCAATAAAACCCTATTCCTAACTAAAAGTTGGAGCGGTTCCCCTCCTTGTGGGTTGGATTTATATCACACGATGTGGTGACATATTTGAAGTTGGATTCGCCCCTTCGTGAGGTCTACGCCCCACACGCGCTAAATTTTTGCGCTCCCTCGGTGTAGTGACGCATGTAGAAGCGATGAACCTTTCGTCTAAAAGTCGTGAAGATGAAGTTCTCGATTTCTATAAATCCTTTCTCCGGCAGCTGTGGCAAGCGATGAGATGTGAAACTTCTCAGGCGTGGTATCGATACAAAAGGGATTTCACTTTTAGGCAACTATGGAATAAAATAAGTTACACCGTTTCAATTTACTGGGAATTACATTTCTCGACATCATTTTCTTCTTTACATGCAACTTTTTCCACTGAGGTATATAGCCCTTTACTATATATTAATTTTCTCCTTTTATTTATAAATGATGCAACGGTTTTTTACTTAAATTATTTATCGCCGCGTCGTATCTTCTATGTATATTTTAAACGTTTACTAAATGTTCTTAAATGATGAACTCCAATAACTTCTCGAAATTGCAAGAAGTCTTTTACCGAAAACACGTCTACCCTCTTCGAGAGTTAAAGCCAGAAGAAATAATTTAAGAATAAAATCATTGGATGTTTTTTCTGTTGTTGTTGCTAAGCCACCACAATACTTAATTCTGATTGGTCCTACGTCACAATTTGGGATTTCAGTAAACCTAAGCATTTGTGGCATCTATATGGCCTGCTTGGTTATTAATTTAAGTTTAATTACAGATGGCCATGTTTACCTAATATGTCCATGTATGCAATATCAGCTTCAAAGTATAAAATATACACTTATTTTCATGGTTAGAAACTTACATTAACTATCATATTTTACATTTCTAGAAACTCTACAATTGTATAAACTGAATGAACCAATAGGAATGACTTAAGTTTTTTTCCTATTTTTTTAATACATTTAGATCTTTTATGTTTTTAATCATGGTGGGCAGTTTGTTATACAGAATTATTCCGATGTGGTGTGCACTTTTCTTGGCTAGGTTAGTCCTCCAGTGTTGAATATGTAAATCATCTCGCTGCCTAGTATATGGCATATTTTCGGAAAGTTTATATTTGTGTGATCGAATGTAATATATTACTTTTTGGCATGTATCTGCAGCTAAGATGTTTGTTTCAGTTGTCATTGTTACTGCTGCTAGCTGATGGATTATTTTTGTATTTGCCACCAACCTGTGAAAGTAAAACAACCGATTGTTGTTATTTCGGAATTCATAAGACGATGTCTACGAGGACTGTTCAATAAAGAATGATCATAATTTTTCACACTAAAATTCAATCTTATTATATTCTGTTAGCTTAATGTGAAACAAACACGCCATCTAGTTTCATTGTTGGTACTCCTAGTTCCCGCCTGTGAGAACCAGGCAAGTTCAGACATGTTCAGTATCGCCTACCGCTGCAATGGAGGTAACACTCGAGAAACAATATGTGGCTTTGAAATTCTGCTTTCGTCTCAACAAATCTTCAGTTGGGGCCTACACAATGTTACAGGAGGCCTATGGAGAGTCTGTTCTTCCCTACAGCACAGCTCAAAGATGGTCTAAAATGTTTAGTGAGAGAGGATCGACGAATTACCTCAAGATCACTTTCATTGGGTGCCACCCAGACGTTGGTGGCAGAAACATTACAAATGAGACGTGCTTGTGCGTGATGGGTTCCAAGTTTGCATGCAGTTAAAGTTGATGTTAGAGTTTAGATCTAAAAATAATCAGAAATAAAAATAGAATAAACTTTGGCATTTACAGAAAACCAACACAGACAGACAACTACATAAAAGCTAATGGCTACAATCCAAGATCCCTTAAACAGGCAATCTTTAATAGTTTAGCACACAAACTGGTCAACATCCCTCTCACAGCAGAAGAATACAAAATAGAATACAACAAAATTATTGAAATAGCACAGAAAAATGACTTTCCCAAATCACTAGTAGACAAAAAAAGTGAACTTAGTAAATAAGAAGAAACTACTGAAGGGAACCACAACCCTCTCAGCTACAGAAACTAAAATGATCTTCAAAAAATTCACTTACCATCCATGGGCCTTTGATAAATTCAAAAAAGTCTTCAAAAAACAAAACATTCAACTAGCTCCAGTGAACCATTACTCCTTAAAAAACCTAATTTGCTCAAACATCAAAGATGTCATTCCATCTAACAAAAAATCTGGTATATATCAAATTGAATGCTGTGACTGTAGTCAAATTTATATTGGAAAAACCAAAAGAAATTTAGAAACAAGAGCAAAGGAACACTTTAGGAACATAAAATACAAACAATTAGAAATACCAGAAGTTGCCACGCATTTTTAGGAAAAAAAAACACAACATAAATCTAGAACCAAAATTACTAAAACATACAACAGGAAAACAAGAACTGTCCACATGGGAACAAATCTTTATTTCAAAAAATAAGAACAAGGTATTCAATTTCGACATCCCCCAGAAAGATTTGTTCAGCAAGTTCCTGGAACCACCACCAGAGGAGACCGATGACAAAATATTGCCAGCTACACCAATGAGAACCAGTCGATGTACGGCTGAAAATAGAGGGAAGGCCTCTGAAACTAGTTCCGGGAAAATTTAAAAGTAAGTGTTGTTTAGTGCCATTAATCGACTCCCAATTTCTTTAATTTAATTCGTGGAATGGTTTATCAGCATGTTGTACCTGCACACACATCAGTAACTGCACTATACTACAGGGATGTCCTGAAAATATTGCAAGTCCATATCAGACGCAAAAGACCACATTTCCGTGTAGCAGGCTGGATGCTGCACCATGATAAGGCGTGGCCATATATTGCCAAAGTTCTTGCTGAATATCTTGCAAAAGTCAACGTTAAGTGCATTCCTTACCCTCCCTATAATCCGGATTTAGCCCTATGTGACTTTTTCTATTCCCTAACTTGAAGAAATGCCTTCGTGGGAGACATTATCCATCATCAGAAGCAGTGGTGAAGGCTGCGGAGGCAATTTTGAAGGATCTCTCAAAAAAGTGATTTCCCGCATGTCTTTGAAGACTGACAGAAATGCTGGGGCAAGTACATCGCATTCAGGGGAGACTGTTCTGAGAAGGACCATCAAAATTATGAGGATGAGTAAAGGTATGTTGTCAAAAAAAAAAGGTTATGATCATTCTTTATTGAACAGCCCTCGTATTCTTTTAAGACATGTCTTCTCCAAAACCACTATATCGATTGGTCCATTTAATCCTCAATGACCTAAGTTCTCCGACCAATATGACTTAACGTTGGAGGATGCAAAATTAGACACAAAGAAAAAGAAACCAGAACCATCCTAATTTTTGGTCTATTTCATTATTAAGACTAAAAATTTATCTGTAGTGGTGGTGGTGGCGGTTATTCAGTGCTTTAAAAATTACATTTTCATAAAAATTACAAGAATGCATGCAACAAAACCCTTATCCTAACTAGAAGGATACAACATAAACTTATTTTCATGGTTAGAAACTATAAACTACTTACATTAACTATCATATTTTACATTTCTAGGAACTCTGCAACTGTATGAACCAATAGGAATAACCCAAGATTTTTTTTATTTAATACATTTAGATCTTTGATGTTCTTAATCATGGTAGGCAGTTTGTTATACAGAATTATTCCAATGTGATGTGCACTTTTCTTGGCTAGGTTAGTTCTCCAGTTTTGAATATGTAAATCATCTGTCTGCCTTGTACAATAGTCATGTAACTGTGAATTTTTGGAAAGTTTATACTTGTGCATGTATATACAGGCCACAGGCACATAAATAAGGTTTTGAACAACTCCTTACATGACATTCTATTGATCTTACCCATCATTATTCTTATTGCTCATTCCTGCATTTTGGATACCTCCTCCCAACCAGTAGCTGCACCCCAAAATATTATTCCATACCGAATATGGTGCTGATTGATCAATTAGTATATTCCTCTATTTTTCTAAATATTCCTTTATGTTGTTTCCAAATTACCTTTCTCTCCTTCAATGTAAATCTGGGTGCAATCTAAACTGAAATAAGTAACATCCTAGGGTGTAGATAATACATTTGGAAGCCAGCCCTGAATGTTATGAGGAATTTATAATTCATTGAAAGGAGTGAAGTTGGTAACAAAGGATTATGTATTATTGTAATATTTTATTGCTTCATTGTTATTAGGTTAAGTTTTCATACACTATTTGTAAAATTAGTTTCAAAACTCTCATGCATTAATACAGATATAAAGACACACCAATAGAAATTTATAACTAGGCATTTACTCAGTTTTATCACTATTAGGTCAATATAGTTTTAAATGTATTAGGTTTCCTTATTTGTGCAAAAAGCATGTTTAAACATCCAAAGGAGGAGTACAAGGGATGGTACTGCATCTCTTAAGTCTCTCTTATCCAAATCTCATGCTCTTCCTCCCATGGGTCTCCGTGTTTTAACATGTGATGCTCTGGGGGCTGGGTTATTGTAGTATAATTGTTCCATCAAATATGGAGGAAATATCATTTGTACATTTACTGCCAAACTTTATGGCAGTAAAAACGTAATTGCTCTGACAAATGAAGGAAAGGCAGGTTATATCCTAATGATTTGACAGGCTGATCCAATGGATCTGTACACCAACAGGTGTGCTTCCTTCACAATGAGGATTCAGAAGGAACGGTTCAGCTGCCCACTTAGAAAAAGGAGGGCACCATATGAAACAACACAAATCTGCTCAATAAACAATGTTTATGTCTTCTACAAAACAATCCTGAGTAATGGTCTCTCGTTCAGATCTTTGGGTGGAGACTGTATTTGGGGATTTGAACATTCCAAAAAGGAAGGCATCAGGATAAAGGTTGAACTCCACAATTAGTTCATTGCAATTTTGAATTTATTTTTTTTGTGTCTTATTTCAACTTTCGAAGAGTTGAAAAAAAGTGTGGGTAAGATTTGAAGATGAAGTGAACAGGGAATACAAGCAAAGAATGATATTTCTGGAAAAATCCGAAGATAGAAGGAAAATGAATGTGATACTTTTCGGAGTTGAAGAAAGAGAAAACCATGTGTGGGACCAGTTTGAAGAGATTCTGAAATATAAAATGGGATTAAAAATAGAAGGATGGGCGATAAGTGGTAAATTTAGAGTTGGGAGGAAAGGCCGTAATCTGAGAGCAGTGATCATCAAGTGTGCTACAACGAAAATAAAATGGACAATCTTATCAAATAATAAAAAAATTAAAAGGTACCAGAATATTCATTGAACAAGATTATGGGAAAAAAGACAGGGAAATTAGAAACATGTTACTACAAGAAATAAATGCAAGGGCCAAAGGAGAAAAAGCTTTTGTTAGAGGTCTAAATTTATGGATAAATGGAAGGAAGCAGGATATGCATCAGCGAAATATTAGCCGCGAGACAGAAGAGCAAAGCAAGCAGTATCCATGTCCAGGAGATAGGAACCGTATACGTCACCGAGTTCGAGAGGAGGAGCAACGATTACGTCACGTTATACGTCACGCTACGAGGAAGGAGGCGTTGTATCCAACGCCATATATTTAATAGCTCAGATGCAAGATAATTGCTATTTACTTTTAGTCAATCTTTCGTCATATCGGTTAATATAGGAACTGTCGGAAATGAGTAACAAGTTAAAATGGCGACCACGACAGTTTACAACTAGAACATAGTGGAGTTAACGACGCCGGCCGTGAAAGCCTCAGTATTTATGAAAGAACATGACTAATTGAGTTTTCATACCTCCTAGTTACAGAATGCCTGAATAACACTGACCTGGGAAAAGTGTACATTTAATTTCTCGAAAGAGTATAATTCAGGTTATGTCATGATATAATTTTCGTTATTTAGCTTCATACTCACGTCTTGCTTACCAATAGGTCGCTGTGAAAATCCATTTTCTTCCTTCTTGCTGCTCATTCGCCCTCGCAGGCCTTTCAGATCTTGCGAGTTTTACAAATCGATGAACATTTTATTCCGTCTAATTTCGTCTCTCTTTGATACCTTTAAAACTTAAATGACAATTCCAACTTTAAAATTTCGTTCAAATTAGTACAGTTAGCCAACTGTAGTGTCTTATTCATATTGTAACTTTGTGGGTTCGTAGAATTAAAAGACCGAGTTGCAGAAATTAAAAATCGCCTTTATTTTCGTAGCGATATAATGTTCAATTCTCACGTAACATCACCTCACATATACACAGTCTTCCAAGGTCGATGACAATAACAAACCGTGACAGCTGGTTACATTAGCTCTTGTCACACAACAACACTCTCGTTCACAACACTGTTTTACAACTAACTTTGCGAGCCGTCACCTCCTTAAATACCTAATTCGTAATTCTGGACTGTTCTAAAATAAACCAGAACGCGAACAATCTCTATCAGTCTAGAAATTTCCGGAAGAACAAAGAAACCAAATATTCTATCACATTCAAAAAGCGTAAATTAATCTATGCTGGCAAGTCCTTTACCTCAGTTATCTTGCTTGCCGGCGCTTGTTTACAATAGCCGCGCTATAATTAACTGCTTAGCAAGGCTCGTTATTACCATGAAACTTTATCCGTCGACTGTTTTATTTGTGCCGAAACTTTTATGCCTGTTGCCGTGACAATATGTACACTGAGCTCAAAAAAGCAACAAAATAGGCCGGTAATGTGTATTTACTGATAAAATGTTTAACGCAGAATCCACAACTAACGCTAAGGCACTTTCCTATTACCTTCACATTCTGTTAGATGTCGCTTTAACATCCGTATATCTTATAGTCTGGGTTACACGGAACATGATCGCTGTGATTGTCGACTACGAGCTGACACCAATCACATTTCTTTTATTTGACATCCACGACGTGCGGCCACCACAATGTTTCTACTAGATATATACAACATATATCCAATGGGGCTTTAACAACTGCCTTCATTACTTCTCCTGTTCTCTAGGTCGATTTGTAATTCCATATTTAGATTAATCACCAGAACGCGAATGAAAGTTTAACTTGAAAATACCCCGCTCTAACACTGACACATGATCCTAAGCCTCCTGTGTTCACTGTCATGTTCAGACGCAGTAGCCAACTGGTCAGGCTGGCAGAAGCGTCTGTACAACGCAAGACAAGATGTTCTGTACCCAACAGCTAGTTATACAATTGTAAACAACTGTGAGCGTCATTTTGTATTAAGACATTCTCTCATTACTGTAAGTATTGTTTTCATATATTATTGAGCGGTCAGTTTTCTGGGAAACAATGTACACCTCTCGTGTCAAAATACTTCCCTTCAGTCGAATCAAGCACAACAACCGAGAACTTGTATTTCTAATAACGTTTAATCCGGTTCTAAACCTAATACTAATATAAGATAAACGCGAAAAATAATAAATGATTTATTGTTGTAATGGTGTATCTTTGTAGCATGAAGATAGTGTGTCTGCCTGACATATAAGAACTTCCAAGTTCAAATCTTGGTCATGGTGAGTTATCTGGATAAGGTTTTTCTCTGGTTTTCAGTTATCTTCAAAGTTAATTACCAGTTAACTCAAAGGTCAATGGACGATGGGCTCATTTTAACATAATTTTATTCATTGTCCTATATGTTCATGTAAGACATTAAAGAATAATGGATTAGTATTATATGCAGATGATATAGCAATATGCTGCGCACATAAGTGTTTATATAATTTAGAAATCAATGCTAACATTGTATTAAACCATCTTACTCAGGTCTTAAGTGAAAACAATTGAAATATTAATATAAATAAAACAAAGTACATGTTTATATCAAACAGAGAAGCTGATTTTAAACCTGATGTAAATATCGATGGAAAAAGTATAGAGGAGGTTGAAACCATTAAATACCTGGGAATAATATTTGACAATGTCCTTAGTTGGCATGCTCATATTGATGAATGTTGTATTAAATTAAATAAGGTTATTTATTTATTAAGATATATGTCAGCTTTTTGTAGCATGGAAATATTGTTGAATATTTATCATAGTCTTTTTATGAGTTATGTAAATTACTGTATAACAATATGGGGAGCTGCTTCAATGGAAAATGTAAATAGAGTGTTTATTCTTCAGAAGAAAGCAATTCGTGCTACGTTAAAGTTAAATATAAGAGAGAGTGTAAAGCCTGAGTTTATAAAAATGAAACTGCTTACCGTTCCCAGTTTAATAATACTCAGAACAGTACTACACATAAAAACAAATTGCTACAAAATAAACTCAGAAAATCATGACTATAACACTAGAAACAGGAATGACTATAGTTTAGTACAACATAGATTGGCAATGTTTGGAAAAAGTCCAAAATATAAAGGCATCGTACTGTATAATAAACTTCCTATGAAACTGAAGTCAGTAACCAATGTAAATACATTTAAAAAGGAACTGTCTAAATATTTAATAAATAAGGCATTCTATTCTATTAATGAGTTTATCAATAATGGATGATTTTTGTAAATATAATTTTATTTTGTAAATGTAAATAATATACTGACAATGTCTGATGGATTTCTGTAATCTCTATGGACAATAAAATTGAATTTGAATTTGATTTATGTTACAGAACATTAAGATGAAAAGTGATCCAACTTGATGGCATACTGTCATTAGAAAATGGTGTTGCAAATACTGTGACTTTGTGGGTTAGTGAAATTAAAATTCCAATTGCACATACTCAAAATATTATTTATTTCCCCTGAATTGCAGTTGGAACACTTACCGATTACACAGAATTACGTAGCGCACACAATTACAGTTCGTCAGTTCGTCTGTCACAGGTCCAATCTACACTCACAATTACGTACAACTCCTCTGATGCGCGAACACAATCTTCCGGTCTGTTCACTGACTCGGCGCTCCTCACAGCTACTCGCCAAGAACTGAACTGATTCGCCAACTGCAGCCCCCTTTTATAGGAATATCGCTGTTTCTGGAAATCTCGCGGTTCAGTGAATCATCCTGAAGGTTCCAGACGTCAAGGAGGGAAAGAGATGGCTAGCGATGTTTCTCCAACCATCCCCCTCGTTAGCGCTACAAGACAAATGGGTAGGCGTGGACTGAATGCCTCCTGTCGCCTACCCGGCTGCTAGCTGGTCGGGCCTTCTGATAATTAGTTGACACTGCTCCCTCAAAGCTGGTCACCCCAAACAGAACCATCATAGTGGGCCAGGCGACCCAGGTGTACCACCAACATCTTCCCTCGGGAAACCTTCAGGATGCGGCAGACCACGTCGTTAATCCTCCTCACCACCCGGTACGGTCCTTGCCATGGCAGCGTCCCTTGATCCGGGTAGGGTGGTACAAAAAGACCAGGTCACCTAGCTGTAACCCTTGGCTGTTGGCCTGCCTGTCGTATCGAGTATGCGATCGCTCGCCTTCTGGATGTTCTGGCGAGACATCTCGTGCACGTCGTGGAGGTGGTCCACCAGGTTCTCCACATACTCGGTCGCTGACCGTTTCACTTCCGGAGGGCTTCCAAAAGCCAGATCACAGAGGAGGCGCAAATCTCGGCCGAACATTAGGCTGGCTGGCTTTATCCCAGTTGTGTCGTGTGTAGACGAGCGGTAGGCCAGCAAGAACAGTGACACCTTGATGTCCCAGTCTCGCTGATGGCTGGCCACGACCTTCCTCAGGTGTTCCTCTAAGGTCTTGATGTATGTTTCGACCATGTCATCCGACTGGGGATGTAGAGGCGTCGTGCGGGTCTTGTTCACCCCAAGCCTTTGTAGCGCCTCCTTCATTAGGTTGGATTCAAAATTGGTGCCCTGGTCACTGTGCAGCTCTAATGGTACCCCAAATCAGCAGAACACTTGCTCCACGAGGTAGTCTGTGCTACTCTTTGCTTCCTGGTCCGGGATGGCAAACACCTCCGGCCACTTGGTGAAGTAGTCCACGACCACCATTAGGTACTTGTTGCTTCGGTCGGACATCGGAAATGGTCCAAATGTCAATATCGATCAGTTCGAATGGCACTCCGACGTTGTACTGCTGCATGCGAACCCGGCTCCTAGTCTGGGGGCCAAGACCTGCCGCGCACACATGACATTGACGGCACCACCTTTCAGAGTCTGCTCGGAGCCTCAGCCAGTAGTAGCGCTGCCGTAGTTTTTCAATAGTTCGGTTCGCTCCCAGGTGTCCTCCTGAAGTACCGGCGTGCACTTCCTCCAATACTTCCGGGACCTTACTCCGTGGAAGTACCAACTGTTCTCTCGGTTCTCACCCATCGGGTGATTCCCATACCCGGAACAGCTCCCGTAGGGGAAGGGATCCGTCCCTTTCAGCTGCCAAAGTGCGGTCGCTGCGGACCCTTAGCACTCGTGGTACCTCTGACGTTACTAGAGGAACCTCGGGCCGAACAGCCGAGCCCCTCCTTCGGGAGTTTTTCGGATTGGGATGGTCTCGAGGGGGCAGTGTGTTCCCGATACCCGTGGGAGATTGGGTACGTCTTCGGACGGGGTTGAGGGAAGCCATTAAGTTTCCGGGTACTAGCCTGCTTAGCTAGTAGAAGGTGTGCTAGATCACCAGGCGGCCCCACCGAGGTCATATCGGTAGCCTTCACCTTGAGTGTAGACGCGCGTAAGTGGCGTATCCACTTCCGTCCCGTCTTGTGTCCTTAGGACCAGATGGGGGGGCTTGTTAGGAAACTAGGTCTTGCCCTAATGGAAAGCTCCACGGAGGATGCCGGGCGCCCTTTAAGGGACAGCTCCGATAACTCCCTGGTTGAAAGAGGCCCGGGTCTTGTTCCTACGGGTTCGAGGCTAATGGGAGTAGAACCTCTGGACTCAACAACCCGGAACAGCACACTCTCTCTGATCTTCAACGAGTCCCATTGGGCCCAGTATTACTTGTAGGTGGCGCTCCTCGGTGTGATGTCCTCCCTGGTCGGCATTGTCCCCGCCTCCACTAGGCCGCGCCATGGCTCAGTGGTTAGACCGCTTGGCTCTCACCAAGCCGGCCCGGGTTCGATCCCAGGTGACCGCAAAGTGGGATTTGTGGTGGACAAGATGGCGCTGGGGCGGGTTTTCTCCGGGATCTCCGGTTTCCCCCGCCATCTCATTCCACCGGTGCTCCATCTTCATCTCATGTATCACCAGTGTCATCGCCTGTGGTGCCGTATGTAGTAAAAGCGGGCGTTAAACACTACACATTTCATTTTTCATTTCCTGCCTCCACTTCCCTCAAGAGTGGCCCCAAGTCTGCGTCCGCCAGCTGCTCCCTCAGGCCTGCGCTATCCCAGCCGTCCGCAGGCACTGCCGGAACTACTCGGACTGCTGCGGCACGCTCCTCTTCCACTCTTCCGCAATGGCCTCACTCTTCTGGACAGGGTCTTCGGGACATAGCGTCTGCGTTACCCTGGCTCTATCTCTGCGATGTTCGGACGTGAAGTCGTACTCCTGCAGCCTCTGGACCCAACGTGCTGTCTGGCCCTCCAGGTTCTTAAAGCTCAATAGCCAGGTTAGGGCGGAATGGTCAGTCCTGAGGTGGAATGGCTGACCGTATAGGTACTTGTGGAAGTGCTCCAAGGTCTTTACTATCACCAGTAATTCTCGCCGGATGAGACAGTAGTTCTTCTCTGTCTTGGATAGAGTCTTGCTGTAGTAGGCTATCATCCGCTCATGGCTGTCTCGAGTTTGCGATAGGACGCCTCCAATGATATGGTCGCTGGCGTCCGTGTCCACAATGAAGGGGCCACCCCGTTGTGGACATCCCAAAATTCGAGCACTGCACAGGGTCTTCTTCAGGTGCTGGAAAGCGTGTTCACCGTCCTCCGTCCACACATGGGGTCGGTGTTCGTCTGTCAGGCGGGTAAGGGGTTTGGCGATGTTGGAGAACCCCTTTATGAAGCGGCGGTAATAACTGCACAGCCCTAGGAAACTGCGCAACTCTCGCTTATCCTTTGGGCGAGGCCAAACTCTCACAGCTTGTGTCTTCTCCGGGTCTGTGGCCACTCCGGTTGGTGAGGGTATGTGGCCGAAGTAGTTCAATTCCTTGCGGAAGAGCTGGCACTTCTTCGCGTTCAGGTTCAAGTTGGTCGCCTGCAATCTCTGTAGCACCTTACCCAGGTTCTCGAGACGGTCTTCAAAAGCCTTACCGACGATTGTGTTTCCAGGTATAGCAGGCAGGCGTCGTAAGTCAGTCCTCTCATCACTGACTCCATAAGGCGTTGGAAGGTGGCTGATGCGTTGAGAGGCCAAAGGGCATAACTGTGAATTCACAAAGCCCTTCGCCTGTCGAAAATGGGGCCTTCTCTTTGTCTCTCGGGTCTACAGCTACCTGCCAGTAGCCCGACTTCAGGTCCAGGGTCGAGAACCACTGTGCACCAGCTAGCGTGTCCAGGGTGTCGTCAATTCGGGGTAAGGGGAAACAGTCCTTCCGGGTGACAGAGTTCAGCTTCCTGTAGTCCACGCAGAAGCGTAGCTCGCCGTTCTTCGTCACCAAGACTACAGGGGAACACCAAGGGCTGTCAAACTCTTCAATCACTCCCCTGGATCTCATGTCCTCCAGCATGTCTCGTACCGCCCCTTGCTTCGCCAGCGGAACCCGTCTAGGTGGTTGCCGAATAGGCCGGGCGTCCCCGGTGTCGATGCGGTGAAGCACTTTGTCCGTGCGGGCCGCACTATCACCTTGGCTGAAGACGTGCTGGTATCGTCTCAGCAGTTGTCGAACTTTCTCCAGCTGTTCTGCGATCAGGTGGTCGGCCGCCCTCTCCAGTAATCCTTCTAGCCGTGGCCCTAGGTGTTTCGTCGGCACCGGCTCCTGTGTTCTGTCGATAGCTGTCACGCTGACCACGGGCTCGCACATCCCCATCTCCGTTACGGCCTGGACGTCGTGGTCGGTGTCTGCCAGGTTGAGCAGCCTCAATGGCACCTCCTCTTGGCACGGCAATAATGTTTTGGCTATACAGAGTCCGTGCACAGGCGTCATCTGGTCCAGCATCATGTTCTTCGTCCGCTGGCCTTCCAGTCGCGCCGTCACCACCACCTCGCTACTCTCGGGGTTCACCACCTCTTCCTTAAAGATGACCCTGCAGATTCCAAGGTGCTCATCGGGTTGCCGGAGTATCACCTCTTCTCCATTGAGCCGCAGGAACTTCCTGCCGACGTCGACCGTCGCCTCGTAGCTCCTGAGGGCAGTCAATCCCAGCATCACCTCCTCAGCCACCTTAGCGACGAACATCCACAGACGTACGGCACTCCTTCCCAAGGTCAACTTTAGCAAAGACTCCTCCACAGGTCGGGTGTCAGCCGATGACGTGACAAGCTGGTATGGTCGGCTCGGCTTCCTTTTCGGCAAACCCTTGGCCACGTCAGGTCTGATGATGGTCACGGCTGCCCTGAGGTCCACCAGCACGCGGCACGGCTTCCCTCTCACCCAACCGTCTGCGATGAGGCTGTCATCCATACGCCGGCTGACGGTGCGCAGTGTCACTCGAGGGGATGGTGGTGATCGCGCCGACGTGCCCCTCACCACGACGGCCCTTACTCGTTTTCCGTCTGCTCTTCCTGTTGTGGGCAGTCTCTCTCAAGGTGTCCGGGCTGACCACACACCCAACACAAGGTCTTCGCCGGCGTCCCTCGGCTGGTCGTCTGTTTCCGGTGTAGCGGACACTCCTCGTTTTTGACGTTGGGATAGTTGTTACCTTGGCCGCCTCCATCCTTAATGCTGCCGTTAGCGCCTCGTGGATGGTTTTATAATCGCCGAGCATTAGGCGCTGAGTAATCTCCGTGTCTAGTACCCCGTCAACGAATGTGTAGGCAGCTTCCCGGGATACGAACTCTGGTGGGAGGTCGACTAGGGCCTTGCTAGCCAGTTGTTCAACTGCTAGGGTGAACTCCTGCAGCGTCTTCCCTGGCTACTGTGACCTTGCCTTTAGCTGGCTGCGGTACGCTGCGGCTAAGCCGTGGTTTCCATAACGAATCACCAGGGCCTCCCAGATGTCCTTGGGAGCCGCCGTTGTCTGTACCGCGTCCAGGACTTCCGCGGCCCGTCTTTGGAGGCTGGCTATTAACTGTGTGGCCTCATCCTCTGGTGACCATATGTTGTGTTTGACCAGCGTGTCGAACTGGCGGCGGAAGACCTCAAACGTGGACGCGCCGTCATATTTCGGTGGTTTGACGCGCGCCGATGTTGTGTCGCGTCCCGGTGCGTCGGTCTTCAAATCCTTCAACCTCCTGCCGACGATGTCCTCCACCATGGCGTTCAGGGACTAGACGCTGCTGTCGGCCTTTCCTTCCAGGTCGTTAACGCGACTCGCCAGGTCCTCGACGCGCTCATCCTCTTGGCCCATACGCTTGCCCAGCTCCGTCACGCCATCCCTCATGCCGGCCAACCGTTCTTCAAATTTGGCGGGGAAAGCCTCGTTCGTCGCTTTAATTTCTGTGATCAGTTCGGTCTATATTTGCTTCAGTTCGGCGGTGAGGTCATTCGCCGTCTTTATTTCCTTCAGTTCGGCGGTGAGGTTGTCATTCGCGTCTTTATTTCCTTCAATTCAGCGGTGAGGTTGTCATTCGCCGTCTTTATTTCCTTCACTTTGGCGGTGAGGTTGTCATTCCACGTCTTTATTTCTTTCAGTTCGGCGGTGAGGTTGTCATTCGCCGTCTTTATTTCTTTCAGTTCGGCGGTGAGGTTGTCATTCGCCGTCTTTATGTCCTTCAGTTCGGCGGTGAGGTTGTCATTCGCTGTCTTTATTTCTTTCAGTTCGGCGGTGAGGTTTCCATTCCCCGTCTTTATGTCTATCAGTTTGGCGGTGAGGTTGTCATTCGCCGTCTTTATTTCTTTCAGTTCGGCGGTGAGGTTGTCATTCCCCGTCTTTATTTCCTTCAGTTCGGCTGTGAGGTTGTCATTCGCCGTCTTTATTTCTTTCAGTTCGGCGGTGAGGTTGTCATTCGCCGTCTTTATGTCATTCAGTTCGGCGGTGAGGTTGTCATTCGCCGTCTTTATTTCTTTCACTTCGGCGGTGAGGTTGTCATTCGCCGTCTTTATTTCTTTCAGTTCGGCGGTGAGGTTGTCATTCGCCGTCTTTATTTCTTTCAGATCGGCGGTGAGGTTGTCATTCGCCGTCTTTATTTCTTTCAGTTCGGCGGTGCGGTTGTCATTCGCCGTCTTTATGTCTTTCAGTTCGGCGGTACGGTTGTCATTCCCCGTCTTTATTTCTTTCAGTTCGGCGGTGAGGTTGTCATTCGCCGTCTCTATTTCTTTCAGTTCGGCGGTGAGGTTGTCATTCGCCGTCTTTATTTCCTTCAGTTCCGCGGTGAGGTTGTCATTCCCCGTCTCTATTTCTTTCAGTTCGGCGGTGAGGTTGTCATTCGCCGTCTTTATTTCTTTCAATTCGGCGGTGAGGTTGTCATTCGCCGTCTTTATTTCCTTCAGTTCGGCGGTGAGGTTGTCATTCCCCGTCCTTATTTCCTTCAGTTCAGCGGTGAGGTTGTCAATTTCCGTCTTTATTTCTTTCAGTTCGGCGGTGAGGTTATCATTCGCCGTCTTTATTTCTTTCAGTTCGGCTGTGAGGTTGTCCTTCCCCGTCTTTATTTCTTTCAGTTCGGCGGTGAGGTTGTCATTCGCCGTCTTTATTTCCTTCAGTTCGGCGGTGAGGTTGTCATTCCCCGTCTCTATTTCTTTCAGTTCGGCGGTGAGGTTGTCATTCGCCGTCTTTATTTCTTTCAATTCGGCGGTGAGGTTGTCATTCGCCGTCTTTATTTCCTTCAGTTCGGCGGTGAGGTTGTCATTCCCCGTCCTTATTTCCTTCAGTTCAGCGGAGAGGTTGTCAATTTCCGTCTTTATTTCTTTCAGTTCGGCGGTGAGGTTGTCATTCGCCGTCTTTATTTCTTTCAGTTCGGCTGTGAGGTTGTCATTCCCCGTCTTTATTTCTTTCAGTTCGGCGGTGAGGTTGTCATTCGCCGTCTATATTTCTTTCAGTTCGGCGGTGAGGTTGTCATTCGCCGTCTTTATTTCCTTCAGTTCGGCGGTGAGGTTGTCATTCCCCGTCTCTATTTCTTTCAGTTCGGCGGTGAGTTTGTCATTCGCCGTCTTTATTTCTTTCAGTTCGGCGGTGAGGTTGTCATTCGCCGTCTTTATTTCCTTCAGTTCGGCGGTGAGGTTGTCATTCCCCGTCCTTATTTCTTTCAGTTCGGCGGTGAGGTTGTCAATTTCCGTCTTTATTTCTTTCAGTTCGGCGGTGAGGTTGTCATTCGCCGTCCTTATTTCCTTCTGTTCAGCGTTGAGGTTGTCATTCGCCGTCTTTATTTCCTTCAGTTCGGCGGTGAGATTGTTATTTCCCGTCTTTATTTCTTTCAGTTCGGCGGTGAGGTTGCCATTCCCCGTCTTTATTTCCTTCAGTTCGGCGGTGAGGTTGTCATTCGCCGTCCTTATTTCTTTCAGTTCAGCGGTGAGTTTGTCATTCGCCGTCTTTATTTCCTTCAGTTCGGCGGTGAGATTGTTATTTCCCGTCTTTATTTCCTTCAGTTCGGCGGTGAGGTTGTCATTCGCCGTCTTTATTTCTTTAAGTTCGGCGGTGAGGTTGTCAATTGCCGTCTTTATTTCTTTAAGTTCGGCGGTGAGGTTGTCATTCGCCGTCTTTATTTCCCACAGGTCGACGGTGAGGTTGTCTTTAGCCGTCTTTATTTCTTTCAGTTCGGCGGTGCGGTTGTCATTCGCCGTCTTTATTTCCTTCAGTTCGACGGTGAGGTTGTCATTCGCCGTCTTTATTTCATTCAGTTCGGCGGTGAGGTTGTCATTCGCCGTCTTTATTTCTTTCAGTTCCGCGGTGCGGTTGTCATTCGCCGTCTTTATTTCTTTGAGTTCCGCTGCCAGCTTGTTGTTTGCCGTCTCTATTTCCTTCAGTTCGGCGGTGAGGTTGTCATTCGCCCTCTTTATTTCTTTCAGTTCCGCTGCCAGCTTGTTGTTTGCCGTCTTTATTTCCTTCAGTTCGGGGGTGAGGTTGTCATTCGCCGTCTTTATTTCTTTCAGTTCGGCTGCCAGCTTGTTGTTTGCCGTCTTTATTTCCATCAGTTCGGGGGTGAGGTTGTCGTTCGCCGTCTTTATTTCTTTCAGTTCCGCTGCCAGGTTGTTGTTTGCCGTCTTTATTTCATTCAGTTCGGCGGTGAGGTTGTAATTCGCCGTCTTTATTTCTTTCAGTTCCGCTGCCAGCTTGTTGTTTGCCGACTTTATTTCCTTCAGTTCGGCGGTGAAGTATTCATTCGCCGTCTTTATTTCTTTCAGTTCGGCGGAGTGGTTGTCATTCGCCGTCTTTATTTCCTTCAGTTCGGCGGTGCGGTTTTCATTCGCCGTCTGTATTTCTTTCTGTTCTGCGGTGAGGTCGTCATTAGCCGTCTTTATTTCCTTCAGTTCGGCGGTACGGTTTTCATTCGCCGTCTTTATTTCTTTCTGTTCTGCGGTGAGGTCGTCATTAGCCGTCTTTATTTCCTTCAGTTCGGCGGTTCGGTTTTCATTCGCCGTCTGTATTTCTTTCTGTTCTGCGGTGAGGTCGTCATTAGCCGTCTTTATTTCTTTCAGTTCCGCGGTGCGGTTGTCATTCGCCGTCTTTATTTCTTTCAGTTCGGCGGTGAGGTTGTCATTCGCCGTCTTTATTTCTTTCAGTTCGGCGGTGAGGTTGTCATTCGCCGTCTTTATTTCTTTCAGTTCGGCGGTGAGGTTGACATTCCCCGTCTTTATGTCCTTCAGTTCGGCGGTGCGGTTGTCATTCGCCGTCTTTATATCGTTCAGTTCGGCGGTGAGGTTGTCATTCGCCGTCTTTATTTCTTTCAGTTCGGCGGTGAGGTTGACATTCCCCGTCTTTATGTCCTTCAGATCGGCGGTGAGGTTGTCATTCGCCGTCTTTATTTCTTTCAGTTCGGCGGTGAGGTTGACATTCGCCGTCTCTATTTCTTTCAGTTCGGCGGTGAGGTTGTCATTCGCCGTCTTTATTTCTTTCAGTTCGGCGGTGAGGTTGACATTCCCCGTCTTTATGTCCTTCAGATCGGCGGTGAGGTTGTCATTCGCCGTCTTTATATCGTTCAGTTCGGCGGTGCGGTTGTCATTCGCCGTCTTTATTTCTTTCAGTTCGGCGGTGAGATTGTTATTTCCCGTCTTTATTTCCTTCAGTTCGGCGGTGAGGTTGTCATTC
Organism: Mantis religiosa; assembly: GCA_030765055.1. Taxonomy (NCBI): domain Eukaryota; kingdom Metazoa; phylum Arthropoda; class Insecta; order Mantodea; family Mantidae; genus Mantis; species Mantis religiosa. The sequence goes on along the minus strand of CM060957.1, from coordinate 2,523,125 downwards.
GCCGTCTTTATTTCTTTAAGTTCGGCGGTGAGGTTGTCAATTGCCGTCTTTATTTCTTTAAGTTCGGCGGTGAGGTTGTCATTCGCCGTCTTTATTTCCCACAGGTCGACGGTGAGGTTGTCATTAGCCGTCTTTATTTCTTTCAGTTCGGCGGTGCGGTTGTCATTCGCCGTCTTTATTTCCTTCAGTTCGACGGTGAGGTTGTCATTCGCCGTCTTTATTTCTTTCAGTTCGGCGGTGAGGTTGTCATTCGCCGTCTTTATTTCTTTCAGTTCCGCGGTGCGGTTGTCATTCGCCGTCTTTATTTCTTTGAGTTCCGCTGCCAGCTTGTTGTTTGCCGTCTCTATTTCCTTCAGTTCGGCGGTGAGGTTGTCATTCGCCCTCTTTATTTCTTTCAGTTCCGCTGCCAGCTTGTTGTTTGCCGTCTTTATTTCCTTCAGTTCGGGGGTGAGGTTGTCATTCGCCGTCTTTATTTCTTTCAGTTCGGCTGCCAGCTTGTTGTTTGCCGTCTTTATTTCCATCAGTTCGGGGGTGAGGTTGTCGTTCGCCGTCTTTATTTCTTTCAGTTCCGCTGCCAGGTTGTTGTTTGCCGTCTTTATTTCATTCAGTTCGGCGGTGAGGTTGTAATTCGCCGTCTTTATTTCTTTCAGTTCCGCTGCCAGCTTGTTGTTTGCCGACTTTATTTCCTTCAGTTCGGCGGTGAAGTATTCATTCGCCGTCTTTATTTCTTTCAGTTCGGCGGAGTGGTTGTCATTCGCCGTCTTTATTTCCTTCAGTTCGGCGGTGCGGTTTTCATTCGCCGTCTGTATTTCTTTCTGTTCTGCGGTGAGGTCGTCATTAGCCGTCTTTATTTCCTTCAGTTCGGCGGTACGGTTTTCATTCGCCGTCTTTATTTCTTTCTGTTCTGCGGTGAGGTCGTCATTAGCCGTCTTTATTTCCTTCAGTTCGGCGGTTCGGTTTTCATTCGCCGTCTGTATTTCTTTCTGTTCTGCGGTGAGGTCGTCATTAGCCGTCTTTATTTCTTTCAGTTCCGCGGTGCGGTTGTCATTCGCCGTCTTTATTTCTTTCAGTTCGGCGGTGAGGTTGTCATTCGCCGTCTTTATTTCTTTCAGTTCGGCGGTGAGGTTGTCATTCGCCGTCTTTATTTCTTTCAGTTCGGCGGTGAGGTTGACATTCCCCGTCTTTATGTCCTTCAGTTCGGCGGTGCGGTTGTCATTCGCCGTCTTTATATCGTTCAGTTCGGCGGTGAGGTTGCCATTCGCCGTCTTTATTTCTTTCAGTTCGGCGGTGAGGTTGACATTCCCCGTCTTTATGTCCTTCAGATCGGCGGTGAGGTTGTCATTCGCCGTCTTTATTTCTTTCAGTTCGGCGGTGAGGTTGACATTCGCCGTCTCTATTTCTTTCAGTTCGGCGGTGAGGTTGTCATTCGCCGTCTTTATTTCTTTCAGTTCGGCGGTGAGGTTGACATTCCCCGTCTTTATGTCCTTCAGATCGGCGGTGAGGTTGTCATTCGCCGTCTTTATATCGTTCAGTTCGGCGGTGAGGTTGTCATTCGCCGTCTTTATTTCTTTCAGTTCGGCGGTGCGGTTGTCATTCGTCGTCTTTATTTCTTTCAGTTCGGTGGTGAGGTTGTCATTCGCCGTCTTTATTTCTTTCAGTTCGGCGGTGCGGTTGTCATTCCCCGTCTTTATTTCTTTCAGTTCGGTGGTGAGGTTGTCATTCGCCGTCTCTATTTCTTTCAGTTCGGCGGTGAGGTTGTCATTCGCCTTCTTTATTTCCTTCAGTTCGGCGGTGAGGTTGTCATTCCCCGTCTCTATTTCTTTCAGTTCGGCGGTGAGGTTGTCAATCGCCGTCTTTATTTCTTTCAATTCGGCGGTGAGGTTGTCATTCGCCGTCTTTATTTCCTTCAGTTCGGCGGTGAGGTTGTCATTCCCCGTCCTTATTTCCTTCAGTTCAGCGGTGAGGTTGTCAATTTCCGTCTTTATTTCTTTCAGTTCGGCGGTGAGGTTGTCATTCGCCGTCTTTATTTCTTTCAGTTCGGCTGTGAGGTTGTCATTCCCCGTCTTTATTTCTTTCAGTTCGGCGGTGAGGTTGTCATTCGCCGTCTTTATTTCCTTCAGATCGGCGGTGAGGTTGTCATTCCCCGTCTCTATTTCTTTCAGTTCGGCGATGAGGTTGTCATTCGCCTTCTTTATTTCTTTCAATTCGGCGGTGAGGTTGTCATTCGCCGTCTTTATTTCCTTCAGTTCGGCGGTGAGGTTGTCATTCCCCGTCCTTATTTCCTTCAGTTCAGCGGAGAGGTTGTCAATTTCCGTCTTTATTTCTTTCAGTTCGGCGGTGAGGTTGTCATTCGCCGTCTTTATTTCTTTCAGTTTGGCTGTGAGGTTGTCATTCCCCGTCTTTATTTCTATCAGTTCGGCGATGAGGTTGTCATTCGCCGTCTTTATTTCCTTCAGTTCGGCGGTGAGGTTGTCATTCCCCGTCTCTATTTCTTTCAGTTCGGCGGTGAGGTTGTCATTCGCCGTCTTTATTTCCTTCAGTTCGGCGGTGAGGTTGTCATTCCCCGTCCTGATTTCTTTCAGTTCGGCGGTGAGGTTGTCAATTTCCGTCTTTATTTCTTTCAGTTCGGCGGTGAGGTTGTCATTCGCCGTCCATATTTCCTTCTGTTCAGCGGTGAGGTTGTCATTCGCCGTCTTTATTTCCTTCAGTTCGGCGGTGAGATTGTTATTTCCCGTCTTTATTTCTTTCAGTTCGGCGGTGAGGTTGCCATTCCCCGTCTTTATTTCCTTCAGTTCGGCGGTGAGGTTGTCATTCGCCGTCTTTATTTCCTTCAGTTCAGCGGTGAGGTTGTCATTCGCCGTCCTTATTTCCTTCAGTTCAGCGGTGAGGTTGTCACTCGCCGTCTTTATTTCCTTCAGTTCGGCGGTGCGGTTGTCATTCGCCGTCCTTATTTCTTTCAGTTCAGCGGTGAGTTTGTCATTCGCCGTCTTTATTTCCTTCAGCTCGGCGGTGAGATTGTTATTTCCCGTCTTTATTTCCTTCAGTTCGGCGGTGAGGTTGTCATTCGCCGTCTTTATTTCTTTAAGTTCGGCGGTGAGGTTGTCAATTGCCGTCTTTATTTCTTTAAGTTCGGCGGTGAGGTTGTCATTCGCCGTCTTTATTTCCCACAGGTCGACGGTGAGGTTGTCATTAGCCGTCTTTATTTCTTTCAGTTCGGCGGTGCGGTTGTCTTTCGCCGTCTTTATTTCCTTCAGTTCGACGGTGAGGTTGTCATTCGCCGTCTTTATTTCTTTCAGTTCGGCGGTGAGGTTGTCATTCGCCGTCTTTATTTCTTTCAGTTCGGCGGTGCGGTTGTCATTCGCCGTCTTTATTTCTTTGAGTTCCGCTGCCAGCTTGTTGTTTGCCGTCTTTATTTCCTTCAGTTCGGCGGTGAGGTTGTCATTCGCCCTCTTTATTTCTTTCAGTTCCGCTGCCAGCTTGTTGTTTGCCGTCTTTATTTCCTTCAGTTCGGGGGTGAGGTTGTCATTCGCCGTCTTTATTTCTTTCAGTTCGGCTGCCAGCTTGTTGTTTGCCGTCTTTATTTCCATCAGTTCGGGGGTGAGGTTGTCGTTCGCCGTCTTTATTTCTTTCAGTTCCGCTGCCAGGTTGTTGTTTGCCGTCTTTATTTCATTCAGTCCGGCGGTGAGGTTGTAATTCGCCGTCTTTATTTCTTTCAGTTCCGCTGCCAGCTTGTTGTTTGCCGACTTTATTTCCTTCAGTTCGGCGGTGAGGTTGTCATTAGCCGTCTTTATTTCTTTCAGTTCCGCTGCCAGCTTGTTGTTTGCCGACTTTATTTCCTTCAGTTCGGCGGTGAGGTTGTCATTCGCCGTCTTTATTTCTTTCAGTTCGGCGGTGAGGTTGTCATTAGCCGTCTTTATTTCTTTCAGTTCCGCTGCCAGCTTGTTGTTTGCCGACTTTATTTCCTTCAGTTCGGCGGTGAGGTTGTCATTCGCCGTCTTTATTTCTTTCAGTTCGGCGGAGTGGTTGTCATTCGCCGTCTTTATTTCCTTCAGTTCGGCGGTGCGGTTTTCATTCGCCGTCTGTATTTCTTTCTGTTCTGCGGTGAGGTTGTCATTCGCCGTCTTTATTTCCTTCAGGTCGACGGTGAAGTTGTCATTCGCCGTCTTTATTTCTTTAAGTTCGGCGGTGAGGTTGTCATTCGCCGTCTTTATTTCCTTCAGGTCGACGGTGAGGTTGTCATTAGCCGTCTTTATTTCTTTCAGTTCGACGGTGAGGTTGTCATTAGCCGTCTTTATTTCTTTCAGTTCGGCGGTGCGGTTGTCATTCGCCGTCTTTATTTCTTTCAGTTCGGCGGTGAGGTTGTCATTCACCGTCTTTATTTCTTTCAGTTCGGCGGTGCGGTTGTCATTCGCCGTCTTTATTTCTTTCAGTTCCGCTGCCAGCTTGTTGTTTGCCGTCTTTATTTCCTTCAGTTCGGCGGTGAGGTTGTCATTCGCCCTCTTTATTTCTTTCAGTTCCGCTGCCAGCTTGTTGTTTGCCGTCTTTATTTCCTTCAGTTCGGGGGTGAGGTTGTCATTCGCAGTCTTTATTTCTTTCAGTTCGGCTGCCAGCTTGTTGTTTGCCGTCTTTATTTCCTTCAGTTCGGGGGTGAGGTTGTCATTCGCCGTCTTTATTTCCTTCAGTTCGGCGGTGAGGTTGTCATTCCCCGTCTCTATTTCTTTCAGTTCGGCGATGAGGTTGTCATTCGCCGTCTTTATTTCTTTCAATTCGGCGGTGAGGTTGTCATTCGCCGTCTTTATTTCCTTCAGTTCGGCGGTGAGGTTGTCATTCCCCGTCCTTATTTCCTTCAGTTCAGCGGAGAGGTTGTCAATTTCCGTCTTTATTTCTTTCAGTTCGGCGGTGAGGTTGTCATTCGCCGTCTTTATTTCTTTCAGTTTGGCTGTGAGGTTGTCATTCCCCGTCTTTATTTCTATCAGTTCGGCGGTGAGGTTGTCATTCGCCGTCTTTATTTCCTTCAGGTCGACGGTGAGGTTGTCATTAGCCGTCTTTATTTCTTTCAGTTCGACGGTGAGGTTGTCATTAGCCGTCTTTATTTCTTTCAGTTCGGCGGTGCGGTTGTCATTCGCCGTCTTTATTTCTTTCAGTTCGGCGGTGAGGTTGTCATTCACCGTCTTTATTTCTTTCAGTTCGGCGGTGCGGTTGTCATTCGCCGTCTTTATTTCTTTCAGTTCCGCTGCCAGCTTGTTGTTTGCCGTCTTTATTTCCTTCAGTTCGGCGGTGAGGTTGTCATTCGCCCTCTTTATTTCTTTCAGTTCCGCTGCCAGCTTGTTGTTTGCCGTCTTTATTTCCTTCAGTTCGGGGGTGAGGTTGTCATTCGCAGTCTTTATTTCTTTCAGTTCGGCTGCCAGCTTGTTGTTTGCCGTCTTTATTTCCTTCAGTTCGGGGGTGAGGTTGTCATTAGCCGTCTTTATTTCTTTCAGTTCGGCTGCCAGCTTGTTGTTTGCCGTCTTTATTTCCTTCAGTTCGGGGGTGAGGTTGTCATTCGCCGTCTTTATTTCTTTCAGTTCCGCTGCCAGCTTGTTGTTTGCCGTCTTTATTTCCTTCAGTTCGGCGGTGAGGTTGTCATTCGCCGTCTTTATTTCTTTCAGTTCGGCGGAGTGGTTGTCATTCGCCGTCTTTATTTCCTTCAGTTCGGCGGTGAGGTTGTCATTCGCCGTCTTTATTTCTTTCTGTTCTGCGGTGAGGTTGTCATTAGCCGTCTTTATTTCTTTCAGTTCCGCTGCCAGCTTGTTGTTTTCCGACTTTATTTCCTTCAGTTCGGCGGTGAGGTTGTCATTCGCCGTCTTTATTTCTTTCAGTTCCGCTGCCAGCTTGTTGTTTGCCGTCTTTATTTCCTTCAGTTCGGCGGTGAGGTTGTCATTAGCCGTCTTTATTTCTTTCAGTTCCGCTGCCAGCTTGTTGTTTGCCGACTTTATTTCCTTCAGTTCGGCGGTGAGGTTGTCATTCGCCGTCTTTATTTCTTTCAGTTCGGCGGAGTGGTTGTCATTTGCCGTCTTTATTTCCTTCAGTTCGGCGGTGAGGTTGTCATTCCCCGTCTCTATTTCTTTCAGTTCGGCGGTGAGGTTGCCATTCCCCGTCCTTATTTCCTTCAGTTCAGCGGTGAGGTTGTCAATTTCCGTCTTTATTTCTTTCAGTTCGGCGGTGAGGATGTCATTCGCCGTCTTTACTTTTTTAAGTTCGGCGGTGAGGTTGTCAATTGCCGTCTTTATTTCGTTCAGTTCGGCGGTGAGGTTGTCATTCCCCGTCTCTATTTCTTTCAGTTCGACGGTGAGGTTATCATTCCCCGTCCTTATTTCCTTCAGTTCAGCGGCGAGGTTGTCAATTTCCGTCTTTATTTCTTTCAGTTCGGCGGTGAGGTTGTCATTCGCCGTCTTTATTTCTTTCAGTTCGGCTGTGAGGTTGTCATTCCCCGTCTTTATTTCTTTCAGTTCGGCGGTGAGGTTGTCATTCGCCGTCTTTATTTCCTTCAGTTCGGCGGTGAGGTTGTCATTCCCCGTCTCTATTTCTTTCAGTTCGGCGATGAGGTTGTCATTCGCCGTCTTTATTTCTTTCAATTCGGCGGTGAGGTTGTCATTCGCCGTCTTTATTTCCTTCAGTTCGGCGGTGAGGTTGTCATTCCCCGTCCTTATTTCCTTCAGTTCAGCGGAGAGGTTGTCAATTTCCGTCTTTATTTCTTTCAGTTCGGCGGTGAGGTTGTCATTCGCCGTCTTTATTTCTTTCAGTTTGACAGTGAGGTTGTCATTCCCCGTCTTTATTTCTATCAGTTCGGCGATGAGGTTGTCATTCGCCGTCTTTATTTCCTTCAGTTCGGCGGTGAGGTTGTCATTCCCCGTCTCTATTTCTTTCAGTTCGGCGGTGAGGTTGTCATTCGCCGTCTTTATTTCCTTCAGTTCGGCGGTGAGGTTGTCATTCCCCGTCCTTATTTCTTTCAGTTCGGCGGTGAGGTTGTCAATTTCCGTCTTTATTTCTTTCAGTTCGGCGGTGAGGTTGTCATTCGCCGTCCTTATTTCCTTCTGTTCAGCGGTGAGGTTGTCATTCGCCGTCTTTATTTCCTTCAGTTCGGCGGTGAGATTGTTATTTCCCGTCTTTATTTCTTTCAGTTCGGCGGTGAGGTTGCCATTCCCCGTGTTTATTTCCTTCAGTTCGGCGGTGAGGTTGTCATTCGCCGTCTTTATTTCTTTCAGTTCCGCTGCCAGCTTGTTGTTTGCCGTCTTTATTTCCTTCAGTTCGGCGGTGAGGTTGTCATTCGCCGTCTTTATTTCTTTCAGTTCGGCGGAGTGGTTGTCATTCGCCGTCTTTATTTCCTTCAGTTCGGCGGTGAGGTTGTCATTCGCCGTCTTTATTTCTTTCTGTTCTGCGGTGAGGTTGTCATTAGCCGTCTTTATTTCTTTCAGTTCCGCTGCCAGCTTGTTGTTTTCCGACTTTATTTCCTTCAGTTCGGCGGTGAGGTTGTCATTCGCCGTCTTTATTTCTTTCAGTTCCGCTGCCAGCTTGTTGTTTGCCGTCTTTATTTCCTTCAGTTCGGCGGTGAGGTTGTCATTAGCCGTCTTTATTTCTTTCAGTTCCGCTGCCAGCTTGTTGTTTGCCGACTTTATTTCCTTCAGTTCGGCGGTGAGGTTGTCATTCGCCGTCTTTATTTCTTTCAGTTCGGCGGAGTGGTTGTCATTTGCCGTCTTTATTTCCTTCAGTTCGGCGGTGAGGTTGTCATTCCCCGTCTCTATTTCTTTCAGTTCGGCGGTGAGGTTGCCATTCCCCGTCCTTATTTCCTTCAGTTCAGCGGTGAGGTTGTCAATTTCCGTCTTTATTTCTTTCAGTTCGGCGGTGAGGATGTCATTCGCCGTCTTTACTTCTTTAAGTTCGGCGGTGAGGTTGTCAATTGCCGTCTTTATTTCGTTCAGTTCGGCGGTGAGGTTGTCATTCCCCGTCTCTATTTCTTTCAATTCGACGGTGAGGTTATCATTCCCCGTCCTTATTTCCTTCAGTTCAGCGGCGAGGTTGTCAATTTCCGTCTTTATTTCTTTCAGTTCGGCGGTGAGGTTGTCATTCGCCGTCTTTATTTCTTTCAGTTCGGCTGTGAGGTTGTCATTCCCCGTCTTTATTTCTTTCAGTTCGGCGGTGAGGTTGTCATTCGCCGTCTTTATTTCCTTCAGTTCGGCGGTGAGGTTGTCATTCCCCGTCTCTATTTCTTTCAGTTCGGCGATGAGGTTGTCATTCGCCGTCTTTATTTCTTTCAATTCGGCGGTGAGGTTGTCATTCGCCGTCTTTATTTCCTTCAGTTCGGCGGTGAGGTTGTCATTCCCCGTCCTTATTTCCTTCAGTTCAGCGGAGAGGTTGTCAATTTCCGTCTTTATTTCTTTCAGTTCGGCGGTGAGGTTGTCATTCGCCGTCTTTATTTCTTTCAGTTTGACAGTGAGGTTGTCATTCCCCGTCTTTATTTCTATCAGTTCGGCGATGAGGTTGTCATTCGCCGTCTTTATTTCCTTCAGTTCGGCGGTGAGGTTGTCATTCCCCGTCTCTATTTCTTTCAGTTCGGCGGTGAGGTTGTCATTCGCCGTCTTTATTTCCTTCAGTTCTGCGGTGAGGTTGTCATTCCCCGTCCTTATTTCTTTCAGTTCGGCGGTGAGGTTGTCAATTTCCGTCTTTATTTCTTTCAGTTCGGCGGTGAGGTTGTCATTCGCCGTCCTTATTTCCTTCTGTTCAGCGGTGAGGTTGTCATTCGCCGTCTTTATTTCCTTCAGTTCGGCGGTGAGATTGTTATTTCCCGTCTTTATTTCTTTCAGTTCGGCGGTGAGGTTGCCATTCCCCGTGTTTATTTCCTTCAGTTCGGCGGTGAGGTTGTCATTCGCCGTCTTTATTTCTTTCAGTTCCGCTGCCAGCTTGTTGTTTGCCGTCTTTATTTCCTTCAGTTCGGCGGTGAGGTCATTCGCCGTCTTTATTTCTTTCAGTTCCGCTGCCAGCTTGTTGTTTGCCGACTTTATTTCCTTCAGTTCGGCGGTGAGGTTGTCATTCGCCGTCTTTATTTCTTTCACTTCCGCTGCCAGCTTGTTGTTTGCCGTCTTTATTTCCTTCAGTTCGGCGGTGAGGTTGTCATTCGCCGTCTTTATTTCTTTCAGTTCCGCTGCCAGCTTGTTGTTTGCCGACTTTATTTCCTTCAGTTCGGCGGTGAGGTTGTCATTAGCCGTCTTTATTTCTTTCAGTTCCGCTGCCAGCTTGTTGTTTGCCGACTTTATTTCCTTCAGTTCGGCGGTGAGGTTGTCATTCGCCGTCTTTATTTCTTTCAGTTCGGCGGAGTGGTTGTCATTCGCCGTCTTTATTTCCTTCAGTTCGGCGGTGCGGTTTTCATTCGCCGTCTGTATTTCTTTCTGTTCTGCGGTGAGGTTGTCATTCGCCGTCTTTATTTCCTTCAGGTCGACGGTGAAGTTGTCATTCGCCGTCTTTATTTCTTTAAGTTCGGCGGTGAGGTTGTCATTCGCCGTCTTTATTTCCTTCAGGTCGACGGTGAGGTTGTCATTAGCCGTCTTTATTTCTTTCAGTTCGACGGTGAGGTTGTCATTAGCCGTCTTTATTTCTTTCAGTTCGGCGGTGCGGTTGTCATTCGCCGTCTTTATTTCTTTCAGTTCGGCGGTGAGGTTGTCATTCACCGTCTTTATTTCTTTCAGTTCGGCGGTGCGGTTGTCATTCGCCGTCTTTATTTCTTTCAGTTCCGCTGCCAGCTTGTTGTTTGCCGTCTTTATTTCCTTCAGTTCGGCGGTGAGGTTGTCATTCGCCCTCTTTATTTCTTTCAGTTCCGCTGCCAGCTTGTTGTTTGCCGTCTTTATTTCCTTCAGTTCGGGGGTGAGGTTGTCATTCGCAGTCTTTATTTCTTTCAGTTCGGCTGCCAGCTTGTTGTTTGCCGTCTTTATTTCCTTCAGTTCGGGGGTGAGGTTGTCATTCGCCGTCTTTATTTCTTTCAGTTCGGCTGCCAGCTTGTTGTTTGCCGTCTTTATTTCCTTCAGTTCGGGGGTGAGGTTGTCGTTCGCCGTCTTTATTTCTTTCAGTTCCGCTGCCAGCTTGTTGTTTGCCGTCTTTATTTCCTTCAGTTCGGGGGTGAGGTTGTCGTTCGCCGTCTTTATTTCTTTCAGTTCCGCTGCCAGGTTGTTGTTTGCCGTCTTTATTTCCTTCAGTTCGTGGGTGAGGTTGTCATTCGCCGTCTTTATTTCTTTCATTTCGGCTGCCAGCTTGTTGTTTGCCGTCTTTATTTCCTTCAGTTCGGCGGTGAGGTTGTCATTAGCCGTCTTTATTTCTTTCAGTTCGGCGGTGCGGTTGTCATTCGCCGTCTTTATTTCTTTCAGTTCGGCGGTGAGGTTGTCATTCGCCGTCTTTATTTCTTTCAGTTCGGCGGTGCTGTTGTCATTCGCCGTCTTTATTTCTTTCAGTTCGGCGGTGAGGTTGTCATTCGCCGTCTTTATTTCTTTCAGTTCCGCTGCCAGCTTGTTGTTTGCCGTCTTTATTTCCTTCAGTTCGGCGGTGAAGTTGTCATTCGCCCTCTTTATTTCTTTCAGTTCCGCTGCCAGCTTGTTGTTTGCCGTCTTTATTTCCTTCAGTTCGGGGGTGAGGTTGTCATTCGCCGTCTTTATTTCTTTCAGTTCGGCTGCCAGCTTGTTGTTTGCCGTCTTTATTTCCTTCAGTTCGGGGGTGAGGTTGTCATTCGTCGTCTTTATTTCTTTCAGTTCGGCTGCCAGCTTGTTGTATGCCGTCTTTATTTCCTTCAGTTCGGGGGTGAGGTTGTCATTCGCCGTCTTTATTTCTTTCAGTTCCGCTGCCAGCTTGTTGTATGCCGTCTTTATTTCCTTCAGTTCGGGGGTGAGGTTGTCATTCGCCGTCTTTATTTCTTTCAGTTCGGCTGCCAGCTTCTTGTATGCCGTCTTTATTTCCTTCAGTTCGGCGGTGAGGTTGTCATTCGCCCTCTTTATTTCTTTCAGTTCCGCTGCCAGCTTGTTGTTTGCCGTCTTTATTTCGTTCAGTTCGGCGGTGCGGTTGTCATTCGCCGTCTTTATTTCTTTCAGTTCGGCGGTGAGGTTGTCATTCGCCGTCTTTATTTCTTTCAGTTCCGCTGCCAGCTTGTTGTTTGCCGTCTTTATTTCCTTCAGTTCGGCGGTGAAGTTGTCATTCGCCCTCTTTATTTCTTTCAGTTCCGCTGCCAGCTTGTTGTTTGCCGTCTTTATTTCCTTCAGTTCGGGGGTGAGGTTGTCATTCGCCGTCTTTATTTCTTTCAGTTCCGCTGCCAGCTTGTTGTTTGCCGTCTTTATTTCCTTCAGTTCGGCGGTGAGGTTGTCATTCGCCCTCTTTATTTCTTTCAGTTCCGCTGCCAGCTTGTTGTTTGCCGTCTTTATTTCCTTCAGTTCGGGGGTGAGGTTGTCATTCGCCGTCTTTATTTCTTTCAGTTCGGCTGCCAGCTTGTTGTTTGCCGTCTTTATTTCCTTCAGTTCGCGGGTGAGGTTGTCATTCGTCGTCTTTATTTCTTTCAGTTCGGCTGCCAGCTTGTTGTTTGCCGTCTTTATTTCCTTCAGTTCGGGGGTGAGGTTGTCATTCGCCGTCTTTATTTCTTTCAGTTCCGCTGCCAGCTTGTTGTTTGCCGTCTTTATTTCCTTCAGTTCGGGGGTGAGGTTGTCGTACGCCGTCTTTATTTCTTTCAGTTCCGCTGCCAGGTTGTTGTTTGCCGTCTTTATTTCCTTCAGTTCGGCGGTGAGGTTCTAATTCGCCGTCTTTATTTCTTTCAGTTCCGCTGCCAGCTTGTTGTTTGCCGACTTTATTTGCTTCAGTTCGGCGGTGAGGTTGTCATTCGCCGTCTTTATTTCTTTCAGTTCGGCGGAGTGGTTGTCATTCGCCGTCTTTATTTCCTTCAGTTCGGCGGTGAGGTTGTCATTCGCCGTCTTTATTTCTTTCTGTTCTGCGGTGAGGTTGTCATTAGCCGTCTTTATTTCTTTCAGTTCCGCTGCCAGCTTGTTGTTTTCCGACTTTATTTCCTTCAGTTCGGCGGTGAGGTTGTCATTCGCCGTCTTTATTTCTTTCAGTTCCGCTGCCAGCTTGTTGTTTGCCGTCTTTATTTCCTTCAGTTCGGCGGTGAGGTTGCCATTAGCCGTCTTTATTTCTTTCAGTTCCGCTGCCAGCTTGTGGTTTGCCGACTTTATTTCCTTCAGTTCGGCGGTGAGGTTGTCATTCGCCGTCTTTATTTCTTTCAGTTCGGCGGAGTGGTTGTCATTCGCCGTCTTTATTTCCTTCAGTTCGGCGGTGAGGTTGTCATTCCCCGTCTCTATTTCTTTCAGTGCGGCGGTGAGGTTGCCATTCCCCGTCCTTATTTCCTTCAGTTCAGCGGTGAGGTTGTCAATTTCCGTCTTTATTTCTTTCAGTTCGGCGGTGAGGTTGTCATTCGCCGTCTTTATTTCTTTAAGTTCGGCGGTGAGGTTGTCAATTGCCGTCTTTATTTCGTTCAGTTCGGCGGTGAGGTTGTCATTCCCCGTCTCTATTTCTTTCAATTCGACGGTGAGGTTATCATTCCCCGTCCTTATTTCCTTCAGTTCAGCGGCGAGGTTGTCAATTTCCGTCTTTATTTCTTTCAGTTCGGCGGTGAGGTTGTCATTCGCCGTCTTTATTTCTTTCAGTTCGGCTGTGAGGTTGTCATTCCCCGTCTTTATTTCTTTCAGTTCGGCGGTGAGGTTGTCATTCGCCGTCTTTATTTCCTTCAGTTCGGCGGTGAGGTTGTCATTCCCCGTCTCTATTTCTTTCAGTTCGGCGATGAGGTTGTCATTCGCCGTCTTTATTTCTTTCAATTCGGCGGTGAGGTTGTCATTCGCCGTCTTTATTTCCTTCAGTTCGGCGGTGAGGTTGTCATTCCCCGTCCTTATTTCCTTCAGTTCAGCGGAGAGGTTGTCAATTTCCGTCTTTATTTCTTTCAGTTCGGCGGTGAGGTTGTCATTCGCCGTCTTTATTTCTTTCAGTTTGGCAGTGAGGTTGTCATTCCCCGTCTTTATTTCTATCAGTTCGGCGATGAGGGTGTCATTCGCCGTCTTTATTTCCTTCAGTTCGGCGGTGAGGTTGTCATTCCCCGTCTCTATTTCTTTCAGTTCGGCGGTGAGGTTGTCATTCGCCGTCTTTATTTCCTTCAGTTCGGCGGTGAGGTTGTCATTCCCCGTCCTTATTTCTTTCAGTTCGGCGGTGAGGTTGTCAATTTCCGTCTTTATTTCTTTCAGTTCGGCGGTGAGGTTGTCATTCGCCGTCCTTATTTCCTTCTGTTCAGCGGTGAGGTTGTCATTCGCCGTCTTTATTTCCTTCAGTTCGGCGGTGAGATTGTTATTTCCCGTCTTTATTTCTTTCAGTTCGGCGTTGAGGTTGCCATTCCCCGTCTTTATTTCCTTCAGTTCGGCGGTGAGGTTGTCATTCGCCGTCTTTATTTCCTTCAGTTCAGCGGTGAGGTTGTCATTCGCCGTCCTTATTTCCTTCAGTTCAGCGGTGAGGTTGTCATTCGCCGTCTTTATTTCCTTCAGTTCGGCGGTGCGGTTGTCATTCGCCGTCCTTATTTCCTTCAGTTCAGCGGTGAGGTTGTCATTCGCCGTCTTTATTTCCTTCAGTTCGGCGGTGAGATTGTTATTTCCCGTCTTTATTTCTTTAAGTTCGGCGGTGAGGTTGTCATTCGCCGTCCTTATTTCCTTCAGTTCAGCGGTGAGGTTGTCATTCTCCGTCTTTATTTCTTTAAGTTCGGCGGTGAGGTTGTCAATTGCCGTCTTTATTTCCTTCAGTTCGGCGGTGAAGTTGTCATTCGCCGTCTTTATTTCTTTAAGTTCGGCGGTGAGGTTGTCAATTGCCGTCTTTATTTCCTTCAGTTCGGCGGTGAAGTTGTCATTCGCCGTCTTTATTTCTTTAAGTTCGGCGGAGAGGTTGTCATTCGCCGTCCTTATTTCCTTCAGTTCGGCGGTGAAGTTGTCATTCGCCGTCTTTATTTCTTTAAGTTCGGCGGTGAGGTTGTCAATTGCCGTCTTTATTTCCTTCAGTTCGGCGGTGAAGTTGTCATTCGCCGTCTTTATTTCTTTAAGTTCGGCGGTGAGGTTGTCATTCGCCGTCTTTATTTCCTTCAGGTCGACGGTGAGGTTGTCATTAGCAGTCTTTATTTCTTTCAGTTCGGCGGTGCGGTTGTCATTCGCCGTCTTTATTTCTTTCAGTTCGGCGGTGAGGTTGTCATTCGCCGTCTTTATTTCTTTCAGTTCGGCGGTGCGGTTGTGATTCGCCGTCTTTATTTCTTTCAGTTCCGCTGCCAGCTTGTTGTTTGCCGTCTTTATTTCCTTCAGTTCGGCGGTGAGGTTGTTATTCGCCCTCTTTATTTCTTTCAGTTCCGCTGCCAGCTTGTTGTTTGCCGTCTTTATTTCCTTCAGTTCGGGGGTGAGGTTGTCATTCGCCGTCTTTATTTCTTTCAGTTCGGCTGCCAGCTTGTTGTTTGCCGTCTTTATTTCCTTCAGTTCGGGGGTGAGGTTGTCATTCGCCGTCTTTATTTCTTTCAGTTCGGCTGCCAGCTTGTTGGTTGCCGTCTTTATTTCCTTCAGTTCGGGGGTGAGGTTGTCATTCGCCGTCTTTATTTCTTTCAGTTAGGCTGCCAGCTTGTTGTTTGCCGTCTTTATTTCCTTCAGTTCGGGGGTGAGGTTGTCATTCGCCGTCTTTATTTCTTTCAGTTCGGCTGCCAGCTTGTTGTTTGCCGTCTTTATTTCCTTCAGTTCGGGGGTGAGGTTGTCATTCGCCGTCTTTATTTCTTTCAGTTCGGCTGCCAGCTTGTTGTTTGCCGTCTTTATTTCCTTCATTTCGGGGGTGAGGTTGTCATTCGCCGTCTTTATTTCTTTCAGTTCGGCTGCCAGCTTGTTGTTTGCCGTCTTTATTTCCTTCAGTTCGGGGGTGAGGTTGTCATTCGCCGTCTTTATTTCTTTCAGTTCGGCTGCCAGCTTGTTGTATGCCGTCTTTATTTCCTTCAGTTCGGGGGTGAGGTTGTCATTCGCCGTCTTTATTTCTTTCAGTTCGGCTGCCAGCTTGTTGTTTGCCGTCTTTATTTCCTTCAGTTCGGGGGTGAGGTTGTCATTCGCCGTCTTTATTTCTTTCAGTTCCGCTGCCAGCTTGTTGTTTGCCGTCTTTATTTCCTTCAGTTCGGGGGTGAGGTTGTCGTTCGCCGTCTTTATTTCTTTCAGTTCCGCTGCCAGGTTGTTGTTTGCCGTCTTTATTTCCTTCAGTTCGGCGGTGAGGTTGTAATTCGCCGTCTTTATTTCTTTCAGTTCCGCTGCCAGCTTGTTGTTTGCCGACTTTATTTCCTTCAGTTCGGCGGTGAGGTTGTCATTCGCCGTCTTTATTTCTTTCCGTTCGGCGGTGAGGTTGTCATTCGCCGTCTTTATTTCCTTCAGTTCGGCGGTGAGGTTGTCATTCGCCGTCTATATTTCTTTCTGTTCTGCGGTGAGGTTGTCATTAGCCGTCTTTATTTCTTTCAGTTCCGCTGCCAGCTTGTTGTTTGCCGACTTTATTTCCTTCAGTTCGGCGGTGAGGTTGTCATTCGCCGTCTTTATTTCTTTCAGTTCCGCTGCCAGCTTGTTGTTTGCCGTCTTTATTTCCTTCAGTTCGGCGGTGAGGTCATTCGCCGTCTTTATTTCTTTCAGTTCCGCTGCCAGCTTGTTGTTTGCCGACTTTATTTCCTTCAGTTCGGCGGTGAGGTTGTCATTCGCCGTCTTTATTTCTTTCAGTTCCGCTGCCAGCTTGTTTGCCGTCTTTATTTCCTTCAGTTCGGCGGTGAGGTTGTCATTCGCCGTCTTTATTTCTTTCAGTTCCGCTGCCAGCTTGTTGTTTGCCGACTTTATTTCCTTCAGTTCGGCGGTGAGGTTGTCATTAGCCGTCTTTATTTCTTTCAGTTCCGCTGCCAGCTTGTTGTTTGCCGACTTTATTTCCTTCAGTTCGGCGGTGAGGTTGTCATTCGCCGTCTTTATTTCTTTCAGTTCGGCGGAGTGGTTGTCATTCGCCGTCTTTATTTCCTTCAGTTCGGCGGTGCGGTTTTCATTCGCCGTCTGTATTTCTTTCTGTTCTGCGGTGAGGTTGTCATTAGCCGTCTTTATTTCTTTCAGTTCCGCGGTGCGGTTGTCATTCGCCGTCTTTATTTCTTTCAGTACGGCGGTGAGGTTGTCATTCGCCGTCTTTATTTCTTTCAGTTCGGCGGTGAGGTTGACATTCCCCGTCTTTATGTCCTTCAGTTCGGCGGTGCGGTTGTCATTCGCCGTCTTTATGTCGTTCAGTTCGGCGGTGAGGTTGTCATTCGCCGTCTTTATTTCTTTCAGTTCGGCGGTGAGGTTGACATTCCCCGTCTTTATGTCCTTCAGTTCGGCGGTGCGGTTGTCATTCGCCGTCTTTATTTCCTTCAGTTCGACGGTGAGGTTGTCATTCCCCGTCTTTATTTCTTTCAGTTCGGCGGTGAGGTTGTCATTCGCCGTCATTATTTCTTTCAGTTCGGCGGTGCGGTTGTCATTCGCCGTCTTTATTCCTTTCAGTTCGGCGGTGCGGTTGTCATTTGCCGTCTTTATTTCCTTCAGTTCCGCTGCCAGCTTGTTGTTTGCCGTCTTTATTTCCTTCAGTTCGGCGGTGCGGTTGTCATTCGCCGTCTTTATTTCTTTCAGTTCCGCTGCCAGCTTGTTGTTTGCCGTCTTTATTTCCTTCAGTTCGGCGGTGCGGTTGTCATTCGCCGTCTTTATTTCTTTCAGTTCCGCTGCCAGCTTGTTGTTTGCCGACTTTATTTCCTTCAGTTCGGCGGTGAGGTTGTCATTCGCCGTCTTTATTTCTTTCAGTTCGGCGGTGAGTTTGTCATTCGCCGTCTTTATTTCTTTCAGTTCGGCGGTGCGGTTGTCATTCGCCGTCTTTATTTCTTTCAGTTCCGCTGCCAGCTTGTTGTTTGCCGTCTTTATTTCCTTCAGTTCGGCGGTGAGGTTGTCATTCCCCGTCTTTATTTCTTTCAGTTCGGCGGTGAGGTTGTCATTCCCCGTCTTTATTTCTTTCAGTTCGGTGATGAGGTTGTCATTCCCCGTCTTTATTTCTTTCAGTTCGGCGGTGAGGTTGTCATTCGCCGTCTTTTATTCTTTCAGTTCGGCGATGAGGTTGTCATTCCCCATCTTTATTTCTTTCAGTTCGGCGATGATGTTGTCATTCGCCGTCTTTATTTCTTTCAGTTCCGCGATGAGGTTGTCATTCCCCGTCTTTATTTCTTTCAGTTCGGCGGTGTGGTTGTCATTCGCCGTCTTTAGTTCTTTCAGTTCGGCGATGAGGTTGTCATTCCCCATCTTTATTTCTTTCAGTTCGGCGATGAGGTTGTCATTCGCCGTCTTTATTTCTTTCAGTTTGGCGGTGAGGTTGTTATTCGCCGTCTTTATTTCTTTCAGTTCGGCGATGAGGTTGTCATTCGCCGTCTTTATTTCTTTCAGTTCGGCGATGAGGTTGTCATTCCCCGTATTTGTTTCTTTCAGTTCGGCGATGAGGTTGTCATTCGCCGTCTTTATTTCTTTCAGTTCGGCGATGAGGTTGTCATTCGCCGTCTTTATGTCCTTCAGTTCGGCGGTGAGGTTGTCATTCACCGGCTTTATTTCTTTCAGTTCGGCCGTGCGGTTGTCATTCGCCGTCTTTATTTCCTTCAGATCGGCGATGAGGTTGTCATTCACCGGCTTTATTTCTTTCAGTTCGGCGGTGAGGTTGTCATTCGCCGTCTTTATTTCTTTCAGTTCGGCGGTGCGGTTGACATTCGCCGTCTTTATTTCCTTCAGTTCGGCGATGAGGTTGTCATTCACCGGCTTTATTTCTTTCAGTTCGGCGGTGCGGATGTCATTCGCCGTCTTTATTACCTTCAGTTCGGCGGTGAGGTTGTCATTCGCCGTCTTTATTTCTTTCAGTTCGGCGATGAGGTTGTCATTCGCCGTCTTTATTTCCTTCAGTTCGGCGGTGCGGTTGTCATTCCCCGTCTTTATGTCCTTCAGTTCGGCGGTGAGGTTGTCATTCGCCGTCTTTATTTCCTTCAGTTCGGCGGTGAGGTTGTCATTCCCCGTCTTTATTTCCTTCAGTTCGGCGGTGAGGTTGTCATTCGCCGTCTTTATTTCCTTCAGTTCGGTTGTGAGGTTGTCATTCCCCGTCTTTATTTCCTTCAGTGCGGCGGTGAGGTTGTCATTCGCCGTCTTTATTTCCTTCAGTTCGGCGGTGAGGTTGTCATTCCCCGTCTTTATGTCCTTCAGTTCGGCGGTGAGGTTGTCATTCGCCGTCTTTATTTCCTTCAGTTCGGCGGTGAGGTTGTCATTCCCCGTCTTTATTTCTTTCAGTTCGGTGGTGAGGTTGTCATTCGCCGTCTTATTTCTTTCAGTTCGGCGGTGAGGTTGTCATTCTCCGTCTTTATTTCCTTCAGTTCGGCGGTGAGGTTGTCATTCCCCGTCTTTATTTCTTTCAGTTCGGCGTTGCGGTTGTCATTCGCCGTCTTTATTTCCTTCAGTTCGGCAATGAGGTTGTCATTCGCCGTCTTTATTTCTTTCAGTTCGGCGGTGAGGTTGTCATTCGCAGTCTTTATTTGTTTCAGTTCGGCGGTGAGGTTGTCATTCGCCGTCTTTATTTCTTTCAGTTCGGCAATGAGGTTGTCATTCGCCGTCTTTATTTGTTTCAGTTCGGCGGTGAGGTTGTCATTCGCAGTCTTTATTTCTTTCAGTTCGGCAATGAGGTTGTCATTCGCCGTCTTTATGTCTTTCAGTTCGGCGGTGAGGTTGTCATTCGCAGTCTTTATTTCTTTCAGTTCGGCGGCGAGGTTGTCATTCGCCGTCTTTATTTCCTTCAGTTCGGCAATGAGGTTGTCATTCGCCCTCTTTATTTCTTTCAGTTCGGCGGTGAGGTTGTCATTCGCAGTCTTTATTTCTTTCAGTTCGGCGGTGAGGTTGTCATTCGCCGTCTTTATTTCTTTCAGTGCGGCAATGAGGTTGTCATTCGCCGTCTTTATTTCTTTCAGTTCGGCGGTGAGGTTGTCATTCGCAGTCTTTATTTCTTTCAGTTCGGCAATGAGGTTGTCATTCGCCGTCTTTATTTCTTTCAGTTCGGCGGTGAGGTTGTCATTCGCCGTCTTTATTTCTTTCAGTTCGGCAGTGAGGTTGTCATTCGCAGTCTTTATTTCTTTCAGTTCGGCAATGAGGTTGTCATTCGCCGTCTTTATTTCTTTCAGTTCGGCGGTGAGGTTGTCATTCGCAGTCTTTATTTCTTTCAGTTCGGCGTTGCGGTTGTCATTCGCCGTCTTTATTTCCTTCAGTTCGGCAATGAGGTTGTCATTCGCCGTCTTTATTTCTTTCAGTTCGGCGGTGAGGTTGTCATTCGCAGTCTTTATTTCTTTCAGTTCGGCTGTGAGGTTGTCATTCACCGTCTTTATTTCTTTCAGTTCGGCAATGAGGTTGTCATTCGCCGTCTTTATTTCTTTCAGTTCGGCGGTGAGGTTCTCATTCGCAGTCTTTATTTCTTTCAGTTCGGCAATGAGGTTGTCATTCGCCGTCTTTATTTCTTTCAGTTCGGCGGTGAGGTTGTCATTCGCAGTCTTTATTTCTTCCAGTTCGGCGGTGCGGTTGTCATTCGCCGTCTTTATTTCTTTCAGTTCGGCGGTGAGGTTGTCATTCGCAGTCTTTATTTGTTTCAGTTCGGCGGTGAGGTTGTCATTCGCCGTCTTTATTTCCTTCAGTTCGGCGGTGAGGTTGTCATTCGCCGTCTTTATTTCCTTCAGTTTGGCGGTGAGGTTGTCATTCCCCGGCTTTATGTCCTTCAGTTCAGCGGTGAGGTTGTCATTCGCCGTCTTTATGTCTTTCAGTTCGGCGGTGAGGTTGTCATTCGCCGTCTTTATTTCTTTCAGTTCGGCGGTGAGGTTGTCATTCGCCGTCTTTATTTCTTTCAGTTCGGCGGTGCGGTTGTCATTCGCCGTCTCTATTTCCTTCAGTTCAGCGGTGAGGTTGTCATTCGCCGTCTTTATTTCTTTCAGTTCGGCGGTGCGGTTGTAATTCGCTGTCTTTATTTCTTTCAGTTCCGGTGCCAGCTTGTTGTTTGCCGTCTTTTTTCCTTTCAGTTCGGCGGTGCGGTTGTAATTCGCTGTCTTTATTTCTTTCAGTTCCGCTGCCAGGTTGTTGTTTGTCGTCTCGGTCTTCGTTGTCAGTTCTGCGGCCGGGCTATTATTTGCCGCTTTCATTTCCGAGGTCAGTTCGGCTTTCATTTCCATCATCTTCTCCAGAATCTTTTCCAATGCCGTGTCCATGCTGGTATTATCCCACTTCTGACACCAATTGTGACTTTGTGGGTTAGTGAAATTAAAAGTCCAATTGCACAAACTCAAAATGTTCTTTATTTCCACCGAATTACAGTTGGAACACTTGCCGATTACACAGAATTACGTAGCACACACAATTACAGTTCGTCAGTTCGTCTGTCACAGTTCCACTCTACACTCACAATTACGTACAACTGCTCTGATGCACGTACAATGTCTTCCGGTCCGTTCATTCACCCGGCGCTCCTCATGGCTGCTCGCCAAGAACTGAACTGACTGGCCAACTGCAGCCCCTTTTTATAATAATATCACGGTTCCTGGAAGCCTAGCGGTTCAGTGAATCATCCTGAAGTTTCCAGACGTCAAGAGGTGGATGGTGATGTTTTTCCAACCATTCCTCTCGTTAGCGCTACAAGACAAGTGGGTAGGCGTGGCCTGAATTCCTCCTGTCGCCTACCCGGCTGCTAGCTGGTCGGGCCTTCCGATAATTAGGTCACAATACTATTAGGCTGAACTCTGCCAAAAATGTGCACATTTGAGTTGTGAAGATATGTTCTCTATAAAATTATATTAAATATAAATATTAGTGTAAATATTACTCTGTGTCAGTGTCAAGTTGACAGGTTGAAAATGAAGCAGAGCTGTTTCGAAACCAGTCCAAAAGGAGTGTAAATAAGATAAGTTATAATGAAATTGTGTTACTTAAGTGTTTAGTTATTCTTAATAAAAAAAACGTGCTGAATAAATTGAAAAAAGTGGATAGTGTTGCTTCTTGGAAAGAAGTTAAAATGTTCACATCAGAATATAACTGTTGCTTTGCTTGGGAATTCACTAATTCCTCACACAGTCCATTGAGATTGTGAGTTTATTGATTTGACAGTCACAACCTACTCCACGACGGAACAACTTGTTTATGCTGTCTCTATCATTTATTCAAATGTAAGGTATTTTCGTTTATATTTAAGCAAGATCCTGGAAATATCTCATGTTACTAATAATGGTTTCTTTGTCCACAGACATGCTACTGAAGTTTAATAACTGAACTGTTCAAAAACAAGAACTTTAGTACAATGGATATCAAAAAGGAAATCAAAGAAGAGTATAGTCTCCTGGGCCTTTGCTCACAGAATGAGGAAGACTGTTCCAGAAACTCTTTAAAGAAAGTTAAGAGTGAAAGTGTGACAAGAGGCAGTGACTGTGATACAGATATAAAACTAGAAATTGAAGAATCTGAACTTTCCAACTCTTGTTTACAGAATGAACTTTTTTCAGAACACCATGTTATGACATGTAATGAAAACATCCAAAACTGTGAAATTGACTCTAAGATAAAAATTAAAGAAGAAGATTTGTTAGAAACAACTTTGACTAGAACTCAGGATATTTGTGATGATAGTAAGGTAAGTTCTGTAGAAAAAGTGCACCACAATTCTTGTTTGGTTTAATAGTGTTACACCTTCGTCACCTTTGATGAATTAATCATTTTCTTATGGAAAATAGCTTGAAGTGATACTAGCCTTTTCTTTTACACTTGCCTGTTATCATTTATATATAACATTTTCTTTGTAGCTACTGCATTTTAAAAGAAAGTAAAATAGAAGTGACAATTATTCTTGTTTTTAGTATTGTGTAGTATAATATATCTCTTTTCTATTCTTATATTTTTGCCCTTCCTGTGTGAGTATTTGCTAGTGTTGTATGTTCAGTTTGTAAGTTAGTGCATAGCTGATGCTTTATTTTCTTTTGAACCTCCTATTGAGCTTACAGAGAGACAAATTTTAATCACAAAATTGTTGTATTACCAGGGGGTCAAGTGCAGTTATAGCTACTGTTCTACATAATTATCAGTGAAGATAAAGACATGTGTCAGATCAGTAGACAACTCCCTAAAAGTACACCTTTTCCCAGAAAACAGTATCCATGCTGTTGTTGCCAATGCTTCTTTGTACTTTTTAGGTTTTGCGAGAAGTATGTGTGCATCCATTACTTGAGTTGTTATTGGTTTTCCAATTTTTCTCGGGCTTCAAGCCAGGTGTAGATGTGGTGATGTACCGACGTTTTGGGAGCATACATTGTTCTCGTCTTCAGAGTATGCCCGAGAGAACTTCGAATACTCACACCGCCAGGAAAGCTGCAGCTCATATTCTTATTGGTTTGTCATAATGAGTTCACAGTTTCATTCCCGGTGTCGGCGGAGCTGGAAACCCATTCGCGTCATAAGCCTAACATAAAAGAAACAGTAACAGTGATGCCATATGTTGTGGTGCTTAGGGACCCTTTTGGGGATCCAGCAGGAACATAGTTTTTGATAATCTAGGCATTCCTTAATAATCTGAAGAAAACTGATCTT
This sequence comes from Mantis religiosa, assembly GCA_030765055.1. Classification (NCBI taxonomy): domain Eukaryota; kingdom Metazoa; phylum Arthropoda; class Insecta; order Mantodea; family Mantidae; genus Mantis; species Mantis religiosa. Next base: position 2,500,407 of record CM060957.1, on the reverse strand, counting down.
GAAATGTCTGCAAGGTTCACAGACAAATCCCTGATGGTATATCTTCATCTGTCTTAAAGTGCTTAATAACATGTTGAAGGTCACTAGTGACAGGCTTTGGTCCTTGTCCACCTTCATTATGAACATCAGTTGGGTCTTTTTAAGTTTCATGGATAACACCCTCACTGATGCAATGTGCACCTTACACATGGCTCAGCAGCATTTTGCTGCTTCATCAGACAACAGAGCAACTGTACATTGAAAGAAAAATAGCCCCCATTTTCTTTCTTAAAGAAACATATCTGTTAATTTAGCATTGGCTCTTTATACATCGTATTCTCTTCTTTGCACTTCTTTGTTCCAAGGCGCATATGTCTAAGTGACATATGAAATATCAATGCAAGGAGCATGGGTTTTTCAATCCCTCTAATGATCATATGAAACAGTTAGTGAATTGCAGTTAACACTTTTATTTTTTTCATTCTATTCACAGGCTTCAGTTCAACAAACTTTATTGGCAATTACCTTTTTTACTTTGGCAGCACTTTGCTGTGTTGATATCTTCTTATTTTTACTCAGTATAGCCATTTGTAAATTTTAGTATATTTTACCCAGCCGGTACTACATATCTCTAAGGAAATATATTTCTATTTTTCCCATCATAATTATTTTATCATACCTTATTTCTATGATCATATTAGAATTTTTGATTGGCTCTTAATGTTCTGTTTTTTTTTTTCATTAGTCATTTTCCAAGTCAGTTCCTTTAAGCCTTCAGTTGTTAAGGGAATTAAGAGGGTCTCCTTCCTGTTAGGAAAAAAGTCTTTCCGCAGCTATTACCAACACACTACCAAGTACTTTTAGTGTTATTTAATGTGTTTGCATTAACATCTCTAAAAATATTATTTAACATTTCACTGCTGTTTTTATACTTTTGTCTTATACAAATTTTTGTTTTAAGAGAAAAACAGTATTTATCCTGCTTTAAATGCAATTTATATAAAGTAATATCTTCCCTGTATGTTATACTAAAAGCATTTCCATGTTTGTGCCCCTCTGTCAAGATAAGTCTGAAGAAGCAAATGATGTTATTTATAAGTGAATTCCTCTGTTACAGGACGGAACAGATCAAGACTGTTATTCCATAAAACGACCAAGGTAAGTTCTTTTGATAATTCCATGTCCACCAATTATTCATTTTTATTTTTCTCCATATTGCTTGTTAGTGTTAGATATTTAACTGTTCTGGGATCCTAAGTAACATAACACAGTTCTTTGATCAAGTTCTATCATAACCTGTTCTCAAACATATTGTCATAGTCTGTGTTACCACTACATATCGAGATAGTCTCTATATTCAGGGAGTGTAATCTAAATGGTGCTAGCACTTTTGGACATACTTAGGAGTATTGGTCTGGACCATGTTTGAATATATATCCTAGGTATCCTTTGACTAGCACATAACCAACTGTTTCACCTGACCTACGACATTAGGGAACCTGTGCTGGAATGCATAATGGAGAATTGTTCCTTCTAGTTGCAGCACTCAATAGTCCCATAAATATGCTCCTCCATAATATTTGAAATTGTCATGGGGGATTTGTTGCACGAAACAATTGAATCAGAACACAAAGAAAAGATATGGCAGCAGGTTTGATATATCTTTTCTAGTACCATGTCAACAGTTTTCTGGACCAGATTATCACAGATAGATGTGTATATGGACACCCAACTGCACTATCATCAGTGCCCTATACTATCGCAGGTATTGAGTATGACCTATCACAAATCAAGCAGGATAAAGACATTCGCTGTAAATCTTCCACTTAATATGCTTCTCTTCTTTGTGCACTGGACAACCAAAAACTTACTTGATGGATATACTCCATATCTTTATCATGGTGTTATCAGGTGTGGTACCATCATTTCTTCTTACTCTTGTTTTATTTTATTAAGTAAATAATAAATAAAGCAATATTTTGAAAGGTTTCAACGAGCAGATGGAAAGCAAAACAAATTGTGGGTAAGTTAATTAGTTATAATGAAATAGCTTTCTCTGTATTTGGTAGAGACACAAAGTGTATATTTATTAGACAAAATAAGAGCATTAGATAATCAGTTCACATTACTTATATCACAAACAAAAGAGTGATTATGTTTACAGTTTAGCCAAGATAATGTTTTAATTAGAGGAACAATACTGTGTTACTTCTATTGCAATGTTTCAAGTTAGTATTACCATATCACCTATAGTTGAACACATTATAACTGTACATGCTGTTTTACTCAAGTTGTTTTCTCATTCCTCTGTTCTGGTAATTTCTGATTATATTATTTTCAAATTTCAGTTTCTATGAAGTGGATGTTTCCAGCAATACATCAGATTTATTCTTCAATGAAGACTTGCAAAATGACATAAGCTTTAATATAAAAAATAATAGTACTGAGGATAAAAGGAAATGTCAACTTCAGGGAAGTCATAATATATGGGTATTTTCAATTGAAACCAATGTTCACTCAGAAACACCTGATGATGGAGAAATTGTCAGCATTCCTGAGCAGAGCAACACACAAAATATCAATAAGGAGTACTCTATGTCAGTGAGCAGCCAGCAGCACAGAAAGTCTTACAAATGTGACACTTCTGATAAACATAATAATAGTTCTTCCCACATTTGCAATAGTGGTAGTCAAGAAGAAAATAAGTGTTATGTTAGGAACAACGATTTCAATCATTTGTCACTTCCTAAAAAAGATAAATTGATTCATGTGGACAAAAACGCATGCCGGTGTGACATTTGTGATAAAACGTTTACCACTTTGTCAAGTCTCAAAAGGCACAAAATGAGTCATGAGGGCCTAAAGGAACACAAATGTAACATCTGTAATAAGGGATTTACTCGGTTATTAGGTTTAAAAACACACAAATTGATTCATGATGGCATAAAACCACACAAATGTGACATTTGTAATAAGGAGTTTACGCGATCATCTGGTTTGAAAATGCACAAACTGCATCATGATGATATAAAGCCAAAAAAATGTGACATATGTAACAAGGCTTTCACTGACTTTTCAACTCTGAGAAAACATAAATTGATTCACGAGAGCATAAAGCCATACAAATGTGACATTTGTAATAAGGGCTTTACTAATTCATCAAATTTTAAAACGCACAAACTGATTCATGATGGCCTGAAGCCACACAAGTGTGACATTTGTAATAAGGGCTTTACTAACTCATCAGGCTTGAAAATACACAAATTAAATCATGACGGCACAAAGCCACACAAATGCGACGTTTGTAACAAGGGGTTTACTAACTCAACAAGTTTGAAAAGGCACAAATTGATTCATAAGGGCATAAAGGCCCACAAATGTGGCATTTGTAAAAAGGGGTTTACTTATTTATCAAATTTAAAATCACACAAATTAATTCATAAGAGAATGTAGCTCTTCATGTGTATCACTTGAATGAATTATGAATGAGAGTATAAGGTCATACTGGTATATTTGTAACATGTTTGTGAAATCAAATGTTTAAATCGAATATAATTGTTTCAAACGTTACTTACCTTTTGAAGAAACTAGAAATATCTCACAACACTGGGGACTTCTGCAAATGTATTCTCAGCATCTTCAGGTCAGATGTTTGCCTCATTCGTCATTGTTACTGCTGCTAGGTGATGGATTATTTTTGTATTTATACAAGTATAATAAATGACTCCTTTTTTTTACTTTCCCAGAGCCTTGGATATCGTCTCACTCAATATTCTTCTTTGGCCTGCCTCTGTAGCATGGTGGTAGCGTGTCTACCTCACATTCAAGAGGTTCCGAGTTCGAATATTTAGTCAGGATGAGTTACATTGATTAGGTTTATTCCGTGGTTTTCCCTTATCCTGAAAGACGAATGTAGGGTAACTCTAAGCTCTACGGACCCTAGGTTCATCTGAGCATCATTTCACCCATTTCATTAATCGTCCGACTTAACGTTGGAGGACGTAAGTTACAAAAAAACAATGCCATTGTTAGGCTGCCGCGACAAGCAGAAGCTGGGTGCGTGGGCAGGCGATCTGAATGCTTACCAAGAGAAAGAAAAGGGCAGATAGGCTTCGGACAGTTCTATCTTTCTCTTGCCGACGCGAATGTTCTCGGAAGGTCTACGTCATTCTAGAAACAATGACTGGAGGTATAAGTACCGTTAAGTGCTAGAAGCAGCAGTTGGAGTTGTGTGATGGTTTATTGCGACACTTTTGAAGTGTACCGCCCTGAATTCTTTCTTTTTTTAGATGCGGCAGAGAACCGAGAGGACATTCAAGACTGCTGATTGTTAATGTCACGTCGTCTTATTCCAATAAAAGGTCTAAATCTCTACAAACCAAACTCTTAATTTTAGGTAACCTTCAAAGTCAAAATATTAATGATCCTCCTGTTTCAATTTGTGATAAAAGTTTTACTCCATATCTGTATGCAGATGATAAAGATATTACCTTTTATAATAAAGCTGAAAATATATTAAAACTTTAGTTAATGATTGGCGTAACATTATAACATTATCACCGGTTGTTCCGCATCGTCTATAACATTTGTATGTGTTCATATAGATAGAGATCTAGGTTGATAACTCATATGAATTATATCTCGAAAAAGTTCACAAGAATGTTCATATTGACATTTCACTTAATCCTGTATAACGTATTCATGCACTTTTGCCATGACAACTTCGATATTAATCCAGCAACGCTGACCGCCTTTTGTGAACATACTTTAGAGCGTTGAAATTAACACAGTTCACTCAACGCTGCACAGCAACATCCCAACTGGATGGCCCTCAAAGGACAAGTCACTTGACCCTCCTATGTTCTACTGGTACATACATACCCGGTATGTAACTCAGAGAGAGAGCGATAATGAGGTAACGGATAAATATGCGCTAAAATTAGGGTAAATGGTCAGGGAGCCCAACAAACAATTAGCCCGTAAGCTTGAGGTAGCTAACAATATTTGTACTCATTTTAGGAAGAATTAAGGTGGAATAATGTTATCATCATAAATCTTTGTGAAATATTATTGAACTTATAAGACACATCACCGATTACTCTTTTCTCCTCCATTTGAATATAGATAACACAAATTTAGTAAAACTCTCTCAGATAACTGCTTACAGCCATGTAATAGTACACACTTCGGTCAGCACCTAAGTACTGGTGCAAATGACATCTCACTAATCACTTAATTGAAAAAGCATATGCCATTTGTTGTATATTTCTCTTACCTGTCAAAGGTGCTGATGACCTTGATGTTGAGTGCCCGTACACACATCATCTTACCCTTCAAATATGGATTCTGAAATTCTTGAAAATAGGGAACATAAAAAAACTCTGACCAAATGTACACCTTTATTTACCAGATCATTGATACAATTTCAAATCCTTTATGACACACTCAATACAATGGCACCTTACGCAGTAATACATCAAAACACTTTCAAAAAAATAAACAATGAAATAATTTACACAGTCATACTCTCCTGTCATGAGCAAATCAGTGGCGAGACCTGATTTTCAAGGTGAGGGAAGCTCCAAATAATAATTTTCATTAAAACAAGGGAGAAAAATGACTCAAAGAACTAAAGCTACTGTTTAGTACTCTTTCTATTGTACAGTCACACGTAGGTCCAGTAGCGAGGCGTGACTTTCAAAGCGAGGGAAGCTACAAATAATAATTTTCATTACAATAAGGGAGAATAATGACTCAAAGAACTAAAGCTACTGTTTAGTACTCTTTCTATTGTACAGTCACACGTAGGTCCAGTAGCGAGGCGTGACTTTCAAAGCGAGGGAAGCTCCAAATAATAATTATCATTAAAATAAGAGAGAATAATGATTCAAATAACTAAGACTACTGTTTAGTACTCTTTCTATTGTACAGTCACACGTAGGTCCAGTAGCGAGGCGTGACTTTCAAAGCGAGGGAAGCTCCAAATAATAATTATTATTAAAATAAGAGAGAATAATGATTCAAATAACTAAGACTACTCTTTAGTACACTTTCTATTGTATAGTCACACGTAGGTCCAGTAGCTAGGCGTGACTTTCAAAGCGAGGGAAGCTCCAAATAATAATTATCATTAAAATAAGAGAGAATAATGATTCAAATAACTAAGACTACTGTTTAGTACTCTTTCTATTGTACAGTCACACGTAGGTCCAGTAGCGAGGCGTGACTTTCAAAGCGAGGGAAGCTCCAAATAATAATTATCATTAAAATAAGAGAGAATAATGATTCAAATAACTAAGACTACTCTTTAGTACACTTTCTATTGTATAGTCACACGTATGTCCAGTAGCGAGGCGTGACTTTCAAAGCGAGGCAAGCTCCAAATAATAATTTTCATTAAAATAATAGAGAATGATGACTCATATAACTAAGGCTACTCTTTAGTACTCTTTCTATTGTAGTCACACATAGGTCCAGTAGGGAGGTGTGACTTTGAATGTGAGGGAAACTCCAAATAATAATTTTCATTAAAATGAGAGAATAATGACTCAAAGCACTAAGACTACTCTTTAGTACTCTTTTTATTGTATAGTCACACGTAGCTCCAGTAGCGAGGCGTGACTTTCAAAGTGAGGGAAGCTACAAATAATAATTTTCATTAAAATAAGAGAGAATAATGACTCAAAGAACTAGAGCTACTCTTTAGTACTCTTTCTATTGTACAGTCACACGTGGGTCCAGTAGCGTGGCGTGACTTTCAAAGCGAGGGAAGCTCCAAATAATAATTATCATTAAAATAAGAGAGAATAATGTTTCAAAGAACTAAAGCTACTATTTAGTACTCTTTCTGTTGTACAGTCATACATAGGTCCAGTAGGGAGGTGTGACTTTGAAAGTGAGGGAAACTCCAAATAGTAATTTTCATTAAAATTAGAGAGAATAATGACTCAAAGAACTAAGGCTATTCTTTAGTACTCCTATTGTACAGTCACACGTCGGTCCAGTAGTGAGGTGCGACTGTGAAATTGAGGGAAGCCCCAAATAATAATTTTCATCAAAATAAGAGAGAATAATGACTCAAAGAACTAAGGCTACACTAAGTACCCTTTCTATTGTACAGTCACACGTAGGTCCAATAGTGAGGTGTGACTTTGAAAGTGAGGGAAGCTCCAGATTATAATTTTCATTAAAATAAGGAAGAATAATGACTCAAATAACTAAGGCTACTCTTTAGTATTCTTTGTATTGTACAGTCACACGTAGGTCCAGTAGTGAGTTGTGACTGTGAAAGTGAAGGATGCTCCAAATAATAATTTTCATTAAAATAAGGGAGAATGGGCCCTCCTGGCAATCTATTGGCTGAAGGGATGTGTTCATTGGTGTTTATGACAGGGTAAGGAGGAGCGTCAGCACTGATTATTCTTGTAAGAGTGAGAGAGGTGCGCAGGAATCACAAATGACAGATGTGTTCACTTCACGTGGAGTATGTGTAAGGTATCTATTACAAAGATAAATCCATGGTAACCGTTCACGCAGCGTGACTACGCCCTTTCTATTGTTGTCACACGTAGGCCCTTCTGCCATTGCAAGACTGCACACAAGCAGACATATTTCTGCTTCTCCTCTCCTCTTACACATGACCTACAGCTGGCTCTCACCGCGTGAATTAAATGGAGAAGGTATCCAATTCACCCAGTTTTGCTAACAACTTAGAACTTCACAAGAATATGCTTTTTGTCATCACGAAATGCCAGTCTACGTAAAAACCATTGGTAATGCTATCGAAATATACTTATATTTTATTTAAATGCGCCACATAAAACCAACAAATAAACTATTCTGCACATAGACTTAACGTGACCAAATCAGTGAGCGCTTCCTAACTATGGAAGAGTCGTGATTGCTTTCGTTAAACTAAGAAGGTTATGCATGCGTAAATACATTACTGAATGAGCCCATGGAACTGATCACTCAAAGCGAAGCAGCTGTCAAATTGTCCGCAGGACCGAGAATGCTCGCGAATGAGTTTTGAAAATGTATCCAGAGCAAATAAAGTACTGTTTGTGATGAATCTTTTCTATTTTTCTCATGGAATTCTCGTGGAAGTGGTGCTCCCAGGACTTCATTACACGCTTCGCCACTGGAGTCAATTAAAGTTTTCGTAAATTTGACGACTGAAAATATTCTAGTCCGGCAAACGATACTACTGTTGCTCAGACTCAACAATCGAATTGTGACCTTCCAGTCTTGATAAGTCACTAAAAGTCTTGCATGTCTTTCTGTCCTCGTGAATCATTTTATGTCTTTTTAAATGTTGCTACTGAGTAATAGCCTTTTCACACACATTACATATATGTGGCTTTTTGTGCTCATGAATCAGAATGTGTCTTTTCAAACTGGATGCCTGAATAAAAGCCTTGTCACAGATATTACATTTGTGTGCATTGTTGTCCTCATGAATCAATGAATGTCTTTTTAAACTTGAGGGATGAGTAAATGTGTTGTCACATATATTGCACTGATGTGGTTTATGCCCCCATGGATCATTTCGTGAGTTTTCAAGCTCAATAATTCAGTAAAAGCCTTGTCACAACTCTTACATCTGTGTTTTTATGCCCTTATAAATCAATTTATGCCTTTTAAAACTTAATAAATCAGAAAATGCCTTGTCACATGTACTACATTTGTGAGGCTTTACATTCGCATGAATCATACTGTGACTTTTTAAATTTGATAAATCAGTAAAAGCCTTCCCACAGGTGTTACATTCATATGACTTTATGCCTTCATGTACCATTAAATGTCTTTTCAAATTAATTAAATCGGTAAAATTCTTGTTACAAACCTTACAATTATAAGGTTTTACATCCTCGTGGATTAGTTTGTGCTTTTTAAACCTGTCAACTGAGTAAAGGTCTTGCTACAAATGTTGTATTTGTTTGGTTTGATGCCCTCATGAATCAATTTGCGTCTTTTCAAATTCGACAAATGAGCAAATGTCTTTTCACACATGTTACATTTCTGCAGAATTTTACCCTCATGGATTAATTTCTGTGTTTTCAAATATGATAAATCCTTCTGGCATACCTCACACTTGATTGCCTTTTTAGTTTTGGGAACCAGGCTGTAGTATTTTGAATGGGATGAGCATTTCAAACACTTCTGACAAATGTCACAATTATACACTCTTCTGTACTCAGAACTCAAAACTGACCTGCAGTTCTCATTTGACGCATTAAGTTTATTTGCATTGCTTTGTTGGAAAAGGGGAGCCAAGCAGACAATGTTTTCACCATTGGGTGCTTGTGAGCAAACATTTTCTTCAACTGAGCATATATCTGTAATATTTATTTTATGACTATCCATTCTGATTATGAAACTGACATCATTTCTTAAGTCCTCATTGGAGAATAAATTTGATGATAAACTTGAAACACCCACATTGTATGAACTGAAATTAAAGAACAGGACGGTGAATAATTACTAGAAGACATAAATGAGAAAACAATTTGTTTGGAAAAGAATTAACTTTTCATTTTTCATTTTTGCATAATCAGATATATGGCTACTTCATGAAACAGAGTTAGATTTACATGGTTGTCTTGCTTATCATGTGTCCCATTACAATTGAAATGGCTTCATTAATTTGATACACGTGAGTACATATAAAAGTACAACAGTAAACACTCTTGTAACTACATGTTTAATGTACAGCAACTTTCTCTTTTTATTAATAAAACTGTCAAGTGCTAGGATCACAGTAGTGTCAGAATTTCATCCTGCAGTTCATTTACAATGAATGTCCTGTCACTTTTAGGCACACTTACAAACTATTGTTCTGTGTCCAAACCTGCAACCTTAAAATAAGTAGGCAATGTCTAACAACCAGAATAACTTGCCATATTTACGGGAATCTAATGAGCACCTTTTTGACCAAATGTAGAACTGAAAATCATGGTGCACATTAGAGTCGAGTGTGAATTAGCTTTGAGTGAAAATCCGTTCTGTGGAACTCCAATAACTTCATTGTTTTTTCATTTATTATGTCACAGCGGATTGCTGGAGCACATTTATCTTTAGCCTATCATTATCACCATGATTATTATTACTATTATTATGATTATTATTAATAGTAATAATATTTATTTGTACTTACATCTAAAAATCTGAATTACAAGTTTTACAATTCTAATCTAGAACAAATTTGTCCTCTGCTTATACTACGGGCTGATAGTGGTGTTAGTTCCCTGACAATTAACCTCTATCCTAGCCCTTATACGACCTTGACCTAATGTCCTGATTGTGTCTTCCATTTCTCTACCTCTTATTTCCTTGCCCTTCTCAACCATTTCTCTTTGACTTTGTCAGCAAATTTCCCCACCTCCCTTAATCTTTTCTCTTTTCAGCGTAAGCATTTTTATCATTACTACGTAAGCCCATTTATTATCGCAGTTCTTATCCCATATTAATTTGCTCCAGTTTTCAATTTCTTTACACTCCACTACATAATCTTCTAAACTTATTTTATTTCCACATAGAATGCACTCCTTTGGTGAACCCCCTCTCAATATGGCTCCTGTCCTTAACCAAGCTAAACCCTCCCCCTCATATCTATCACATATGTCTATATGTTTCCCTTCCCCATTCTGTCTTTATTTTTAGGTATACCTTTAGTGATTTCATACTTATCAGATTTCCCCACATCACTTGTCTGTCAATGTCCTCTATCCTATTCTTAATAACTCTTCAAAAACCTTTTACATTTCTTTCACTCCCTTGCCAGAATTCCCCCATCACTATTTTAGCCAGCATTCTCTCTAGCTCTGCCCACCAGCTGTCCTTACACATTGAACTCTTACGATGCGCTAGACAGATCTTTAATGTATTATCATTCCGTTTTATACAACTATACCAATATTTTAAACATCTTTCTATAATTACCCCACTCCTGCAAGGTCTTCCAAGTTCCACTCTAGCTATTCCATTTGGCGTTGACTTATTCAAACCTAGTATCTCTTTACAGAACTGTTCATATGTATGTTCAACATGATTTCTTATCTCAACTCCACACCATATGTCATTTTTGATTCCATTATTGCTTTATGCCACTTTACTGACATATCTGGTAATTTATATTTACAGCACCTTACCCCAGACATCGCTATCTTCCCTTTCACTCTTATCTTTCTCCCTTCATTGTAGCACAGTCTCATCCCTAAATAGTCAAACTCCTTATCACTTGCACTTTTTTGACAGTTAGATACCACTTTTCATCTTTTCTTAACTTATCACCCTTCTTAAACACTACAAATTTTAACTTGCTTCTTATCCCCCAATCTTTACAGTAGCTGCTAATTTCATTTATTGCTCTCTGTAATCCTATCACTGTTATAGATGCTATTACCAAATCATCTGCAAATAGTAACGTGGTAGATAGAGTCAATATGAAAAATTCAATGCCATGGCCGGGATTTGAACCACAGATCTCCTGGTTTCTGTCCAGTTGCTCTAACCCAGTGAGCTACCATTGCCAACGTGCCGTCCTGACATTAAATTCTCCATTTGACTCATATTTTCCTGGTAGACCACTAGGGACTCTCGCATCCGAGGTACACCGTTTGTGGCGACTTACTATCGCAAGCACTTGAGTCCCAGGCTTCTTAATACTTTAGTTAATTTATGTAAATTAATCATTTCTTCATACTAGCCGTATATAGGCTAAGATCTTTGATAGTCAACATGAAAAATCCCGGCCATGGCATTTAAGTTTTCGTGTTGACTCTATCAAAGATCTTAGCCTATATACGGCTGGTATGAAGAAATGATTAATTTACATAAATTAACTAAAGTAACCCTGGCATTACTTTATTCCTAATAATTGGGCAATTGTTGTTACTTTTTTGAACCCTCTCAATTATATCATGAATGAACTAGTTGAACAATATAGGGCTAAGTTTAGAGCCTTGTCTTAATCCCATTTTCTGCTCCACTAATTCTGTTATCCCATTCCAGTAGATAGAACATGTATGTTTGAAATCACAAAGGAGCCGCCTCTAATTAAATAACAATGGGCTTAATTGGATTAAATTATCACCCCTCATTGAGTTACAAAGACCGCCTGTGCCGCACGACCACCAATGACGTCATAACCACGCCCCTTTGCCACGTGGCATGAATGACGTCACAGACACACCTCTAAATGGCAGACGTCATGAATGGCGTCATAAAACACGCTCACCCGGCACGCGACCAACAGTGACGTCACAGAATCGACTCACATACAGCCTTATGTCGACTCAAACGAACCGCCCCTAATGTGATAACAATAGAGCTAATTGTATTAAATTGTGATTTAATTATCACATCTCTTTGTCCTTAAAAATGCCGCCCGCCACATGGCACGAATTAACATACTGACGTCACAGAATCGACTCAACGACAGCATGATTCTATCGAATCAACACCCCATGAATGACGTCACAGAATCAACTCACATACGAGTTTGCCCACAGCTGATAACAAATATAATGCAATTATCTCTCATTAATTAACTAAACAGATTCAATGTCAGCATAGACAAGAAAAGGTAATAAATTAATAAATAAACAAATGAATAAATTGACGCACAAGTAAATAAAAAGGAAATAAAAATAAATGTATAAATAAATGTATTCTCTGAATGTAAAGTGTTATGAACGCTCCCATGCTAGATGGGAAATCCCAAATTCCTTGTGACATGGCTAGCAAGTTCATTCATGCAAAAAGCAGGTTCCCTCGTGCTTAAGAATAATGACCTCGGAACATAATAGCGAAGCGTTCAGAGTATTTCTTCCTAATTGTATTTTTCACATAATAGCCCAAGCCTGTGTTGGACTATGCTTCATTGCACCGCAGATAAAGATCTACATTTTACCTGACTATGTGCGGTCACAATGTGAAGCAGGACAATGTTCTTAGACTCTTTCTGTGTTGCAAGATGATTAACATATGAAAATATGTATTATTTTATCTGAAATATCTTTCTCAAGAAATAAATGCATATTTCGATTTATATCTGAAATAGTTTCGGAAAGTGCATTATGTTTAGGCATTCATAACAAGAAGTATAACTTTAGGAATTCCCGTCCTTTTAAAAGTAAAGAATACTTCGATTTATACGAGTAAACAAAAAGACCATAAAAATAATAACACTTTATATATAAATCCTGTAGAGAAAAATTAAAAAATTGAGTGTAATATTTTTGGTAAATATAGCTGCTATGGTTCTCAGCGTTTCGTACTGCATTGAGCGTAAAAGACAGATTAATTTTACTCAGAGGTTCCTTTATTAACCTCGGGTATTTAGGTGTCGGATATTCCTCATCAAAGGAAACCATACTAACGATTTTTTTACACTTCTAAGGAAATGAGAATATTTAATGATAAGATTTTTATATATAATTAAAGAACAAATAGATTTGTAAAATATTCAAATAATAAGAATGTAAAACACTTCAAAGTTTACTTCGCACAATTAGCAAAAATACATATGTACTTAGATAATTATGAAGTGCCTAAGATACATCGCATCTATTCAAAATATATAATAAACCTTTATACGAAATGTAAACTATTCCTGGTTTTCTCAGAAAGATGGTTCTTTTGGCGGATGCGGTGCAGGCAGAAGTTTACATTTTTAGCATTTTTCAACGACATTTAGTCACTTCTAAATCGACTAACTTATATGAAAATTGTATATATGGAGTTCTGTATTATCTGTATCGGACTGTAGTTTAATATGTTTATTCACTTGTTTTTTCAATCATAATATTCTCAACCTTGGAAATTTACACATATATGTGGAGAGCTTTTTAACAATTTTACCTCATGTATGTCAATCTATATCAAAACCTTATATTTTTAAAGGTCGAATTGTTTTGTCAAGACATTTTCCAATTCTTATACCATATTGACCCAAGTAGAGAGAAGCTACATGAACCATTTTATTAATTGCACACCTAAACTTTAAAAGCAACCATTATAAGAAATATTCCTGAGAAAATGTAAACACCCCTTCTTTGAAATCTTTTAACAAGTAACAAAAGTCTTTTTTCTAACTAAATTACAGGAAAGTCCATTCCTTGTGAAGCAAGTGTTTACGAAAACAACACTTTGAATACATTTTAAAAGAAATACTATATCTCTCATCTTTGAAAAGTAATGTTTATTGTACTACAAGATTCCAAATCTATTTTGTAGGGAATTCCAATTCTTTCAAAAACATCCTTCCTTTGAAATCTTTTAACAATTAACAAAAGCCTTTTTTCTAACTAAATTACAGGAAAGCCCATTCCTTATGAAGCAAGCGTTTACGAAAACAACACTTTGAATACATTTTAAAAGAAATATTATATCTCTCATCTTTGAAAAGTAAACGTCTATTGTACTATAAGATACCAAAACCTATTTAAAGGGGAAAACCAAGAAAAAGCTTTCAAAATGTATACGTGACAAAATACACGTCTGTACATGTTCCCTTCATAAATTAAGGACACGCCCTCCGTGTTGATATACTGAAAAACAATAATTCCTTTCAGCCAATGAAAAATATTATATTTAAAGGAACCAATCATAAGATACCTGAAATTATAAAAAATAACCAATAATATAACTTCATTTAAAAAAAAGAGAAAGTGATTGTACCATTATGGGCGTTTATCATGAGTCTTACATTCGGTATAAATAAGCTAAATTAGCCTAATGACTTCACTGCAAGAGATTTATCTAGCGCATAAACACCTCGAGCGTAATAAATAACCGTGCTTTGACAACAATAGATTTTATTGATTTGCAAATCAAGAATAATCGCCACATCTGGAAATGTCTGGTAAGTTATTAAGCATTTACTTTTATATAAAATATATTCCATTTACATGCCAAGTGTTTTAAAAACTATATTGGAAAAATATAGGATCTTTTTACAATGAAATATCAGATATTTCTGAGATTCTAAATCGTTTTATAACTTAATATTTTTAATCATTCTGTATATATGACATGAATGTAAGGGTGGTTGTAGCTGTGTAACATATCGGAGGCCTTTCACAGAACTAAAATATAAGAAAGTTTAGGAAGCGATGTTTTAGTAAAGCCATTTAAAGAACATGGTAGTTTCAATAATTCTAGGAAGCCGAACAGGAAAAAAACAGTAGTTTTTAAAATGTAGAATCTTTTAACTCTTTATCATTAAGAAAGGTATATTTAAGAAAATGCATTCAAGGGTTAAACATACTAAGATTTCCAGCATACTCTTATCATGAATCAATGAGGGATTCTTATTAATTTTAATTATTTTTTCACCATTTATAGACAGAACACCAGAGTTGATAAACCTCGTTTCACCGTCTTCGGAGAGGACGGTCCGAATAATCGATTTAATATCGCCAGAAACGCAGAGGCAAGGTAAAGTATTACAATTGTGAAATATTATATTGAACTAGTACAAACGCTATTTAAAAATCATCACCAATAATTGCAAAATGATTTTCAAAAGGATTTAAATTTCTTTTCAAGTCATCAAAGCCTTTCCATTTCTAAATGTTTTTCGCTTTACTTGCAATTTCTATATAATTCGCCCACCTGATGTGAACATAAAATTTTTCTACGAATTTTACGATTCTCTTTAATAAATTTCAGTAATTTACATTTCTCTTGAAAATTAACGTTTCTGCTTCATAGAGTCACTATGATTTAACTACATTCCGATATTCTTAATTTTGTATATTTAGATAATTGGCTATTTATTATTATGATCATCATCATCATTATTATTATTATTATTATTATTATTATTATTATTATTATTATTATTATTATTTCAGGAATGGAGCAACAGATGCTGCGTCTCGCAGCCCAATTCAATGGAGTGGCAAAGCAGATGAAGCGGGTTGCGGACCGATATAAGGAGCTGGCTGGTCAATACGCCACAAGATCAGAAATGAGGGAGCATCGTCATATTTATGCCCTGCATGCAAGGCGCCGGCTCCAATTCGAATCGCCGAGCATCCCACAAATGCCAGAACTTATAGAAATAAGAAATAATGTAATTAGACACAAACCTAAATATTGTGGGTTAAGATGATATATGCTGAAGGTAAAAAAAAGAAATAAACAATATTTATGTTTCTACACCAAAGAGTTCTTTTTATTTATTTTTACCTTAAAATTTCCATGACAATCCAAAACTTCCAGAGTTACTATTACTGCTAAATATTTCAAATAATGTAATTAGGTATGAACCTAATCGGCAGATCAGCAAATATGATTCCAACAGAGGTTAATTTACATGAAATCTTTATAATGCACTATTTTATGTTACAATACAATCCAATACATTCCTTAGTTCAAATATTGAAAATCACCCCCTCTCCCTTCTCCAATGATATAATCTGAAACAATGAAAGCGCACGATACCGCTTATGAGAAGATTTCAGATAAATTCACGCAATCACACCTGCAGACTTCAATTCTTGAATAATTATTCGAATTTCATCTTCATGATTATCAGATCTCCCACTTGCCTGTGAGGCCATTAACAGTCTTAGACGATTTACAAGTCTATTTGGATCACATCGTGACTTTTGCAAATGGCACACATCCTCTATGTACATTGAGACTTGGTTATTTTCAGCTTGCTTTACTAAATGCTGATCACTTGAAGGAGTATCTTCAGGGAAATACTGCATATTTACTTGAACACCAACATTTTTATATTTTTCCATTGACTCTGCGATGACTGTCGGTTTTTCATCCTCATGTAACATTAATCTTCTGTCTTCACAATTGGGTGTTACAGCAACTCTGCCACCATTGTGATGTAGGGATGTTTCAGGATCTGCATACTTAGATGGCACAAAAGATTTTGAAATCTCACCATCCTGCAATGAAGCCCTGGCCGCAGAATTTCTTCTTTCACTACTGCACATTGCTCGGCGAGTTTTAAGACGATCAAGGGATCTGTTCCGTAGAATTCGTTGGCATATACAGCACTGGAGGCAACGATCCTTTCCATTATTGATATATGAAAAATTAAGCTTATTATAATTTGATTGAAAAGTTCTTCTGGAACAGAGACTCATAGCGAGGCCGAACACACAGACGATGACACAATACTGAAAGAATTATTAATATAAATATCTTTAAATACTTATTTAGGGTACATTTATAAAATTAATCAGTTTATCAGTTTAATCGAAGCACATGTAACCACACATGTAACCAAATGTAACCACACATGTAACCAAATGTAACCAAATTAGTCACACATGTAACCACACATGTAACCAAATGTAACCACACATGTAACCAAATGTAACCACACATTTAACCAAATGTAACCACACATGTAACCAAATGTAACCACACATGTAACCAAATGTAACCACACATGTAACCACACATGTAACCAAATGTAACCACACATGTAACCACACATGTAACCAAATGTAACCACGCATGTAACCAAATGTAACCACACATGTAACCAAATGTAACCAAATTAGCCACACATGTAACCACACATGTAACCAAATGTAACCA
Organism: Mantis religiosa; assembly: GCA_030765055.1. NCBI lineage: Eukaryota > Metazoa > Arthropoda > Insecta > Mantodea > Mantidae > Mantis > Mantis religiosa. Next base: position 2,482,851 of record CM060957.1, on the reverse strand, counting down.
AATTAACCACATAATGTAACCAAATGTAACCACACATGTAACCAAATGTAACCACACTTGTAACCAAATGTAACCACACATGTAACCAAATGTAACCACATGTAACCAAATGTAACCACACATGTAAGCAAATGTAACCACACATGTAACCAAATTAGCCACCCATGTAACCACACATGTAACCAAATGTAACCAAATTAGCCACACATGTAACCAAATGTAACCACGCATGTAACCAAATTTAACCAAATGTAACCACACATGTAACCAAATGAGCCAAACATGTAACCACACATGTAACCAAATGTAACCACGCATGTAACCAAATTTAACCAAATGTAACCAAATTAGCCGCATAATGTAACCACACGTGTAACCAAATTAACCACACATGTAACCACGAAAATGTAACCAGTTAACCACAAATGGTAACCACTTAACAACTATTATACCATATTATAAGCCAACCTAACCTAAGCTATTAACCACGCATGTAACCACGCATGTAACCACACATGTAACCAAATTAACCTCTAAACCACATAATGTAACCACAAGAATGTGACCAAATTAACCACACACGTAACCACGAAAATGTAATCAGTTAACCACAAATGGTAAACATTTAACAACTATTATACCATATTATAAGCCAACCTAACCTAAGCTATTAACCACACATGTAACCAAATTAACCTCTAAACCACATAATGTAACTACATAATGTAACCACAAAAATGTGACCAAATTAACCACACATGTAACCACGAAAATGTAATCAGTTAACCACAAATGGTAACCATTTAACAACTATTATACCACATTATAAGGCAACCTAACCTAAGCTCTTAACCACTCTAACTGAAACTAACCTAAGCTATCCAGGCACAAAAACAAGCTAACCCTCCTTATCAGTACCATTATTGCGTTATTTTCAAATTTTAACCCTCCTAAGATCCTGTCGATTGCTTTACATTTCTACCATATTATAAGCTAACCTAACCTAACCTAACCTAACCTAGACTAACCACCTAACAATCTTAAGCAAACCTAAAATAAGGTTGTTGTAACACGAGAGTCAGCTGAGGAATGTTGTAAACTGAACGCTGTTATTGTGATCGACCTTGGTAGACTGATGGTGTATGTAACATACTGCTGCTGTAATCTATAAGAGTATTTCTACAAAAATAAAGGAGATCTTTAACTTCTGCATCTCGGCCTTTTAATTCTATGAACCCACAAAGTCACAATAATAATGATAATAATAATTAATAATAATTATTAATAATAAAAATAATTATTAATAGTAATTATTATTAATAATAAAAATAATAATTAATAATAATAATAATAATAATAATAATAATAATAATAATAATAAATTATTATTATTATCATCATCATTATTAGTATTTGATGGAGCAATTATACTACAGTAATCCAGCCACCAGGCCCTCATCTGTTAAAGCACTTTGGACCATGGGAGGAAGAGAATGAGATTTGGATAAGGGAGGCTCTAAGAGATGCAGTACTTTCCCTTGTACTCCTCATTTGGATGTAGAAATAGGCCTTTTTCAGAAATAAGGAAATCTTATACGTATAAAAATACATTGCTTGACCTAATAGTGGTTAAAACTATAGTGGAAGAGTTATAGCCAATGTATTTTTCTTGTTTGATTTGCGATTGTTCAAACCTGTAGCAATCTAGGGCACTGATGACCGTGCAGATGGTGCTCTTATTTACACACCCATCTGTGATAAACTGGTCCAGAAGACAGTTGCCATGAAATATACAAAAGAAATATCAGTCTTGCTCCCATATCTTTACTTGGGCTCTGGTTCACATGTTTTGTTATGCGCCTGGCAAACAAGACCCGGTGAAAGTTTCAAATAACATGAAGGAGCATACTTATAGGAATAGTGAGTGCTGGTACTAGAGACAACAATTCTCCAGTAATCATTCCAGCAAAGGTTCCCTAAGGTTGTTGGTCTGGTGAAACAGTTGGTTAAGTGCTGGTCGAATGATACCTAGGATGTGCATTCAAACATGGTCCACACCAATATTTCTAAGTATGTCCAATAGTGCTAGCACCATTTCAATTACACTTCCTGAATATAGAGAATATCTCAATATGTAATACTAACAGGGAATATGACAATGTGTTTCAGAACAGGCGCTGATAAAACTTGATCAAAGAACTCAGTTATATTACTTATTATCAGAGAACAGCTAAATATCTATCACTAACAAGTGATATGGAGAATAATAAATTGGTGGACATGGAATTATCAAAAGTACTTACCTTGGTCATTTTATGAAATAACCGTCTTGATCTATTCCTTCCCAATTCACTTATAAATAACATGATTTGTTTCTTGAGATTTATCTTGACAAAGAGGGGCATAAACATGGAAATAATTTTAATATACCACACAGGGAAGGTATTACTTTATATAAATCTCATTTCAAACAGGGTAATTATTTTTTTGTTAAAACAAAAATTATTATACGAAAAAGTATAAAAACAGCTATAATATGTTAAATAAGAGTAGTTACAGATATTAATGTAAACACATCAAATAGCATTAGTAGTGATTGGTAATGTGTTGGGTAATAACTGCGGAAAGACTTTTGTTACTAACAGGGAGGAGATCCTCTAATTACTTTAACATTGAAGGCTTAAAGGAACCAACTTGCACAAAAGCCTAATGAAAAGTAACAGAATATTAATAACCAACTAAAAATTTTACGATGGTCATAGAAATTAGATGTGATGAAATAAAGTAATTATAATGGGAAGAATCGTTAGAAATATATTTCCGTACAGATATGTAGTACTGGTTGGGTAACACATACAAAAATTTACAATTGGCAATGTTGAGTAAAAATATGAAGAGATCAACAGACAAAAGTGATGCTAAAATAAAGCATTTAATAACCAATAATGGTTGTTGAACTGAAAATGATGTTCATAATGAAGGTGGACAAGGTCCCAAGCCTCTCACTAGTTTTTTGTTTGTGTAGTTTACGTCCTCCAACGTTAAGTCATATTCGACAATGAATGAAATGGGCGAAATGACGCTCATGTGAGCCCAAGTCCATGAAGCTTAGTTAGCCGACCTTTGACTATAAGGATAACGGAAAAGCTCAGAAAAAAACCTTATCCCGGTAACGTAACCTAACCGAGATTCTAATTCAGGAACTCTTGAACATGAAGGAGACATGCTGCCATCTATGCTAGCAAGGCAGGCCCTCTGAGTAGTGATGACCTTGTTCACAGTGTATTAAGCACTTCAAGACAGGTAAAGACATACCATCAATGATTTGTCCGTGAATCTTCCAGATATTTCAAGATAGGTTCTGTTCAGATTATTAAGGAATGCCTAAGTTATCAAAAACTTTATTTATGTTGCTTCCCCAAAAAGGTCCCTAGGGATCACAACATATGGCATCAGAGTTATTGTTTCTCACACATTATGCTGATGATGGGAAGAGTTTTTCAGCTCCGACACAGGGAATGAAACTGTGGACTCTTTACTACAAAAAGCATTCACAACACAAATCATGGATGCACACATAATTCTTGCACAAACCAAAAAGGTTCATACAAACTTTGGGCAGAAAGACCATGGCTAGTTTTTTTCTGGGAACAGAAAGTTGTGTTGCTTGTGGAGTTAATAGAGCCAGGGGCTACAATCAATCCAAATTTATTGTCGCCAAGGCATTGCTGAATCGCCGTGACAAGCCAGTGCCAGGCTAGTACAAAAGAGACAGAGCAGGAAAGAAAGAGACGGATAGAGCGGCCGGCATGTGGGCGCGGAACAGGACACTTGCCGAGAGAGAGGGAGAGTCTGAACTTTTCCGCTACACCGCGACTGTTACCGAGCATTCCACTAATTTCTAGAACAATGACTGGGAGGTATAAGTAGCACCATGGACGGATGAGTGAGTGAGTTGAAAGTGTAGAACTGATATTCAGTGTCTACAGCCGTGTAGTGATTTGAAAGTGAATTCTTTTGTTTGTTTACGTGTGGTGAAGCAGCGAGAGACAGTGTTGGTGTATGTTACATCATTCTACTGCTGTCAGGGCTGTACAGAGTGTGTCTCTACTGGAAATAAAGAACATTTGGAATTTATGCGAACTAGACATTTAATTCTATGAACCCATAAAGTTACAGTATACTGCTACACGTTAAGTTCCTGCAGAGACATTCAACACAAAAGAACAGGCATGCTGTCATCTGGAATTGCTTTGATTCATGACAATAGAAGCCCATTCAGCTACAGTAAACAGACAACTCCTTACTCAGTTTTAGTGAGAGGATTTGATCACCTGGCATACAGCCCAGATTCAGCACTGAGTGATTTTCACTTTTTTGTTAGCTGAAGAAAGGACTTAGAGGACAGCACTTTTCAACAAAGAACTTCTCCAAGGAGACTACGACCATGACCACGCCACTGAAGATATCCACCATAGTAGTGGACGAAACATCTGGAAAATCCAACTCCAGCAGACCACGGCATAACAGCTCGGAAATAACTCTTAGTTATAATATCTGTATGTTTGATTTAATTTCAACCAATCCATATCGCTGAAATGTGACGGGCAACAGGAAAACTAACACATATTTGATATCAACAGGAGAAAATACTACAGAATAATGATTCTGTATTTGTGATGAGTAAATTTGCCCTCATCTTGTTGAGCAATGTGGTTAGTCATGCGGCAGTGATATAGTCTGAAAAAAAAAAAAGACCACAAAATATTTGAAAATACACAATAAAAATAAACACTGTGAATTAATACAAAATGATTATTAATTCTGTATTCTTTCCTTCTAAAGCTTTCTTTCTAACATATTCACTCATAAATCGTATGTTAGTAATGCACATTGCAGATTATTAATGAAAAAGAGAATTGTGATGCACATTTTCTGCAGAACTTAACTTACTATCATTACAAATATCCTGAGTTCTAGTCAAACTTGTTTCTAATGAGCCAATTTCACAGTTTTGGATGCTTTCATTACATGCCATAATATGGTGTTCTATAAAAAGTTCATTCTGTAAACAAAACTATGCTGAGATTTAGAGAGTATATTATTCTTGTCCAAGAAACTTGTGACTCTTTTTAATATAATTTTTTCAAGGAGTTTAGCAAAAGTAGAAGTCAGTGTAATTGACCTATAGTTGCTACATTGGTAACATAGCTCGTTTTATGCAATGGCTTAATAACCCTCTTTTTAAACATTCAGGAAAAACACCTTCAGATAAACAGGCATTTATCAAATGCACCAGTACATCCTTCCTTGCATTGTCTCAAAGTTTTTGAAGATACTTCAACCCACCCATTTGAGTTTTTAGGTTTTAACTGTGTAAGAATATTAATCAGTTCCAACTTTGAAATGTGTTTTAAAAATATTGTACTATGAATACATTTTTTCTGCTGCATGTATCCTTATTAACCGTACCATGACCTTTAGGCACAGCTACATATAAAAATATTCATTAAATATATTACTAATGCTAACTGGATTAACAACCATTTTGTTATCATGTTTAAGTACAATTTTTTTTACATTTTTCTTTTCTAGCATTCACAAAATCCCATATATCCTTACTTGTGTTTTCTGCATTAGCTACTTTATACTTAATGCTTTCTGATCTCGGAATTTTAAATGCAGCTTCATACTCTTTCTTGTACTCTTTATATCTATTACAATATAATCTGTTACCATACTGCCCATAAAAGATGTACATATCCTTCATTGCTTCCTTTGATTTAATAACGCTGATTGAAAGGGTTAATTTATAACAATTTGTTTTGTAATTATTCATTACCCATTTAAGACATGCAGTATCAAATTCTTTATTAAATATACAATAAAAAGTTTCTATTTATCTTTCATGCAATCTGTATTATATATCTTATCCCAATATTCCTGTTGAAGCAATTTTTTTAAAAGCATTTACACTGTAAGAATTAATTTTTCTTGCTCTTGTCTTTACCATACTATCCTCTTTAATATTGCAATAGATAATTTTCATGACCTTAGGTTTATGATCTGATACATAGCTATCAAAAACTATTACTTGTATACTCCTACAATCAATATTGTCGCCAGGTCATTGTTGATTGGAGGCAGTGCGGATAACAAGATCGAAGAGACGGCAGTGCAGTGTGGAGATGGAGGCTTGCCAAGATGGTGGGTGGGAACAGACGAATTTGACAGGAGTTTGCCTTTGTTCTAGGTTCTCGATTGTTTGAGAAATTTCTGGTGTGTCAGAAATCGATAAAAAGGCAGCCTGCCTGAAAAGAGACAGTCGGTAATTGAACGCGTGCGGGTAAGCAGCTGTGTTGGTTGACCTGTATGTTACATTGTGTATGGGAACAGTGTATTGCTACGGAAATAAAGTGCAAATTTTTTGTGTTTGTAACCTGGACTTTTAAGTTCACGAAACCACAAAGTCTAAACTGGTGTCACGGAGCGGGATATTACGGCCTTGGAATCGGCATTGGAAAAGATTTTGGAGAAGATGAACGAATTAGCTGCAAACACGGAAGCTGCAAATAACAACTTGGCCACGACAATGACCGCAAGAATGGACGAACTGACCACGGAGATGAAGGTGGCGAACGAGGCTCTCGCCGCCAAATTTGAAGAACAGTTGGCCGGCATAAGGGATGACGTGACGGAGCTGGACAAGCGGATGGGTCAAGTGGACGACCGCATCGTGGACCTTGCTGACCGCGTAAACCACCTGGAGGGAAAGGCCGACAGCAGCACAAAGTCCCTGAACGCCATGGTGGAGGACGTCGTCGGCAGGAGACTGAAGGATTTGAAGGCTGCGCACCGGGACGCGACACAACATCGGCGCGCGTCAAACCTCCGAAATATGACGGCGCGTCAACATTTGAGGTCTTCCGCCGCCAGTTCGACACAGTGGCCAAGCACAACACATGGTCACCGGAGGAGGAGGCCACACAGTTAATGGCCAGCCTCCAGGGACGGGCCGCGGAAATCCTAAACGCGGTGCAGACGACGGCGGCGCCCAAGTACATCTGGGAGGCCCTGGAGAATCGCTTCGGGAACCACCGCTTAGTCGCAGCATACCGCAGCCAGCTAAAGGCAAGGTCGCAGCAGCCGGGGGAGACGCTGCAGGAGTTCGCCATAGCGCTCGAGCAGCTGGCTAGCAAGGCTTTGGTTGACCTGCCACTGGAGTTCGTATCCCGGGAAGCCGCCTACAACTTTGTCGACGGGGTACGGGACACAAAGATTCGTCAGCGCCTAATGCTCGGAGATTATAAAAACATCCACGAGGCGCTGACAGCGGCATTAAGGATGGAGGAGGCCAAGGTAGCATCTATCCCGACGTCGAGAACGAGGAGTGTCCGCTACGCCGGAGGCAGAAGACCAGCTGAGGGACGCCGGCGAACACCTAATAGCCTGTGTTGGGGGTGTGGACAGCCCGGACACCTGCGGAGAGACTGCCCACACCAGGAAGAGCAGCCGGAAAACGAGTAAGGCCCGGCGTGGAGAGGGGTACGTCGGCGCCATTACCACCATCCCTCGAGTGACAATCCGCGCCGTCAGCCGGCGGATGGATGACAACCTCATCGCGGACGGCTGGGTAAGAGGAAAGCCGTGCCGCGTGCTGGTGGACACCGAGGCGGCCGTGACCATCATCAGACCTAACGTAGCGAAGGGTTTGCCGACGAGGAAGCGGAGCCGACCATACGAGCTTGTGACGGCATCGGGCGACACCGTACCTGTGGAGAAGGAGGCCCTACTGGAGCTGAACTTGGGACGGAGTGACGTGCGTCTGTGGGTGTTCGTCGCGAAGGTGGCTGAGGAGGTGATTCTGGGACTGGATGCCCTCAGGAGCCACGAGGCGACGGTCTACATCGGCAGGAAGGTCCTGAAGCTCAACGGAGAAGAGGTTATACTCCGCCAAACTAAACAGCGCCTTGGAATCGGTAGGGTCGTCTTGAGCGAAGACGTGGTTGTCCCCGCGAGGAGCGAAGTGATAGTGACGGCGCGACCGGAAGGCCGCACAGCAGGTTTTATCCAGAAGGTGCCCCGAGGAAAGATGTTGGTGGTACACCTGGATCGCCTGGCCCGCTACGAAGGCGCTGTTCGGGACGACCAGCCTTGAGGAGGGAGCAGTGTCACCCTGGTGGTAGGCTCGCGAAGCCGATGAAAAATGATGGCCGATCGTTACCGGAAGTGAGAGACAGTTGAGCGTAGTTGTTAGAGAAAATAAACAGTTTGAGGTTAGCTAGCAAATTGTGATGTGTCGAATGTATTTGCTAGGAAAATAAAGTGGCAGTTTTTGTATTTGAAGCCTCGACTTTTGATTTTCACGAACCTACAAAGTCACAGTATGCTGAATCTCTCAGTTCTGTCGGATCGTTGGATGCTGTGTCGTACTGAAGCATTCCTGATCATTATGGATGCTAGTTGATAGTGTAGTCCGTGTATGAATTCATTATGAGTTCACAAATTACCTGCTGTATCCCGTCAGGCTATATATCTGAACATGCTCGTAAGCCAAGGAGAGGTCAGGAAATAGTGCCAGTGCGTGACAGTTGTTCTGGAATACATTATTAATATCTGTCATTAAGGTACACAGCGGGAATGTTGTTTCCTGCCCTCTGTGGAAATCAAATTGTGTCTTGGGCCACATGAGGTTGCGTTCTAGGTGGAAATGTAGACAATTCTGGAGTGTTTTTTCAAAGTTTCCAGAACGTGAGCCTCATACTTATCAGTCGGCAGTCCATGGGGTTCCATCCTTCACATCCCGGTTTTAATAATGAAACCCTGTGGTGTCATCCTCGCCATGTAAGTTTTAAATTTTGTTGATACACGTGCTATGCTGCACGCATTCCAACAGAGAACTTTGAACTTTTTCATTCTGGACGATGTGTTGGATATTATATGTGTATTTGGGTATGTAGGCCCATTGGTGCAAGAAGTAAGTATTCCGGAGCCTACTGCAATAGTTTGATAAATATCCCTTGAAGAACACTCATGCCTATACCCTGGTCCCTAGAGGACCTCCCCCATCCTGTTCCTGCTGCGTTTGTTTCCCTGCCACAAACTGTTATTCCTGAGACATATCCCTAGTTACTGCTTGTATGTCTCCACATGCAGCCACAACCGAAGGGCGTAACTCCATGGTTACTCCCCCCGTGACTGTCCATATCTCTAGTTACTGTAGCCGGTCCTGAGTTCATGACCGGCTATTGGCCGTTCGGTGCCCAGCATGCTGATTACCAGTCCGGTGGCCTAGATTTCGTCGACTCGTCGCATTTCCATTTTGTGGACGTGTTAGGGGTCGTCGCCCTAGCACCTTCCGGTGCAGGTCTAAGCTCTGGCAACCGTTCAGTCCGACCAGTTAACCCAGGAAAGGCTCTGCTATCCGATCGATCTGTGGTATCCCCTGAATGTGGCACTATGTCTGAGTATAATACAGTTCCTTTAGCCAGTTTGTGTGCCTCATATCTAGATATGGGTGGCTACTGTGGGCTGGACAGAGTATCCTACCTGTGGCACCCCATTCTTGCTTACAGTTGATACAATGCAGCCTATTTGTTAAACATTCTGATTGGGAATGCAGGTGGTCCTGGCCACGTTTTAGACAGCGTTTGTATTTCCTGCAAAAGTTTGCTCGATGGTGAAATTTGCCACAATTGCTACGTACTAGTACGAGTATAAGGGTATATTGGAAGTGCTGATAATAAATATTTGCAATGTTTGTGCCCAGATCACATGGGCATTAAGTTTCTCCATTAACCTGTGATCTCTTCTTCAGTCTCCGTACCTGATGTATTGATAGTTGCCCCATGAGTTGTAAGTGTGTATATAGTTCTTCTAGCTCCATATCTAAATGGAGTTCCCCTAATTACTCAGACAGCTGATTCTAGAATCAGATTCAGTGAACTACCTACGGCCCAAAAACTCAGGCAAAGAAGTTTTAGTACATTGAAAGGAAGTAACTCCTTCATCAGGAGTACTATGTGGCAAGATAGGCTTAATTCCTTGGCTGTTAGTTCCATTCACAAAGAGGAAATTGGTGAACCCCCTATTTTCAACAGAGTGACTGAAATGTGTAATGCCCAGAAGAGATGTACCCAGGTCTTGCACAAGTAATACTGCCACTTGGTGAGTTCTACTTTATCTCTTATTATTAGTTACCTGATGTTAAATGTATAGTGTTTTGACACATATCTACTATTGTAGTGTTTTCGGCAATGCAACTAAAGGGGACTTGCTTTAAAAAGTATAATTACACTTGTTCAGGGTGACAAGGTGCATTATTAACATACTAAAATATAGGAAATATTGATTAAAGAACAAATAGAAAATGAGGGACATACATTTGTGTACCTTTGTGAGGATGGATTGGTCATTATGATCGGTTTTTGGGGTTAGAGATGGCGCAAAAGTGCAAATGGAAAAGTGTTACTGATTAGGCTAGTCTCACTAATTATGAACATCTGTAACTTTAGGGTGAGTAAAGGGAAGAAATAACTACATACAAAGATAAACTAGCTCGTGTGAAGTTATCTAATAAGTTGAAATAAGAGAAAGGAAATGAATTAAAAATTGCAAGGAACTACTTGTGGAGTTCAACTTTCTTGTCCTGTTACATTCAATGTAATATATTCAAATCTCCAAATACACTCTCCACCATGAGATCTGAACGAGTGGCCATTACTCAGGGCTGTTTTGTAGGAGATATAAACATTGTTTTTTGAGCAGCTCTGTATGGTTTCACATGGACACCTCTTCTAAGAAGGCAGTCCAGACTCTTTATTGATAATCTTCATTGTACAGGGAGCTCACCTGTTTGTGTACAGATCCATTGGATATGCCTGGCAAATCATAAGAATATAACCAGAGCAATAACGTCTCTACCGCCATTTACTGTCAGCAGTAAATGTGTAAAATATATTTCCTACATTTTTTATGGAATACTTATGCCACAGTAGCTTGGAGCATGATCTGTTAAAGCTAGGAGTACCATGGGATGAACAACATGAGATTTGGACAAGAGAGGCTGTAAGTGCCGCAGTGCTATCCCTTGTACTCATTTGCATTTAGAAATAAGATTTTTACAGAAACAAGGAGTCTAATACAATTAGAAATACATTAATTGAGCTACTAGCAGTTGAAACTATAAGACCCAGGGACTTAAAGTACTTAGAGAGCAATAAATCGCCATTATGAAAGTTGTCTATGTATATATCAGAGCTCCTAGAGATTTATTGGGAAAAATGGAGTCATTGGAGAGATTCATGTCATGATGGCATGTTGCCATGGTAACGTAATGGTTAGAGCAACTGGGGGAGCCTGGAAGATCCATAGGACAATGAATTTTTGTCTGACTCTACCTATCCAAACCTTGTTGTTAACACGGCTAGTGCGAAAAAAATATTAATTTCCTAAATTATTTAACTTTTTAACATACTTAGCAACCAAACACATTTGTTACACTTCCTTTTCCACGCAATCAAATGGAGGTTACAGGTAATTTGCCAAATTGACATGGAGACCAGAATGTTTGCCTCTCTTCATTGTTGACTGTAATACAACAAATTAATAAAAGTTACCCACTCAATAGAAAACACTGCATTTACATAACAAATTAACTGTTGAGCTCTGATGAACAAATGTGGAATACTTCTCACTTCATCACTCTCATGCAAGATTGTTACATGCTATAAAATCTGAAAAGTAATACAAATCTCAAAGTATAAACTTGAAAGAAGCATAGAGACAGTGAAGCACAACTTAGCACAAAAATGAATCAAGAAGATATTGACACACTGCTTCACTCACACTGTTTCTTCACAGGACACGTTTCAAGAGCTTTTGCTCTTATCATCAGCTGGTACTTGCCTAGTGCAAATTGTAGTGGTTTCCTCTTTCTTCGCATCATCGATAGATGGCGTGATGTACTTGTCAAAGATGTCTGGTGGTGGAGTTTCAAAATTCATGATTCTATGACGATATTTGTTAATGAAGATTTTTTCCCATACGGAAAGGTCTATGGGGTGATTAACTTATTTTATTAAAGATGTTTCCAAGTTGATGTCATGCCTGGTATTCAAAAAATGAAAAGCCACTGCTGATTTTTCTGTTGCACAATTTTTAATGTTTTTTATATGTTCTTTAGTTCTGATGTCAATATTTCTTTTTGTTTTTCCTATATAAATTTTAGGATAAGTTTCACATTTGATCTCAGAGATTCCTGGTTTTTCTTTGGTAGTGATTGAATTTTTGGGAGGGCCTTCGAACAAATTTCTGATATTAAACCTATTTTGAGGTGCAAGAATTATGTTGTGTTTTGAGAAGATTTGTTTGGAGTTTATTATAGGCTGATCAAAGGTGAATTTTTTCTCTTTTTCTCCTGTAGGTTCTAGGGTTGGACGATACGGAGAAAGAGGAAACCACTACAATTTGCACTAGTCGAGTACCAGCTGATAAGAGCAAAAGCTCTTGAAACATGTCCTGTGAAAAAAAAAGTGTGAGTGAAGCAGTGTGTCAATATCTTCTCGAATCACTTTTGTGCTAATACAAATCTATTCACAAACATTACTCTCCTGTGGTGTCTTCTCCTAATGAAACTAAATGTGGTTTCAAATTTTTCAATTCAGTAAAAGCCTAGCTACAAATGTATAGTTGTATGGCTTTATATCTTTATTAATCCACGAGATTCTTGAAACTTGATTTCACAAATATACCAGTATGACTTTACACTCTCGTGTATAAGTTTGTGTGCTCTAAGTTATACAATCTAGTCTTCTTAGAAGTGATACACATGCAGAGCTACATGTGCTTATGAATTAATTTGTGTATTTTTAAATCTGATAAATGAATATAACCCTTACTACAAGTGCCACATTTATATGGCGTTATGCCATCATGAATCATTTTGTGTGTTTTTAAATATGATAACTCAGTAAACCCCTTATTACAAATGTCACATTTGTATGGCTTTGTGCCATCATGAATATACTTGTGTCTTTTTAAAGTTGTTAAATGTGTAAACCCCTTTTTACAAATGCCACATTTATGTGGCTTTATGCCATCATGTATCAATTTGTGTGTATTTAAATGTGATGACTGAGTAAACCCCTTCTTACAAATGCCACATTCATATGGCTTTATGCCCTCATGAATCAATTTGTGTGATTTTAAATGTGATAACTGAGTAAACCCCTTTTTACAAATGCCACAGTTGTACGCCTTTATGCCGTCATGAATCAATTTGTGTTGGTTTAAACTTGATGAATGAGCAAACCACTTATTACATATGTCACATTTTTGTGACTTTGTGCCGTCATGATTCAATTTGTGTTGGTTTAAACTTGATAAATGAGTAAACCCCTTATTACATATGTCACATTGGTGTGGCTTTATGCCATCATGAATTAGTTTGTGTGCTTTTAAAGTTGACAATCGAGTAAACCCCTTATTACAAATGACACATTTGTGAGGCTTTATGCTGTCATGAATCACTCTGTGGTTTTTTAAATTAGATATAGAAGTAAACCGCTTATTACAAATGTCACATTCATTTGGCTTTATGCCATCATGCTGCATTTTATGTATTTTCAAACCTGATAAGTGAGTAAAATCCTTATTGTGTTGCTTTAGGCCATCGTGAATTAATTTATGCCCTTTCAAACCTGATGACTGAGTAAACTCCTTATTGCAAATGTCACACTTGTGCTGCTTTAGGCCATCATGAATTAATTTATGCGCTTTCAAACCTGATAAGTGAGTAAACTCCTTATTACATATTTCACATTTGTGTGGCTTTAGGCCATCGTGGATCAATCTGTGTCTTTTCAAACTTGACAAAGCTGTGAAAGTCTTGTTACAAATGTCACACGTGCATGGGTTTCTGTACTGCTGGCTGCTGACTGATTCTAAGTCAGTAACATTAGGAACATAAGTAAGTAAGCAAGTATCTACTAAGTACTCCTTATTGATATTTTGTGTATTGCTTTGCTGAGAAATGCTGACAATTTTCCCATCATCCGGTGTTTGTAAGTGAACATTTGATTCCATTGAAGCTACCCATATATTATGACTTCCCTGAAGTTCACAGTTACTTTCATCCTCAGGATTGTTCTTTTTCATATTAAAGGTTATGTCATTTTGCAAGGATTCATTGAAGAATAAATCTGGTGTAGAACTGGAAACATCCACTTTGTAGACACTGAAATTTGAAAATAATATAATTAGTATAGAGAACAGAGGAATGAGAAAATAACTTGATAAAAAAGCATGTGCAGTTATGTGTTCAGTTACAGGTGATATGGTAATAATAATTTGAAACACTATAATAGAAGCCAGACGGCCAGACAGTGTTGTTAATCTAATTCAAAACATACTTTTGGTTAATCTGTAAACATAGTCACTCCTATGTTTGTGATATTATAGGTAATGTAAAGTAATTATCTAATTTTAATTATTTAAAAAAACATATATTTTGTCTCCCTGCCGTATACAGAGAAAGCTACTTGATTATAACTAATTAATTTACCTGAACTTTGTTTTGTTTTCAATCTGTTCCTTGAATCCATTCAAAATGTTTTCTTCTTTTTATTGTTTATTTAATAAATTAATACAGCAGTAGGAACAAATGATGATACCACACATGATATAATAATAATTAAAGATATGGGGCATATCTCTAAAGTAACTTTCTGGGTGTCCAGTACTTAAAAAGGAAAAGCATATTAAGTGGAAGATTTATGGCCAATGCATTGACTCCTGTTTGGATTGCTGTTGGTGAAAGTCAATACCTATGATAATCTAGGGCACTGAAGACCATGCAGTTGGTCTTATATACACATCCATCTATTTGTGATTATCTGGTCCACAAAACTGTTTCCGTCATGGTACAACAGAAATGTCAAAGCTGCTCTCAAACCTTTTCCTTGACCTCTAAGCTAGTTGCTTTGGTATGCACCTCACAAACAACAAGTTACCCATGACAATTTCAAACGAGGATCATATTTCTGGGATTATTGAGTGCTGGAACTAGAAGCTACAATTCTCTATTATGCATTCTGCACAGGTTATCTAAGGTTGTTGGTCTGGTAAAACAGTAGGTTAAATGCTCAAAGTATAAACTTGAAAGAAGCGTAGGGACAGTGAAGCACAAATTAGTACAAAATTGAATCGAGAATATATTGACACATTGCTTCACTCACCTGTTTATTCACAGGACATGTTTCAAGAGCTCTTGCTCTTATCCTCAGCTGATACTCGACTAGTGCAAGTTGTAGTGGTTTCTTCTTTCTCCGTATTGTCAATAGATGGCGTGATGTACTTGTCAAAGATGTCCGGTGGTGGAGTTTCAAAATTCATGACTCTACGACGATTTTTGTTAATGAAGATTTTTTCCCATACGGAAAGGTCTATGGGGTGATTAACGTATTTTATTAGAGATGTTTCCAAATTGATGTCATGTCTAGTATTCAAAAAATGAAAAGCCACTGCTGATTTTTCTGTTTCACCATTTTTAATGTTTCTCATATGTTCTTTAGTTCTGATGTTAATATTTCTTTTTGTTTTTCCTATATAAATTTTAGGGCAAGTTTCACATTTGATCTCATAGATTCCTGGTTTTTCTTTGGTAGTGATTGAATTTTTGGGAGGGCCTTTTAACAAATTTCTGATATTAAACCTATTTTGAGGTGCAAGAGTTATGTTGTGTTTTGAGAAGATTTTTTGGAATTTGTTATAGGCTGATGGGTGGAAGGTGAATTTTTTAAAAAGTTTTTTCTCTTTTTCTCCTGTAGGTTCTAGGGTGGTGGTTTCTTTTATTTTCTTAGCTTTGTTGAGTCTGTTAACAGTTTTGTCTACTAAATTTGGGTTGAAACCGTTGGATATAGCTACTTTTTTTATGTGTAGGTATTCTTCTTGATAATCTTCTCTGTTTAGTGGAAAGTTGATCATCCGAAAGATTAAACTGTTGAAAATGGCATGTTGGTGTTGTTTTGGGTTGAAACTGTTGTTCTTAATGTAATTATCTGTGTGTGTCGGTTTCCTGTAGATACCAAAAGTGAGTTTGTTGTTCATTTTTTTGATCTTGATGTCCAAAAAGGGGAGCACACCATCCTCTTCTGTTTCCAATGTAAATTTTATAGCTGGATTTTGTATATTCAAAAGTTTAAGACCATCTTGTATGAGTTTTTTAGGTACTATTGCAAAAATGTCGTCAACATAGCGATACCACACTTTGAAATAATTTGGAAAAGCTTTTGTGATATGTGTTTCAAAAGCACTCATGAATAAATCTGCCAAGAAGGGAGACAATGGGTTGCCCATAGCTAGGCCCGTTTTTTGTTTATAGATCTGTCCATTAAAGCTGAAAAAATTTTGATTGATACAAATTTCTGTAAGTTGTGAAAGTTCTTCTATTTCTTCAGGTGTTATTTGTATTGATTCCAGCCATTTTTTGAGAAGTGGAATAAGCTCATTGGTAGGTATACTTGGATATAAAGAAATGACGTCAAAGGAAACTAAAGCATCTGTAGAGTTGATCTTTGTGTTCTTCAGGAGATTTAACAATTCAAACGAGTTTTTGATACTTAAATTTTCAAATTTTGTGAAGGATCTGAAGATTTGAACCAGCCATTTTGATAGTTGGTAAGTGGGTGCATCAATGTTATTAATTATTGGTCTGAGGGTAATTTCAGGTTATGTATTTTGGGTAAACCATATATGTATGGTGTTTTTGGACTGTCTATTTTGTTGTTCAATTTATCTCTTTTAGTCATCATTTTACTGTTTTTAATTGCTAATTCCACAGATTTGCATGCTTTCTTTAATGGATTGTTTTCTAGTTTAACAAATTCTTTTCCGTTTAAAAGGTTGTCCATTTTTTTGCGATAGTCTTCTTCGTCCAATATTACTATTTTGTTACCCTTGTCTGCTTTTGTGTAGACTACCGGTTTTTCATTTAAATTTTTGATTAATTTTTTATATGAATATCTTTTTGAATTTGCATTTTGAATATGATCTAGAGTTTCTAAGCACTGTGTTCTGATCGTAGATTTTTTGTTATCGGGCAAATTATATATCGCTATTTCAATGTCCGCGATATAGTTTTCAATGTTTTTTGTGTAATCTACACATGTTTTTAGGCCTTTGTTTAGAAAATCTATTTCTTTCTCCGTGAAGTTGTATGTGGATAGATTCGTTACATTGTTAGGTTTTTGACATGGGAGTAATAAATCTTGCTTATTTTGTGGATTTTGTTCTTGCTTCTTTTGAAGATTCGTGAATTTTTGTTTTAAAATGGCTGTTTTCTTACGCATTTTCAAATTAAGAGAATTCTTAATTTGAAAATGCGTAAGAAAACAGCCATTTTAAAACAAAAATTCACGAATCTTCAAAAGAAGCAAGAACAAAATCCACAAAATAAGCAAGATTTATTACTCCCATGTCAAAAACCTAACAATGTAACGAATCTATCCACATACAACTTCACGGAGAAAGAAATAGATTTTCTAAACAAAGGCCTAAAAACATGTGTAGATTACACAAAAAACATTGAAAACTATATCGCGGACATTGAAATAGCGATATATAATTTGCCCGATAACAAAAAATCTACGATCAGAACACAGTGCTTAGAAACTCTAGATCATATTCAAAATGCAAATTCAAAAAGATATTCATATAAAAAATTAATCAAAAATTTAAATGAAAAACCGGTAGTCTACACAAAAGCAGACAAGGGTAACAAAATAGTAATATTGGACGAAGAAGACTATCGCAAAAAAATGGACAACCTTTTAAACGGAAAAGAATTTGTTAAACTAGAAAACAATCCATTAAAGAAAGCATGCAAATCTGTGGAATTAGCAATTAAAAACAGTAAAATGATGACTAAAAGAGATAAATTGAACAACAAAATAGACAGTCCAAAAACACCATACATATATGGTTTACCCAAAATACATAACCTGAAATTACCCTCAGACCAATAATTAATAACATTGATGCACCCACTTACCAACTATCAAAATGGCTGGTTCAAATCTTCAGATCCTTCACAAAATTTGAAAATTTAAGTATCAAAAACTCGTTTGAATTGTTAAATCTCCTGAAGAACACAAAGATCAACTCTACAGATGCTTTAGTTTCCTTTGACGTCATTTCTTTATATCCAAGTATACCTACCAATGAGCTTATTCCACTTCTCAAAAAATGGCTGGAATCAATACAAATAACACCTGAAGAAATAGAAGAACTTTCACAACTTACAGAAATTTGTATCAATCAAAATTTTTTCAGCTTTAATGGACAGATCTATAAACAAAAAACGGGCCTAGCTATGGGCAACCCATTGTCTCCCTTCTTGGCAGATTTATTCATGAGTGCTTTTGAAACACATATCACAAAAGCTTTTCCAAATTATTTCAAAGTGTGGTATCGCTATGTTGACGACATTTTTGCAATAGTACCTAAAAAACTCATACAAGATGGTCTTAAACTTTTGAATATACAAAATCCAGCTATAAAATTTACATTGGAAACAGAAGAGGATGGTGTGCTCCCCTTTTTGGACATCAAGATCAAAAAAATGAACAACAAACTCACTTTTGGTATCTACAGGAAACCGACACACACAGATAATTACATTAAGAACAACAGTTTCAACCCAAAACAACACCAACATGCCATTTTCAACAGTTTAATCTTTCGGATGATCAACTTTCCACTAAACAGAGAAGATTATCAAGAAGAATACCTACACATAAAAAAAGTAGCTATATCCAACGGTTTCAACCCAAATTTAGTAGACAAAACTGTTAACAGACTCAACAAAGCTAAGAAAATAAAAGAAACCACCACCCTAGAACCTACAGGAGAAAAAGAGAAAAAACTTTTTAAAAAATTCACCTTCCACCCATCAGCCTATAACAAATTCCAAAAAATCTTCTCAAAACACAACATAACTCTTGCACCTCAAAATAGGTTTAATATCAGAAATTTGTTAAAAGGCCCTCCCAAAAATTCAATCACTACCAAAGAAAAACCAGGAATCTATGAGATCAAATGTGAAACTTGCCCTAAAATTTATATAGGAAAAACAAAAAGAAATATTAACATCAGAACTAAAGAACATATGAGAAACATTAAAAATGGTGAAACAGAAAAATCAGCAGTGGCTTTTCATTTTTTGAATACTAGACATGACATCAATTTGGAAACATCTCTAATAAAATACGTTAATCACCCCATAGACCTTTCCGTATGGGAAAAAATCTTCATTAACAAAAATCGTCGTAGAGTCATGAATTTTGAAACTCCACCACCGGACATCTTTGACAAGTACATCACGCCATCTATTGACAATACGGAGAAAGAAGAAACCACTACAACTTGCACTAGTCGAGTATCAGCTGAGGATAAGAGCAAGAGCTCTTGAAACATGTCCTGCGAATAAACAGGTGAGTGAAGCAATGTGTCAAAATATTCTCGATTCAATTTTGTACAGGTTAAATGCTGTTGGAATGATACCTAGGATGTGTATTGTAACAGGATTATATTTTCGTTCATCTTCAACTAATAAGAAGCAAGCCAACTTTTTGTAACATCCAAGTCGAGTTTTAATCTACTGAGAGTCGTGAGATCTTTTCTCAGGTGTGGACGCGGATTTTTGGTGAAAATAAAATTTAGATGAGTCCAATTTTGTAATATATTATTTAATTATATAATATGAACTATGATTCACTCTTATCTATTATAAATATTGAATAACACTTTTTGAATCTTATTTATTTTCCTTTACAATTACAATCATCGTAACATCTTTTCTCCTTCTCCAGCAAGACACAAGATTCTCACTTTTTCTAGATTATTGATTTTCTTGTCCCCATAGTAATTCCCACTTTATTTTGTGATTGGCCGATTCACTGACACGTCATCACACCACGTCATACCACTACTACTTCGGCCAATCACACAACTACATACATTTTTATATATTTATTATTCCTTCGAACATTACTAAACAAAAATACTGTTACAAATGCCCCTCTTCGAAATATATGGAAAATAACCAAATAAAGGAATTAACAATCTGTTTCCATATATTTCGAAGAACAGCCCCAATTAACAATTTCGTTTACACCAATATTACACAACACCAATACAACATACATAAAATATAATAATATACATACATTGGATGAAATATAATAAATGAACATTTAACAACAATAAATTAACATTAATTAAAATACAACTATATATTGATGTTTAACAATGTTTTATTTTTATTATTATTTAACACACACATAGTATATATTCAATATTGTTTCAATTACTGTCAAGGCTTTTATGTGTATAGGGATCAGTATCATTCACTTTAAATGTGTGTGTGTATTTGTTACACAGTCCAGGTTTTGAACTAAAGGCTTTTCTATTCTTTAATATACACAATTTCAACTGTTCTTTTCTCGCTTGGTCTAAATTGTATGTGTTTTCTAACTTTACTTGTAATATTCTCTGGAATTCTATTTCTTCCTCCACTTGGCTTCCGCCGTTCTTATCTTGTATTGTATATAATTGGCAACAATGCTTTTCAAGGTCAGTTGCATTATTTTACAATCCATCAATAATTAAATTCTTCCCACAATTTTCATTTTCATCGTATTCAATATTACCATTTTCTTGCAAAAGTATATCTTCCACAAAAAACCTTTCATTATTTATATTATCCCTGTTCTCTTCTTTTCTTCCATCTTCTTCCAATAATTTTATTACTAATAAATCATTTTCTGTCTTAACCTTCATTTCATGCATTTCGAAATTAAATACACTTTGCCATTCATATAATGAATCATTACCCACAATTACATCTCTTGCCAAATGTGGAATTACCAACGTAATGAAGTTGAAATTCCATTCACCTATTCGGCCCTTAATTAATACTTTCATTGTTGGTTAGGTTGGTGCTATCATTTATATTCGCATCATTCTCTGTGCTTTGTGTATTTTCGACTATTTCATTTTGATTACTTCTTTCAAATCTCACACCCCTAAAATCTCTTTGATTTGCACTAAATAAACTAGTACCTCTACCCCTATTAAAATTACTTATTCGCTGATTATTTCCTCGATAAAATCTTACATGGTTTATTTGATCATTTCTTCCAATTCTCGTCGACTGATTGTTATGATAATTCCTTTGCACATTATTTTGAACTCCACTTCCTGTTCCGGGAATTACAGATTCATAAGTTCGTCTAGGATCATAACCTCTTCCTTCAAATCTTTGATTTCTCACGGGTGCCCCGCCCCAATTTAAACTCGTCCTATTATTCCTATTATTTGTAGGTTGTGATTCCTGTCGATTTCTTCCTCGCTCAATATGGACGTTATTATAGTTACCATCACAGGATGTAGTATCATTAATGAGGTTATGTGCTTCAAATTCGGATAATAATTCAATCATATCAGAGAAATCGATAGGCTTAGCCACAATTAAATGATTTCTGATATGTGGTGGATAATGACGTATTAGCATGTTGACAATTTCTGTCTCAGAAATTTCGGGATTGATCAACTTACTTTTGTTTGCTAATTTTAAGAAATATTCAGTCATAGAAATCCCTTTTTTAAACTCAAACCTACCCGTTGCTAACTCAACTTTTATTCTTCTTTGTCTCTCAGGTCCCCAAAATCTATTTATAAACAGATTTCTGAAAGTACTGTATGTTTCATGTGAAGCCAAAGTTAACCTTAACCACTCAAGAGCATTTTTCTTCAAACAGCGTTTTACTATTACCATCCGAAATTCATTGGGAATTCTCTTAATACGGAAATATTCTTCCAATTCCCTAAGAAATACTTTTGGATTATCACCTGATTCCTCATCAAAACTTGGTGGACTAATATCATTCAGTGAATAATGTACACATTCATTTTGACCTAGACTGTGGAGTTGTGTGTGTGAGGACATGTTCTGTGTGTTTCTGTGATAATTAATATCATTATCTGGACTCACAAAATCACTACATTCACTTACTACATCACTAGACTTCTGATGATTGCTTAATTCACCTGGTAAGTCACAATCGTTTATATTTGTAATTCTAGACATTTCTTTCCCGTTATTTACTTTTCTAGCCTGTAATGCAATTACAACTTGTGTCAATTTTCCTAAGTTATCCTTTTCTTTTTCAAAATGTTCTTTTACCTCTTTAATTTGCAAAATTACTTCTTCTTTTGCTTTACTTATCTCATCAATTTGTAACTTTATTTCCTCTTGTTGTATCTTACTTTCATCATGTTGTAATTGCATTTCAGAACAAATTACATTGATTCTTTGTTCTACTTTATCTCCTAATTCTTCTCTTTGTTTTTGTGTTATTTCTGCCTGTTGTATCCTAAATGTTTCTAACTCTTTGTTTAATTCCATTCTTATTTCTTGTTTCACAATGTCCTGACCTAACCTAGTTTCCTGAATTATCTCTCTCAACTCATTGACTTCCTTTCTATTCTCATCCTTATTAATCTCTATGATCTGCATGAGCCTTTCCATATTATCCCTACACTCTTTTCTCCCTTCTCTAATCTCCTGTGAAATTTCAGATTTTAATTCCTGTTTTAACTTCTGTAATAAATTAATTTCTAAGTTACTCACATTTTGTGCTAGTTCCTGTCTTACTCCTACATCTAAATCATTCATTTTCTTAGTTAAATCATTTACATTTTGTTCTATTTTAGAATCTAAATTACTCATTTCTGATTTTACATCTTTCATTCTAGAATCTAAATTACTCATTTCAGATTTAACATCTCCTATTTCTGATTTTAAATCATTTGCATTTTGTTCTATTTTAGAATCTAAATTACTCATTTCAGATTTAACATCTCCTATTTCTGATTTTAAATCATTTGCATTTTGTTCTATTTTAGAATCTAAATTACTTAACATTCTTGTTATTCTTTCCAACATTGACTCATTATCTATGCTTAATCTTGCATCCTCCCTATTCATTCCTACACTATCAGTAACTTCTCCTTCCACTATTATTTCTTTTCTACTCGCCATCTTTTTAACTATTTTCTGATTTCTTAACAACATAAATCTACTACTACTACTATTTTTTTTTTTTTTTTTTTTTTTTTTTTAATTTCACTCACTTAAACCAGTTCTCGTTTTCTTCTTTCTTCTCTCTTCTTTCTTCTTTCCTTTTAAATTCTCACGGAACTGCACGATGCTTTAATCTCCTCTTCTTTATCCTATTCGAGCCCCACACGTTGCTGCGCCATTTGTAACGGGATTATATTTTCGTTCATCTTCAACTAATAAGAAGCAAGCCAACTTTTTGTAACATCCAAGTCGAGTTTTAATCTACTGAGAGTCGTGAGATCTTTTCTCAGGTGTGGACGCGGATTTTTGGTGAAAATAAAATTTAGATGAGTCCAATTTTGTAATATATTATTTAATTATATAATATGAACTATGATTCACTCTTATCTATTATAAATATTGAATAACACTTTTTGAATCTTATTTATTTTCCTTTACAATTACAATCATCGTAACATCTTTTCTCCTTCTCCAGCAAGACACAAGATTCTCACTTTTTCTAGATTATTGATTTTCTTGTCCCCATAGTAATTCCCACTTTATTTTGTGATTGGCCGATTCACTGGCACGTCATCACACCACGTCATACCACTACTACTTCGGCCAATCACACAACTACATACATTTTTATATATTTATTATTCCTTCGAACATTACTAAACAAAAATACTGTTACAGTATTCAAACATGGCCTAGACCAATATTTCTAAATGTGCGCAAAAGTGCTAGCACTATTTCAGTTACACTCCCTAAATATAGAGAATAGCTCCAGATGTAATACTAACAGAGAATATGACAATGTGTTTGAGAACAGGCACTGATAGAACTTGATCAAAGAATGTGTTATGTTCCTTCTGATCAGAGAACAGTTACATCTAAAACTAACAAGCAATATGGTGAAAAATTAGAATAATTCGTGTACTTGGAATTATCAAAAGGACTTACCTCGGTCGTTTTATGGAGTAACAGCCTTGATTTGTTCCATCCTGTAACAACAATTCACATATAAATAACATGATTTGCTTCTTGAGAGTTATCTTCACCAAGAGCAGTGCAAACATGGAAATACTTTTAGTATAACACACAGGGTAGATATTACTTTGTACATATATATTTCCAAACAGGATAAAAAATTAAACAAATATAAATATTGGTTACAAAGGCTTCCCTTATCTTAAGAAATTGGTGTTAATACTTCTTTCAAATGGAGATCGATTTAAAACACAGATTGTTTTCATCAGTCAACTTCATAGTCAAGCATTCCAGTTACCATGTTTTTATGTTTTTAGTGTTACCAACATCTGAAAACGAAACAAACCTGAAAACAGAATCAACAGCTGTATTTCAAATTCATTACGCAATGTTGATTTTTTAAAATAAATATCTTTTCCCATCGGACCATTTAATTGTTTTAATAATTTAACTTCAGGATTTATTTCATGGTTAAATGACCAAAAATGATCTGCTACGGCTGATTTATACTTGTTAGGAAAATGTTCTTGCATTCTGGTTTCCAAATTACGTTTCGTCTTTCCAATATAAACCTGATCACAATCTAAACAATTAAATTGATAAATACCATATTTTTTATTATTAGGAATTTTATCTTTTTTAGAAAAATGTAGCAAATTTTTAATACTATATTTATTTTGAAGAACTAAAGTTATACCAACTTCTTTAAACAAAATTTTGAAAATGTTTATTAACCCAAGGATGGTAAGTAAATTTTTAAAAATTATCTTTTATTTTTTGAAGGGTAGAAATATTAATACCTTTTATACTTAAATTTTTCAATCTTCTTTTGTATAAAGTCCTTATTAAAATTATTAATTAAAGCAGTATTAATAATATTACAATTATATATTGTGACTTTGTGGGTTCGTGAAATAATAAAACGACGTTACGAAACACAAAAACTACACTTTATTCTCCTGGAAATACACTGTTCAACATTACAAAATTGCTAGAACCTCAAACTGTTTATTTTTTCCCTAACTCTACATTCAACTGTCTGTCGCTACCGGTAACGATTGGTTCCGAAGTTTTCGGAATCTCCACCGGCCATCATTTTTCATCGGCTTCGCGAGTCTACCGCCAGGGCGACACTGCTCCCTCCTCAAGGCTGATCGTCCCGAACAGCGCCTTCTTAGCGGGCCAGGCGATCCGGGTGTACCACCATCTTTCCTCGGGGCACCTTCTGGATGCGGTAGACCACGTCGTTAATCCTCTTCACCACACAGTACGGTCCTTGCCATGACTGCTGAAGCTTCGGGCAGCGTCCTTTGGTCCGGGTCGGGCGGTACAACCAGACCAGGTCACCTTGCTGGAACCCTTGGCTGTTGGCTTGCCTGTCGTATCGGGTTTTCATGCGGTCGCTCGCCTTCTGGATGTTCTGGCGAGCCATCTCGTGCATGCCGTGGAGGTGGTCCATCAGGTTCTCCACATCCCTCAAAAGTGGCCCCAAGTCTGCGTCCGCCAGCTGCTCTCTCCTCAGGCCTGCGCTATCCCAGCCATCCGCAGGCACTGCCGTGACTACTCGAACTGCTGCGGCACGCTCCTCCACTCTTGTGCATTGGCTGCACTCTTCTGGACAGGGTCTTCGGGACATAGCGTCCGCGTTACCGTGACTCTTCCCTCTGCGATGTTCCGAGGTGAAGTCGTACTCCTGCTGCCTCTGGACCCAACGTGCTGTCTGGCCTTCCGGTCGCGCCGTCACCATCACCTCGCTCCTCGCGGGGACAACCGCGTCTTCGTTCAAGATGACCCTACCGATTCCAAGGCGCTGTTTAGTTTGGCGGAGTATAACCTCTTCTCCGTTGAGCCGTAGGACCTTCCTGCCGACGTCGACCGTCGCCTCAAGGCTCCTGAGGGCATCCAGTCCCAGAATCACCTCCTCAGCCACCTTCGCGACGAACACCCACAGACGCACGGCACTCTGTCCCCAGTTCAGCTCCAACAGGGCCTCCTTCTGCACAGGCATGGTGTCGCCCCATTCCGTCACAAGCTGGTATGGTCGGCTCAGTTTCCTCGTCGGCAAACCCTTCGCTACGTCAGGTCTGATGATGGTCACGGCCGCCCCGGTGTCCACCAGCACGCGGCACGGCTTCCCTCTTACCCAGCCGTCCGCGATGAGGTTGTCATCCATCCGCCGGCTGACGGCGCGGATTGTCACTCGAGGGGATGGTGGTAATGGCGCCGACGTACCCCTCTCCACGCCGGGCCTTACTCGTTCTTCCCGCTGCCCTTCCTGGCGTGGGCAGTCTCTCTGCAAGTGCGCGGGCTGGCCACACCCCCAACACAGGCCACTAGGTGTTCGCCGGCGTCCCTCAGCTGGTCTTCTGTCTCCGGCGTAGCGGACACTCCTCGTTCTCCACGTCGGGAAAGATGCTACCTTGGCCCGCCTCGTGGATGTTTTTATAATCGCCGAGCATTAGGCGCTGACGAATCTCCGTGTCCCGTACCCCGTCGACAAAATTGTAGGCGACTTCCCGGGATACGAACTCTAGTGGCAGGTCAACCAAGGCCTTGCTAGCTAGCTGCTCAATCGCTATGGCTAACTCCTGCAGGGTCTCCCCCGGCTGCTGCGACCTTGCCTTCAGCTGGCTGCGGTACGCTGCGGCTAAGCGTTGGTTCCCAAAACGATTATCCAGGGCCTCCCAGATGTGCTTGGACGCCGCCGTTGTCTGTACCGCGTTTAGGACTTCCGCGGCCCGTCCCTGGAGGCTGGCTATTAACTGTGTGGCCTCCTCTGGTGACCATTTGTTTTGCTTGGCCACTGCGTCGAATTGGGGGGGAAGACCTCAAACGTTGACGCACCGTCATATTTCGGAGGTTTGACGCGCGCCGATGTTGTGTCACGTCCCGGTGCGCCGACGACTATAAAACAATCCACGAAGCGCTAACGGCAGCATTAAGGATGGAGGCGGCCAAGGTAACAGCTATCCAGTCGTCGAGAACGAGGAGTGTGCGCTACGCCGGAGACAGAAGACCAGCCGAGGGACGCCGGCGAACACCTAGTGGCCTGTGTTGGGGGTGTGGACAGCCCGGGCACCTGCAGAGAGACTGCCCACTCCAGGAAGAGCAGCCGGAAAACGAGTAAGGGCCGTCGTGGAGAGGGGCACGTCGGCGCCATCACCACCATCCCCTCGAGTGACACTGCGCGCCATCAGCCGGCGGATGGATGACAGCCTCATCGCGGACGGCTGGGTAAGAGGAAAGCCGTGCCGTGAGTCTGTGGGTGTTCGTCGCGAAGGTGGCTGAGGAGGTGATTCTGGGACTGGATGCCCTCAGGAGCCACGAGGCGACGGTCGACGTCGGCAGGAAGGTCCTGGGGCTCAACGTGGAAGAGGTTATACTCCGCCAACCCGAAGAGCGCCTTGGAATCTGCAGGGTTGTCTTGAACGAAGACGTGGTTTTCCCCGCAAGGAGCGACGTGGTGGTGACGGTGCGACTGGAAGGCCAGAGAACCAACAACATGATGCTGGACCAGAAGAAGCCTGTACGCGGACTGTGTGTTGCCAAGGCATTGCTGCCGTGCCGAGAGGTGCCAGTGAGACTGCTAAATCCAGCGGACACCGATCACGACGTCCAGGCCGGGACGGAGTTGGGAACGTGCGAGCCTGTGGTGAGCGTAACAGCAATCGACAAGGCACAGGAGCCGCTTCCGACGCAGCACCTAGGGCCCCGGCTGGAAGGCTTACTGGAAAGGGCGGCCGACCACCTGATCGCAGAACAACTGGAGAAAGTGCGACGACTGCTGAGGCGATACCAGCGCGTCTTCAGCCAAGTCGGTAGTAACTACGGCCGCAAGGACAAAGTGCTTCACCGCATCGACACTGGAGATGCCCGGCCTATTCGGCAACCACAGACGCGTTCCGCTGGCGAAGCAAGGGGCGGTACGAGACATGCTGGAGGACATTAGATCCAGGGGGGTGATTGAAGAGTCTGACAGCCCTTGGTGTTCCCCTGTAGACTTGGTGACGAAGAACGGCGAGCTACGCTTCTGCGTGGATTACAGGAAGCTGAACGCTGTCACCCGGAAGGACTGCTTCCCCTTACCCCGGATTGACGACACCCTGGACACGCTAGCTGGTGCTCAGTGGTTCTCGACCCTGGACCTGAAGTCGGGCTACTGACAGGTAGCTCTAGATCCGAGAGACAAAGAGAAGACCGCATTCTCGAGGCCAAGGGCTCTGGCAGTTCACAGTTATGCCCTTTGGCCTCTGTAACGCACCAGCTGCCTTCCAACGCCTCATGGAGTCAGTGATGAGAGGACTGACTTACGACGCCTGCCTGCTATACCTGGACATCATCATCGTCGGTAAAACTTTTGAAGACCATCTAGAGAATCTTAGTAAGGTGCTACAGAGATTGCAGGCGACCAACTTGACGCTGAACGCAAAGAAGTGCCAGCTCTTCCGCAAGGAAGTGAACTACTTGGGCCACATAGTCTGAGCAACCGGAGTGGCCACGGACCCGGAGAAGACACAGGCTGTGAGAGATTGCCCCCGCCCCCCGCCCAAAGGATAAGAAAGAGTTACGCAGTTTCCTGGGGCTGTGCAGTTATTACCGCCGCTTCATAAAGGGGTTCTCCAACATCGCAAAACCCCTCTCCCGCCTGACAGAGAAACACCGGCCTTATGCGTGGACGGAGGATGCCGAAAACGCTTTCCAGCACCTAAAGGAGACACTGTGCAGTGCTCCAATTTTGGGTTTCCCACATCCGGGTGGCGCCTTCATTGTGGACACCGACGCCAGCGACCATTGCATTGGAGGTGTCTTATCGGAGATCCAGGACGGCCATGAGCGGGTGGTAGCCTACTACAGCAAGACCCTATCCAAGGCAGAGAAGAACTACTGCGTCACCCGATGAGAATTATTGGCGGTAGTAATGACCTTGGAGCACTTCCACAAGTACCTGTACGGTCAGCCATTCCACCTGAGGACTGACCATTCCACCCTAACCTGGCTATTGAGCTTTAAGAACCTGGAAGGCCAGACAGCACGTTGGGTTCAGAGGCTGCAGGAGTACTTCACCTCGGAACATCGCAGAGAGAAGAGCCACGGTAACGCGGACGCTATGTCCCGAAGACCCTGTCCAGAAGAGTGCGGCCAATGCACAAGAGTGGAGGAGAAGGAGTGTGCCGCAGCAGTTCGAGTAGTCACGGCAGTGCCTGCGGATGGCTGGGATAGCGCAGGCCTGAGGAGGGAGCAGCTGGTAGATGCAGACTTGGGGCCACTCTTCAGGGAAGTGGAGGCAGGGACGAGACGAACCTGGGCGGACATCGCACCGAGGTGCGCCACCTACAAGTCTTATTGGGCCCAATGTGACTCGTTGAAGACCAGAGAGGGCGTGCTGTCCCGTGTATGGGAATCACCTGATGGGAAGATGCAGAGAGAACAGGTGGTACTTCCCCAGAGTAAGGTCCCGAAAGTCTTGGAAGAAGTGCACGCCGGTACTTCAGGGGGACACCTGGGAGCGAACCGAACGATTGACAAACTACGGAAGCTACCACTGCCTGAGGCTCCGAGCAGACGCTGAGAGATGGTGCCGTCAGTGTCACGTGTGCGCGGCGAGTCGCGGCCCCCAGACTAGGAGCCGGGGTCGCATGCAACAGTACATTGTCGGAGCGCCATTCGAACGGATCGCCGTTGACATTGCTGGACCGTTCCCAATATCCGACCGAGGCAACAAGTACCTGATGGTGGTCGTGGACTACTTCACTAAGTGGCCGGAGGTGTATGCCATTCCGAACCAAGAGGCAAGGACAATCACAGACTGCCTCGTGGAGCAAGTGTTTTGCCGATTTGGGGTACCATTAGAGCTGCACAGTGACCAAGGCACCAATTTTGAGTCCAACCTGATGAAGGAGGCACTAGAGAGACTTGGGGTTAACAAGACCCGCACAACACCTCTACATCCCCAGTCGGATGGCATGGTCGAGAGGTACATCAAGACCTTAGAGGAACACTTGAGGAAGGTCATGGCCAGCCATCAGCGAGACTGGGATGTCAAGGTGCCACGGTTCTTGCTTGCCTACCGCTCGTCAACACACGACACAACGGGGATCATGCCAGCCAGCTTAATGTTCGGCCGAGAGTTACGCCTCCCCTGTGACCTGGCTTTTGGTAGCCCTCCGGGGGTGAAACAGCTAGCGACCGAGTATGTGGAGAACCTGGTGGACCACCTCCACGACATGCACGAGATGGCTCGCCAGAACATCCAGAAGGCGAGTGACCGTATGAAAGCCCGATACGACAGGCAAGCCAACAGCCAAGGTTTGCAGTAAGGTGACCTGGTCTGGTTGTACCGCCCGACCCGGACCAAGGGACGCTGCCTGAAGCTTCAGCAGCCATGGCAAGGACCGTACCGTGTGGTGAAGAGGATTAACGACATGGTCTACCGCATCCAGAAGGTGCCCCGAGGAAAGATGTTGGTGGTACACCTGGATCGCCTGGCCCGCTACGAAGGCGCTGTTCGGGACGACCAGCCTTGAGGAGGGAGCAGTGTTACGTCAGCGGCGAGCTACGATGCCGGTCAATAAATGAGGGCCGGCGAAGGGAGGGGAGACGCAAGGGTGGCCCCTCCTCCTGCCGCTCGAAGTGACAGGAAGCTTCGAGAATGTTTTCCCCCTCGATATAAGGAGAATCGAGAAACTTAGGGCCGCCGATCAATACCAGCGAGGCGACAGTCAGTTGAGAGGAGCGAGTCGTGGCGGGCGGTGTGTATGGAGCGCCCAGAGCGTACGTGTAAAGACGAACTGGCAAAAATGTAATTGTGTACATTAAATTGTAATTGTGGTATTGGAATAAGGTGGAAATAAAGAACATTTTGAGTGGTGTAATTGACCTGGGCTGTGGGCTTCCCGTTCACCGGACCTTACTCCTTAAGACATTTTTGCATAGGGGTACATCAAACCTAAAGTATACACTAGCAAAGTGAATGGTCTGCCTGAGTTACGGAATCGTATCACGGAAGCAGCAGGTTGAATTACGGTTGACATGTTACAGTCTACATTTCATTCCACTACTGAAAGATGGCGTATATGTTTTTAGCTAATTGGAGGTCATGTATAAGGGCATTAGAATATGTTTAACACTTCAAAATAGTATTGATTTTTCAATCAGTCTCCTTTCATTGAAATGGATAGAGACTTTAGAGGCACCCTGTACTATGTATTTGTGCAGAACCAAGGTCTTTTGTTGCTCAAGGATTCCATCTTTTCATCAACTGGAAAAGGGCATCACATGCAGAAATTTTCTGCTGGCCTGCACACATTTTTGTTGCCATATTAAGGTATGATTTTCAGATGACTTGTTAAATTAGCATGCATGCCAAGTTAATAATTACTTAATATACTTACTATTATTAGTATTATTTCTTAATATTACTTATAATAAGTTTAGTTTATTTTTTTAGTTAAAAGATTTGGTAGTTTGATTTTGCTGTATTAACAGTCATTATATTTTCTTTTGTCTTCTTTTGTAGGTTGGTTAAGGATTGTTGGATGGTTTTTTTCAAGTTCTGTACTTTTGGTTTTCGGTTTGGAACTCCACATTGCTAAGCCATTGGCAAATAGTGCACACGACACACAAGATTCCCTTATTTTTTCTGGCAGATCGTTAATAAATATATTAAAAGGTGTTGTGCTGAGCACTACACCTTGTGGCATGCCACAGTGTACTTGTTTATATTTAGATATATGCCTTCCATATTTGGTAGCAATAAAGCGTTGAGTTAGGATATTACATAGTCATGAAAACACTGGACCTTGTATAGCTATGTTTCTTACTTTTTTAGTAGTTTTGTTCTGCATATAGAATCATATGCACTTTGGAAATCAATAAAAACTGATACATTATCTTCTTTTCTATTGAAGGATATATTGATTATATCCTGATGAGAGGGATTCCAGTGATCATAATTTCAATCAAGATGAATTCTATGATCTGGTTAGGGATCTCTTACTTTCCAAAAAAAGTGATGAACTCTTGGCTTCCATCTAAAAGCAGCACATTGCAAACAAAACCTTTAGTTAGCTATGTGTTCTGTTATAGATGCCTCCCTTTCTTAATGGAGTGATGTTGGTATACTATTTCAAAACCTGTCTCAAGATTATAACCCAGTAATATGGATAATTTTTGTAGATTCTTCCAACAGAAGCTCAAAAATTTGTTCTGTTGCACGGTGGGATCAGAAGCCAAGTATACCTGTAGCACATTCTGCCCACGTAAAAGAGTCCTATGAGAGTATGACACTGCTGACTGACAAGCTATAATATGATTGGGATGTCTGTGGTGATCTGAAGGTGAACGGTAAGCAAGGACAGTTTAATAAGTATTGCTGTCTCCTGTGCTTGTAGGACACTCGTGCTGTTGCTGAACACTTTGTGCAATGCAAGTGGCTATTAAGGACCACATACAAACCACAAACAAATAACATCGAGTTTTAAGTGTCTTTCCACGAATATCTTAGATTTCCTGATTACAAAACTAGAGTACTTATGATTTTGACTGCTTACAATGAAATGGGCTCTTGGAGGTTACTGAAGATACATTTCCTTCAGTCTCACATAGATTTCCTTAGAGAGAATCTCCCATCAAAGTGCTTTCACCAAGACACTGAATGTATAGAATATCATTACCTGGGCTTCTGGCATTGTCATGTGCTTCTGACTACAGCTGGAGGCTGTACAGGGATTTACAGAACAAATCATAAAATCATGCACACCCTGTATTTTAAATTTTAAATAGATATTTTAAGTTTTTTGACAACATATTTGGTAAATCATATTGGAATATATGTTGATATCTATTAACTTTAAAGTGTTCCTTGAACCGCCACCAGAGGAGACCTGCGACAAAATATCGTCAACTACACCAACGAGAACCAGTCGAGAGCCGGCTGATGATAGAGGCAAAGCCTCAGAAACATGTTCTGGAAAAATTTAAAAGTAAGTGTTGTTTAGTGTCTTTAATCGACTCTCTTTAAAGTTAATATATCATAACACTGTTTTACAACACTTCCAATAAAGGAATTGCAAGTTGATATCTATGTTTAATTTAATTTCCACCAATCCATATCTCTGAAATTTTATGGGCTACAGCAAAACTAAACACACATTTGAAATTAGCAGGAAAAAATACTACAGTATAAGGTTTCTGTATTTGTGATGAGTAAAATTTGCCCTCATTTTGCTGCAGTCATGTAGTCTGAAAAAACTGACCACAAAATATTTCAAAATGCTAATTTGAAAATGTAAAATTAATATAAACATAGAGAATTATTATAAAATGATTCTTAATACCATTTTCATTCTATCGAAGGATATTTTGCTAAAATATTTACTTATAAATCATATGTTAGTATTGCACATTGGAGACTATTAAAGAAAACAAGAATTGTGATGCACATTTTCTGCAGAACTTACCTTACTATCATCACAAATATCCTGAGTTCTAGCCAAAGTCTTTTCTAACAAACACTCTTCTTCTTTAATTTCTATCTTAGAGTAAATTTCACAGTTTAGGATGTTTTCATTACATGTCATAACATGGTGTTCCGAAAAAAGTTCATTCTGTAAACAAGAGTTGGAAAGTTCAGCTTCTTCAATTTCTAGTTTTATATATGTATCACAGTCACTGCCCCTTGTTACAGTTTCACTCTTAACATTCTTTAAAGAGTTTTCGGAACAACAGTCTTCCTCATTCTGTGAGCAAAAGTCCAGGAAACTATACTCTTCTTTGATTTCCTTTTTAATATCCATTTTACTACAGTTCTTGCATTAGAACAGTTCAGTTATTAAACTTCAGTAGCATGTCTGTGGAAAAAGAAACCATTATTAGTAACATGAGATATTTCCAGGAGTTTGCTTAAATATAAATAAAACTACCTTACATTTCAATAAATGATACAGACAGCATATAAAGGTACAGACAAATGACAATTTCGGGTCACATGTTAAGTTTCTTGGTTAGCTATGCTTTTGTTTATCTTAAGTGAGGCAAATTCTGTAGAATTTGGTAAAGGATTAAATGAAAATAGAAGCACCCAAATTACTTACTTGTAAATTATGACTTTAAATTTTTAAATAAGTCTAATAAGATAATTCTGTGGCAAAATAAATGCACTATTAATGGAAAAAAATGTGTATATGATACTGTAAAATTGAATCAGGAAGAAAGTCACAATAAAACAACATTTCATAACAGAATATCATAATTGTTAAAGCTGTCATGTTAATAATGACAAACTGCTTATTCATACTGATCATGTATCCATGCAAAATCAATAGGACGAGACTTCTGAAATTCAATGCTATATTCTCAAACCAGACTTTTGTCTTTCCTCTGCCAAAACTTGACAGCTGAGCTATCATGGCACAATATCGGACACATAAACCTTTTGCAGTGATTCAAGAATTCCTTAAAATTCAATACACTCCAAAAAACCTGACATTTCGTATCTTAAAGTCAACTTCTAATGTTAAAAAGACTTTTAAATTCTAGATATTATGTTAACTTCATTATGTTTAATTTGTTTTCTTTTCAAAGTATAAACTTGAAAGAAGCGTAGGGACAGTGAAGCACACAAATACTTTTGTACTTGTTTTCTTCTTTTTCTTTTTTAATTTATGTCCTCCGGACATATGTCATGACATATCAGATGATGATTGAAATGGCTAAAATGATGCTCAAAGGAGTCCAGGGTCAATGACGCTTAGAATTAGCCAACTTTCATCTTTTGAGGTCAAGGGAAAACCCCGAAATAAAAGCTTATCCAGAAAATTGACCCTGATAAAGATTTGAACTTGGGATCTCAGGGAGTATGAATGTGAGGCAGTACCATTTAGGCTACTGAGGTGGGCAGGAAAGGGTGTTCTTCCACATATGGATTCAAGTTCAAGGAAACAATTTTGGTAAAAATATACATGCTACAGCCATATACTATCCATGGGCCTTTGATAAATTCAAAAAACATCTTCAAAAAACAAAACATTCAACTAGCACCATTCAACCATTTCTCCTTAAAAAACCTAATTTTCTCAAACATCAAAAATGCCATTCCATCTAACAAAATATCTGGTATTTATCAAATTGAATGTTGTGACTGTAGTCAAATTTATATTGGAAAAACCAAAAGAAATTTAGAAACAAGAGCAAAGGAACACTTTAGGAACATAAAATATAAACAATTCGAAAAATCAGCAGTTGCCACACATTTTTGGAAAAAAAAAAGCACAACATAAATCCAGAACCAAAATTACTAAAACATACATCAGAAAAACAAGAACTATCCATATGGGAACAAATATTCATTTCAAAAGATAGGAACAAAGTATCCAATTTTGACATCCCCCAGAAAGAGACCTATGACAAAATATCGTCAACTACACCAATGAGAATCAGTTGATGGCCGGTTGAGGATGGAGGCAAAGTCTCTGAAACATGTTCCGGAAAAATTTTAAATTAAGTGTTGTTTAGTGTCATTAATCGGCTCCCTTTGAATTTAATTTATTATAACAATACGGTTTTCAACACTTCCAAGAAAGGAATTATATAAGTATATTCCTAAACATCATGCTCTGAAAATGAAGAAAATTACCAAAAAGGAAAACTTGGTCAAGTGTAACAAAAGCTGATCACAAATGAACATATCTGGTGACAACAAATTTTAACCCACTTATCCTTAATCTAGTTCCAATCATGAGCTCAGTCGTAATTGCTCACATCTCCAATTGCTTGTTCATCAACTTCATAACCTAATAAGAACTTATTTTTACTGATGGTATTTGATTCCACGACTTGATGTGCAAAATGAAATGTGTAGTTTTTTTTTTTTGTTTTTTGTAATTTACGGCCTCTAACGTCAAGTCATATTGGACGGTGAATGAAATTGGTGAAATGATGCTCAAATGAGCCCAGGGTCCATAGAGCTTAGAGTTACCCGACATTCGCCTTTCAGGATAAGGGAAAACCCCGGAAAAAACCTTATCCAGGTAACTCACCCTGACCGAGATTTGAAATCGGGACCTCTTGAACGTGAGGCAGACATGCTACCATCTACACTACCGAGGTGGGCTGTGTAGTGTTTAACGCTCACTTTTATTACATACGGCACTGCAGGCGATGACACTGATGATACATGAGATGAAGGTGGAGCACCAGTGGAATGAGATGGCGGGAGAAACCAGAGGTCCCGGAGAAAAACCGCCCCAGCGCCGTGTTGTCCACCACAAATCTCACTTTGCGGTCGCCTGGGATCGAACCCGGGCCGCCTTGGTGAGAGCCAAGCGGTCTAACCACTGAGCCACAATGCGGCCGACTTTATGTGCACTTTGGCATAACAGCCACAGAATTTTACACTATGCTACTGCAGATTGTACCAGCATGCCACATTTATCACCCTTTTTCATAGATAGCCGCACACTTTATGACATCAATAACTTGTATGTATCTTATTAAGCTTCATCCGTCCATTTGTAACACATTCCTGGCTTATCTGAAGTTAATCTTATAATGTCAAAGGGTGGCAAAGCTTGTTAGTTAAATGCTGACAACTCTACTATCCTGAATTACATAAATAATGAGAATGTGTCAATGTATGGAGCATATCTTCTAGATGAACCAAATCAAGATACATGAAGCTGCAACTTTTAGTATTGTAGAGATTTCAAAGTATGCTGGTAAGTAGCTAAAAATACATTGGAAACCCAACACAAAAGCAATTTCAAACGACAAAGTAATATAAAAATACCAAAAGCGCTAACACATACACTTAATATAATTTCATAGAAAACATGTTCACAACTGAAATGTACATATTTTTAGTGGGGTTTAACCTAATAGCATTTGCAGCACCAGTTTCTAATGACAGTATGCCATCCATTTGGATCACTTTTTATTTTAATGTTCTGTAAGTAAATCATATAGGACAATGAATAAAACAATGTTCAAATGAACCCATGGTCCATTAAACTTAGCGTTAACTAATAATTAGCTTTCAAGATAACAGAGAACCCAAGAACAAGCCTTATCCAGATAACTCATCATGACTTAGATTTGATCTTGGACGCTCTTGAATGTCAGTCTGACACACTACCACCATGCTACAGAGGTACGTCATTACAACAATGGATCATTTATTTACCTACAAGGAAGATAATGGCATAGGGTTTCAGACCAGAGAGTATTAATATATTCATCTTATAGTATTTGGTGCTGGACTGCTCATTTTAAAACCTAATACTTTGTACATGACTATGGTGCATATATTTGGGGAAAGTCCTGTGTTCTTTAGCTTCTCTGTAAAACCTTTTAAGTTAATATTTGGTTGTAGAGAAGATTGCTGCTCTCAGATAGGTCATATTTAGGGATCCCAGACATACAGGTTTTACTGGCACAGTCCCGGATTTTAGCCTTATTTGTTAAGTTCTCCCAGTATCACGAAAACTTTTACCTGCAATGCTGAAAGTCCCGGTTTTGTTAAGAGGTTTATTAGTACTGAAAATTCTTGCATCTTAAATACACGAAATATCTCTAATTTTATTGCACTTGCATTCGTTGCCATGGAGAAATGTGCTTTTTCACATAATCAGGTAAATATCACAAGGAAATATTTTGCTATTTGATTATGTTGATACCGAAGCATACGTTTACTATCAGTGGAAATTGCGTTTTAGTTTCTATAGACAATACAGATTGGCTTGCATCTCATTCTATGTGCATTCTTCCGCACAAGTGAACACGTGGATACTAAAGCTATTATTCAGTTTAATTCATTTCAACTGTAACTGTGAAGTGAATTGAGATACCTAAGCGAGAGCATATATTTAGTGATTCTCTTGAGCAGAAACTTCCATTTTTGAACGATGATAGTATTGACAGAACTGGATTTGGATCTGAAGTGGAGTGTAATTTCTGCCACAGGTGTTTAGTGTTAGCAATGGAGGGAAACCTGATATCATGGATCATGTTCAATACAATAATGTCAATGATACTGTGCTAATATCTGTGTTAATTGTCCCGGTTTTATCATTTCATAATCTCCCCCAATGAACTAACTTAACTATAAATAGTTAAAGAATTTTAAATAAAAAGTTGAAGCACTGGTACAACAGAAAATTAGCAACAAAGTTAGAAGTTCTCTGGAGAGCAAATCAAAGTAAACAAAGAAAGAACAAGACACACAAATGAAAGAGCCTTAAGTTACTGAAATCGTAATTAATGTAAACCTTTGTAACCTCGCAGCATAGTCATTATACTAAACAAACAAACTCTCAATCCTTTCACTTGTTTTTCATCAATCTTATTACAACTGAAGAGGATGTAATCAGTAGGATGCAAATACCTTAGTAATAATAAGGTCCAGCTCTATAACTTGTATTCCTGGACAATAACTATACTTTCTCAATTTGCATATCAACCATATATTACCAGTATAATTTGTGCAGTGCTATTTATTGACAGTATAATACAGCTGTGTATTCTTCTAAAGCTAAAACTCGTCAGTATTAATGGAATGTGTATTTACTTATATTCTTTTATTTTGGCTAATGTTGCTTCAGAGGTCAGGTACACACATTTGGAAGGCAAACTCGCAAAAATAAACACGCTAAAATTGGGGAATGTGCAAAATTTGGGATTTTGAATACTCAAAACCCTTATATTATTCAATACTATATTATAATTTAGATTGTAATATGATTAAGCAGCAGCAGTAGTGTTGTTCTTGTTCGTCATTATCATTATCAACTTCTGTGGCTGAAGACCACTAACCTTCATTTATTATTAAACACTGCCAATTGCTTTACGCATT
This sequence comes from Mantis religiosa, assembly GCA_030765055.1. NCBI lineage: Eukaryota > Metazoa > Arthropoda > Insecta > Mantodea > Mantidae > Mantis > Mantis religiosa. The sequence continues at coordinate 2,443,891 of CM060957.1, read as the reverse complement.
ACAGTTTCCGTAGTTTATAACAACAGAAGGCAACATTTCTGCGTTAGCGAATTCGCACTCCGCAATTGGCAAGAGCTTCCATACCATTTGAAGTCTATGCCGTTATTCTGTAGTTTAACCCCAGGGTGCTTTTCACAGTACGTATCAAAGTAAACCCTCAATTATCCAGGAAAGTGTATATTCTAACCTTATATTTACCGAGTACATTTGGGTTGAAAGTTTCTTTGACGAGAGTACATTAGAATGGATTTTTTTATTGACACTCCACTAAGAATTTGCGAAAGAACAAACCGTTGCCCTTGTTTTACCGTATGATAGAGACGTTTACCTTATATCTGAATTAGGTTTTGAACCAAATTAAACTTCATTAGAAATACAAGTTCTCTGTTGTTGTGCTTGATTCTACTGCAGGAAAGAATTGTGACACGAGTGTTATACATTGTTTGCCACAAACCTGATCGCTTAATAATATATGTAGACAATACTTACAGTAATGAGAGAATGTCTTTACACAAAATAACGCACACACTTGTTTAAAATATCCTAAGCAGCGGTTGCCACACAAAACAACACTTGTATTTTCAGTACTTCGCTACTACCAGCTTGCCAGTTGGCTAATGCGTCTGAATATGTCAGTGAACACAGGAGGCTTTGGATCATGTGTCATAGCGTTAGAGCGGGGTTTTCTTTGTCACGTTCTGGCAATTAAATATGGGCTTACAAATGGACTCAGTAGTCAATTTTGATAAAAAGAACATATCTTTACAATCAGAGGCAAAATTTTTAGGCATAACAGTAAACTGTAGATAGATAATTTATTCATCTTGTAAATCATACATTGTACATGAGTACTATAAGACACGTCAAATTGTGAATTTACAGTGCAATTAACTATACTTGTAAATTAACAAGTCATATCCAATAACGAAAAGTCAGTGTTTGTACAAAATAATGTTTTATAAAGATATCGCAAGAATTTTATAATATACACAATTAATTCAGGAATGTAACAATATTATAAATTTTCCATAAATTCACTAACAGAATAAAAACAGTGGTCTAGCAAGTATGCCAAAACTGACTTTAAATGCTGAAAAATTGCAAGTGGTTTTATTGGCTATAGGCAGTTTATTAAAAAAAAAAAAAAAAAGTGATCCCTAGGTTTATTATACTGTTTAGATGAGCTCTTGTGTTGCTTCTATTCACATGAATACCCATTCTCAACGCATAAATTAGAATGGAACTCAGATATTGAAATCTTATCTAAAAAAACTCAGTAAAGTATGTTTTATACTAGGACAAACCAGAAAAGCAGTAAACAAATAGATTTTGCGTACCTTTTATTACTCTTAATTTTCACTCGCTTCTGCTATATTGTATATTATTGTAGGGTAATTTAAGTCCAACAAAAGCAATATTTACCATACAAAAAGGAACCATTCATTTAATTGTAAATCTAAATTCTAGAACCAGTTGCAGGCAATACTTGAAACAGATAAGGATTCTACTGTTCCCTTGTGTACACGTGCCTGAACAGTTAAACTATATAAAAATTAACTTACATCAGTTTAACACAGCACCCCAAGTACATTCATACAATATGCATAATAAAAATAATCTAGCCAGGCAGACACATAAATCTAAACTTTTTGACAAATTTTGAGCTTTGTCTACACTTGACTAATTTTGAGCTTTGTCTACACTTGACTAATTATTTATTATAAATTACCCCTTACATTTAGAAAGAATAATACAAAAAATTCAATTCAATTCAATTTATTCAACCTTCAAATCTCCATACAAGATTGTGGACACATCAAAACAAAAATATTTACAAAATTTAAGTACAAAATTTAAATACAGAAATTACAAAATACATGTATAAGAGTTAATGCCAAAATATAATAATATAACTTAACTTTCCAAATACTCTTGAATAGAATAAAAACATGCTTCACTTAAAAATGTATATAGTTTCAATTTAAAAAATCTTTTGGTTGGCTGTTTTAAATAAAGAGGTAACTTATTGTACAGTTGGGTACCACTATAAGTAAAGGAATGTTTGTATAACGTGGTAGTAGGTTTGAACTGTTTCTTGTATCACTGCATATGTTTTAAAGCTTTTACATGTAAAAGAACTTTGTATAGGTACAAACATGGCAGTTCCCTAAAATACACTCCACAGCTCATATGTGCAGGTTGCTTCACTATTATTCTTATGGCTCTTTTTTGCATTCGAAAAACCTTTTCTGACATATTTGAATTGCCCCAAAAGATGATAACATAATTCATAAGGGAATGAAAATATGCAAAATATGCCATTTGGACTGTCTTTACGTCTGCTATCATTTTTAATGTTTTTAAAGCATAGCACTGCTTACTTAACTTTTTAATCAAATCTTCTATATGTACAGTCCAATCCAATTTTTCATCCAAGTTAAATTTAAGCATTTTTTTTACACATCAGATGGATTTATAGAAAAGTGTAATGAATTGTAAATACTAATTGTTCTATATAGAATAAAAAGAAGTATTTCAGAAAGTGGAGTGCCATTGTTACTAAAATTAGGCAAGTGAGTCAACCTTGTATATACTTTTCTCCACTTACAAGTTTTTTATGAAGACTAGTTTCTGGGGACTTCTCCCCTATCGTCAGCTCTGTGGTAGACTGATGATGCATCCGGTGTCTGCATCTGGCTTGGTGTTGTGCTGCCATCTAACGTCCTGGTAAGTTTGATGACGTCATCTACCGCGGGAATTTCAAAATTCATCAAGAGGACCTGTTTTTTCGTAATAAATATGTTTTCCCAAATCTGTAGTTCCAGAGGTTTCTTTGCCTGTTTGATCAGTTCTATTTCTTGTTTTATGTTATGATTCTCAGACCAAAAGTGATGTGATACGGCCGACTTGTCCATTTGTTTGAATTTAATATTTCTGAAGTGTTCTTTCATTCTTGTTCCTAGATTCCTTTTGGTCTTACCAATGTATATCTTGTCACAATCCTGGCAACTCATTTGGTAAATGCCTGATAATTGAGTTTTCGGTGTGCTATTTTTTAGAGGGTGGTTTAGTAAGTTGCGGATGTTGTGTTTGTTTTGAGGGGCTAATTTTATGTTGAAGCTCTTAAATATCTTTTCAAATTTTTTGAAGTATTTTGGATGAAATGTAAATTTTCCATATCTGGTGTTTGGGTTTTCCAGTTTTTTTAACGTAGTAATGTCCTTTAAGTATTTGTTTCTTTTGTGTCTATAGATCAGTTTTTTGATGAAATTTGTGTTATAGTTGTTCAGTTCGGCAACCTGGTGTATGTGAGCGTACTCCTGTTCATATTCTGTTTTTGTTAGCGGAATGTTGATTAATCTGTGAACTAAACTATGGAATACTGCATATTGATGTTGTACCGGGTTGAATGGGTTGCATTTAATGTAATTGTCAACATGTGTTGCTTTTCGGTATATTCCAAATTGTAATCCTGTTGGTGTTCTAATGATTTTCAAATCTAGAAAAGGTAGCCATTCATCCTGCTCTACTTCAATGGTGAAAACTATGTATATACAAGGTTGACTCACTTGCCTAATTTTAGTAACTAATTGTTCTAATTTCTCCACATTTACACGGTAATACAAACATGTCTGTATTTATATCTGTACTTTAAACTAAGTAGCTTCGTGAACTGTGAGAAAACAACAGAGATTTGAATGAGGAACCATTACTCAGGACTGTTGTATAAGAGACATAAACATGAAATACATAAAATATGAAGCTTTTAACAATGAAGCCAACAAATATATACAAATATAATAATTTGTAACTTAAAACAAATAATTTACAAATTATTATATTTGTATATAGACATAAACATTGTTTATTGAGCAGGTTGGTGTTGTTTCATGTGGGCACCACTTTTTTCTAAGTAGTCAACTGGATCATTCCTTCTTAATCCTAATTGTGAAGGGAGCACACCTGTCGTTGGGTGTACAGATCCCTTGGATCAGCGTGGCATATCATTAGGATACAACCAGCCTTTCCTTCATTTGTCAGAGCAGTGACGGTTTTACTGCCATAAAAGTCAGCAGTAAATGTGTAAATGGCATTTCCTCCATTTTTTATGGAATATATATATACTAGAATAATTGAACACGAGTCAGTTGGAGAATTTAATGTCATGTTGGCATGTTGGCCATTGTAGCTTAATGGTTAGAATGGCTGGAAGAAGACCAGATGATCATGGTTCAAATTCCGGCTATGGTATTGAATTTTTCAGTCTGGCTATACCCTTTCATAGTGCGTCCTACACACAGCTAGTGTGTATACTAGAATAACTCAAATCCCGGAGCATCATAGGAGGAGCATAAGATTTCCTTAATAGAGGCTGTAAGAAGCGCAGTGTTTTCCCTTGTACTCCTAAGCAACTGGCCTTTTGCAGAAATAAGGAAACCTTATACAGCTACAAATATTGAGCTAATAGCGGTTGCAACTATAAGACCCGGGGAGTTAAAGTACTAAGAGAGTAATAAATCGCCATTATGAAAGTTGTCTATGTATATATCAGAGCTCCCCGAGATTTACAGCAAAGAACGGGAGTCATTGGAGAGTTTCATGTCATGATGGCATGTTGCCATAGTAACCTAATCATTAGAGCAACTGAAGAGAGTCTGCAAGATCCATAGTTCAAATCCCGGCTAGGGCAACAAATTTTTGTCTGACTACCTATCCAAACCTTGTTAACACGGTTAGTGTGAAAAAAATATAAATTTCCTAAATTATTTACCGTTTTAACATACTTAGCAACCAAACACATTTGTTATACTTCCTTTTCCACTTAATCATATACAGGTTACAGGTAATATGCCAAATTGACAAAATGAGAAACTATGGAGACCAGAATGTTTGCCTCTCTTCATTCTGAAACAGTTATTTTATGTTGTCCCCAAAGAATTTCAAATATTGTATTATGTGAGGTTGAGTAGAGTGAGTCATGCACAGAGAAGCTATGTAAGTGGAAATGACGTCACAAAAGTGTTGAATATCAAACTTATTTGTGATTGGTGTGACGCGTATATCGTAAAACGTGGACCAATCAGATATAGAAGATTTTACGTTGCCATGGAGGATATTCAATATTCCTCTAGAGGGATCGAACTATTAGCGAAATGCTAATGTATGGAAGAAGCGGAACTGGTCATTCTTCTCCTAACAGTCGCTGTGAACGAATGTAAGGTTCTCTTCTTAAACGCCGTTGTGTGCGGAAGAGTATAAGTTTATTCTCGTCACAATCATCGAGTATAACTGGATAATATTTACATCAAACATCATCGCTAGAAGACGCACAATTTGGTTATTATACACGGTAGTGAACGAACGTATAAAACTTCTGATTCTTGCACGCATCCAGATAAACGCGTCACATCAAGGGAATCTTGTGTAAGAATAGAGTTATAAATATTGTATCATACATTTTGTTCGAACTGGTGTTAATTGAAGGAAGGAAATAAAAGTTTCTACATTATTTAATACAGAGGAAAATGATTACTCATTTTACGTAAAATTTCCTTCCGCCGTACCACCCCTGTAAAAGAAGATATCTTGCTCAACCGACTGAAGCCACGCCGAGGTAAGCTGGGAATTCAAGAACCCTCAATTCCAACCCTGTTCCAAATGGTCACCTCAACGAGGGGCATAATTCACCATCCTTCTATACGATTCGACCGCAACCCAGTACCAAAATGGCGCCCAACTGTATGGCTCGAATAGGCAGAAGGAGGATTACACCACAGGAGAATAAATAGTGTAATGGACAGGTAACTTCGAATCAAGAAAGAAGAAAGAAGAAAAGTGAGTACGGAAAATATTAATAGATAATTAATAGAAAAAGTGACAAAATTATAATTTTCATTTTTTTATGTTATTAAGAAAGGGAAAAATATTACCTAAAATGGAAGGTAAAAAATTAACAGACAATAAGAATAAAAATGTTGGGGAAGGAGTGGAAAGACTAGTTAGTGATAAGAGAGCAGAAATACAAGAAGTCAGGGAAGTAGTGGAAGGAATGAGTAGTGATGATGCAGGAACAAGTAGAACAGAAATTATGCAGAGTAAAGTTAATGAAATGATAATAGACAGGTTAGAGAAAATGATGAGTAATTTTGATGCTAAAATGGATAATTTAAGACAGGATATGAATCAAAATTCAGAAAATTTAAATAGTTTTAGACAGGAAATAAGACAGGAAATAAAACAGAATTCAGAAAAGGCAGATCAAAATTTAAGGCAGGAAATGAGTAATTTAAATGCTAAGGTAGATCAAAATTCAGAAAAGGTAGATCAAAATTTAAGGCAGGAAATGAGTAATTTAAATGCTAAAGTAGATCAAAGTTCAGAGAAGTTAGAAGCTAGGATAGATCAAGGTTTAGGTAACCTAAGAAATGAAATTGAGAAAGGAAGAGAAGAGTGTAGAGAAGGCATAAAATCTTTAAAACAGAAAATAGAATCTCATGATGGAGAAATGTCTAAGTTAAAAGAGATGTTTCAGGAAATGAAAATAAGTCAGGAAAATGTAGTAAAAGATATAAGAAGTGAATTGGCTAAGGAGTCAGAAATCCTTAAGCAACAACAAGTAGAATTTGTAGAAAAACAAAAAGTAGAAATAGGGGAATTAGAGAATAGAATAAGACAAGAAATAGATGTAGTCTTATTAGATAATTCACGGAAATACCATGAGGAAAATATTGAAATACAGAATAATTTTGTAAGAGAGGTAAATAGTATCAGAAATGATGTTAAACTAATTGCTACTGAGGTGCAAACACAACAAGATGAACTAAAAGTTAAATATGATGAAGTCAGTAAGTTGAATAGTGAAATGATTACAAGAATAGATTTGGCACAGGAAAGTTTTGAGAGAGAGAAAGAAAACATTAGCAAGCTGAATCAAGTTGTGATTGCATTACAGGCAAGCAAAATTTCTGAGAACCAGAGGGTAATAAAATCTAAGAATATTACATGTATTGACTTACCTGGTAATTCAGGTAATATTGTACAAAACTTAGAGAATTATTTGGAGAGTGACGATATAGAATCTTTGTCACCTGATTGTGAAGTAAATGGTAATGGACAAATACAAAACATGCACACACATACACAGTTACACAGTCAAGGTAACACAAATTGTACAAATTATTTGTTGCATGACATAAGTCCACCTACTTTCGAAGAAGAATCGGGAGACAATCCCAAAATATTTCTAAAGGAATTAGAAGAATATTTTAAAATTAAAAAGATTCCAAATGAATTTAGGATGATGATTGTTAAAAGGTGTTTGAAGAAAAATGCTTTAGAATGGCTGAGGTTAACACTAGCATCACATGAAACGTATAGTATGTTTAGGAATGTGTTTATAAATAGGTTCTGGGGTCCAGAAAGACAGAGAAGAATTAAAGTCGAACTGGCCACTGGTAAATTCGAGTTCAAGAAGGGTGTGTCCATGACTGAATATTTCCTAAAACTTGCTAACAAAAGTAAACTTGTGAATCCAGATATGTCAGAAACCGAGATCGTGAATATGCTAATACGACATTATCCACCGCACATTAGAAACCACCTAATTGTGGCTAAGCCCGTCGACTTTACTGATATGATTGAGTTATTATCAGAATTTGAGGCTCATAACCTTAATTCTGATTCTACTCATAGTCAAGTTGATCCTGACAAGACTCATATAGAACAAAAGCAAGTAAATAGACAGGAAGTAAGACCAACATTCAGGGAAAATCACAACCATACTAACCAAAACCAAAATAGTTTTAACCAAAATTGGGGCGGGGCACGTTCAAGAGACAACTATGAACGAAGAGAGTACAACCCCAGAAAGACATATGAATCGGTAGTGCCAGGTATAGGAAGGAGAATACCAAATACTCCTAGGAGGAATTATAATAATGACCAACCTGTGGGAAATGTGAGGAGTAATCAGGTGAATCAACTGAGGTTTTACAGGGGAAATAACTTAAGAACGGGTTATCAAAGTAGAGGAAGAGGAACTAGCATCGAAGACTCTTCATTAAGAGATTTTAGGGGTCCTAGGTTTGAAAGGGCAGACAATAACCTAGAAAGGACACAGACTCAGGGAATAGAAAGAGAAATAAATAACGGTAGTACCAACCCAACTGCTAGTGTAACTACCGACCGCACTAATGCGGAAAACTGAGTACCAAATCATTTTGTGCCTTGGAAAGTGGTTCGGTAAAAATGACACAGGGCAAAATCAAAATTCAAAATTTACCAGAAGATAAGCTCACTCTCTCCAGAAGTAAAGATCGGGAATTAGTAAATCCACCTCAGATTAACCTTCGTATAGGCGATAGCGAATATAAAGTATTGATAGACACAGGAGCTAGTTCATCAGTAATAAGTGAGAACTTATTCAAGGAATTACTATCCAAGTTTAGGATTGAATATTTAAACGTGTGTAATGTATACTGTAGCACAGCTATTGGGAAAAAGAAAGATAAAGTTAAATATCAAGCGTTAATTCCTGCGCGAATAGATGATTGGAATTTCAATTTTATCGTATTGGTAATACCAAACTTAGCTCGTGATATTATTATTGGCAATGATGTATTGTATGGTTGGAAAAGTGTGATAGATTTCGAAAAACATGAAATGAAGGTCAAAGGAGATAATGAAGTAATAAAAATAAATTTGTTAGAAGAAATTATATTAAAAGAGGATGAGAAGGATAGTATAAATAATGATAGGTTTTTTGTAGAAAATATAATATTATACGAAGAAGATATAATTAATAATGAAGAAGATAGTGGTAAAGAGAATTTACTTTTAAATAATAAAGAAAATGAGACGTTTGACCTTGGAGATCATTGTTGCCAAATAAACACATTAAATACCGACACCGAGCGAAAACAAGAAGAGGAAGAAATGATATTCCAAAGAACTTTGAAAGAAAAGTTAGGGAAAACATACAATTTAAATCACGCGCAAAGAGAACAATTGAGGTTATGTATACTAAAGAACAGGAACGTTTTTAGTACGAAACCTGGATTGTGTAATAAGTACATACATACATTTAAGGTGAACGACATTGCTCCTTATACTCATAAAAGTAGATCTGTGCCTATCGCTATTAGACAACAAGCATCTGAAGTAATAAACGATATGCTAGAAAATGGAATCATAGAGATTTCTAATTCGCCTTACCTAAATCCTTTGTGTTGGGTACATAAATCGAACGGAACACTGCGTATGACGATTGACGCAAGAAAGATAAACTCACTAACACAACCCGATCACTTCAGACCTCTTGGAGTCGATGAAGTATTATCAAAATTAGGACATGGAAAATATTTTTCAAAATTAGATTTGGTTTCATCGTATTGGCAGATACCACTAGATGAATCTGTTCGAAAATACACAGGATTCAATTTTGGAGGAAAAATATACCAATTCAAAACATGTGGTTTTGGATTATCCACTAGCGGAAGTGCATTACTTCGAGCGTTACATAATATTTTCGGAGATACCATAGAAAATTTCGCTCTACAATATATTGATGATTTTCTTATTTTTGATCAAAATTTCGACGACCATATATCACATCTAAATTATATATTTACAAAATTTTCTGAAAGTGGTATGACAATAAATCTGGATAAATCGCAATTTATTGCCAAAGAGATTGAATTTCTAGGTTATATTATATCTGAAAAAGGCATGACACCGAATCCAGAAAGAATCAAATCGATTGAAGCTATCCCTCCACCCAAGAACATCAAGCAATTAAGAAGATTTATGGGAATACTACAATATGAGAGTAGGTTCGTTATAAATTATGCCAAAGAGCTTAGTCCTTTGAGGGAACTTCTTAAGAAAAATTCAATTTGGAAATGGACTGAAGAACATCAACAGGCTTTTCAAAACGTGAAAGAATTATTTAAAAATGCCATTCTTTTGGAAAGACCCATTCAAAATCAACCATACAATATATATTCTGATGCTAGCATTCAAGCTTATGCAGCTGTACTAACGCAGATTGATGAATCTGGAAATAATCACGTAATTGCTACTGCTTCCAGAGCATTGCACAAAATAGAAGCTAATGCTTGCATAACCGAATTGGAAATTGGAGCTATATATTTTGCTTTACAAAAATTTAGGCAATATGTGTACAATACCAAAGTTATTGTGTATACAGATCACATTAGTTTATTATTTATAAAGAAATGTAAATTAACTAGCTCAAAAATATCTCGTTATATTCATGAAATTACTTCGTATGATATTGAGATTAGGCACATTCCAGGAAAAGAAAACATCTTTAGTGATTTATTATCAAGACTAAGATGGGAAGGGGAAATCCCAGAAACATTATCACATCCACATCATGAGATTAAACTGTTCGAATTAAATTTTAAATGGAATAAAGACCTAACCCAAAAGTTTAAGAATATTTCGGAAACCCAACAAAATGATCCAAAATTGTCTTTATTGCTACAACATGTTCCAGAAATTGGAGAAAATCTAAATTGTAACATAGCAAAGAAAAATGGTATTCTTTACAAATTACATGGGGATGTAATACGAAAATGGAAAGTGATAATTCCGAGTAGTTTGGAAAAAAATGTAATAATTTCTTTTCATCAAAATTTAGCACATTCAGGATGTGAAAAAACTGCTATGACTATAAAAGAACAATTGTACATTAAACATATTGACAAGAAGGTTAGGAAATTAATTTCAACATGTGAGTTGTGTCAGAAAGCTAAACCAATAAACGTCAGATATGATTTTGAACCTCAAACTATCATCAGGGATAGAAAGAACGAACTAGTTGCTATTGATGCTCATGGAGAAATGCCAGCTAGTCAACACAATTGCAAATACATTTTTGTAATGTTTGATATTTTTTCTAAATTCGTAAGAATTTATCCTGTACAAAATATCAAAAGCAGAACGTGCGTAAATAAAATTTTAAAAGATTGGGTACCAAAGTATGGGCCAATAAAGGCAATATTATCAGACAACGCAACGGTTCACCGGAGTAAATTGTTTACTTCAGAAATGAAGAACAATAACATTAAGATGTATTACTCTTCAGCATATTTTCCCCAAGGAAATCCTTGCGAGAGAGTGATGCGTGATTTAGGCTTGTATTTCAGAATTCTGTGTCATTCTAACCACCGAGGCTGGTACAAATACTGCCATATTATTGAGAAAATCATTAACAATACCCCAAACTCTACTACCAAATTTTCACCAATCGAATTAATGACTGGACTACAACCTGAATCTCTAGTAATAAAAGCACCAACAACCTTAAAAGTAGATGAAATGGAATTGAATGAAGAAGAAAAGTGTGCTGAAGCATTTCGAAGAATAAAAGAAAAAGCAGAGAAAAGATTATCAAAGATACAAAGAAAAGGAGCGAAATGGAATCCTGAAATAAATGATAAAGTTCTCGTAAAGACATTTAATATCTCCAGTTCTAAAATCAAATCCTATTGGAGAATGAATTTGTTATATAAAGGTCCATATAAAATAGTAAGAAAATTTGGGGATCATACGTATGAATTAAGAGACGATGATAATAAAATGATAGGAAAATATCACAAAACACTTTTAAAACCATTCAAAAGCCTTGACACTCACAAGAACAAATGATTAAAAAAAAAAAAAAAATTAATATGTTTATGAATTACTGAAAAATGTTTTGTTTTTTATTATTGTGTTCGAATAATTTCTGATTTTATATTGTTATTTTAAATTGTATTAATTGTTCATTGTTGTAATAATGTTTAATTATTGGGGCATTCTTCAGAATATATGGAACAATATTATTGGAAGATTTAAGTTAATTTTCCATATATTCTGAAGAGGGGCATCTGAAACAGTTATTTTATGTTGTCCCCAAAGAATTTCAAATATTGTATTATGTGAGGTTGAGTAGAGTGAGTCATGCACAGAGAAGCTATGTAAGTGGAAATGACGTCACAAAAGTGTTGAATATCAAACTTATTTGTGATTGGTGTGACGCGTATATCGTAAAACGTGGACCAATCAGATATAGAAGATTTTACGTTGCCATGGAGGATATTCAATATTCCTCTAGAGGGATCGAACTATTAGCGAAATGCTAATGTATGGAAGAAGCGGAACTGGTCATTCTTCTCCTAACAGTCGCTGTGAACGAATGTAAGGTTCTCTTCTTAAACGCCGTTGTGTGCGGAAGAGTATAAGTTTATTCTCGTCACAATCATCGAGTATAACTGGATAATATTTACATCAAACATCATCGCTAGAAGACGCACAATTTGGTTATTATACACGGTAGTGAACGAACGTATAAAACTTCTGATTCTTGCACGCATCCAGATAAACGCGTCACATCAAGGGAATCTTGTGTAAGAATAGAGTTATAAATATTGTATCATACATTTTGTTCGAACTGGTGTTAATTGAAGGAAGGAAATAAAAGTTTCTACATTATTTAATACAGAGGAAAATGATTACTCATTTTACGTAAAATTTCCTTCCGCCGTACCACCCCTGTAAAAGAAGATATCTTGCTCAACCGACTGAAGCCACGCCGAGGTAAGCTGGGAATTCAAGAACCCTCAATTCCAACCCTGTTCCAAATGGTCACCTCAACGAGGGGCATAATTCACCATCCTTCCACACGATTCGACATAAATCCAGTTCCAATTCTTAACTGTATTATAACAAATTAATAAAAGTTACACACTCAACAGAAAACACTGCATTTACATAACAAATTAACTGGATTATGTCTTCACGGGTGATCAGCCGCGTCAAATTGATGAACATCGAGCTTTCAGCCATTGTTAACTCTATGGCCTTCATCAGGAACGCTCGCCGCGAAAGCTTCAAGTCTTACACAACAAATTAACTGTTGACATCTGATGATGAAGAAATGTGGAATACTTCTCACTTGACCACTCTCATGCAACATTGTTATAAGTTACAGAATCTGAAAAGTATTACAAATCTATTCACAAACATTACTCTACTATGACATCTTCTCCTTATTAATAATTGTGTTTTGAAATTTTACAATTGAGTAGAAGCCTAGTTACAAATTTAGAGTTGTGTGGCTTTATATCTTTATCAATCCACAAGATTCTTGAAACTTGATTTCACAAATAGTGTGGAAAATCTTAACCTAAAAATAGTGAAGCAATAAAATTTCAATAACATATTATCAATTGTTAACAACTTCACTTATCCTTTTAAGCAATTATAAACTCCTCACAACAATCAGGACTAGTTTCCAAATAAAATATCTGCACATTCAGCTGAGTTGCTTATTTCACTTTAGATTGCAACCGGGTTTACATTGGAAGATCCCAAGGTAATCTGGAAACCTACATAAAGGAACATGAGATTTGCCCAAAGATGCTCCCAACCAGAGATCCGATTGCGGGGCTATTTTATCTCTGGCAGAGTTCCCTTTGGGGCCATTCATATTGAGCTCTTTTGTAGTCCATTTTGCGTTACCCAGGGTGCACACGGGGAGGCAGACTACATTACACCCCAACTTATTATCCACAAGAGTCATGGCTACACATATACACAGACGGCTCCCTATTTGACAAAGAAAGTAATGCTGGAGCAGGAATACATACTAAAATATTCAATTTTTACATCTGTTTGGGCACACTAGCAACCCACTATGATGGAGAATTAGAAGCAATCAACACCTCGAAGAAACAACTCTTCAACCATGTGAACTCCTTCTCTAAAGCAGTGATTCTAAGCGATCCTAAATCAGCACTTCAAGCCCTATTCTCACTCTACCCTAACAACAGTAGAATACTTGAAATTTACAGTTCATTACGAATACTACAAGGTCTAAAAAAAGAAATACACTTCCAGTGGATTCCACCCCACTGTGGAATTACAGGCAATGAAATAGCAGATTCCTTGGCAAAAAAAGGAACACAAATAAAACAAAACTGCCAACAAAAAACCTCATTCCACACATCAAAACTACATATAAACAATAGAATCAATATGAGCATATTCATATGGAAAAATAAGGATCGCGTAATGAACTTTGAAATCCCACCAGTAGATAATTTGACAAAGAAGTTCATAGTTCCACCACTAGAGAGAGAGAGGAGACAACAGATGCCAGTTGGAAAGAGATTGAAAATGGAGGCGATTGTCTTTGAAACTAGTCTCTCATAAATATACCCAAGTAAGTGACGAGTATTAATAAACCAACTACAAATAAATTAACTTTAAAGAGAGTCGATTAAAGACACTAGACAACACTTACTTTTAAATTTTTCCGGAACTAGTTTCAGAGGCTTTGCCTCTATCATCGGCCGGCTCTCGACTGATTCTCGTTGGTGTAGCTGACGATACCTAGTCACAGGTCTCCTCTGGTGGCGGCTCAAGGAACTTGCTGAACAAATCCTTCTGGGGGATGTCGAAATTGAATACTTTGTTCCTATTTTTTGAAATGAAGATTTGTTCCCATGTGGATAGTTCTTGTTTTCCTGATGTATGTTTCAGTAGTTTTGGTTCTGGATTTATGTTGTGGTTTTTTTCCCAAAAATGTGTGGCAACTGCTGATTTTTCTAATTGTTTATATTTTATGTTTCTAAAGTGTTCCTTTGCTCTTGTTTCTAAATTTATTTTTGTTTTTCCAATATAAATTTGACTACAGTCATTGCATTCAATTTGATATATACCAGATTTTTTGTTTGATGGAATGGCATCTTTGATGTTTGAGCAAATTAGGTTTTTTAAGGAGAAATGGTTGACTGGTGCTAGTTGAATATTTTGTTTTTTGAAGACTTTTTTGAATTTATCAAAGGCCCATGGATGGTAAGTGAATTTTTTGAAAATCAAATTAGTTTCTGTAGATGAGAGAGTTGTGGTTTCCTTTAGTAGCTTCTTCTTTTTTGCTAAGCTCACTTTTTTGTCCACTAATGATTTGGGAAAGTTATTTTTTTGTGCTATTTCAATTATTTTGTTGTATTCTGTTTTGTATTCTTCTGCTGTGAGAGGGATGTTTACCAGTCTGTGTGCTAAACTATGGAAGATTGCCTGTTTGTGGGATCTTGGGTTGTAGCCATTAGCTTTTATGTAGTTGTCTGTCTGTGTTGGTTTTCTGTAAATGCCAAAGTTTAGTCTGTTTTTATTCCTCATTATTTTTAGATCCAAAAATGGTAAATGCTCGTCTTTTTCTATTTCTACAGTGAATTTGATGCTTTTTTCTTGGATATTTAAAAGTTTTAGTGCATCACTGATGTGTTTTTTTGGTACTATTGCAAAGATGTCATCTACATATCGTTGCCAGAGTTTGAACATCCAAGGGAAACCTTTGTTGATCCTTATTTCTAATGCACTCATGTACAGATCGGCCAGGAAGGGTGATAGTGGGTTGCCCATTGCTAACCCTGAAGTTTGGTGATAATATTTTGTTTGAAACTGGAAGAAATTTTGTTCTATGCATAATTTGGTTAGTTCAATGTAGTCTGAAATTTCAGATGATGCCATTCCAAGTGATTTAAGCCATTTTTCTATCAACGGTGGGAGTTGATTAACTGGTATGCTGGGAAACAGTGATTTAACATCAAATGAGACTAGTGTGTCCTCTTCTTTTAGTTCAGTATCCTTAATGTGTTCTATAAGTTCATAGGTGTTTTTGATGCTTAGGCTGTCGAATTTTGGAAATGAATTGAATTTGTTTGTTAGCCACTTTGCAAGTTTGTATGTTGGTGAATTTATACTGCTAACTATAGGTCTCATTGTTATGGATGGTTTGTGTATTTTGGGTAAGCCATAAAGTCTAGGTAAGGTTGGGTTATCCGGTTTAACTGCATATTTGTTTGGTATTATGCTTGATTTTGCTATTGTTTTTTCATATGACTGTATGCAAGTTTTTAGAGGATTTTTGTTAATGGTTTCATATTCGTTGTCAGTTAGCATTTTTTCCATTTTTTCAATATAATCTGATTTTTCCATTATGACTATCTTGTTGCCTTTGTCTGCCTTTGTGTAAATAACGTTTTTCTGTTTCAAAGAATGGATAGCATTATGTTTTCTCTTCTGAAAGGATCTGTTCTCTATTTCCTCCAAAATATTTTCACAATGGCTTTTTACTGAATTTTGTATGGATACTGGTAGAATTTGTGTCGAAATGTTGATATCTGCAATGTAATCTTCAATTTTGTTTGAGAAACTGACGCATGTTTTTAATCCATTATTTAAAAGGTCCAATTCTTTTGTGGAGAAATTTTGTTTAGATAGGTTTACTACGTTTTCAAAAATTTGCGTGCTCGATTTTTCGTTTACGCAACTTATTTCCCTATTGAATTTAGCGTGTGTGACGATTGCTGATCGACATACGTTGATGTTCCGGATGTTTTTAAACTTTTTCCCGGTATTTCTGTGTGAGGACATGTTGCACAGATTGGCCAATTTGTGTTTAAGTCGTAATGTCTTTTCTTTCATTTTCTTGCTTAGGATTGCCAAATAATTATGTTAAAAGTTTTCCCACATCACGTTTCCCAGCGCTTTCGTTAAAACTGAATGAATTTTGTAAAGTTTTAATTCTATCTCATCCAAATTTTTGTATTGCTGGTTAATTTCTAATTTTAAAACCTTTCTCTCCGCCGCCCTTTGTTGCGGATTTCCATTGCCTTGTTTTACTATTTTTCGGACAAATCGGGGTGTTACTTTGTTTCGTAAACACAAGTAATTGCAACTACAAATAGTTTCTGAGAATCAACTTATTCTGGAAAGAAGAATGCAAAGAAAAAAGTACCAACAAGCAATGGAAAATTCTACAAGGAAGTAAACATCCCATCCCAAACTACCCAAGAAGCAGTACTGTTGCCATCTTCCGACTGATTACTGGCCATGACTATTTGGCCGCTCATCTACACAGGATTAATATTTTTGAATCCCCGACCTACACACTGTGTAGGGACCCAAACCCATTGATGGACGGAGATCATCTGCTCCAGTGTAGTGCCATAACAAAAACAGATGGAGAACTGACAGCACAACTAGTCACACGTTATTGGGAGGCCAGAAGGAAAATGGAAACTCTCCAACTCCATGAGCATTAGCAACCAACCAACATAAAGGAACATTTAAAAAATATGAATCTGTCGATTAAGAAATCACTTGTGGCAGACACATTTTTCGTTAAGTAAAAAATGAAGCTAGCTACATTGAAGCAACAAGTATTACACAAATATAACTATTTGCAACAAAAACTTCACTTATCTTACGAAAATGATGTATATTTACCTTATACATTGATAAGATCGAGTTTATTAACCCTTGTTTACATCTTCACTCATCAAATAACTTCGTTGTCAACGATACTATCAGAGATTCCTATGTTTTTGCCAGTATTACCAAAATCTGAAAATGAAATGAACTTAAAACCAGAATCAACTGCTGGTATTTCAAAATTCATTACGCAATATTTTTTTTTTTTAAATATATATTTTTTCCCAAACCATTAAATCTATCTGACCATTTCATTGTTTTAATAACCTTACTTCTGGATTTATTTCATGGTTAATTATCAAAATTTATCTGCTATGGCCGATTGAGCAGTTTGTTTATATTTAATGTTACAATATTATTAATACTGCTTTAGAGACTTAATACAAAAAAGAAGGTTGAAAAATTTAAATATCAAAAAACTGTTAACGATACTTCTACGCTTAAACAACAAAAGGCAATTATAATTTTTAAGAATTTACTCACCATCTTTGGGTTAATAAATGTTTTCAAAAAATTTTAAAGAGTTTGGTATAACTTTGTTCCTCAAAATAAATATACTATTAAAAATGTATTACATTTCTCTAAAAAAGATAAAATTTTTAACAGTAAAAAGTCTGGTATTTACAATTTTATTGCTTAGATTGTGATTAGGTTTATATTGGAAAAACAAAACTTAATTTGAAAACCAGAACGAATGACCAAAATGACCAAAAATGATCTGCTACGGCCAATTTATCAATTTGTTTATATCTAATGTTACGAAAATCTTTCTGGTTTCCAAACTACGTTTCGTCTTTCCAATATAAACCTGATCACAATCTAAGCAATTAAATTGATAAATACCAGATTTTCTATTATTAGGAATTTTATGGTTTTAAAAATTGTAATAAATTTTTAATACTGTGACTTTGTGGGTTCGTGGAATGAAAAGTCCAATTACACCACTCAACAATGTTCTTTATTTCTACCGACTTACAGTTTAACACTTGCCAATTACACAAAATTACTTGCTGCACACAGTTACAATTTACCAGTTCGTCCGTTACAGCTTCACTTGTACTCGCGATTACATAAACTCCGATGCACGCACAGTCTTCTCATTCACAATCCTTTCGTTCATTAACACGTCACTGACTAACTCTTCTTACACCAAGAACTGTCCTCATTCACTAACCAACTGATTGACCAACTCAAACCAACAACTGACTGACTACACCAAAACCAACTCAACAACTGACTCACACTGTCTGTCTGTAACCCTCTTTATAGGAATATCGCCGGTTTCTGGTGTTTACAAGATTGTTCTGGTAAACGAAAGATCGAGAAACAGGGGGAAGGAAAACAGACGACCAGTCATGTTTTCCCCTAACCACAAGCCTGTCACCACTACAAGACAAACGAGGAGAAGGTGTGGCTAACGCGGTCCTCCCCCCTGCCTTCCGTTCGCAGCTGGTACAGGGTGTTCTAGCGGTCTCGTTACAATACTATATTTATTTTGAGGAACTAAAGTTATACCAACTTCTTTAAAAAAAATTTGAAACTGTTTATTAACCCAAGGATGGTAAGTACATTTTTAAAATTTATAATCATCTTTTATTTTTTTAAGAGTAGAAATATCATTAATACTTTTTTGATATTTAAATTTTTCAATTTTCTTTTGTATAAAATCTTTATTTAAACTATTAATTAAAACAGTATTAACAATATGTTTATATTCTTTATTAAATTCTTCTTTATTCAGGGGTATATTTATTAATCTATAAATCAAACTATTAAAAACAGCGAATTTATGTAGAAAAGGGTTAAAACTTGTATTTTTAAGTAATTATCAATATGAGTAGATTTCCTATAAATACCAAAATCTGATTTGTTATTATTTCTTATTATTTTCAAATCTAGAAAAGGAAGAAATCCATAAAAACATAAAAGTAGTTCCTATATTCATTAGAAAAGCTGTTAAATTTGATAATAATAGTATTCATCAACAAGCGGCAGAGAAAAAAGTAATTCAAGTTAAAAGAAGTTTATTTTTCAAAAATTGAAGTAATATTGAAGTTAAATTATGTGATTTACATCTTAAATTAACAAAGATTTTAGGTTATACAATACGGCTTAGTTTAGAATCCAAATTATTTCATATTCTTAATATAAATATTAAAAATAAAACTATTAAATTAAAAAAGGAATTATATAATTTGCGTTTGAAATAAAACCAATTAAACCCAGTTATTAAAAATAATGAAGATAATGCTAATTTATCAAATTCTAACCTTAATGAAAAAGAGATAAATTTTTTAAATCAAGGTTTAAAAACGAGTGTAGATTTTCAAACAATATAGATGACTATATTGCAGATATAGAAATTTCTAGTGAAGATTTAAATGAAAATAAAAAATCTTTGATTAAATTAAAATGTAGCAAAGTATTGTAAAATTTAGATAAATACAAATCAAAAAGAAATAATAATGTGACTTTGTGGGTTCGTGAAATAACAAGACGAGGTTACAAACGCAAAAACTACACTTTATTTTCCTAGCAATACACCGTTCAATCTCACAATTTGCTAGATCACCTCAAAACTGTTTATTTCTCAAAACTACACTCAACTGTGTCTCGCTTCCGGTAACGATCGGCCCCGAAGTTTCCCGAATCTCCACCGGCCATCATTTATTCATCGGCTTCCCGAGTCTACCGCCAGGGTGACACTGCTCCCACCTCAAAACTGGTCGTCCCGAACAGCGCCTTCGTAGCGGGCCAGGCGAACCAGGTGTACCACCAACATCTTTCCTCGGGGCACCTTCTGGATACGGTAGACCACGTCGTTAATCCTCTTCACCACACGGTACGGTCCTTGTCATGGCTGCTGAAGCTTCGGGCAGCGTCCCTTGGTCCGGGTCGGGCGGTACAACCAGACCAGGTCACCTTGCTGGAACCCTTGGCTGTTGGCTTGCCTGTCGTATCGGGTTTTCATGCGGTCGCTCGCCTTCTGGATGTTCTGGCGAGCCATCTCGTGCATGTCGTGGAGGTGGTCCACCAGGTTCTCCACATCCCTCAAGAGTGGCCCCAAGTCTGCGTCCGCCAGCTGCTCCCTCCTCAAGCCTGCGCTATCCCAGCCATCCGCAGGCACTACCGTGACTACTCGAACTGCTGTGGCACGCTCCTTCCCCTTCACTCTTGTGCATTGGCCGCACTCTTCTGGACAGGGTCTTCGGGACATAGCGTCCGCGTTACCGTGACTCTTCCCTCTGCGATGTTCCCAGGTGAAGTCGTACTCCTGCTGCCTCTGGACCCCACCTGCTGACTGACTTCCGGTCGCGCCGTCACCATCACCTCGCTCCTCGCGGGGACCTCTTAGTTTGGCGGAGTATAACCTCTTCTCCGTTGAGCCTCAGGACCTTCCTGCCGACGTCGACCGTCGCCTCGTGGCTCCTGATGGCATCCAGTCCCAGAATCACCTCCTCAGCCACCTTTGCGTCGAACACCCACAGACGCACGGCACTCCGTCCCAAGTTCAACTCCAGCAGGGCCTCCTTCTCCACAGGTAAGGTGTCGCCCGATGCCAACACAAGCTGGTATGGTCGGCTCGGCTTCCTCGTCCGCAAACCATTCGCTACGCCAGGTCTGATGATGGTCACGGCTGCCCCAGTGTCCACTAGCACGCGGCACGGCTTTCCTCCTACCCAGCCGTCCGCGATGATGCTGTCATCCATACGCCGGCTGACGGCGCGCAGCGTCACTCGAGGGGATGGTAGTAATGGCGCCGACGTGTCCCTGTGTACGCCGGGCCTTAGTCGTTCTTCCAGCTGCAGTCTATCTGCAGGTGTCCGGGCTGTCCACACCCCCAACACAGGCCACTAGGTTTCGCCGGCGTCCCACAGCTGGTCTTCTGTCTCCGGCGTAGCGGACACTCCTCGTACTCGACGTCGGGATAGATGCTACCTTGGCCGCCTCCATGCTTAATGCCGCTGTCAGCGCCTCGTGGATGGTTTTATAATCGCCTAGCATTAGGCGCTGACGAATCTCCGTGTCCCGTACCGCGTCGACAAAATTGTAGGCAGCTTCCCGGGATACGAACTCCAGTGGCAGGTCAACCAAGGCCTTGCTAGCTAGCTGCTCAATCGCTATGGCGAACTCCTGCAGCGTCTCCCCCGGCTGCTGTGACCTTGCCGTTGGCTGCGGTACGTTTCGGCTAAGCGGTGGTTCCCGAAACGATTCTCCAGGGCCTCCCAGATGTCCTTGGGCGCCGCCGTTGTCTGCACCGCGTTAAGGACTTCCGTGGCCCGTCCCTGGAGGATGGCTATTATCTGTGTGGCCTTCTCCTCCGGTGACCATCTGTTGTGCTTGGCCACTGTGTCGAACTGGCGGCGGAAGACCTCAAATATTGACGCGCCGTCATATTTCGGCGGTTTGACGCGCGCAGATGTTGTGTCGCGTCCCGGCGCGTCGGCCTTCAAATCCTTCAGTTTCCTGCCGACGACGTCCTCTACTATGGCGTTCAAGGATTTGACGCTGGTGTCGGCCTTTCCCTCCAGGTCGTCAACGCGGCTCGTCAGGTCCTCGACGCGCTCGTCCACTTGGCCCATCCGCTTGCCCAGCTCCGTCACATTATCCCTCACGCCGGCCAACTGTTCTTCAAACTTCACGGCAAGGGCCTCGTTTGCCGCTTTCATCTCCGTGGCCAGGCTGTCGTTCGCTGCCCTCATTTCTGTGGTCAGTTCGGTCATTATTTGTTTCATCTCCGCGGCCAGGTTGTTATTTGCCGCTTCTGTTTTTGCAGCGAGGTTTCCATTTGCCGTCTTCATTTCTTCCATTTTCTCTAAAATCTTTGCCAATGCAGTTTCCACTGTCGTATGTTCCACTCCTGACAGCAGTTGTGACTTTGTGGGTTCGTGAAATAACAAGACGAGGTTACAAACGCAAAAACTACACTTTATTTTCCTAGCAATACACCGTTCAAACTCACAATTTGCTACATCACCTCAAAATTGTTTATTTCTCAAAATTACACTCAACTGTCTCTCGCTTCCGGTAACGATCGGCCCCGAAGTTTCCCGAATCTCCAACGGACATCATTTATTCATCGGCTTCGCGAGTCTACCGCCAGGGTGACAATAATAATAATTAATAAATAATAATAATAATAATAATAATAATAATAATAATAATAATAATAATAATAATAATAATAATAATAATAATAATAATAATAATAATAATAATAATAATAATAATAATAATAATAATAATAATAATAATAATAATAATAATAATAATAATAATAATAATAATAATAATAATAATAATAATAATAATAATAATAATAATAATAATAATAATAATAATAATAATAATAATAATAATAATAATAATAATAATAATAATAAACATATTATTAAATAGTGACTCATAAATCAAACTCATATGTGAAGCATACTTCACTGTTAATAATGCTTCTGCTTTTAATATTTATATTATTACATCATTAAATCAAAAAGATTTAATTTTCACCAAAGCGGATAAAGGTAATAGAATTGTAATTTTAAATAAATTAGATTATATTAGTGGAGTAAACCTTTTACTTCAAGGTGAAGAATTTATAAAGATTAATAAAGACCCTTTAAAATCTTGTATTACAAATTTTAATAAAATACTTAATGAAGTTAAAGTTATATCAGAAGAAGAAAAACATTTTCTAAAGTTTAGTAATCCTGTCCTACCTAGAATTTATGCCCTTCCTAAAATTCAGAAGTCCGGTAATAAAATGAGCCCTATTGTTAATTGTATAAACTCACCAACTTACAATTTAGCAAAATGGTAACACAAAACATTTAGTAATTTTGATAAATTTGAAAGTTGAAGTATTAAAAATTCTTTTGAACTAATAAAAAGATTGATAGTGTTGTATTATCTAAAACTGATACACTTAATTCTTTTGACGTAACTGTCTTATTTCCTAGTATTCCTAGAGAAAAACTTTTAATTTATTTAAAAAAGAGGTTGAATTAGATAAATTTACATGAAGGCTTAAAGTTGATTTTGTTAAACTTACTGATTTTTGTTTATATCTAATTTTTTTCACTTTTAATGGTGAATTTTTTCAACAAACTTCTGGCTTAGCAATGGGTAATCCTCTTTCACCTTTTCTTGCTGATCTTTTTATGATTTTTTTTCGAAATTCAAGTCACTAAGGCTCTTCCTTTAATTTTTAAAACATGGTATAGATATGTTGATGATATTTTTGCTACTGTTCCTGAAAAACAAATTAATAATGCTTTAAAATTACTAAATTTACAAGATAAATCTATAAAATTCACATTAGAAACTGAAATTAATGGATTTCTTCCTTTTCTAGATTTGAAAATAATAAGAAATAATAACAAATTAGATTTTGGTATTTATAGGAAATCTACTCATATTGATAATTACATAAAAATAAAAGTTTTAACCCTTTTCCTCATAATTTGCTGTTTTTTTAATACTTTGATTTATAGATTAATATATATACCCCTGAACAAAGAAGTATTTAATAAAGAATATAAACATATTGTTAATACTGTCTTAATTAATGGTTTTAATAAAGATTTTATAGAAAAGAAAATTGAAAAATCTAATTATTGTGACTTTGTGGGTTCGTAAAATTAAAAAGTTCAATTACACCACTCAAAATATTTTTTATTTCCACTTTATTCCAATGTCACAATTACAATTTCATAATGTACACAATTAAAACTAAGCCAGTTCGTCTTTCCACGTACACTCGGCGCGCCTTACATTACTGCTCCACGGCTCACTAAATACAACTGTCAACTCGCTTGTATCGATCGGCGGCCCGACGTTTCCCGAGTCTTCTCGAGTATGCTGGAGGGGGAAAACATTCTCGAAGCTTCGCCCTCCTTCGGGCAGCCGGAGGAGGAGGAAACGAAGACTCAGCTACACCTGTGGCACCCCCCTCCACCGGCCTTCATTTATTGATCGGCGAATTTGCCGCTTGCGTAACACTGCTCCCTCCTCAAGGCTGGTCGTCCCGAACAGCACCATCGTAGCGGGCCAGGCGACCCAGGTGTACCACCAACATCTTGCCTTGGGGTACCTTCTGGATGCGGTAGTCCACGTCGTTATTCCTCTTCACCACACGGTACGGTCCTTGCCATGGCTGCTGAAGCTTCCGGCAGCGTCCCTTGGTCCGGGTAGGGCGGTACAACCAGACCAGGTCACCTTGCTGGAAACCTTGGCTGTTGGCTTGCCTGTCGTATCGGGTTTTCATGCGGTCGCTCGCCTTCTGGCGAGCCATCTCGTGCATGTCGTGGAGGTGGTCCACCAGGTTCTCCACATACTCGGTCGCTGGCTGTTTCACCCCCGGAGGCCTTCCAAAAGCCAGGTCACAGAGGAGGCGTAACTCTAGGCCGAACATTAAGCTGGCTGGCGCGATCCCCGTGGTGTCGTGTGTTGACGAGCGGTAGGCCGGCAAGAACAGTGGCACCTTGACGTCCCAGTCTCGCTGATGGCTGGCCACGACCTTCCTCAAGTGTTCCTCTAAGGTCAGGATGTACCATTCGACCATGACATCCGACTGGGAATGTGGAGGTGTTGGGCGGGTCTTGTTAACCCCAAGTCTCTCTAGTGCCTCCTTCATCACGTTGGACTCAAAATTGGTGCCTTGGTCACTGTGCAGCTCTAATGGTACCCCAAATCGGCAAAACACTTACTCCACGAGGCAGTCTGTGATTGTCCTTGCCTCTTGGTTCGGGATGGCATACACCTCCGGCCACTTAGTGAAGTAGTCCACGACCATCAGGTACTTGTTGCCTCCGTCGGATATTGGGAATGGTCCAGCAATGTCAACGGCGATCCGTTCGAATGGCGCTCCAACGTTGTACTGTTGCATGCGACCCCGGCTCCTATTCTGGGGGCCGCGACTCGCCGCGAAAACGTGACACTGACGGCACCATCTCTCAGCGTCTGCTCGGAGCCTCAGCCAGTAGTAGCGCTGATGTAGTTTGTCAATCGTCCGGTTCGCTCCCAGGTGTGCTCCTGAAGTACCGGCGTGCACTTCTTCCAAGACTTCCGGGACCTTACTCCAGGGAAGCACCAACTGTTCTTTCTGCGTCTTCCCATCGGGTGATTCCCATAGCCGGAACAGCACGCCCTCTCTGGTCTTCAACGAGTCCCATTGGGCCCAGTAAGACTTGTAGGTGGCGCTCCTCGGTGCGATGTCCGCCCAGGTTGGTCTCGTCCCTGCCTCCACTTCCCTCAAGAGTGGCCCCAAGTCTGCGTTCGCCAGCTGCTCCCTCCTCAGGCCTGCGCTATCCCAGCCATCCGCAGGCACTGCCGTGACTACTCGAACTACTGTGGCACGCTCATTCTCCTCCACTCTTGTGCATTGGCCGCACTCTTCTGGACAGGGTCTTCGGGACACAGCGTCCGCGTTACCGTGGCTCTTCCCTCTGCGATGTTCCGAGGTGAAGTCGTACTCCTGCAGTCTCTGAACCCAACGTGCTGTCTGGCCTTCCAGGTTCTTAAAGCTCAATAGCCAGGTTAGGGCGGAATGGTCGGTCCTCAGGTGGAATGGCTGACCGTACAGGTACTTGTGGAAGTGCTCCAAGGTCTCTACTACCGCCAATAATTCTCGTCGGGTGACGCAGTAGTTCTTCTCTGCCTTGGATAGCGTCTTGCTGTAGTAGGCTATCACCCGCTCATGGCCGTCCTGGATCTGCGACAGGACACCTCCAATGCAATGGTCGCTAGCGTCGGTGTCCGCAATGAAGGCGCCACCCGGTTGTGGGAAACCCAAAATTGGAGCACTGCACAGGGTCTCCTTTAGGTGCTGGAAAGCGTTTTCGGCATCCTCCATCCACACATAAGGGCGGTGTTCCTCTGTCAGGCGGGTAAGGGGTTTAGCGAGGTTAGAGAAACCCTTTATGAAGCGTCGGTAATAACTGCACAGCCCCAGAAAACTGCGCAACGCTTTCTTACCTTTGGGCGAGGTCAACCTTTCACAGCCTGTGTCTTCTCCGGGTCTGTGGCCACTCCGGTTGCTGAGACTATGTGGCCCAAGTAGTTCACTTCCTTGCGGAAGAGCTGGCACTTCTTCGCGTTCAGCTTCAAGTTGGTCGCCTGTAATCTCTGTAGCACCTTACTGAGATTCTCGAGATGGTTTTCAAAGGTTTTACCGACGATGATGTTGTCGTCCAGGTATAGCAGGCAGGCCACGTAAGTCAGTCTTCTCATCACTGACTCCATGAGGCGTTGGAAGGTAGCTGGTGCGTTACAGTGGCCAAAGGGCATAACTGTGAACTGCCAGAGCCCTTTGCCTGTCGAGAATGCGGTCTTCTCTTTGTCTCTCGGATCTAGAGCTACCTGCCAGTAGCCCGACTTTAGTTGGACTTTCTCCAACTGTTCTGCGGTCAGGTGGTCGGCCGCCCTCTCCAGTAAGCCTTCTAGCCGGGCCCCCAGGTGTTGCGTCGGCACCGGCTCCTATGTCTTGTCGATTGCTGTTACGCTCACCACGGGCTCGCACGCTTCCGTCCCGGCCTGGACGTGGTGATCGGTGTCCGCTGGATTTAGCAGTCTCACTGGCACCTCCTCTCGGCACGGCAGCAATGCCCTGGCTACACACAGTCCGCGTACAGTCATCTTCTGGTTCTCTGGCCTTCCAGTCGCGCCGTCACCACCACCTCGCTCCTCGCGGGGACAACCAGTTCTTCGTTCAAGACGACCCTGCAGATTCCAAGGTACTCTTCGGGTTGACGGAGTATAACCTCTTCTCCATTTAGCCACAGGACCTTCCTGCCGACGTCGTTCGTCGCATCGTGGCTCCTGAGGGCATCCACACCCAGAATCACCTCCTCAGCCACCTTCGAGACGAACACCCACAGACGTACGGTACCTTTCCCAAGGTCAAATTTAGCAGGGCCTCCTCCACAGGCAAGGTGTCGCCCGATGTCTGCACAAGCTGGTATGGTCGGCTCGGCTTCCTCGTGGGCAAATCCTTCGCCACGTCAGGTGTGATGATGGTCACGGCCGCCCCAGTGTCCACCAGCACGTGGCACGGCTTTCCTCTTACCCAGCCGTCCGCGATGAGGCTGTCATCCATCCGCCGGCTAACGGCGCGCAGTGTCACTCGAGGGGATGGTGGTAATGGCGCCGACGTGCCCCTCTCCAGGCCGGGCCTTACTCGTTCTTCCGGCTGCCCTTCGTGGTGTCGGCAGTCTCTCTCTAGGTGTCCCGGCCGTCCACAACCCCAACACCCGCCACTAGATGTTCGCCGGCGTCCCTCGGCTGGTGTTCTGTCTCCGGCGTAGTGGACACTCCTCGTTCTTGACGTCCAGGTAGCCGTCACCTTGGTCGCCTCCATCCTTAGTGCTGTCGTTAGCACCTCGTGGACAGTTTTGCAATCGCCGAGCATTAGGCGCTGACGAATCTCCGAGTCTCATAGCCCGTCGACAAAGTTGTAGGCAGCTTCCCGGGATACGAACTCCGGTGGCAGGTCGACTAGGGCCCTGCTAGCCAGTTGTTCAACTGCCAGGGCGAACTCCTGCAGCGTCTCCCCAGGCTGCTGTGACCTTGCCTTTAGCCGGCGGCGGTACGCTAAGGCTAAGCGGTGGTTTCCGAAACGATTCTCCAGGGCCTCCCAGATGTCCTTGGGCGCCGCCGTTGTCTGCACCGCGTTAAGGACTTCCGCGGCCCGTCCCTGGAGGCTGGCTATTAACTGTGTGGCCTCCTCCTCTGGTGACCATTTGTTGTTCTTGGCCACTGCGTCGAATTGACGGCGGAAGACCTCAAATGTTGACGCGCCGTTATATTTCGGAGGTTTGACGCGCGCCGATGTTGTGTCGCGTCCCGGTGCGTCGACCTTCAAATCCTTTAACCGACGACGACCTCCACCATGGCGTTCAGGGACTTTGCGTTGCTGTCAGCCTTTCCCTCCAGCTCGTCAACGTGGCTTGCCAGTTCTTCGACGCGCTTGTCCACTTGGCCCATCCGCTTGCCGAACTGTGACGTCATTCCTCACGCCGGTCACCTGCTCCTCGAACTTGACGGCAAGGGCCCCGTTTGCAGCTTTCATCTCCGTGGTCAATTCGGTCATGTTCGCGGTCAGGGTGCTGTTTGTGGCTTCCATCTTCGCGGCCAGGCTGTTATTTGCCGCTTCCGTCTTCGCTGTTAATTCGCTCATCTTTTCCAAAAGCTTTTCCAATGCCGATTCCATGGCCGTTATCCCACTTATGACACCAGTTGTGACTTTGTGGGTTCTTAAAATTAAAAAGTTCAATTACACCACTCAATTCCACCTTATTCCAATGTCACAATTACAATTTCGTAATGTACACAATTAAAATTAAGCCAATTCGTCTTTCCACGTACACTCGGCGCGCCTTACATTACTGCTCCCACGGCTCACTAAACACAACTGTCACCTCGCTTGTATCGATCGGCGGCCTGAAGTTTCTCGAGTCTTTTCGAGTATGCTGAAGGGGGAAACATTCTCGAAGCTTCGCCCTCCTTCGGGCAGCAGGAGGAGGGTGAAACGAAGACTCTGCTACCCCTGTGGTACCCCCTCCCTCCACCGGCCTTCATTTATTGATCGGCATCGCGAGTTTGCCGCTTGCATAACAATATCAAAAAAAGTATTAATGATATTTCTACTCTTAAAAATATAAAACATGATTATAAATTTAAAAACTTTACTTACCATCCTTGGGTTAATAAACATTTTCAAATCTTTTTAAAAGAAGTTGGTATAACTTTAGTTCCTCAAAATAAATATAGTATTAAAATTTATTACAATTTCCTAAAAAACAAAATTCCTAATAATAAGAAATCTGGTATTTATCAATTTAATTACTTAGATTGTGATCAGGTTTATATTGGAAAGACGAAACGTAGGTTGGAAACCAGAAAGAAAGAAAACATTTTCCTAACACTAGATATAAACAAATTGATAAATCAGCCGTAGCAGATCATTTTTGGTCATTTAACCATTAAATAAATCCTGAAGTTAAATTATTAAAACAATTAAATGGTCCGATAGCTTTAATAGTTTGGGAAAAAATATTTATTTTAAAAAATAAAAATCGCATAATGAATTTTGACATACCGGCAATTAATTCTGTTTTTAGGTTTGTTTCGTCTTCAGATGTTGGTAATACGTAAATACGTAAATGCATGATATCCTTGACAACAAATTGTGTTGACTGAAGATGTGGGCAAGTGTCCATGAAATTAATTTTGCAAAAACATAATAGAAGTGTTGTCATCGGCTTCTTAAGTTAGGAGGAGAATATTTACTAAATATTTTTATTTGTATAATCACACAATGCATTTTGAAGTACCAGCAGTTGATTCTGTTTTTAAGTTTATTTCATTTTCAGATTTTGGTAATACTGTCAAAAACGTAATGAACTCTAGTGATAGCAATAATAACCTTGAAAACAAAGTTATTTGATGGCTGAGGATGTAAACAAAGGTTTACGAAATCGATCACATCAATTAAGAAAAATGTACATATTTTCTTAAGGTAAGTGAAGTTTTTGTTGAAATAGTTATATATGTGTAACATTTTTGGTATTTTAATGATAAGATAAATCAAGAAATTAGGTTATTGAGGATTAAATGGACATACAGATTTAGTGGTTTGGGAGTACATATATGTCTTAAAAAGCAGAAATAGCCTTATGAATTTTAAAATAAAACTCATCGCTGTGTCCATAAGTTTGTTTTACTTTCAGAGTTCGGTATCATCACCTAGCAACAGTAACAATGACAACTGAAACAAACATCTTAGCTGAAGATGCTGATAACACATATGCAGAGCAAGTCCCGAGTGTTGTGTGGAATTTATAATTTCTGGAAAACATAAGTTGAGTTTGTAACAAAATGATTATATTCTATTTAAAATATTTGATTTCACAAACTTGCTACAAATATACCAGTATGACTTTATACTCTCATGTACGAGTTTGTGTATTTCAAAGTTAGAGAATCTAGTCTTGTTACAAGTGATACACATGTAGAGCTACATGTTCTTATGAATTAGTGTTTTTTTTTTTTTCAAATTCTGTGACTGGGTAAACCCCTTATTGCAAATGTCATGTTAGTGTAGCTTTATGCTGTCATGACTCAATTTGTGTTTTTTCAAGCCTGATAAAAGAGTAAACCCCTTATTACAAATGTCACAGTTGTATGGCTTAATGCCATCATGAATCATTTTGTGTTTTTTCAAGCCTGATGAAAGAGTAAACCCCTTATTACAAATGTCACATAAGTGAGGCTTAAGGCCATCATGAACCAATTTGTGTATTTTTAAACCTGATAACTGAGTAAACTCCTTATTACAAATGTCGCATTTGTGTCGCTTTATGCCATCATGAAACAATTTATGTGTTTCTAAAACTGATAACCGATTAAATGCCTTATTACAAATGTCACATTTATGTGGCTTTATGCCATCATGAATCATTTTGTGTTCTTTCAAACTTGATAGCTTAGTAAACCCCTTACTACAAATATCACATATGTGTGGCTTTAAGGTATCATGAATCAATTTGTGTATTTTCAAACCTGATGATTTGCTAAACCCCTTATTACAAATGTCGCACATATATGGCTTTATGCCATCATGTTTAAATTTGTGTGTCTTCAAACTTGATAAATGAGTAAACCCCTTATCACAAATATCACATTTGTGTGGCTTTATGCCATCATGAATCATTTTGTGTGTTTTCAAACCTGATAACCGAGTAAACTGCTTATTACAAATGTCACATTCTTTTGGCTTTATGACCTCATGCTGCAATTTGTGTATTTTCAAACCTGATAATCGAGTAAACTCCTTATTACAAATATCACATTTGTGTGGCCTTAGGCCATCATGAATTAATTTGTGCATTTTCAAACCTGACAACCGCGTAAACCCCTTGTTACAAATTTCACATTTGTGGGCCCTTAGGCCGTCATGGGTCAATCTGTGTCTTTCCAAACTTGACAAAGCTGTGAAAGTTTTATCACAAATGTCACACCTGCATGGATTTTTATCCACAAGAATCAATTTATGTTTTTTAAGAGTTGACAAATGATTCAAACTGTTGTTCCTAATGTCACACTTGTTTGCTTCTTTACTACCACTATCCCCAATGTGGTTTTCTAAATGGGAAGAATTATTACAATGTTTATCAGAAGTGTTACATTTGTAAGACCTTCTGTGCTGCTGGCTACTGACTGACGTAGAGTACTCCTTATTGATATTTTGTGTGTTGCTCTGCTCAGGAATGCTGACAATTTTCCCATCATCAGGTGTTTCTGAGTGAACATTTGATTCAATTGAAGGAACCCATATATTATGACTTCCCTGAAGTTGACATTTACTTTTACTCTCAGGATTGTTCTTTTGCATAATATAGTTTATGTGATTTTGCCAGTATTCATTGAAGAATAAACCTGATGTATAACTGGAAACATCCACTTTGCAGACACTGAAATTTGAAAATATGATCAGATATTACCAGAACAGAGAGATGAGAAAATAACTTGGGTAAAAAAGCATGTGCAGTTATAATGTGTTCAATTATAAGTGATATGATAATACTAAGTTGAAGCATTACAATAGAAGCAACGCATTATCTTGGTTAAACTGTAAACATAATCAATCTTAACTTTGTGATGTTATAAGTAATGTGAAGTGTTTATCTAATTTTCTTATGTTGTCTGAAATATAAATTTTCTGTCTCCCAGCCATATACAGAGATAGCTACTTGATTATAGCAAATTAACTTATCTGTAATTTGTTTTTCTTTCTGTCTGTTCCTTGCATTCTTTAAAAATATTGTTCCATTTATTATTTGCTTAATACAACAAAACAGCAGTAAGAACAAATAATGATACCCTACATGATACAACCATAATAATTAAACATATGGAGCATAACCATAAAGTAAGTTTCTGGGTGTCCAGTACACAAATAAAGAATAACATATTAAGTGGAAGATTTATTGCCAATGTACCGACTGCTGCTTGATTTGTGATAAGTCAAACTCAATACCTGTCTTAATCTTGGGCACTGATAACTGCGCAGTTGGGTGTCCCTATATACACATCTACCTGTGATAATAAAAAGGACTTACCTTGGTTGTTTTTGGGAATAACAGCCTTGATCTATTCTAATCTGTAACAGAACAATTCACTTATAAATAACATGACTTGCTCTGGGGCATGAACATGGAAATGCTTTTAGTATAACATACAGGGAAAGTATAACTTTATATAACTGATTTCAAATAGGATATATAATGTTTTTGTGTTAAAACAAAAATTGTTATAAGATCAAAGGATAAAAAAGCTGTAAAATATTAAACATTGGTTGCCAGAAATGTTAATGTAAACACATTAAATAACAGTAGCAGTACTTGGTAGTGTGTTGGGTAATAGCTGCGGAAAGACTTTTGATACTAACAGGGAGGAGACCCTCTAATTCCTTTAACAATTGAAGGCTTAAAGGAACCGACTAGGCAAACGCCTAATGAAAAACAACAGAATAGTAATAACCAACTGAAAATTGTACAATTAACATAGAAAGAGGCAGATGAAATAAAATAATTACTATGGGAAGAATCGTTAAAAATATATCTCCTTATAGATATGTAGTACGGACTGGTTAAAATATACAAAAATTTACAAATGGCAATACTGAATAAAAATAAGAGATCAACACACAAAAGTGCTGCAAAATAAAACAGATAATAGCGAATAAAGGTTGTTGAACTGAAATTGTTGTTCATAATGAAGGTGGACAAAGACCCAAGCTTGTCACTAGTTTTTCTTTCCTTTGTAATTATACGTCTTCCAACGTTAAGTTATATTGGAATGTGTATGAATTGGGTGAAATGATGCTAAAATATGTCTAGGGTCCATGGAGCTTAGAGCTACCCGAATTTCATCTTTAGGGATAAGGGAAAACCCCAGAAAACCTTATCCAGGTAACTCACCCTGACCGAGATTCGAACTCGGTACTTCTTGAATGTGAGGCAGATGTGCTACCATCTACGCCTGTCACTAGTGATGACCTTGTTCACCATGTTATTTAGCACTTCAAGACAGACAAATATATACCATCAGTGAGTTGTCTGTGAATCTTCCAGAAATTTCAAGATGAGTTCCGGTCAGATTCTTTCAAAATGGCTAATTATCAAACAATTTGTTCATGCTTGGATCGTATAAAAAAGGACACAATATATGGCATCACTGTTATTGTTTCTCTTAGATAATGCTCATGATAGGAAGAGTTTTTCAGCTCCAATGACACAGGGAATGAAATTGTAGACTCTTTATGACAAACCATAATCTAAATAACAATCCAAGTAAGGAATGCACACACAATTCTCACAAAAACCCAAGAAGTTAAACCAAACTTTAGGCAACAAGACCACAGCTACTGTTTTATAGGAACAGAAGGATGTGTTGCTTGTGGAGTTTATAGCCAGGGACTATGATCAATGCAAATGTATACTGCCACACATTACATTCCTGAAGAGAGCCATTCCAAACAAAACAACAGGCATGTTGTCATCTGAAATTGCTTTGATTCATGACAATAGGAATCCATACAGCTGCAGTAATCAGACAACTTACTCAGTTTCAGTGGGAAACATTTGATCATCTGTCATAGGGCCCTGATTCAGTACTGAGTGATTGTCATCATTTTTGGCAGTTGAAGAAAGGACTTGGAGGACAGCAATTTTAAACAAACAAAGAATTTCAACAATGACTGAATGACTGATTGATTTGGCCAGTGAACATTTAACATTTCAAATTATTAAGCAGTGTAGTAGCATATACACTTGCACATTGAAGGTTAAAGTTATGTTGTATATAGCAAGATGGGGATATTTATATATTGATACCAAATCAAATACTTCCCTTCAGTGACAAGACTAGCAAAAGTGTATATAAAAATATAATTTGGCAGTTTCATTTTCGGAAATTTCAGCTGGTTTTTGCCAGAATATCTCAACGCTTTGTTATATTATGGCAGATGCAAAGTTTAATGACAGATGGTGGGAGGAGTTCATCAACACAACATCCAATCAGATATATGTGTTTGGAGGAATTTAGTAACAGTGATGTCAAAATTAATCGCAAAAACTATTTGTAGTTGGTTTATTGATACTCGTCACTTTCTTTTTTTTATTCCTGAGAGACTAGTTTCAAAGGCAATCACCTCCATTTTCAATTTCTTTCCAACTGGCATCTGTTCTTATCTGGTCTCTCTCTGACAAAAAAGTTCATAGCTCCACCACAAGAGAGGGAGAGCAGACAATAACAGATGCCAGTTGGAAAGAGATTGAAAATGGAGGCAATTGCCTTTGAAAATAGTCTCTCAATAATACAAAACAGAAAGTGACGAGCATCAATAAATCAACTACAAATAGTTTTTGCAATCCAATCAAATGCTTCCCAAGCCTTGCGGTGTTGTATAGTTAAACAAGATACTAAGTCATGCTGTAAAGCCAGTGATTCAATATCATTTGTGACCACATTTATTTTCGCAACAGGAAAGAGAATAACCCGATAATGACATGGCCAGTCTAAAACCCAATTTCCTACATTAACTAGTTGCAGAGATATGAATGTGCATTGAATTCGTCTTTTAACAGGGGCTCTGTTAAGGTGCTTTCATCATCTTTACAGATCCTTTCATTATGTACTGCTTTGTTTATTGTGTCAGCTTGTGACTCAAAAAAAATAAACAGAACCCCATTGCTAGGATAGGGAACTGGAAGTTTCAAGCTATTATAGCTTCAGTTCCAATTTCTGCTTTCATGTTAACGGTAATAATTTTGGTTCCCATAAGTCAATTAAACTGAGTTGTACTATTGGCATTTAATTTAATATTCTGTGTTGGATTACTCAAAATGTCACATAGTGAATAAGGTACGAGCAGTAAACGTTAACCAATAATACATAAACGGGAAGTGTTGCATCTCCAATGCAGGAGTATAATTTACAATGCAGATCAACTTTATGGGCCTTAAGAGATGTCTGTGCAAGCTTGTGGCATTGGAAGTTTTCCTACGATACAATACATTTGTGCAGAAACAAAGTCTTTTGTTGCAAAAGCACAAAACTTCCTTCTTTTCATGACCTGTAAAAAGACATCCTGGGCTGTGCACCTTTTTGTCGCCATTTTAAGGTATGATTTTCAGATTACTTGTTAAATTAGCATGCAGGCCAAGTTTAAGTTTGCTTCACAGCTAAAGTAGTACCCTATAAAGTGCTTTCATTTCTTCCTGGAAAATAATGATACAAATTTATTTCATTTGAAGTTTTAAAAGTAAGACTTATTTTTGGTGTATAAGACCAATGTTTTATTTTAAGGTTATAGCTTCACCCTACCCTTTTACATATGGCAATGTCATGCTTTGCTGCTACTCGTCATCCTTCAGATGCCAATAAATTTTGCATCTACCATAGATTTACAATGGATTACATATACTATGTGCTCTCAAATATATATAAGTTTAAACAGTTTTTGAAAAGGCATAAAAGGAAAATTTGCAATGATTTATCTTGAGAAAGTCTGGATTCGACTTACAGCATATTATCAGGGTGAATTGTCATTCAAATAGTGTTCTACACCATAAAATGATATTGAGTGTACGTATCCTCTAGCAGCAATGTTAAACTCACACATGATATGAAGAGGCTACTGGAAGGCTTGTCTATTGATATGATACATGTCTTACTCTTTACAATAACTATGTAGAAAAGTAACTATGACTGTGTTTGACTCCTGGTAATAAAACCATTTTGTGATTCACATTTGTCTTTCTGTTATGCTCTTCTTGAGGTTGGGAAGAAAACTGCCCATACACTATATAAACATTTACAAATTGAACATACAATAGTCAAAAATACTAACACAAAAGGGGCAAAAATAGTGTCACCGACTGCATTGTTGTAGAGTTGCCACAAAGCCAGAACTGGACATGTGGGCAGGAGAGCTGGACACTTGCCAAGAGAGACAAAGAGACAAAGAGAGATTCTGGAATTTGCTGCCTTTCTGTTGTCATAATTGATAAGATAAGATGCTTTATTGTCACATACGCTTACAAATAGTGAGTAAAAACTCAGTAAACAGGTGACTCGTCAACAGTAGAAAATTTAAAATAATAATTACACAAAATAATAACACTAATAATATAAATACTAATAATACTGTAACGGGGAGCGCTGAAACACCCTGTGGGCAGCTGGCAACGGACGACAGGGGAGGCTCGGTTACCACGCCTTTCCCTCGTTTGTCTTATAGTGGTGACAGCCAGCGGTCGGAAAGAAACATAACTGTGCGTCTGTTTTTCTGTCCACCTGGTTCCAGAAATTACGTAATCTGGAACATTCTCCTGGTCACTAGAAACCGGCGATATTCCTATATAAAGAATGTGACAGACAGACGGAGTTAGTTAGTTAGTGAGTTGAGTTGGTTTTGGTTTAGTCAGTCAGTGAGTTGGTTTTGTCAGTGAGTGAGGAGACAGTCGCAGTTCTGGGTGTAAGAGTTAGTCAGTGACGTGTTAATGAACGAAAGGGTTGTGCAACGGAAGACTGTACGTAACTTTGAATGTGTACCGGAGCTTACGTAACCGCGAGTACAGTGAAATTGTAACGGACGGACTGGTAAATTGTAACTGTGTGCAGCAAGTAATTCTGTGTAATTGGCAAGTGTTAAACTGTAAGTCGGTGGAAATAAAGAACATTGTTGAGTGGTGTAATTGGACTTTTTATTCCACGAACCCACAAAGTCACACTGGCGTCAGAAGTGGGATATAACACAAAGTCACACTGGTGTCAAGAAGTGGGATAACAAAAGTCACACTGGTGTCAGGAAGCGGGAAAACAACATCACCGAACATTACAACAATGGAGGCAGCATTAGAAAAGATTTTAGCGGAATTGAAACAAATGAAGACGGCCAAGGACAACATCACCGGGAAGATGGAAGAAATGAAGGCCGAACTAATCTCGGAAATGAAGACGGCAAATGAAAACCTCGTTGCAAAAATAGAAGCGGCAAACAACAACCTCATCGCCAAGTTGAAACAAACGAAGACGGCCAACGACAACATCACCGAGAAGATGGAAGAGATGAAGGCCGAGTTAACCACAGAAATGAGAGCAGCGAACGGCAGTCTGGCCACGGAAATGAAGGCGGCGAACGAGGCTCTCGCCGCAAAGTTTGAGGAACGGTTGGCCGGCGAGAGGGATGACGTCACGAACCTGGGCAAGCGGAAGGGTCAAGTAGACGACCGCCTTAATGATTTAGAGGAAAAGGCCGACAACATCGCAAAGCCCCTCGCCCGCCTGACGGAGGAAAACCGGCCTTATGTGTGGACGGAGGACGCCGAAGACGCTTTCCAGCACCCGAAGGGGACCCTGTGCAGTGCTCCTATTTTGGGTTTCCCACAACCGGGTGGTGCCTTCATTGTGGACACCGACGCCAGCGACCATTGCATTGGAGGTGTCCTATCGCAGATCCAGGACGGCCACGAGCGCACAAGAGTGGAAGAGGAGGAGCGTGCCGCAGCAGTCCGAGTAGTTGTGGCAGTGCCTGCTGAAGGCTGGGATAGCGCAGGCCTGAGGAGGGAGCAGCTGGCGGACGCAGACTTGGGGCCACTCTTGAGGGAAGTGGACGCAGGGACGAGACCGACCTGGGAGGACATCGCACCGAGGGGCGCCACCTACAAGTCGCACTGGGCCCAATGGGACTCGTTGAAGACCAGAGTGGGCGTGCTGTTCCGGGTATGGGAGTCACCCGATGGGAAGGCGCAGAGAGGACAGTTGGTACTTCCCCGGAGTAAGGTCCCGGAAATCTTGGAGGAAGTGCACGCCGGTACTTCAGGAGGACACCTGGGAGCGAACCGAATGATTCACAAACTACGGCAGCGCTACTTCTGGCTGAGACTCCGAGCAGATGCTGGTGGTACACCTGGACCGCCTCGCACGCTACGATGGGGCTGTTCGAGGGCGAACAGCTTTGAGAAGGGAGCAGTGTAACGGGGAGCGCTGAAACACCCTGTGGGCAGCTGGCAACGGACGACAGGGGAGGCTCGGTTACCACGCCTTTCCCTCGTTTGTCTTATAGTGGTGACAGCCAGCGGTCGGAAAGAAACATAACTGTGCGTCTGTTTTTCTGTCCACCTGGTTCCAGAAATTACGTAATCTGGAACATTCTCCTGGTCACTAGAAACCGGCGATATTCCTATATAAAGAATGTGACAGACAGACGGAGTTAGTTAGTTAGTGAGTTGAGTTGGTTTTGGTTTAGTCAGTCAGTGAGTTGGTTTTGTCAGTGAGTGAGGAGACAGTCGCAGTTCTGGGTGTAAGAGTTAGTCAGTGACGTGTTAATGAACGAAAGGGTTGTGCAACGGAAGACTGTACGTAACTTTGAATGTGTACCGGAGCTTACGTAACCGCGAGTACAGTGAAATTGTAACGGACGGACTGGTAAATTGTAACTGTGTGCAGCAAGTAATTCTGTGTAATTGGCAAGTGTTAAACTGTAAGTCGGTGGAAATAAAGAACATTGTTGAGTGGTGTAATTGGACTTTTTATTCCACGAACCCACAAAGTCACACTGGCGTCAGAAGTGGGATATAACACAAAGTCACACTGGTGTCAAGAAGTGGGATAACAAAAGTCACAATACTAATAATATAATTACTAATAATATCAATACAACTATATACAAATATTGTTATAATTATGACATACCCTTCGAATACTATTGTCCGAATATTAGAATTACAAAATGACAAAAAATTTCGTTATAATTTCAATTTTATCATCCATCATTGTTTTTGAATGGTCTGCAGTTTTCTACAAACAATGACTGAGGGTATAAAAAGCCCAGCAAGATGTTAGAGGCAGTTGTGTTGTAGATGTGTGAGTTTTGTGATGGTTATTGCAACAGTTGACATTTTAACTGTATCACAGTGATTTCCTATGTTCCTTTACAAGCGGCAGAGCAGCAAGTCAACCTTGAGGACAATTGACTGTCAATGTTACATCCTTTTGCTGCTGCAAGGGTTGTACAGAGTTTCTGTTTACTGCAGTAAAGAGTGTTTTAAAATTTCTGCAAACCAGTTTTGATTGTACCAACCCATGAATTTACAATATAACATAGAAAAAAGATATTTTATGCCAGACAGTACTGAAACAAATTAGTCTTATTTTACTTTCTTTTAAGCAATAAAATGTTTATTTATTTATTTATTTATTTATTTATTTAGCATTTAATTTCTGTACAGAAATATTTGCTTTTTCAAGATACAGTACAAACAATACAAACTAGAAATTCAGAAAATACAGAATTAATTCTACATGCAATAATCAGATTAAATTGTATCAATGTCAACAAATACAGAAAACTTACATGAATTGTCAACCGTTAGTATCATAAAATTATTCTTATGTAATCATTTACTCTACTTAATCTGGTACCTAAAATATTCAAAGAACTCTTGAGTACTATAGAAGCACTGATTTATTAAAAATGATTTCACATCTCTTCTGAATCTTTTCTTATCATTGTTTTCGATTTTCTTTAAGATTAAGTTATACATGTGAACCCCTTTATGAAGTACTGAGTTAAGTTTTTTATTTGATCTTGATCCCAGTATATGTAATTTAGCACCATTCCTAGTATAATGTTCATGAATAGTGTTATTTGTTTGAAAATATTGTATGTTGTTGTTTATAAAGCATACGGTTTCTAAGATATACAGACATGGCAGAGTTAGTATATTATTTTCCTTAAAATATTTCATACAATGAGTCCTTTTGCTTAGATTAAACATTCTTCTTATTATTTTCTTTTGTGTTACAAATAAATCTTTTATTTCGGTAGCTGATCCCCAGATAAAGATACCATATGCAAGATAAGACTGCACATATGAATAGTAAATCAGCATTGTTTGTGTATTACAAATTTTCCTTAGCACTGATATTATGTAGTGGGCTTTATTAATTTTTGCAGTAATATACTGAATATGCGGCTTCCAGGTTAAAAATTTGTCAATAATTACCCCCAAAAATTTTGTTTCATTGGTATATTGTATTACCTCATTGCCAAAAGCGATTACAGGACCTATATTAGCTTCATTTCTATTTGACAGTGAAATATGCATACTTTGTGTCTTTTTAATATTAAGTAGTAATTTATTATTAGTTAGCCAATGCATCATATTTGTCATCACAGTATTAGCATAATGTTGCAATTCAGAATTATTGCAGCCTTTGATAATTATATTAGTGTCGTCAGCATATAGAATAGTTTCTGCATGGGGAATATTAAGTGGAAGGTCATTAATATATACTAGAAAAAGCAGTGGTCCCAGGATAGAACCCTGTGGAACCCCACATCTCACAATTTCAATATTGGAATTAATATTATGACCATTTAATTCATTATTAACTACAGTATACTGTCTTCTACCCTCAAGGTAGGATTCAAACCAATCATGAGATACCCCTCTTATACCATAGGCTTCAAGTTTGGATAATAGAATATTATGGTCAACCAAATCAAATGCCTTAGACAAATCCATAAAAATCCCAATAGTATAATTATTTGCATCAAACCCTTCTAATGTTTGTTTCATAAAGGAGTATAGTGCATTAGAAATTGATTTATTTTTCCTAAATCCATTTTGTTTATCACTGAATACATATTTTTCAAGAAAAGGAGATATCCTGTTGAACATAACAGTTTCCAAGATTTTTGAAAACCCCGATTGAACTGAGATAGGTCTATAATTATCAACATTTTTTGTATCTCCCTTCTTAAATACTGGTACAACTTTTATTAATTTTAAGACATTAGGAAATTGATATAGAACAATTACATATATCCATTAATGGTGCTACTATATATTCTTTGCAAGATTTGATTATACACTCTGGTACATCATCAAATCCAGCAGAGAATGTGTTCTTTTTTGAATGTATTATTTTAAGAATCTCCTCAGAAGTTACTGGTTTGAGAAATACACTTTTATCGTTTCTGATTAATTTGATAGGAGTATTTGTTATATTGGGATGAGTCAAAGGTACTCTATCAGCAACACTAATAAAGTGTTTATTAAGGATATTTGATACCTCAGCAGGATTATCTAATTTTGTATTATCAACTATTAAAGTAATTTTGTCTCTAGTTCTGACCATGTTGTTAGTGCTTTCATTTTTTACTATATTCCAGATAGTCTTATTTTTATTCGACGAATTTGAAATGCAAGTATCTATATATTGCTTTTTTGCAGCTTTTATTACCTTATTATATATTTGCTTATACTTCTTATGATATTCTATAAATGCTTCAGTTTTGTTTACTTTACTCAACTGATTTAGATAGCGTTTTCTTTTGCTAGAGATAATAATTCCCTTTGTTATCCATTTCTTCCTTTTACTAGTTTGCTTCTGTTTAACAACTGTATAAGGAAAAGCTGTATTAAAATTATGCAAAAATGTCAGTAAAAACTTTTGCAATTTTTCATCTATTCTTTTTTCATTGTAGACATCAGTCCAGTCTTCAAGGTTTAAGAGCGTATTGAAATATTGAATATTTGCAGTAGAAAATACCCTTTTATAACATGTTTGGGGAGTTATTTTAGCATTATTAGTCCTAAAGTTTGTTAAATTGGATACAATAGCATTATGATCTGAGTAACCAGTGTTAATATTCTCCAGCTTGACAGTAATGATAGATTTGTCTAGAATTATAACATCAATTGCCGTATTTGACTGTAAAGTTAATCTTGTGGGGTTACTAATTACATTTGAGAGATTGAACAATGCTAGTAAGTTTTTTAATTTATGTACTGATGGGTTGTCTTTTAAGAAGTCAACATTAAAGTCTCCACATATAAAGATTTGTCGAGAGTGTTTTTGGAGTGTATTAATCAAACTCTCAAGTTTATCTAGGAAAGTAGCATAACACCCATTTGGAGAGCGATAGATACATACAATAAATAATTTTAGTTCCTGTATATCAATTATAGAGTGTTCAAATATCAGTTCTTCATTTAGCATATTGGTTTTTAAATACCTCTTATATTTGATTCCTTTTTTTACTGCAATCATGGTACCCCCATGTGTGTAGTTTTCTCTACAGAACAAGTCTGCAACTATAAAGTTTGAAAAGATATGCGAATCTAGGCTAATGCAGGTTTTTTTAATCCAATGTTCTGTAAAACAACATACCTGAATATTTTCCATTGAGTTTAAGAAAATTTCAATTTCAAGAAGCTTATTGCCAAGGGACTGTACATTATGATACACTATACTCAAGTCATTTATGTCTGTTATTTTGCTAATACTTGACTCATATTTTGCATGACAATACATTCTGCAGTCATCATTTAATTTGTTATAATTTCTTATTTGTTTGGAATCCTTAATTGCTTTATATTTTACTCTGCCAAAATTATTATTAATATTAGATATTGCTCTTAACTTTATAAGATCACAACTACCATTTAATATGAGTTTTTTGGTTTGCAGCATGCAATGTATCTATTAAACAATTTACCAATAATTAGTGAACCCCTTCCATTTAAGTGAAGTCCATCTCTCCCAAGATCCCTATCTGTGATCCATGAGTTTCCATCAATAAATATACAGTTCTTTTGTTCACACACCCATTCTAACACAGAATTTATTGCATCAATGTATCGGGGGTCTTCGTCCCGACGTCTCAACACTCCACTGATACACACTTTTACTCGAGGGAATAGTTCATTAATCACTTCCACAAGCTGTTCCATTTCCTCCATAATCTCATTTGGATCCTTT
This sequence comes from Mantis religiosa, assembly GCA_030765055.1. Lineage (NCBI taxonomy): Eukaryota > Metazoa > Arthropoda > Insecta > Mantodea > Mantidae > Mantis > Mantis religiosa. Next base: position 2,400,772 of record CM060957.1, on the reverse strand, counting down.
GCTGTAATGATATTATTTGTTCCTGCATGAATTATTATAACATCAGGGTCGTCTTTATTCTCTAAAAGTTCCCGCTTCAGGTGTTGAATTTTTGCACCAGGATAGCAATACACTGTAGCTTCTTCGTCTATAAATTTGTCAGTATACCTCACTAGCGAATCACCGATCACAATTGCCGTTTTTTTATCGTACATTGTTTCATCTGGTCTAAATATCGACGCACTTCCATCTTCGAATTCCCTCGCTGCATTGAAATTCTTTGTCCCAGATACCGGTGTGCTTCGATCATCATACTCCCTCGCTGCGTAGTATCTCTTTGTTTCTAAAACGCCGGTCTCATCTTCTATTCCAGCTTCTTTCAGGACATCACAGCTGTTGTTTGAGTCGATTCCTTCGTTGGTATTCTGCATGCTTCTGTTCTCAGTGTACAGTTCATTCCTTTTCACCACTTTGTTAATATTTCGACTAACCTTTACATCCCTTGCACTTAGGTTATTATTCACGGGCGTGTTTTCTTCATTCTCTCTTCTATTCTTACTGCTACCTACGTAATTTTGCTTCAGTTGTTTATTTTCTTCCATTAGGCGTTCTATTTCACATCGTGCTTCCTTCAAATCTCTGTTAATTATTTCGATTATATGGTGAAGTGACGCCACATTTTCACGTGATTTTCTACAGCAATCATTCTTATTCTTCACGCCTATATTGTTCACAAAATTAGAACCTTCATTTCCATTGCTGTGGCCGGTGTTGAGTGTTGGATTTGTACGTGATTTGTCATTGAAAAGATCAGTTATTTGATTAAAATCAGTAAAAACCGAGATATCACTTTCAGTATCGGCTTGTACCACCGCCATCTTGTTACCTCAAATGCAATAGTTATGAAGAAAATGTTAAATATAAATGATAGTCAAATGTAAAAGAGGGTGCTGCTATCATTTCAAGCTATTTTCCCTAAGAAAATAGCTAATTCAGATACTGACAAAGCTAAACCCTTGAATTAACTCAAGTGTAAGAAAATCCTATGCAAATAAAACAAATTTATTTCTACAATAATGTGCAAGTAACAACCAAAACATTACACTTTCCATTGATCATATCGATTTAGTCAGCCTTTGCTGCGAATACTTTAACCGCGTATGAAGTCACTGCTAGCAAACGAGTTTATCATGCATTGTCTCTTGCAGAGAACAACTTGAAAGTAATTGCTATAATTGCCGCCTGATATTTGAGAGAATAACTGCTTGATGGAAATGTGAGATCCTATATAAGAGACTTTGGGGGGCTATTCGAACTGCTTCAATTCTCCATCAAAGTTTGTAATTCAATAACTCTAAAGATTTGTAATAGGAAAATAGGTGACAAGTGACTCCAGCCCCTACTCCATCTTGGTCTGATATCAGTGATCCATCAGTATAAATATTGTGACTTTGTGGGTTCGTAGAATTAAACGTCCAGTTAGCAGAAATTCCTAAATGCTCTTTATTTCAGGTTGAAACACACTTTGGTCAACCCTTACAGTATCAGAATTACCTAACATACACAAATACAATCGTCAAGGTCGTTGACCACAAACAAAAGAGTTCACTTTCAAAACACAGCTGTATGCACACGATTACCAAGTTCCGATTACGACTCACTCAACTGGCGATCCGTGGCTTCTTTTATAGCTCCACTCATTGTCCTAGAAATTTGTGGAATGTTCTCTAACAATCGAGATGACACCAGAAGACCAACCTTCCAGTCATCTGTCTCTATCTTGTTCTGTTTTGGCAAGCTTTTATCTCTGCACTACACTACATGTCTCTTTGCGCGCACTGGCCACGCATGTCGCAACAATGCTTGCCACAATATGGTGCCATTCATTTTCTGGAAGTCTAGTTTGGATTATCTCTAATGCCAGTAATTTTAGAACATTAGTTGGAGTATCACTTTTCTTAACTTCTTCTATCATGTGTAAATAATATGTGATGTCTAATGTTTGTGTAAGACTTCATATATGAAATTTTTCCTTTAAATTAGGAAGGCCTACTTTTCTCTTGATGTCTTGAATCTCGGAAAGGAAGCCCTCCTGAGTCTCTAGTGTATGTGTGAAATTTCTCTTGTACCATGTATTGCATGGGAATCTGATCAACTATTCATGTTGAATAAGAGCTGTTTCTTCCATTTCATAATGAATGTGATATATGTTCATTAGTATTTCCATAGTTGGTATTGGTGTGGTTTTTATAGCACCTGTAATATGGTAAATGCAGGTAAAAAACAGATCCGAAATCGTGTACTATTGTTAACGGATAGTCACAGACGAGGACTTGCCGAGAAAACAAATCATACGGGACAAAATAGGACTATGGCAAATGCTATCATGAAACCTGGTGCAAATATTAACGAGGTTTGCAGGAACATGGAGATGAAATGTTCAGATTTTACGAAGAATGACTGTGTAGTACTCATCGCTGGCACAAATGACGTAGGCAACGGTGAACCTGAGAATGTTATTCCAAAACTAGAACGCATGGTAAATGAGTTACAAAACACCAATTTGATCGTTGTCAAACTACCTACAAAATACGACCTACACTCAAATTCCTGGGTAAACAAGAAAATCTGTTCTATAAACTTACACATCACGGAGATGTGTAAATAATATGACCATGTGAAGCTAATCAACACCAACATAAGGCGGGATCTCCACACAAGACATGGGATGCATCTGAATAAACTGGGGAAGAGGATACTCTGTGAAACACTAGTGGAAGTGATTTCAATTTGTGTGAACAACAAACCAAGTTGTGAACCAGAACAATCTGAGACAAATAGAGTAAGTTTATCATGTGGTTCAAAAAACTAGGCATGTTTTCAGCAGTAAAGCATGAGGGAATGAGAAGAAATACAAAACACAGTGCAAGCATTCATAAGGAAAGGGGTAAAAAATATCAAAATGTTCAAAAATCTTCTAAAAATCAGTCGACAGAGTTAAAAATATTACATCATAATGTCCAATCTCTGTCTAATAAAATCAGTGAGCTAGAAATTATCCTCAAGGAACGATCAGATATGCATGTGCTATGTTTTTCAGAACATTGGCTGAATGAACACCATATTTTAAATACTAAGCTTACCAAGTTCAATCTAGCTGCACATTATTGTAGAGAAACATAATCATGGTGGAAGTTGTATATATGTAAAAGATGGCTTTAAATTTAGAATATGCACATCCGGTCTGTTGCATGAAAAAGATATAGAAACCTCTGCAGTCGAACTCGTTGAATATAACCTTATTGTAGCTTGTATATACAGATCTCCTAATGGTAACTTAAATATTTTTCTGAACAAACTAAAAAAGGTTCTTAATAAATTTAAACATTTAAGCAAAATACTCATTGTCTGTGGAGACTTCAATATTGATTTTGCTAAAATCTCAAGACAAAAGAATGACTTAATTGATTTGGTAGCTACATTTAACTTAAAACCTTTAGTAAATTTCCCAACCAGGAATACAAAATTCTGTGCAACCATAGTTGACCAAATTTTTACTAATGCTAGTCAGTTGTACAAAAGTCACCAACTGAATATGGGTTACAGTGATCATAATGCTCAGTTAATATCAATAAATATGGAAAACAGTATAAATCCAAACCTTAGCAAAACAAAATTTACCAGACAATTCAATGATTCAAATATAGACTATTTCTTGCATCTACTAAAAAGCAAAGTGTGGCCTGAAGTGTATGATACATCTGATACTAATGAAAAATTTGAAACTTTTCAAAAGATATTTAGGCATTATTTTGATATAGCTTTCCCACTTGCAGAAATAAAAGAATCATTTTCAGGAAAATCAAATTTGTGGATTACTAAAGGAATTATAACATCTTGCGCGCACAAACGAAAATTACATGAAATTCTGCAAACAGTGACTGTTACTCCACAATTCAGTGACTACGTTAAAAAATATAAAGCCACATTGAATTAAGTTATAAAACAAGCAAAAAAGATGGCAAACGATAAATTCATCAAAAGTGCCCAGAACAAAATGAAAGTCTCATGGAAAGTAATACACAATGACATAAAGCCCAATAAGAATGTAGATAATTTAGTACTGCAGAAGCATTCAAAATTAATAACAAACCCAAAGTTAATAGCAGAGACTTTTAATGATCATTTCATAAATCTTGCTGAAAATATTGTTTCACAAAAGAACTCCACAATGGGTACTTCAGTTAAAAAAAAATAGAGTAAATATATGTGAAACACCAATGTTCTTGTGCCCTACTGATTTCGAGGAAATCGTTTCAGCAATATCCAAATTTAAATCCAAGTACTCTTCAGGTATTGATAACGTTCCTGATTTTTTGCTTAAGAAATGTTCTATTCTTATTGCACACCCATTAGAAGATGTATGCAATAGCTCACTTGAACATGCAGTGTTTCCAGAAGCTTCAAAAACTGCTAAAGTAAAGCCACTATATAAAAAAGGAGATAAAACCGATTTACTAAATTACAGGCCAATTTCACTCTTATCCAGCTTCTCTAAAGTACTGGAAAAGATATTCTATAAAAGACTTATAGCATTTATAGAGATGAATGACTTAATATCTAAAACTCAGCATGGGTTTTGTAAACAAAAGTCAACAGAAACTGCACTTTTTGATTTTGTAAACAGTGTAATAAATACTTTTGATAACAAAGACAAAATATTAGGTGCATTTTTCGACCTAACTAAAGCATTCGATGTACTAAACCACAATTTACTATTCCAAAAATTAGAACATATGGGTATTAGAGGGCATGCATTGGAATGGATCAAATCATATCTAAAGGACAGGAAGCAAATAGTAGAAATTTCACATACAGAAAAAGATCGCATTAAAGAATACTGATCAGACACAAAATATATTAAGTTTAATGTACCACAAAGTTCTATTGTGGGTTCTATTGTGGGTCCTATTCTTTTCTTATTGTTTGTAAATGATTTACAGTCAAATATTACAGCTAAAACAAATATATTAATTGAAAGCAATGCACTTGAAGAGCTACAAATCTTATCTAGCAGAATGTTCAGTAATATTTCTAAATGGTTCAGCAATAATAATTTAATTGTAAACTTGGATAAGACACATGTAATTCATTTTCAGTTTTCTCAGAATAATCTCCTGTACAATCACAATTAATATGTAATAATCAAGTAATTAAGTATGTAAATACAACTAAATTTCTTGGTTTTTGGATACAGAGTAACCTAAAGTGGGAGACACATGATTATCTAATTAAAAAACTGAGTACAATTTGTTATAATTTCAGACAACTGGTACACATAGTTAACATAAAAACTCTCAGAAGCGTGTATTTTGCGTGTGCTCACTCCATTTTAAAATATGGCATAACATTATGGGGTAACTCACATTGTAAATCATTATTCATAATGCAAAAATGGATCCTAAGAATACTTGGAGGAGTTAAATCAACATCTACGTGCAGACCATTATTTAAAAAATTTAAAATCTTACCTGTCCCATGTATTTTCATTTTTGAAATTTTAAAATTTATAAAGACAAATTTATGAAAGGAAATGGCCACTGTACCTTTAATGACACAGTTCATAATCATAATTCTAGACAGAGAATGGACATTCATGTGAATAGAAGTAACACAAGAGCTCATCAAAGTGGTGTAATAAACCTAGGAATCACTTTTTTTAATAAACTGCCTATAGCCAAAAAAACCACTTGCAATTTTTCAGCATTTAAAAAGTCAGTTTCGTCATACTTGTTAGACCATTGTTTTTATTCTGTTAGTGAATTTATGGAAAGTTTATAATACTGCTACATTTCTGAATTAATTGTGTATATTATAAAATTCTTGAGATATCTTTATAAAACATTATTTTGTACAAACACTGACCTGTCCTTATTGGATGTGACTTGTTAATTTACAAGTATAGTTCATTGCACTATAAATTCACAATTTGACGCGTCTTATATCATTGTACTCATGTACAATGTATGATTTACAAGATGAATAATCTCTATCTCTCTATCTCTATCAATCAATCTATCAATTGGTCGGTCGGTCCCTCCCTCCCTCCCTCCCTCCCTCCCTCCCTCCCTCCCTCCCTCCCTCCCTCCCTCCCTCCCTCCCTCCCTCCCTCCCTCCCTCCCTCCCTCCCTCCCTCCCTCCCTCCCTCCCTCCCTCCCTCCCTCCCTCCCTCCCTCCCTCCATCCATCCATCCATCCATCCATCCATCCATCCATCCATCCATCCATCCATCCATCCATCCATCCATCCATCCATCCATCCATCCATCCATCCATCCATCCATCCATCCATCCATCCATCCATCCATCCATCCATCCATCCATCCATCCATCCATCCATCCATCCATCCATCCATCCATCCATCCATCCATCCATCCATCCATCCATCCATCCATCCATCCATCCATCCATCCATCCATCCATCCATCCATCCATCCATCCATCCATCCATCCATCCATCCATCCATCCATCCATCCATCCATCCATCCATCCATCCATCCATCCATCCATCCATCCATCCATCCATCCATCCATCCATCCATCCATCCATCCATCCATCCATCCATCCATCCATCCATCCATCCATCCATCCATCCATCCATCCATCCATCCATCCATCCATCCATCCATCCATCCATCCATCCATCCATCCATCCATCCATCCATCCATCCATCCATCCATCCATCCATCCATCCATCCATCCATCCATCCATCCATCCATCCATCCATCCATCCATCCATCCATCCATCCATCCATCCATCCATCCATCCATCCATCCATGAACATAAAAGAAATTGTCGCTTGGGACAGATAGAGAAGTCCCAATAGCAGAGCATGCAATTCATGAAAAAGGAGAGCACATCAATCAGTTTGATAACACGGAAATACTGGCTTCAACTTTACACTATCATTCTCGTCTAGTATACCGTGAAGCCATTGAAATATGCAAACATGAAAATAACATGAATCATAATGAAGATGGCCTAAAACTAAACAAGATATGGACAACAGTGCTCTCCAGCAAGCTTCCAGTACATATACTGCGACTCAAAGAGCAAAAACCACAGTTGCTGTTGAGACTTCCGCCAGGACACAACAAACGCACTGCCACTGAAGATGTCTGCCGCAGCCGCAGACGAAACGTCTGGGAAAATGAAGAAGGAGCCCAGTAGACCACAGCCCACAAGCCCGGTTAATACTTTATATTATACTGACACTGGCCATAAAAGCTTCCGAATTTTAATAAAGCACTTATTTAGGAAATACATAGCGATGAAAACATTGGACCTTGTATACCTATTTTTCTTACTTTTTAGTAGCTTTGTTCTGCATATAGAAGCATATGCACTTTCAAAATCAATAAAAACTGATACATTACAATTCCTTTCTTGGAAGTGTTGAAAACAGTGTTGTTATGATAAATTAACTTTAAAGAGAGTCGATTAAAGACACTAGACAACACTTTTAAATTTTTCCGGAACATGATAGAGGCAAAGCCTCTGAAACATGTTCCGGAAAAATTTAAAAGTAAGTGTTGTCTAGTGTCTTTAATCGACTCTCTTTAAAGTTAACTGATACATTATCTTTTCTATTGAAGGATATATTGATTACATCCTGATGAGAGGGATTCCAGTTATCATAATTTCAATCAAGATTAATTAAATGATCTGGTTAGGGATCTCTTACTTTCTAAAGAAAGCGTTGAACTCTTGGTTTCCATCTAAAAGAAAACAACAGCCTTCATTGAGACATCAAAGTGGCAGCACACTGCAAACAAAACCTTCAGCTGGCTACGTGTTCTGTTACAGATGCCTCCCTTCCTTAATGGAGTGATATAGGTACACTATTTCAAAACCTGTCACCTGTCCAGCACGATGGAAATTTAGCGTAGATTTTTCCAACAGTAGTTTAAAAGTTGTTCTGTTGCACGTGATGAGAAGCCAAGTATACTTGTAGCACATTCTGTTCCTCTGAAAGATGAGTATGAGAGTATGACGGTGATGATTAAAAAACTTAATATGATTGGGATGTCTGTGGTGATTTGACGGTGACTGGTATGCAAGGACAGTTTACTCACTACTGCAGTCCCATGTGCTTGTAGGACACTTGCGCTGTTGCTGAGCACTTTGTTAAAAGCAAGTGGCTATTAAGGACCACATACAAACTACAAACAAGTAACAGAATTTTAAGTGTCTTTTGCAAGATTTTTCTAGACCTTTCCTGATTTCAAAACTAGAGTACTTAAGCTTCTGGATGTTTACAGTAATATGGGCTGTTGAATATTACATTTCCTTCAGTTCCACGTAGATTTCCTTACAGAGAATCTCCCGTCAAAGTGCTTTCACCAAGACATTGAATGTTTAGAAAATCATTACCCGCATTTCTGGTATTGTCATATGTTTCTCACTAAAGCTGGAAGTTGTACAGGATTTACCAAACAAATCATACAACAGTCATACCCATCATGTTTTTAAATCAAAGTTTGTATGACAACATCTTTGATAAAACAATTTGGAATATACATTGATATCTGTATGTTTAATTTAATCTTCACCAATCCATATTCCTGAAATGTGACGGCCTACTGCAAAACTAAACATACATTTGAAATCAGCAGGAATCGTTTCGTTAACCAGTGTGATTAGTAATGCTGCAATGATGAAGTCTGAAAAAACTGACCACAAAATATTTGAAAATGCAAAATTAGTATCAACAATATGAATAATTATAAAATGATTATTAATTCTATTTTCTTTTTCTCTAGGACCTTCTTTCTATAATATTCATTTATTAACCATATGTTAGTATTGCACATTGGAGACTATTAAAGAAAAAGAAGAATTGTGATGCACTTGTTCTTCAGAACTTACCTTATTGTCATCACAAATAACCTGAGTTCTAGTCAAAGGTGTCTCTAACAACCACTCTTCTTGTTTAATTTCTATCTTAGGTTCAATTTCACAGTTTTGGGTGCTTTCATCATTACATGTCATAACATGGTGTTCTGTAAAAAGTTCATTCTGTAAACAAGAGTTGAAAACTTCAGCCTCTTTAATTTCTAGTTTTATATCTGTATCACAGTCAGTGCCACTTGTTACAGTTTCACTCTTAATTTTCTTTAAAGAGTTTTTGGAACAACAGTCTTCCACATTCTGTGAGCACAAGTCCAGGAAACTATACTCTTCTTTGATTTCCTTTTTGATATTCATTTTACTACAGTTCTTGCTTTTGGACAGTTCAGTTATTAAACTTCAGTAGCATGTCTCTAGGAAAAGAAACCATTATTAGTAACATTAGATATTTCCACGAGTTTGTTTATATACCTATAACTGAAACTACCTTACATTTCAATAAATGATAGAGACAGCATAAATAAACTACAGACAAATGATGACAATTTGGGGTAATATGTTAAGTTCCTTGGTTAGCTATGCTTTGTTGATCTTAATGTGATGTAAGACTCAATGATAATCATTCTATGGAATTTAGTAAAAGATTAAATAAGAATAGAAGCCTCCAAGTAACTTGCTTGTAAAGTATAATACTAAATTTTTAAATAAGTTAAAAAATATAATTCCGTGGCAAAATATACACTATTCATGCTTCACCTCTCTACTTGTAACACACTCCTTGGCTTATTTGAAGCTAATGGCCCTAAGTTAATCATATATTGTAAAAGGGTGGTAAAGCTTGCTAGTTAAGTGCTGCCAACTCTATTATTCTGAATTGCAGAAATAATAGGTGTATGGAGCATAACTTGTTGATGAACCAATTCTAGATACATAAAGCCGGATTTTCTAATATTGTAGGGATTTAAAAGCATGCAGATAAGTCGGTAAAAAAAAAAAAAAAAAAAAAAAAAACTACATTTAAAAGCCAACACAAAAGCAATTTCGAATGACAAAGTAATATAAAAAAATACCAAAAGCACTAATACTTACACTTAATATAATTTTATAGAAAACTTATGTTCACAACTGAAATTTACATATTTTTAGTGGGGTTTAACCTAATAGCATTTGCAGCACCAGTTTCTAATGACAGTATGCCATCCATTTGGATCACTTTTTATTTTAATGTTCTGTAAGTAAATCATATAGGACAATGAATAAAACGATGTTCAAATGAGCCCACAGTCCATTCAACTTTTTTAATTTTTTTACATTTAAAGAAATTTTTAAGTCATTGGGTTAAATGTAAGATTATAAAGATTTTTTTAATTAAAGTGTATTTTTAAGTCAAAACTTAAGATAACAGAAAACCTGAGAAACAGCCTTATCCAGATAGCTCACCATGACTTAGATTTGAACTGGGAAGCTCTTACATGTCAAGCAGACACACTACCACCATGCTACAGAGGTAAACCATTACAACAATGAATCAGTTATTCTAGAAGGAAGACAATGGCATAGGATGTCACACCAGGAGTATTAATATATCATCTTAAAGTATTTGGTGCTTGACTGTGAATTTAAAAACCTAATAGAAATTAATTGTTCTTTCACACTAGTGTGTACGATGCACTATGAAAGGATAGAGCTAGACTGAAAAATTCAATACCTTAGCCGGGATTTGAACCACGGATCTTCTGGTCTCCGTCCAGCCGCTCTAAACAATTGAGCTACTATGGCTAACGTGCCAACATGACATTAAATTCTCCAGCTGACTCATATTCTTCCCGGTAAACCACTAGAAGTTCTCATACCAGGAAAAATATGAGTCAGTTGGAGAATTTAATGTCATGTTGGCACGTTTGCCATAGTAGCTCAATGGTTTAGAGCGGCTGGATGGAGACCAGAAGATTCATGGTTCAAACCCTGGCTATGGCATTGAATATTTCAGTCTGCCTCTAACCTTTCATAAAAACGTAATACTTTGTACATGACGGTCGTGAATACATTTAGGGAAACTCTTTTATTTTGCTTCTCTGTTAAACCTGGTAAGTTAGTATTTGCTATGGAGAAGATTGCTGCTTTCCAATAGGTTATATTGCAAACACCCAATGATATAACTTAACTATCAATAGTTAAAAATTGTTAAACAAAGGGCTGAAGCACTAGTGTAATACAAAATTAGCAACAGAGCTAGAAGTTCTCTTAAAAGCAAATCAAAATAAATAAACAAAGAAAGAACAAGACACACAAATGAAACGGTTTTTCAAATATGAAATTTTAATTCATGTAAACCTTTGCAAGCTCGCAACACAGTCATTATGCTAAACAAAGAGACTCTCAATCTTTTCATTTGTTTTCATCAATCTTGTTTCTGCTGAAGAGGATGTAATCAGTAGGATGCACATGCCTTAGTACTTCTAAGGCCCAGCTCTGTAACTTGTATTCCTAGACAACTATACTTTCTCAAATTGCATATCAACCATCCATCACCAGTAAAATTTGTGCAGTGTTATTTCTTGACATCCAATATAATACAGCTGTGTATTCTTCTAAAGATATAAAACTCGTCAGTATTAATGGAATGTGTATTTACTTATATTGTTTTATTTTGGGTAATGTTGCTTAGAGATCAGGTACTCACATTTAGAAGGCTACATCACAAAAATAAACATGCTAAAATTGTGGAATGTACAAAATTTGAGATTTTGAATACACAAGGCACTTATATTATTCTATATTATAATTTATATTCTCTATTATACTACATATTGAGCTTTAGTAACAAAAAATATAAGTTGTGTGTTTATTTATCATTGCCAATATTATTATAGTTATTGCTATTATCATTATAATTATTATTATTCTGTGGCTAAATGTTACTAACCTACATTTATTATTATATACTGCCAGTTTCTTAACTCATTACAGTATCGATGGTTTATAACAAGAATAGGAAAATGTGTTAGTAACATTTCTCCATCTTAGTGAATTCATACTCTGCAGTTGGCAACAGCTGGTTGGCATGACATAATTCCATACCAACTGAAGCCTATGCTGTTATTCTGTAGTTTAGCCCCGGGTGCTTTTCACAGTATGTATCAAAGTAAACCCTCAATTATCCAAGAGAATGTACATTCTAACCTTATATTTGCGGAGTACATTTGGGTTGAAAGTTTGTTCAATGTGAGTGCATTAGAATGGAGCCCTTTATTGACACCCCACTAAGAATATGCTAAAGAACAAACCGTTGCCTTCACTCTGCCGTATCCTCCTAAGTCCTTTGGGGTTAAATTTAACACCAACAGATTCAAATTCCTAGGTGAGCCACTGTTACTGGTGAGAAGTTGATAGTCTATATAAGCTCTCTTAGAGGTCAGCATCTTGCAGGAATGTGCTGTATACTGTCTATTCACAAATCTTAGCTGCTGGAATTACATAGCAAAGATGGCAAAATGCAGAAAACAGCATCAACGCATTTATCACACAGGAAAGTAATTTTCATATATGTTAAGTGACGTTTCTGCTAATTAAATCAGTATACTTGTTGCTATAAAAAGTATGCTCTATTTAATGGTGCTAGATAGAATTTGGTAGTGTTTTGAAGTAATCTATTAGATGCGGTGCATATATATCAGGCATATACTTAATTTTTATGTTATTACTATTTCAGGAAGGGAAAGGGATGAAATCAAAGCTATATTGGATGAATCTGATATAAACTTTAGTTCTTGATGATCATGATGATGATGCGTTTGAAGACGGTGGAAACACATCGATGCTAAGCTTGGGAATACCTGCAGTCGATCCTGATATGTAAGAACCACGAACATACGGACTAATAAAGCAAACCACATGCCTCAATGGCACCATAATACGTACAAAGCAACACCAATGTTGAATGCACAAAATATAAGATGTATCTATGCCGCGGCGTAGGCATATCGTGGCTCTGACGTCATAGATTGAGCGTTGCCAACTTTCAGAGCATGGTACCGCGGAAAATACCAACACTTCGCGAGGAAACCCGCGATACTGTAATACGCGACGTAAAGAACAGTAGACAACTGCCTATCATTATTATATATTCTTACTATTATCAATCATGATCATGGTAATAATTAATAATAACAAACTCTGGCAATAATTCATTGATCTTTACGTCGCGTATTACAGTATCGCGGGTTTGCTCGCGTACTGTTAGTACTTTCCGCGGTAGCATGCTTTGGAAGTTGGCAACGACCGAGCTATGATGTCAGAGCCAGGATTTCTCTACGCCGCGGATCTGCATGATTACCCTTGATTGTACTGAACGGAAGTATTTTGACACGAAAGGTATACATTGTTACCCACAAACCTGATCGCTTAATAATATATAAGACAATACTTAAAGTAATGGGAGAATGTCTTACCACAAAATGACGCTCACAGTTCTTTAGAATTTAATAACCAGCTGTTGCCAGACAACATTTCTAGACTTAATTTCTAGACGCTTCTACCAGCCTGACCAGTTGGCTACTACGTCTGATCATGACAGTGATCACAGGAGGCTTTGGATCATGTGTCACAGTGTTAGAGCGGGGTATTTTCAAGTTAATTAATTCTCGTTCTGATGATTAATCTAAATATGGCCTTACAACTCGACCTAGAGAACAGGAAAAGTAATAAAGGCAGTTATTAAGGGCCCATTGGATATATATTGTATATCGTAGATGTCACGTAAAAGAAATGTGATTGGTGTCACCTCGTAGTCGACAGTCACAGTGGTCATGTTCCGTGTAACCCAGACTATAAGATATACCGGTGTTAAAGCAACATGTAACAGAACGTGAAAGTAATGGGAAAGTGCTTGCCCGTTAGCTGTGGATTCTGCGGTAAACATTTTATCAATATGTCAATATCATTGGCCCATTTTTTGTTCCTTATTTGAGCTCGATGTACGATGTGAATAAGACACAACAGTTGGCTAACTGTACTAATTTGAACAAAATAAAGCTGGAATTGTAATTTAAGTTTTAACGCTATCGAAGAGAGACGAAGTTCAGCCTGAATAAAATGTTCATCGATTTGTAAAACTCGGAAGATTTGAAAAGCCTGCGAGGACGAATGAATAGCAAGAAGGACGGAAATGGGTTTTCACAAGGACCTACAGGGCTAAGGCATGTCTACATCACATTGCAGAATATCGTAGAAAATGGAAAACAAGTGGAATGACCTCAATTGGGCGAGAAGAGTACGATTCATCTTCGGTATTTTTAGGACCATGTTTAAATTCATTGATCCAAATGTAAATTGTCTCCAATGTTGGTGCACAGTCCAGTGATCTTCAATTCAGTTTTGACTTGTTAGGCAGTCCAGCCATCAAATGAAAATGTTTAATAATAGCACGAACTCGGTTTTTCCATTTTCAATCTCAGGTATTACACTGACCATTCCAGATATCTCTCAAAAATGAATTGTTTATAATAGCACATTCAAAACTTCTGTAGTCTTTTGAATAATGAAGCCTATCACCCACAAAGTTGCAACAAAAAAATTCCATCCCTTCATGGAAATTTACTAGATGTATCAAACAACTCTCGTAGAGAAAAGGAAGCAACTACTTTGTAATTTTGTAGCAGGAAATGAAAGGTTTAAGGGCACACTACTGTTAATCACGATAAAAATTTATTGTACAGGATTTAATAAATCACATTCATAGGACCTCATTAAATTGTACAAATTTACAATATATCTTCATTGGCTGTGAATGTAATTCCCAATTTCTTTCAATATTTGCTCTCGTGATATTAAACATTTATCATTTTTGTATGTTTTTATGTGGAGGAAAGGGATTTATTAATACCCTTTAGCCTGCTAGGTAATATAGGACAATTTATGAAAGGGTGAAATAATGCTCAAATGAGTCGAGTGTCTGTAATGCAATAAGGGAAATGCTTATCCAGATAACTCTGATGGATCCGAACTCAGAACCTCTTCAAATTGAGGCAGACACACGAACACCTAAGCTACAGAAGTGGCAGTTGTTTAGTTTTTTGGAAGTTCAAGGTTCACATGCTGGAGTGGAAGCAAGTTTAATTGCTTGTTCACTGGCTGTACGAGTTCTACAAAAATCAGCTTGGCAGGGTGGTAGCAGTTTCTAGTATTCAGGATACTAATACCTATAATCTGGCTGAAATCATTCTCTCTGTAATTTCTGCTACAACTCTTGTTCAATGAACAGGCCAATAGTTACATATAATATTTGGTTATTTACCACGTTTGAGTATTAGTATTGTCACGCAGACGGCGAACTCGCGTTGCCGATCGATAATGCGGACTGGCGGTGGCGGGGGGGGGGGAGGGGACGCAAGGGGTGGCACCTCCTCCTGCCGCGCGAAGGTGCGCGAAGGTTCCAGAATGATTTCCCCCTCCATAATGGAAGAATCGAGAGACTTCGGGGCGATCGATACAAGCGAGGCGACAGTTAGTTGAGTGAGTGACCGTGAGCCGGGCGGACGTGTAGTTGAGTTGAGCGGACGGGTAAAGACGAACTGGCAAGGTTGAATGGTTTAAATTAAATTGTAATTGTGTACATTAAACTGTAATTGGAATAAGGTGGAAATAAAGAACATTTTTGAGTGGTGAAATTGGACTTTTCATTTCACGAGCCCACAAAGTCACAACTGGTGTCAGGAGTGCGACATAACACAATGGAGGCAGCATTAGAAAAGATTTTAGCGGAACTGAAACAAATGAAGACGGCCAACGACAAAATCACCGGGAAGATGGAAGAAATGAAGGCCGAATTAACAGCGAAGACGGAAACGGCAAACAACAACTTGGCCACGACAATGACCGCAAAGATGGCCGAACTGACCACGGAAGTGAAGGTGGCGAACGAGGCTCTCGCCGCCAAATTTGAGGAACAGTTGGCCGGCGTGAGGGATGACGTCACGAATCTGGGCAAGCGGATGGGTCGAGTAGACGACCGCCTTAATGATTTAGAGGAAAAGGCCGACAATAACGCCAAGACCCTGAAAGCCGTGGTGGAAGACCTCGAAGACCTTGCGAACCGCGTAAACAACCTGGAGGGAAAGGCCGACAGCAGCGTCAAGTCCCTGAACGCCATGGTGGAGGACGTCGTCGGCAGGAAGCTGAAGGATTTGAAGGCCGACGCGCCGGGACGCGACATAACATCTGCGCGGGTCAAACCTCCCAAATACGACGGCGCGTCAACAATCGAGGTCTTCCGCCGCCAGTTCGACACAGTGGCCAAGCACAACAGACGGTCACCGGAGGAGGAGGCCACACAGTTAATAGCCAGCCTCCAGGGACGGGCCGCGGAAGTCCTAAACGCGGTGCAGACGACGGCGGCGCCCAAGGACATCTGGGAGGCCCTGGAGAATCGCTTCGGGAACCACCGCTTAGCCGCAGCATACCGCAGCCAGCTAAAGGCAAGGTCGCAGCAGCCGGGGGAGACGCTGCAGGAGTTCGCCATAGCGATCGAGCAGCTGGCTAGCAAGGCCTTAGTTGACCTGCCACTGGAGTTCGTATCCCGGGAAGCCACCTACAATTTTGTCGACGGGGTACGGGACACGGAGATTCGTCAGCGCCTAATGCTCGGCGAATATAAAATCATCCACGAGGCGCTGACAGCGGCATTAAGGATGGAGGCGGCGAAAGTAACATCTATCCCGACGTCGAGAACGAGTGTCCGCAGCGCCGGAGACAGAAGAGCAGCTGAGGGCCGCCGGCGAACACCTAGTGGCCTGTGTTGGGGGTGTGGACAGCCCGGACACCTGCAGAGAGACTGCCCACACCAGGAAGAGCAGCCGGAAAAACGAGTAAGGGCCGTCGTGGAGAGGGGCACGTCGGCGCCATCATCACCATCCCCTCGAGTGACACTGCGCGCCGTCAGCCGGCGTATGGATGACAGCTTCATCGCGGACGGTTGGGTGAGAGAGAAGCCGTGCCGCGTGCTGGTGGACACTGGGGCAGCCGTGACCATCATCAGACCTGACGTGGCGAAGGGTTTGCCGACGAGGAAGCCAAGCCGACCATACGAGCTTGTCACGGTATCTGGCGACACCTTGCCTGTGGAGAAGCAGGCCCTGCTGGGGCTGACCTTGGGACGGAGTGCCGTGCGTCTGTGGGTGTTCGTCGTGAAGGTGGCTGAGGTGATTCTGGGACTAGATGCCCTCAGGAGCCACGAGGCGACGGTCGACGTCGGCAGGAAGGTCCTGCGGCTCAACGGAGAAGAGGTTATACTCCGTCAGCCCGAAGAGCGCCTTGGAATCTGCAGGGTCGTCTTGAACGAAGACGTGGTTGTTCCCGCGAGGAGCGAGGTAATGGTGACGGCGCGACCAGAAGGCCAGACAGCAGGTTGGGTCCCGAGGCTGCAGGAGTACGACTTCACCTCGGAACATCGTAGAGGGAAGAGCCGCGGTAACACTGACGCAATATCCCAAGCACCCTGTCCAGAAGAGTGCGGCCAGTGTACAAGAGTGGAGGAGAAGGAGCGTGCCGCAGCTGTCCGAGTAGTCACGGCAGTGCCTGCGGATGGCTGGGATAGCGCAGGCCTGAGGAGGGAGCAGCTGGCGGACGCAGACTTGGGGCCACTCTTAAGGGAAGTGGAGGCAGGGACGAGACCAACCTGGGAGGACATCGCACCGAGGAGCGCCACCTACAAGTCGTACTGGGCCCAATGGGACTCGCTGAAGACCAGAGAGGGCGTGCTGTTCCGGGTATGGGAGTCACCCGATGGGAAGACGCAGAGAGAACTGTTGGTACTTTCCCGGAGTAAGGTCCCGGAAGTCTTGGAGGAAGTGCACGCTGGTACTTCAGGAGGACACCTGGGAGCGAACCGAACGATTGACAAACTACGGCAGCGCTACTACTGGCTGAGGCTCCGAGCAGACGCTGAGAGACGGTGCCGTCAGTGTCACGTGTGCGCAGCGAGTCGCGGCCCCCAGACTAGGAGTCGGGGTCGCATGCAGCAGTACAACGTCGGAGCGCCATTCGAACGGATCGCCGTTGACATTGCTGGACCGTTCGCAATTTCCGACCGAGGCAACAAGTACTTGATGGTGGTCGTGGACTACTTCACTAAGTGGCCGGAGGTGTACGCCATCCCAAAGCAAGAGGCAAAGACAGTCACAGACTGCCTCGTGAAGCAAGTGTTCTGTCGATTTGGGGTGCCGTTCGAGCTACACAGTGACCAGGGTACCAACTTTGAGTCCAACCTAATGAAGGAGGCATTACAAAGGCTTGGGGTGAACAAGACCCGCACGACGCCTCTACATCCCCAGTCGGATGGCATGGTCGAAAGATACATCAAAACCTTAGAGGAACACCTGAGGAAGGTCGTGGCCAGCCATCAGCGAGACTGGGACGTCAAGGTGCCACTGTTCTTGCTGGCCTACCGCTCTTCTACACACGACACAACTGGGATGACGCCAGCCAGCTTAATGTTCGGTCGAGAGTTACGCCTCCCTTGTGACCTGGCTTTTGGAAGCCCTCCGGAGGCGAAGCACCCGGTGACCGAGTATGTGGAGAACCTGGTGGACCACCTCCACGACATGCACGAGATGGCTCGCCCGAACATCCAGAAGGCGAGTGACCACATGAAGACCAGATATGACAGGCAAGCCAACAGCCAAGGGTTCCAGCAAGGTGACCAGGTCTGGTTCTACCGTCCTACCCGGACCAAGGGACGCTGCCCGAAGCTCCAGCAGCCATGGCAAGGACCGTATCGGGTGGTGAAGAGGATTAACGACGTGGTCTACCGCATCCAGAAGGTTCCCCGAGGGAAGATGTTGGTGGTACACCTGGATCGTCTAGCCCGCTACGATGGTGCTGTTCGGGACGACCAGCTTTGAGGAGGGAGCAGTGTCACGCAGACGGCGAACTCGCGTTGCCGATCGATAATGCGGACTGGCGGTGGCGGGGGGGACGCAAGGGGTGGCACCTCCTCCTACCGCGCGAAGGTGCGCGAAGGTTCCAGAGTGATTTCCCCCTCCATAATGGAAGAATCGAGAGACTTCGGGGCGATCGATACAAGCGAGGCGATAGTTAGTTGAGTGAGTGACCGTGATCCGGGCGGACGTGTAGTTGAGTTGAGCGGACGGGTAAAGACGAACTGGCAAGGTTGAATGGTGTAAATTAAATTGTAATTGTGTACATTAAACTGTAATTGGAATAAGGTGGAAATAAAGAACATTTTTGAGTGGTGAAATTGAACTTTTCATTTCACGAGCCCACAAAGTCACAGTATGGTAATAGCTTTTTCTGTATTTGGATGGAACCGAAAATTTCCAAATGTGATTGTAGAAGCTCTGAAGTGTGGTGTGGGCTTTTTTCCCGATATTTCTTATGAATTCTGGATGGAATGTTTTATGGTCCTGAAGCTTTGTTATTAGCAGTAGTACATATAGTTATATCAAGTCTAGGAGCATTACATTTACGATGGAATATTTCTTCTTTTGAAATAATTGAGACAGCCTACTATTTTCTCTTTCACAGCTTCCTTCTGTATGTTTTCCTCTAGAATTTTATATATTCTTGTAACTGTGGTTGAAGTAACTTTTTTTTTGTCAATTCTTTATATCTACATATAGAACAGGATGTTTATAGATATTTTTGTTATAACTAAAGTTATATTTAATTTAATGTCTCACATGGACAACAGTTTTCATAAATCTATTATAGGAGTTCCATTTTGAACAGAGAATTCACCTTTGGAACTTTGCTGTTTTGATTTTCCAGTTTAGAGTATTTTCTGGACCTTTGTTAGTTTCAGCTGTGTAGCCAATACACTTTCCTTTTTAAGGTTTTTAATCCTTAGACCAAAGAGTTTATAAATTTTAACTATGCTTTCAAGTATGTAATATTTTGCAAGATGTAGTAGAAACTGGCTAGATTATAATTAATTTTGTTGGAAGAAATATTAAATGCTTTGATCATGAAGGGCTTTTACTTGTCTAATTTTAATTGATGCATTCGAAAACTCCCATTACTATCAATCAGCTGTTTCTGAAATCAGTGAAAACATCAAGAGATTCCAGGTTACTGATATTGCGCCTCCCTCATTTATTACATTCAGAGAAAATTTCCTTGCAGACTATAACAAAATTTGCACGAAATTGCAATCCCATCTCCTACGAAAAGTTAAAAAATATGAACGTTTGGTGATTTATCATAATGATACACATATAGATTTCCCTTCGGTCAGTGACCTCTGTTTCTTCATACAACACTCCTTTGAAAAATCATTTTCTGAAGTACACAAAATGCTGCAAATTGTACTAACAGCCCGAGTTTCAACAGTCGAGGCAGAAAAGTTACAGCACAGTGAAAGGAATTAAATCTTCCCTCAGGAACACCACAGGCCAAGTTAGGCTTAATTCTTTGGCTGTTTGCTCCATTCCCAAGGAAGAAATTGGTGAAATCTCTAACCTCAACAGAGTGATTGAAATGTTGTTGTTGTTTTCAAATGCTAGGCTTTGGCAATGAAGCCATTAGCTCTCTTGCTCTGCAATATTTCTGTGTAGTGGGTCCGGCAGGTAGGGCTTCACAGGTTAAAATATGTTCTTCAGTCATTTCATCTTCTTTGTTGCACAGAGGACATTTTGGACTTGTATAAATTCCTGTTCTGCGTAGGTGTTTGGCCAAATAATCACGTTCTGTAAGTAATCTAAAATTTGCTACTGCAGCTTTATGTAGGATTTCTCAAATAATTTCTGGATTTTTAATTAAAATGTTCCATTTTTTTTTCCTTTGGCTTTGTTAGATATTCATTGGTTGTGTTTGTTTTTATATTTACTTTTGATTAATCTTTTTATGGATGTAAAGGGTAAGTTGTTACTTTTGTTCTGAATTAAATTTGCACCTTTTTTTTGGCAAGGAAAGCAGCTGATTCATTTCCAGCAATTCCACAATGTGCAGGTATCCACTGTAATATAATTCTTTTCTGTAGTTTTTGAAGTTGTTGGATCATTTTGTGACATTCTTTAATTTGGATTGACCTCATTTTATATGATCTTACTGCACATGGTGCTGCTTTAGAATCAGAAAGTATGACAGCATTTTTGAATTTATCTATTCTGTATAGAAGGTGTTGGAGTGAAATATGAATAGCCGTTACTTCTGCATCAAAATTTGTTGTGTGGTATCCTGCAGGTTGATAGAATGAGAACAGTGCACACTTAATTCCTACTCCTGAGTTGTTGTCCAAGTTAGATCCATCTGTGTAGATATGTAACCATTCTTCAGGTGGGTATCGATTGTTCACAGTTTCTAATGCTATTGTTCACAGGTTTGGATTTTGCAGATTTTGTGGTTTTTAACTGCAACATTTTTTCATGTTGAATTAGTGCCTGCTCCTCTAAAGTTAGAGGTATTGGACAGTTCCGAGTTACAGCTTGCATTGCCGCGATTGGAGTTGATTTTGCTGCACCAGTTATTAGTCACAAGGCCTGATTTTGGCATACTTCTAGGTGATTTATGTTAGAACTGTTTGCTGTAATTATTACCTCTGCATTATAAAGAAGTATTGGCTTGATGAATGTTTTGCATGTGGTGTTCAGTGTCTCCCGATTACTGCCCCACTTGAGTCCAGCTAATCTTTTCAAAATTGAAAATTTGTTGATTTGTTTACTACTACCTCAATATGATGTCTTCAAGATAATTTTGAATAAAAAATTGTTCCTAAATATTTTGTTTCATATGTTTGCTTCAGGTTTGATTTCTTGAACTGCAGATTTAGTTAAGGGATTTTCTTTTTTAAACTAATAATTTGGAATGTTGTTTTATCAGTTTTTATTTTCATCAAATTGTTGTCAGTCCACTTTTCCAATAGTATCAGAGCCTTTTCCATTGAAGTTTTGGATTTCTCTATTTGTGGGGAAGATGTCCACATGATCATGTCATCTGCAAAAAGTGCTGTCTTTATTTCTGTGTTTGATACAGCCACGGCAAGATCATTGATGTAGATGCCTAACGATATGTTTTAGTTAGAACTTTTTATGCGAATATTGCTTTCTGATGACTTAGTAGGTCATGTAATGACATTAAAAACAAATATATGTGTAATTTTGTGATTGGCCGTAGTAATAATTGTATTACGTAATATGGTGATGTAGTAGTACATCGGCCAATCACAAAACTAATAGAGGAGTAACGATAGTTACGGAAAATCAATAATCTTGAGAGAGATATGTTCTTCAGTTTTGTTTGATGATTATGAAAAATGTTGCAGTAAATATAATTGTAAAGGAAAGTTAACAACGGTCAAAAAGAGTTATTTGGTATTCGTAATAGAAACGAGTGAATTGTAATTCTGATCATACAATTAAATAATATATTATGAAATTGGAGTCATATAAAATTTTATTTTTGTCACCAAAAATCCACACCTGACAAAAGATCTCATGACTCTTATTTAATCAAATCTCGACCTGAATCTTCCAAACAGTTGGTGTGCTTCTTATCTGCTGCGAGTGGTGGAAAAATGTCATAAATTTGCCTCCGGAATGTGTAGCTCGATTAAGTTGGAGAAACAAGACGGCCAAATAATGACGCCACATATGTTAAACAAGGTTGTACTCAGTACTGCACCTTGTGGTAGGCCCATTTTTATTTGTCGAAATTTGGATGTACTGGCATTGTATTTTTTAGCACAGAAACGTTGAGAGAGGAACTGAGTGATCCAATTTAACATGTCTTGAATGTGTCGTTTTGAAAGTTTCTCAAGAAGTTTATGCCTCCATACTGAATCGCATGTTTTTTCAAAATCAATGAAAACTGACAGCGTATCTTGATTTTTGTTGAAAAATTCTTTGACATCTTGGGATAGTTGAATTGTATTTTCTTTAGTAGATAAGTGTTGTCTGAATCCTGTTTGAGCAGTTAATATGTTATTACTTTCTAAGAACCAATTTAGACTTGCTGAAATCATACGTTCTGCTGTTTCTGCAATGACACTTGTTAAGGAAATTGGTCTGTAATTATTTATTTTACCGGGTGCTTTGTCTTTTTTTAGAATAGGAATAATTATTGTTTTTTTACACTCTGTAGGTGCAGTAGAGGTTCATGATATATTAAATAATTTCAGTAGTACCTTTCTTCCCTTTGATCCTAGGTGTTTCAGAAATTCAGCATGTATTTTATCTGGTCCAGGAGACTTTTTAACTTTCAACTCATGGATGGCATGATTTAGTTCCCTTATGGTGAATTCTGTGCTGAATATCATTTGTTTTTTCTGAGCACTTTTGAAATTTTTTGAGATCTTTTTTAATCTGCCTTTGTTTTCTTTTTGTTTCAGAGGAAAGTTTATGCTGATAGCTGTAATACTTATTAAAGGCTTCAGAAATAGAGTAATTTGAAGTGTTTTCCCATTTAGTTTGAGTGGTTCTTTCCGTGTTTCTTTCTGACAATTAATTTTACTTATATATCTGTATACTTTTTTTGCATCTTTTCTATAATCAGCTTTTTCAATAAATTCACTGAAAGCTTTTTTTTTTGGCAATATGAATTTCTTTTCTACATTTTGCTGCCTTTCTTCGCCATTCCAGTGTATCTGTTGGGTTATTGGACAATCCTGCTTTTTTCCTTGCTATGTCCCTGATACCAGAATTAAAGGATTGCCGTAAGTAAAGAATCATGATGGATTTCAAAGGAATGTTGGTTCTTTGTTACAATGCCTGCAGGTGCAATTGAGTCAAATAGCAGTTGAGATGAATAGTTGTTTTAACAAAAGAAACGTAAGAAACAGTGTCCTTAGCAGATTTATAAAGGGTAGTACTTGACTCCGTTTGAATAGGCATTCTTTGGACCCTTAATAATGGCATGCGCATTATCACAATGAACAAGATTGTTGCAAAGGGAATCTTTGTGTGAAAAGAGGGCTCCCAGAAGGTGAAAGCTACACACCCACGCGCAGCTGTAAGGACAGTTCGTGGCTGGGAGCCGATTAGTGCAGTCCCCTTCTTCTCTCTTGGTCGAGGGCAGACCAGAAGTGATGAGAGAAGGTATTTGTCGGTTCATACGTACGTGAAGAACGATTTAAGTTTATCGAGTAATAAGCATTCCACCTTCAGTCCCTCTGAACAGTGATATATTGGTAACCCTTGGTCGGCAACTTCAAGTTCGATGTTCTTATAAAAAAAAGCAGTAATTAATCCAGTTTGAAATGGTCATTCCAGTGTCCTTAAAACCATCCTTCACATACATGCTCACGCATACCCTGTGAGAAACCTCATTGCTTTACCCTGAGCTAACCACTATTTGCTTCAAACTGTAGCGTCAACGTGGAACCTTTGCTCGCCAATATTTGTTACATCCCTTTCTTCTTTTAATTTTGATAGTTCTGTATTCCAAAAGGGTTTGTAATTTTTAGTTTTTCCTCTTGGGATCCATTTTTTTGCTGCTTCAAGAATTATATTTGTTATTGTTTTATTGAGTTTATCTACAGATACTTCATGTTGAGCGGAGTAAAGCTTTTGTTCAGTTTCCTCAGTAAATTTTGTCCAATTTGCTTTTCTAAAATTCCAAGAGTATTTCAACTTTGGCCGGCTAATATTTTGTTTGTCATGATGTATTATGGATGCAATAACTGCTCTATGATCTGCGCTATGATCAGAGTGATTGAAATGTTTACCATCCAGAACTGTACCCAGGTCTTGCTAAGTAATACTGCCACTTGGTAAGTTCTATTTTATCTCTTATTATTCGTTACTTGATGTTTAAATGTATAGTGTATTGACACATTTCTGCCATTGCTGTGTTTTTGGCAATGCAACTAAAGGTGAACTGTTTTAAAAAGCATAATCACACTTTACTTTCATTACAAGCATCTTCTCATCTGGTCGCACCAAGAATAATGCTCACAAGCCGCCACTGGTAGGGAGGTAAGTGGACAATAACAGTTTTACCTAGTGACGTGGGCAGGAAACTTAGAACTAAGGTCAAACTGCAAACTTTTACGCTTCTTTCAGGATGGCAATAGAAAGTAGAAAAGGGAAGTGTGTTATGAATCTTGGATTTGACAGCTGCATGATGCTATGTGATATTTAAAATTAGGAATTTTGTGTTCCGCGTGTCAAGATGCATTATTAACGTACTAAAATATAGAAAATGTGGAGGGAAATGAATTTGTGTACCTTTGTGACAACAATGGGTTGGTCATTAAGACTGGTTGTTGGCGTTCGAGAAACTGTAAAGAAACTGTAGAGACTAGAATGAAAGTCTTTCCTCATTGTTGACTGTATTATCTACAAATTATTAAAAGTTACACACTCAATAGAAAACACTGGACTTGCATAACTAAATAACTGTTGAGGACTGATGATGTAGAAAAGTGGAATACTTCTCACTTATTATTTGAAGCAAAAGGTTAGAAACAGTGATGTATTTAACATTTGAATGTAATGAGTCAGTAATTCAAACACAAACATCACTTAAATTATCCTTACTTGTACATGTTTCGGAGAACGGTTTGTCCCCATCGAGAGCAGTTATCCGCAACATGTCCAAGTAAGGGTAATTTAAGTGATGTTTGTGTTTGAATTATGGACTTATTACTTTCAAATACTTCTCACTTCATCACTCTCCTTCAGGATTGTTACATGTTACGAAATCTGTAAGTAATACAAATATATTCACAAACATTACTGTGAATACAGTTGAATCTCGATTACTGTAATGTTTTCTCCTTCTGAATCTATTTGTGTTTTCAAATTTCACAATTGAGGAAAAGCCTAGCTACAAATTTATAGTTGTGTGGCTTTATATCTTGTAAAGTTTGTAACAAATTATTATATTCTATGGAAATATTTGACTTAACAAACTTGTTACAAATACACCTGTATGACATACTATCATGTATCAGTTTGTGTACTTCAAAGTTATACAATCTAGTCATGTTAAAAGTGATACACATTTAATATGTTAGAGCTACATGTGCTTATGAATTAATTTGTGTCTTTTCAAATGCTGTGACTGAATAAAACCCTTTTTACAAATGTCACATTTGTGACCCTTTATGCCTTCATGAATCAATTTGTGTGTTTTCAAACCTGATAACTGAGTAAATCCCTTGTTACAAATGTCACATATGTGTGGCTTAACGCCATCATGAATCAATTTGTGTGTTTTTAAATTTGATAAATGAGTAAACGCCTTATTACAAGTGTCACATTGGTATGGCTTTATGCCGTCATGTATCAATTTGTGTGCTTTCATACCTGATAACTTAGCAAACCTCTTATTACAAATGTCACATATATGTGGCTTTAAAGTGTCATGAATCAATTTGTGTGCTTTCAAACCTGATAACCGAGTAAACTGCTTATTACAAATGTCACATTTTGTTGGCTTTATGGAATCATGACGCAATTTGTGAGTTTTCAAGCTTGATAACTGAGTGAAATCCTTATTACAAATTTCACATTTGTGTTTCTTTAGGCCGTCATGAATCAATCTGTGCCTCTTCAAACTTGAGAAAGCTGTAAAAGTTTTGTTACAAATGTCACACCTGCATGGACTTTTGTCCACATGAATCAATTTATGTTTTTCAACAGCTGAAAAATGATTCAAAACTATGTCTTTAATATCACCATTATTTGCTCTTTTACTACCGCTATCCCCAATGTGGTTTTCTAAATGGGAAAAATTACAGTGTTTATCAGAGGTGTCACATTTGTAAGACTTTCTGTACCGGTGGCTGCTGACTGACTTAGAGTACTCCTTATTGATATTTTGTGTGTTATTTTTCTCAGGAATGCCAACAATTTTCCCATCATCAGATGTTTCTAAGTGAACATTTGATTCAATTGAAGACACCCATATATTATGACTTCCCTGAAGTTGACATTTACTTTCACTCTCAGGACTATTCTTTTTAATATTAAAATTTACGTCACTTTGCCAGTATTCATTGAAGAATAAATCTGCTGTATAACTGGAAACATCCACCTTGTAGACACTGAAAGTTTAAAATAATCAGTAATTACCACAACCGAGGGATGAGAAAATAACTTGAGTAGAAAAGCATGTGCAGTTATAATGTGTTCAATTATAGGTGATATGGTAATACTAATTTAAAACATGATAATAGAAGGAAGACAGAATTGTTTATCTTATTCAAAACATTATCTTTGTTAAACTGTAAACATAATCACTCTTATGTCTGTGACATAAGTAATGTGAAGTGATTATCTAATTTTCTTATTTTGTCTAAAATATACATTTTCCGTCTCCCTATCATATAGAGAGAAAGCTAGTCGATTATAATTTATTAACTCATCTGTAATTTGATTTGCTTTCCATCTGTTCCTTGAACCCTTTCAAAATATTGTTTTATTATTTACTTAATAAAAGAAAACAGCAGTAGGAAAAAATTATGATACCACACATGATACAACCATAATAATTAAACAATTTGGGCATATCCATAAAGTAAGTTTCTGGTTGTCCAGTACACAAAAAAGCAAAGCATATTAAGGGAAGGTTTAGAACGAATGCATTGACTCTTGCTTGATTTGTGGTTGGTCAAACTCAATACCTGTGATAATCTAGGGCATTGATGACCTTGCAGTTGGGTGTCCATATACACATCTATCTGTGATAAACTGGTTCAGAGAAATGTTGCCATGGTACTATAAAGAAATATTAGATTTGCTCCCATATCTTTTCTTCTATGTTCTCATTCAATTCTTTTGGCATGCTCCAAATATAGAGAATAGCTCCATATGTAAATACTAACAGGGAATATCACAATGTGTTTGAGAGCAGACACTGATAGAACTTGATCAAAGACCTGTGTTATATTCCTTAGGATCATAGAACAGTAACATATCTAACACTAAAAGCGATAAGGAGAAAAATAAAAATTAACTATTGTTGTACAAGGAATTATCAAAATGACTTACCTTGGCCGTTTTATAGAATAACAGTCTTGATCTATTCCATCCTGTAACAGAACAATTCATTTCTAAATAACATGATTTGCTTCTTCAGACTTATGTTCACAAAGAGGGGTACAAACATGGAAATACTTTTAGTATAACATACAGGGAAGATGTTACTTTATATAAATCTCATTTCAAACAGGATAAATAATATCGAGATTTAACAGTATTGCAACACCACAGTGAAGTGAAATAATTATAAATTTTTAGATGAGTCATATTTATTACTCATCTGCTTCACTTTCGTACCTATTTTGAGGACATGTTTCGCAAATCATTGTTTGCATCTTTGGCTCTTATGCGACTAAAGCTTGATCCAGTGGTGTGGGTAACTCTGGGGTTGTTGCTGCTGCCATCTGTTGATTTAGTGATGAACTTCAATGTGGGATTCTCTTCTGGCGGGATTTCAAAGTTCATTAGTTGGTTTTTATGTTTTTCTATGTATAATGCAATAGAAGAATATTTGGCAATGACTGAAATATGTATACATCAAAATTATTTTGTCTTCGATGGAAAATATTATAAACAAATTTCAGGACTAGCTATGGGAAGCCCGCTATCACCATTTTTGGCCAATCTATACATGAGCTTTTTCGAAACACATATAACTAAAGCCTTCCCTCATATTTTTAAAACATGGTACAGATACGTAGACGGTATCTTTGCAATAGTGTCCTACAAACAAATAGATGATGCTTTGAAACTACTCAACCTGCACGGACTCAGCATACAATTCACAGTGGAAACTGAAGAGGACTGTACTCTACCTTTTTTAGACCTTAAAATCACAAAAAGCAATGAAAAACTAGAATTTGGTATCCATAGAAGAGCAACACACACAGATAATTACATCAAAGCAAATAGTTTCAACCCAATTTCACACAAACATGCAACCATCAACAGTCTCCACACAGATTAGTAAATCTACCCCTCAGCCAGCAAGAATATCAAAACGAATACCATCAAATCTTAAAAACTGCAATTAAAAATGGATATGGAAAAAAACCTTGTAGATAAAAAACTAAAATCATTCAAACTTCAAAAGAGATTAAAACAGATCACAGCTCTCACACCAATAAAACAAGAAATTAGATTTGCTAAATTTACTTACCACCCCTGGGCCACAAAAAAAGTTCCAAAAAATATTCAAGATATACAATCTAACATTGGCACCAAAAAACAATTACAACATTAAAAACCTACTTCACAGTAATAATACTGATAAGAAAAAACCAGAGGAAAAGTCAGGCATTTACAAGATTAAGTGTAAAGACTGTGAAAAAATTTACATATGGAGGACAAAAAGAAACATAGGCACTAGAAAGAAAGAACACTTCAGGCACTTAACATACAAAAATATTGATAAGTCCGCAATAGCAGCTCATTTCTGGTCTGAAAATCATGAAATTGAAGATAGCACAGAATTACTAAAATAGATACAAAAACATAGTGAACTCGTCATATGGGAGAAAATATACATAGAAAAACATAAAAACCAACTAATGAACTTTGAAATCCCGCCAGAAGAGAATCCCACATTTAAGTTCATCACTAAATCAACAGATGGCAGCAGCAACAACCCCAGAATTACCCACACCACTGGATCAAGCTTTAGTCGCATAAGAGCCAAAGATGCAAACGATGATTTGCGAAACATGTCCTCAAAATAGGTACGAAAGTGAAGCAGATGTGTAATAAATACAACTCATCTAACAATTAATAGGATAAATAATGTTTTTCTATTAAAACAAAAACTGATATAAGATAGAAGGATAAAAATAGCTGTAAAATGTTAAATAATAGTGTCAGTGAGGCATTGTTGACTGCTAATGCAAGCTGCAGCCCGCATGTAGATGAGCGCTGGGTGCTTGTCGAGAGAGAGAGACAGTGATGTCTGGATAATTCTTTCCTTCTCTTGCCACCGAGAAAAACCTTGAAATGTCGGCAGCTTTCTAGAAACTGGGGTATAAAAAGCCTCTCAATATGTGAGTCAGCTATTAATTGAGTGTGCAGCTGTGTGGACATTTGTGAGTGTACCGCAGTAATTTCTTTTGTATGTTTACATGTGAAAGATGACCTTGAGGACTGCGTTTGTATATGTGACGTCATTTCCCTGCTGTAAGGGGTGTACCCAGCTTCCAGGAACGGGCTGCAGACGTTCTGAGCACACTTTAGACAGCAGGCACTCCCAAGGATATCGGGAGGCCCTGGAGAATCGGTTTGGCCGCAGCCTACCGCAGTCAGCTGAAGTCTAGGACGCAGCAGCCAGGGGAGAGGCTGTAGGAGTGCGCCCTGGCAATCGAATAGCTTGCCAGCAAAACCTTGGTTGATCTCCCAACCGGATTTGTATCTGAGAAGCTGCCTACTCCTTTGTCTACGGGATACGAGACGCCTAGATATTTCAGTGCCTAATGCTCAGACACTAGAAGACCATCCACGAGGCGCTAGTGGCCGCACTAAGGATGGAGGTGACCAAGATGACAGCTACCATGACTCCATAAGAAGCATTATCCGCTACAATGGAGGCCGAAGACCAGCCGAGGGATGCCGGCGAAGACCAAGTGGCATGTGTTGGGGTGTGACCAGCTGTGACAATTGGAGACAGTTCACACCAGGAAGAGCGGCCGGAAACGACAAAGGGCCGGTGTGACAAAGGGCCGGTGTGACAAAGGGCACGTCGGCTTCGTTGCCACCATTCCCTCGAGTGTCACTGTGCGCCGTCAGCCAACAAATGGATGATAGCCTCATTGCGGACGGTTGTGTGAGAGGGAAGCCATGTCGCGTGCATGTGGATACCAGGGCAGTCGTGACTATCATCAGACCTGACGTAGCCAGGGGTTTGCTGTCGAGAAAACCAAGCCAACCATACCAGCAAGTTAAGGCATCGGGCATCACCTTGTCAGTGGAGAGGTAGGCCTTGCTGTAGTTGATATTTGAGCGGAGTGCCGTGCGTCTGTGGGAGTCCGTCGCAGGGGTGGCTCAGGTGGCTCAGGAGGTGATACTGGCACTGGATGCCCTAGGAACCATGAGGCGAGGTCGACGTCGGCAGAAAGGTCCAGAGGCTCCGGCATCCTGAAGAACGCTTTGGAATCTGCAGAGTCATCCTGAGGGGAGACGTGGTTGTTCCCGCTAGAAGTGAGTTGGTGGTGACGGCGCGTCTGCAAGGCCAGCGGACGAAGTACATGATGCTGAACCAGAAGACGCCTGTGCACGGAATCTATGTAGCCAAGACATTGTTTCCGTGCCGAGAGGAGGTGCCGGTGAGGCTGCTTAACCCAACGGATACCGATAACGACATCCACGCCGGAACGGATTTAGGGACATGCGATCCCGCTGTAAGCGTAAGGCCAATCGACCAGATCCAGAGCCGGTGACGACGCTACACCTGGGGCCTTGGCTGGAAGGCTTACCGGTGAGGGTGGCAGAGCAGCTAGAGAAGGTTCGACAACTGTTGGGATAATACCAGCCAAAGAAATAAATATCTGCAATTCAATACCCTGGCACCTAATTTCTCAAGCCAGGGTATAAATATTCCAAATCTTTATATTTATTAACTTTTATATAATTTATACAAAGTAATTTTTACTGATATTAAAACTACTCCTACTAAAAATAAACAAAATGACACCAAAAGAAAATACTAATACACTACCATAAATAAATTTTTTTAAAGCACAAAACATATTTAAAATTTCTTTTTATATTCACCCCTTTCTCCCTTTTTAGTACAGATAAATTTAGTCATTAACAAAGATATTACTGGTGTCCAATTAAAATAACTGGAAAAAAATCTACCCCCCGGCAGCCATAAATTGTACTGGTAACCAGCACAGCATAACTATTTTTTAATTTTACTTTTTAATGAATCTTAACGAAATTTAATACAAATATTCCACAACATATCTTACCCATATTACTCAACCAAATATATCCATTAAAAAAGAAAAAATTACTAATTCTCTATACCAGCTCATAAGAGATTTTTTGTTTCTATATATATTAAAACTTATCCCATCCTAAAGAGTATATATCTCTAATTACTTCATCAATACATTATTGTAATTAGATTCTATCATACCATACCATCCTTTATTTTATTTAACTATTTATTTACTTATTTATTATTTTATTAAATGTTTGTGTATGTGACATCATTTCGCTGCTGTAAGGGATGTACAAAGCTTTCTTATACCGAAATAAAGAGCATTCTAAATTTCTGCCAACAAGACTTAATTTTACAAACCCACGAAGTCACATTAGTTTTTAGATGTAAAAACATTGAATAATAGTAGTAGTACTTGGTAGTGAGTTGGGCAACAGCTACGGAAAGACTATTTTTTACTATCAGGGAGGAGACCCTCTAATTCCTTTAACATATGAAGACTTAAAGGAATTGACTTGGACAAAAGCCTAATGAAAAACAACAGAATATTAATAACCAATTAAAATTGTTACAATGATCATAGAAATGAGGTATGATAAAATGAAATAATTATAATGGGAAGAATAGTAAGAAATATATTTCCTTACAGATATGTAGCACTCCCTGTGTAAAACATACAGATATTTACAAATGGCAATATTGAGTAAATATAAGAAGAGATCAACACACAAAAGTGCTGCTAAAATAAAACACATAATAGCGAATAAAATTTGTTTACATAGAATGAAAGGAATAAGAATACTAAAAGTGTTAATTGCAATTCACTAACAGATTCATGTGATCAGCAAACAGAGGGATGGAAAAAACCTATGTTCCTTGCACATTGCAAAAAAGAAGTGGAAAGAAGAGAATGCGATATGTAAAGAGCCACTGCTAAATTAATAGACATTTTTCTTTCAATCTCTTCTGTTGGCTGATGAAGCAGTATAATGCTGCTGAGCCATGTGTAAGGTGCACATTGTACGAGTGAGGGTGTTGTGCGTGACATTTAAAAAAGACTGAACTGATGTTCTTAAAGAAGGTGGACAAGAACGCAAACCTGTCACTAGCAATGACCTCATTCACCATTTATTAAGCACTTCAAGACAGATAAAGATATTCCATCAGTGATTTGCCTGTGATTCTTCCAGACTTTTCAACATCTGTTCTATTCAGATTATTAGAGAATGCCTCGGTTATCAAAAACTTTGTTCTTGTTGGATCCATGAAAAGGTCCCTAGGGACCACAACATTTGGCATCACTGTTATTGTTTCTCTCATGTTAGGCTGATGAGGCGAAAGGGTTTTCAGCTCCAACAACACCAGAATGAAACTGTGGATCTTTTACGACAAAACAATAACTCAAGTAATGAATGCACACATACTTCTCGCAAAAAGTCAAAAAGGTTTGAATAAAATTTGGCACAAAAGAACGTGGCTACTGTTTCTGGGAACAGATTAGTGTTGCGTGAAGTTTATAGAGCCAGGGAGTACAATCACTATATATAATATTCTATTATAAATTGCAGTAATAAAGTCTTGATAGTTTACTATTTGCAAATGTATACTGCAACACATTAAACCACTGAAGATGTGAACATCTATCATATCTTGGTGGCAATCTTTTAGGAAGAGGGTACCGGAAGGCTTGTCTACTGATATGACACATGTCTTAATCTTCCTGATAACTATGTAGAAAAGTAACTATAACTGCGCTTTTTTGTTGTTGTAATTTATGTCCTCCAATGTTAAGTCATACTGGACGATGAATGAAATGGGTGAAATGATGCTCAAATGAGCCCAGGGTCCTTAGAGCATAGAGTTACCCGACATTCATCTTTCAGGATAAGGGAAAACCCCGGAAAAACCCCTATCCAGGTAACTCACCCTGACCGAGATTCGAACTCGGGACCTCTTGAATGTGAGGCAGACACTCTACCACCACGCTAACGAGGCAGGCTAACTGTGCTTGACCCCAGGTAATAAAACCATTTTGTGATTCAAATTTATGTTTCTTTAAGCCCTATTGATGGCTGAAAGGAAAATATCCCATACGCTTTATAAACATTTACAACTTGAACATACACACTAACATATACTCACACAGAAGAGGCAAAAATATATATTATGCTGGACAATACGGAAAACAAATACAATTGTCATTTATATTTTACTTTCTTTTAAACAACAAATGCAGTAGCTACAAAGAAAACTTTAAATATAAATGATAACAGGCAAATGTAAAAGAAGGTGCTAGTATTATTTCAAACTATTTTCCTAAGAAAATGCTTAATTCTTCACAGGGGAAGAGGGTAAAACACTATTAAAGAAAAACAAGAATTGTGATGCACTTTTTCTTCAGAACTTACCTTACTAGCATCACAAATTTCCTGAGTTCTAGTCAAAGTTGTTTCTAACAAACACTCTTCTTTTTTAATTTCTATCTTAGTGTCAATTTCACAGTTTTGGATGCTTTCATTACATGTCATAACATGGTGTTCTGAAAAAAATTCATTCTGTAAACAAGAGTTGGAAAGTTCAGCTTCTTCAATTTCTAGTTTTATATCTGTATCACAGTCACTGCCCCTTGTCACAGTTTCACTCTTAACTTTCTTTAAAGAGTTTTTGGAACAACAGTCTTCCTCATTCTGTGAGCAAAGTTCCAGGAAACTATACTCTTCTTTGATTTCCTTTTTGATATCCATTTTACTACAGTTCTTGCATTTGAACAGTTCAGTTATTAAACTTCAGTAGCATTACTGTGGACGAAGAAACCATTATTAGTAACATGAGATATTTCCATGAGTTTGTTCATATATAACTGAAACTACCTTACATTTCAATAAATGATAGAGACAGCATACAAGTTGTTCCATCGTGGTGTGGGTTGTCAAATCAAACTCACAGCCTCAATGGACGGTGTGAAGAATTAGTGAATTGCCAAGCAAAGCAACAGTTGTATTCTGCCGTGAACATTTTAATTTCTTTCCAATTTTTATCAATTTATTCAACACAAATTTTTTTATTATGAATAACCAAACTCTTAAGTAACATAATTTTACTATTATATTATTTACAATCCTTTGGGTCTGGTTTTGAAACAAGTCTGCTTCATTTTCAACCTGTCAACTTTACACTGACACAGAGTAATATTTACATTTAACATAATTTTATAGAGAACATATGTTCACAACTCAAATGTGCATATTTTTGGCATGGCTCAGCCTAATAGTATTTCAGCACCAGTTTCTAATGATGGTATGCCCTCAATTTGGATCATTTTTTATTTTAATGTTCTGTAACGTAGATCATATAGGATAATGAATAAAATGATGTTAATAGGAACCCATGATCCATTGAGCTTAGAGTTAACTGATAATTAACTTTCAAGATAACAGAAAACCCGAGAAAAAGCCTTATCCAGATAACTCACCATGACTTAGATTTCAACTTGGAAGTTCTTATATGTCAAGCAGACACACTACCACCATGCTACAGAGGTACACCATTACAGCAATGGATCATTTATTCTTTTAGGAGGAAAATAATGGCATAGGGTTTTAGTCCAGAGAGTACTAATATATTCATCTTAAAGTATTTGATGCTGGACTGTCCATTTTAAAACCTAATACAGTCCATGACTATGGTGGAAGTATTTACGGAAAGTCCTCTGTTTATTTAGCTTCTCTGTAAAACCTTTTAAGTTAATATTTGCTTATGGAGTAGACTGCTGCTTTTGTATAGGTCATTGGAATCCCCCAATGAAGTAACTTAAGTATCAACAGTTAACAAATTTCGAATAAAAAGCTGAAGCACTGTGGAATACAAAATTAGCAACAGAGCTATAATTTCTGTGTAAAGCAAATAAAACCAAGTAAACAAAGAAAGAACAAGACACACAAAAGAAAAAGCCTTTTGAACCTGAAATTTTAATTTATGTAAACCATTGCAACCTCACAACAGGCATTATGCTAAAC
Organism: Mantis religiosa; assembly: GCA_030765055.1. Taxonomy (NCBI): domain Eukaryota; kingdom Metazoa; phylum Arthropoda; class Insecta; order Mantodea; family Mantidae; genus Mantis; species Mantis religiosa. The sequence continues at coordinate 2,364,993 of CM060957.1, read as the reverse complement.
AAACATACTCTCAATCCTAATCGCTTAATAATATATGAAGACAATACTTACAGTAATGTGAGAATGTCACGATTGCCACACAGAACCATGTCTTGTGTTGTCAGGTCTTCATTTCTAGACCCTACTGGCAGCCTGACCAGTTTGCTACTGCGTCTATACATGACAGTCAACACAGGAGGTTTTGGATCATGTATGATAAAGTTAGAGCGGGATATTTTCAAGTTAAAGTTTGATTCTCGTTCTGGTGATTAATCTAAATATGGCATTACAACTCGACCTAGAGAACAGGAGTAATGAAAGCAGCTGTTAAGAGTCCATTGAATATTTATTGTAGAAACATTGTGGTGGCCGCACGTCGTAGATGTCAAGTAAACGAAATGTGATTGGTGTCAACTCGTAGTCGACAGTAACAGCGATCATGTTCCGTATAACCCAAACTATAAGTGTGTGTGTAGTGTTTGACACCCGCTTTTACTACATACGGCACCGCAGGCGGTGACACTGGTGGTACATGACATAAAGATGGAGCACTGGTGGAATGAGATGGCGGGGGAAACCGGAGGTCCCGGTTGTGTTGTCCAACACAAATCTCACTTTGCGGTCGCCCGGGATCGAACCCAGGCCGCCTTGGTGAGAGCCAAATGATCTAACCACTGAGCCACGGCGTGGCCCCAGACTACAAGATATACCGGTGTTAAAGCAACATGTAACAGAATACGAAAGTGCCTAGCCCGTTAACCGTGCGTTCTGCGTTAAACATTTTATCAAAATATACATATTACTGGCCTATTTTGTTGCTTATTTGAGCTCGATGTACGATGTGAATAAAACACTACAATTGGGTAATTGTACTAACTTGAGCGAAATTTTAAAGTTGGAATTGTTTTATAAGTTTTAACGGCGTTGAAGATAGACGAAAATAAGCCCGAAGAAAATGTTTATCGATTTATAAAACTCGCAAGATTTGAAAGACCAGCGTATGAGCAGCAAGAAGGAAGGAAATGGATTTTCACAACGACCAATTGCTAAGCGAGATGTTAGCATGGAGTTAAATACCGAAAATTACATCACGACATAACCTGAATCGTACTATCTATCAAGAAAGTAACTGTACACTTTCCCCAGGTCAGTATCATTCAGTTGTTCCGTCACTAGGGGGTATAAAAAATAAATTGGTCACGTTCTAGTTGTAAAGTATCGCGGTCGCCATTTTAACTTGTTAGTCACTTCGGAGATTTCCTATATCAGCCGATATGACGAAAGAATGACTAAAAGAAAATAGCAATTCTCTTGCATCTAGACTATTAAATGTATGGCGTTGGATACAATGCCAGAAAGAGGAAAATATTTGGAATTATGATTTTAACAAAACCAATATCTATTATGTATATAAGACACGCTCTGTCAACTATTTTCGTAACTCAGTGGTAAAATACAGGACGCGGAAAGTAACAGGAGGGTTCAGGGTTCGAACCCTAACATGTGGGCATAGTTTTTATCTCCAAACATTTTGCTTTCTTAGACGCTATAACGAAGTAATTTACAACTGTGCTCTTGGGGCTAAGGTATCTCCACATCGCATTGTAGAACATCAAAGAAAATGGAAAAGAGGTGGAAAGACCTCAATTGGGTGACCAGAGCGCGATTCTTCTTCGTAGATAATTGATCCAAACTTGATGCACAATCCATGTGAACTTCAATTCAGGTTTGACGTGTGCGGCAGTTCAGCCCTTCAAGTGAAGATATTGTCATCGATCGCATTATTTCGTTGGAATTGCGACAAGCCAGTCCTGGTCAAGCGCGGGCAGGAAAGAGAAAGTTAGTGCCGCAAGCAGCAGCCGGCTGTACACTTGCTGAGAGAGAGAAATTAGTCTGGAATGTCCCGCTGCCATGGCGATTGTTATCAAACGGTCTACTGCATTCTACAATGGCTGGGCTATAAAAGCCCACAATATAAAAGTTGCAAGTCAATTGCTAGTGAGTTGCAGTTGTTAATTGAATGTGCAGCTGTGTGGACATTCAAAGTGTATCTCAGTGAATTCTTTTGTTGACGTGTTTCAGGAATAAAGAGATGACCTTCAAGATTGCGTTTGTGTAGGTTACGTAATTTTGGTGCTGTAACGGGTGTACAAAGCGTCCTTTTACTGAAATAAAGAGCATTTTAAATTTCTGCAAACAAGGCTTTTAATTTAACGAACCCACAAAGTCACATATTTACTAACAGCACGAAACTCCGGTTTTTCCATTTTCAATCGCTGCTATTACACTGACCAGTTCAGATGGCTGTCAACAATCAATGGTATATTGTAGCACATTCAAATTTTCTGTAGAATCTTTTGAATAATCAAGCTTACCACCCACAAAGTTGCGATAAAAAATTTCCATCCCTTCATGGAAATTTACCCGACTTATCAAACGACCCTTGCAAATGAAAAGCAAAAAGCATTTTGAATTTCGTGACAGAGTAATGGGTTTAAATGCGTACTACCATTTCACCCAATAACACTTCAATGGTAATAGTTTTGTTGTTTTGATTTTTCAGTTTAGGATACTTTCTGGACCATTGTTAGTTTCAGCTGTCTAGCCAATTCACATTATTTAAGGTCTCTAAATCGTTAGACCAAACGTGTTTATCAGTTTTAACTTTGCTTTTAAGTATGTATTATTTAGTAGTATGCAGTAAAACATGGCAGAGATTATAATTAATTTTGTTAGAAGAAATATTATTTGCTTTGATCATAAAGGGTCTTTATTTGTGTAATTATAATTGATGTATTTGAAAACTCCCATCATTATGAATCAGCTGTATCTGATATTAGTTAAGACACTAAGGGATACCAAATGAACTAAGCTTCTGCAGCAAAGTTGAATTTAGATGTCAAAAGAAGTGTGACCTACAGGCATTTATTACATTGTTGCTCACTGTAAAAAAATTGCACCAAATTACAATCCCATCTACGAAAAGTTAAAAAATGAACTTTTGGTGATTTATCATAATGATACATTTAAAGATATCCCTTCACTCAGTAAACTCTCACCATTTTCATACAACACTCCTTTGAGAAAACATTTTCTAAAGTAACAAAATGCTGCAAACTGTGCTAAATATTTGAGTTTCAATAGCAGACGCATAGAACTTTCAGTACATTGAAAGGAAGTTTTTCCTTAGGAATACCACAGGCCAAGATAGGCTTAATTCCCTGGCTGTTTGCTCCATTCACAAGGAGGAAATTGGTGAAATCCCTAACTTCAAAAGAGTGATTGAAATGTTTACTGCCCAGAAGAAGAGACGCACCCAGGTTTTATACAAGTAATACTGCCACTTGGCGAGTTCTAGTTTACCTCTTATTATTCATTACTTGATGTTTAAATGTATAGTGTTTGACACATTTCTGCTACTGCCGTGTTTTTGGCAATGCAACTAAAGGTGACCTGTATTAAAAACTATAATCACTCTTTACTTTCATTACAAGCATCTTCTCATCTGACCCCTCACAAGCCGCCACTGGTAAGGAGGTGAGTGCACAATAGCAGTTTTACCTAGTGACGTGGGCCAAAAACTTAGAACTAAGACCAAACTGCAAGCTTTTAGGCTTCTTTCAGGATGCCATTAGAAAGCAGGATAGGGAAGTGTATTATGTATCTTGGGTTTTTACAACTGCATGATGCTAGGCGATATTTAAAAGAAAGAGAATTGGAAATTATGGAAATTTGTGTTTGGGGTGACAAGGTGCGTTATTAATGTGCTAAAATATAGTAAATGTGGAGGGATTGAATGTGTGTACCTTTGTGAGAACAATGGATTGGTGATTATGATCGCTTGTTGGGGTTAAAGATGAAGAAAAGCATATGGCAAGGAAATTATAGAGACCAGAATGTTTAACTTTCTTCATTGTAGACTGAATAATATACAATTTAATAGAACTTATACAATCAACAGAAATCACTGGGCTTACATAACAAATTAACTGTTGAGATCTGATGATGAAGAAGAGTGGAATAATTCTCACTTCATCACTTTCCTGCAAGATTGCTACATGTTATGAAATCTGAAATTAATACAAATATATTCACAAAAATTACTCTAATGTGATGTCTTTCTCCTTAAGAATCTAATTGTGTATTCAAATTTTACGACTGCGTAAAAGCCAGGTAATAAATTTACAGTTGTGTGGCTTTATATCTTTATTAACCCACGAGTTTCCTGAAATGTGGTTTCACAAACAGATGTCAAAGCTTAACCTAATAACATTAAAGCAATAAAATATTATATAATCATTTGTTAACATTTTCACTTATCCTTTCAAGCACTTACATATTCCTCGCAATATTCAGGAATAGTTTCTAAATGTATTATTAACACCTTACACTGAGTCGCTTATTTCAGTTTAGATTGCAACCAGGTTGCAACCTAGCAGCAGTTACAATGACAACTGAAACAAACATCTTAGCTGAAGATGCTGATTATACGTTTGCAGAACAAGTCCCGAGTGTTTGGAGAAATTTATAATTTCTTGAAAAGGTAAGTGAAGTTTGAAACAAATTATTATATTCTATGGAAATATTTGATTTCACAAACTCGTTACAAATATATTTGTATGACTTCCCACTCTCGTGTATAAGTTTGTGTATTTCAAATTTATACAATCCAGTCTTGTTACAAGTGATACACATGTAGAGTTAAATGCGCTTATGAATTAATTTGTTTTTTCAAATGGTTTGACTGAGTAAATTCCTTATTGCAAATGTCACATTTTTGTGGTTTTATGCCATGTTGAATCAATTGGTGTATTTTCAAAGCTGATACTGAGAGAACCCCTTATTACAAATGTCACATTTGTGTGCTTTTATGCCATGTCGAATCAATTTGTGTATTTTCAAAACTGATACTGAGAGAAACCCTTATTGCAGATGTCACATTTTTGTGGTTTTATGCCATGTTGAATCAATTGGTGTATTTTCAAAACTGATACTGAGAGAACCCCTTATTACAAATGTCACATTTGTGTGCTTTTATGCCATGTCGAATCAATTTGTGTATTTTCAAAACTGATACTGAGAGAAACCCTTATTACAAATGTCACATTTTTGTGGTTTTATGCCATGTTGAATCAATTGGTGTATTTTCAAAGCTGATACTCAGAGAACCCCTTACTGCAAATGTCACATTTTTGTGGTTTTATGCCATGTTGAATCAATTTGTGTATTTTCAAAGCTGATACTCAGAGAACCCCTTACTGCAAATGTCACATTTTTGTGGTTTTATGCCATGTTGAATCAATTTGTGTATTTTCAAAGCTGATACTCAGAGAACCCCTTACTGCAAATGTCACATTTTTGTGGTTTTATGCCATGTTGAACCAATTTGTTCATTTTCAAAACTGATACTAAGAGAACCCCTTATTGCAAATGTCACATTTTTGTGGTTTTATGCCATGTTGAATCAATTTGTGTATTTTCAAAGCTGATACTGAGAGAACCGCTTATTACAAATGTCACATTTTTGTTGTTTTATGCCATGTTGAATCAATTTGTATATTTTCAAAGCTCATACTGAGAGAACCACTTATTACAAATGTCACATTTTTGTGGTTTTATGCCATGTTGAATCAATTTGTATATTTTCAAAGCTGATACTGAGAGAACCCCTTATTACAAATGTCACATTTGTGTGCTTTTATGCCATGTTGAATCAATTTGTGCATTTTCAAAACTGATACTGAGAGAACCCCTTATTGCAAATGTCACATTTTTGTGGTTTTATGCCATGTTGAATCAATTTGTGTATTTTCAAAGCTGATACTCAGAGAACCGCTTATTACAAATGTCACATTTTTGTGGTTTTATGCCATGTTGAATAAATTTGTATATTTTCAAAGCTGATACTGAGAGAACCCCTTATTACAAATGTCACATTTGTGTGCTTTTATGCCATGTTGGATCAGTTGGTGTATCTTCAAATCCTGTCGCTGAGTAAACCCATTATTACAAATGTCACATTAGTGTGGTTTAATGCTATCATGAATCAATTTGTGTTTTCTCAAACATAAGTGACTGAACCCCTTATTTCAAATGTCACATTTGTGTTTTTATGCCGTCATGAAGCAATTTGTGTATTTTTCAAAGCTGTGTCTCAATAAACCCTTTATTACAAATGTCACATTAGTGTGGTTTTATGCCATGATGAATCAATTTGTGGGTTTTCAAACCTGATGAGGTTGTAAAAGTCTTGCTACAAACATCACATTTGTGTGGCTTAATGCCAAAATGAATCAATTTGTGTGTTTTCCAACCTGATACGCTATTAAAGCCCTTATTACAAATGTCACATTTGTGCGGTTTTACACCGTTATGACTCAATTTGTGGATTTTCAAACTGGATGGCCGAGTAAACTCCTTATTACACATGTCACACTTATGTGGTTTAATACCGTCGTGAACCAATTTGTGCATTCTCCAATTTGGTAAGTTAGTAAACCCCTTATTACAAATGTCACATTTATGAGGATTTATGCCATCATGAATCAGTTTGTGTACTTTTAAACGTGATAGCTCAGTAAACCCTTTATTACAAATGTCACATTTGTGTGGCTTTATGCCGTCATGAAAAAATTTGTGCTTTTCTAAACCTGATAAATGAGTAAATCCCTTATTACAAATGTCGCATTTGTGTGGCCTTATACCGCCATGAATTAATTTGTGTGTTTTCAAACCTGATAACCAAGTAAACTCCTTATTACAAATGTCACATTTGTGTGGTTTTATGCCGTCATGTTTCAATTTGTGTGTTTTCAAACTTGATAACAGAGTAAACCCCTTACTGCAAATGTCACATTTGTGTGGTTTTATATCAACATGATTCAACTTGTGTTTTTTCAAACCAGATGACAGAGTAAACTCCTTATTACAAATGTCGCATTTGTGGGCCTTTATGCCATCATGAATCAATTTGTGCATTTTCAAACCATATAACTGAGTGAATCCCTTATTACAAATGTCGCATTTGTGTTCTTTTAGACTGTCATGAGTCAAGCTGTGTCTTTTGAGACTTGACAAAGCTGTAAACATTTTATTACAAATGTCACACCTCCATGGGCTTTTGTCTACATGAATCAATTTATGTTTCTTAAGAGCTGATAAGGGATTCAAACCTTTATCCCTAACATCACACTTATTTGCTTCTTTACTACCATTATCCCAAATGTGGTTCTCTAAATGGGAAGAATAGTTACAATGTTTATCAGAAGTGTCACATTTGTAAGACTTTCTGTACTGCTGGCTGCTGACTGACTTAGAGTACTCGTTATTGATATTTTGTGTGTTACTCTGCTCAGGCATGCCGACTATTTTACCATCATCAGGTGTTTCTGAGTTAACATTTGTTTCTACTGAAGATACCCATTTATTATGACTTCCCTGAAGTTGACATTTACTTTCATCCTCAGGAGTACTCTTTTTCATATTAAAGCTTATTTCCTTTTGCAAGTCTTCTTTGAAGAATAAATCCGATGTATAACTAGAAACATCCATTTTGAAGACACTGAAATTTCAAAATAATCTATCAAAAATTATAGAACAGAGGAGTGAGAAAATAATTTGAGTAAAATAGCATGTGCAGTTATAATGTGTTGAATTATAGGTGATGTGATAATACTAATTTAAAACATTATAATAGAAGTAAGAAAGTATTGTTCATCTAATTCAAAATATTATCTTTGTTAAACTGTATGGATAATCACTCTTTTGTTTGTGATATTATAAGTAATGTGAAGTGACTATCTAATTTACTTGTTTTGTCTAAAATATACATTTTCTGTCTCCCTGCCATATACAGATAAAGCTACTTGATTATAGCTAATTAACTTATCTGTAATTTGTTTTGCTTTCCATTTGTTAACTGCATCCATTCAAAATATTGTTTTATTATTTACCTAACAAATAGGAGCAAGTACAAATGATGATTCCACAGATCATACAACCATAATAACCAAAGATGTGGACCATATCCATAAAGTATATTTCTGGGTGTCCAGTACACCATAAAGGAAAAACATATTAAGTGTAAGGTTCATAGCGAATTCATTGACTCCTGTTTGATTTGTGGTTGGTCAAATACTAATAATCTAGAGTACTGATGACTGCACATTTGGGTACCACACATCTATCTGTGATAATGGTCCAGAAAACTGTTGCCGTGGTACTAAAAAAGAAATATCAAACCTACACCCATATCTTTTGTTTGTGTTGTGATTCAACTGTTTTGGTATCCATTTGGCAAACAACAATATCAAATAACCCGAAGGAGATATTTATAGGAATACTGAGTGCTGGAACTAGAAGCAGCAGTTCTCCATTTTGCATTCTGTCACAGGTTCCCTGAGGTCATTGGTCTGGTGAAACAGTTGGTTAAGTATATTGCAATACCACAGTGAAGCGAAATAATTACTAAATTATAGATGAGTCGTATTTATTACACATCAGGTTCACTTGCGTACCTAATTTGAGGACATGTTTCGCAAACCATCGTTCGCATCGTCGGCTCTTATGCGACTCATAAGAGCCGACGATGTGAACGATGGTTCGCGAAACATGTCCTCAAATTAGGTACATAAGTGAACCTGATGTGTAATAAATACGATGCATCTAAAAATTAATAGTTGGTTAACTGCTGGTCGGATGATACCTAGGAAGTGTATTCAAACATGATCCAGACCAATATATGTAAGTAAGCCCAAAAGTTCCAGCACCATTTCAATTATACTCTATAAATTAGAGAATAGCTCTATATCTAATGCTAACAGGGAATATGACAATGTTTTTGAGAACAACCGCTGATAGAGCTTGATCAAAGAACTGTGTTTTACTCCTTAGGATCACAGAAGAGTTACATGTCTAACACTAACAAGCAATATGGAGAAAAATAAAAATAAATAATTGGAGTACATGGAATTATCAAAAGGACTTACCTTGGTTGTTTTATGGAATAACAACCTTGATCTACTCCATCCTGTAACAGAACAATTTGCTTATAAATAAGAGGATTTGCTTGATTAAAAGTGTTAATTGCAATTCAATAACAGATACACATTATTAGCACACAGAGGGATGGAGAAAATTATGTTCCTTGCATTGATATTTGAGATGTCATTGAGATAATTATAAGGAATGGACAGAAGAGGATACAATATGTGAAGATCCACTGATAAATTAACAGACATGTTTCTTTAGAAAAGAAAGTGAGGGCCATTTTTCTTTCAATCTCCAGTTACTGTGTTGTCTGATGGAGCAGCAAAATGCTGCTAAACTGTATGTAAGGTGCACACCATATGAGTAGGGTGTTGTCAGTGAAATTTTAAAAAGACTGAACTGATGTTCTTAAAGAAGGTAGACAAGGACGCAAGCCTGTCACTAGTGATGACCTTGATCACCATTTATTGCACTTCAAGACAGATAAACGTATATCATCAGTGATTTATCTGTGAATCTTCCAGACATTTCAACATTAGATGCATTAGTCAACATGAAAAATGCAATGCCATGGCCGGGATTTGAACCACGGATCTCCTGGTTTCCATCCAGTCGCTCTTAACCTTTGAGCTACCATGGCCAACGTGCCTTCCATCAATTAACTAAAATTTCAACATTAGTTCTATTCAGATTATTAGAGAATGTCTAGGTTATCAAAAACTTTGTTCTTGCTGAATCCCTGAAAAGGTCTCTAGGAACCACAACATATGGCATCATTGTTATTATTTTTTTTCTCATGTTAGGCTGATGATGGGAAGATGGTCCACCCACACCAGAAGGAAACTGTGGAATCATTATGAAAAACCAATAACAACTCAAGTAATGAATGCACACATACTTCTCTTAAAAAGCCAAAAAGTTCACATAAACTATAGCAACAAGACCATGGCTACTGTTACCTGGGAACTGAAAGGTGTGTTGCTCATGAAGTTTATAGAGCCAGGGAGTACAATTAATGAAAATGGATTATGTGTATATATTTTTTTATTGTAAATTGTAGTAATAGCGTCTTGGTTGTTTACTATTTGCAAATGTATACTGCCACACATTAATCACTGATGATGTGAACACCCATCTCCATATCTTGGTGGTAATTTTTGAGGAAAGGGTACTGGAAGGCTTGTCTAATAATATGACACCTGTCTTAATCTTCATTGATAATGATGTAGAAAAGCAATAACTGTGCTTGACCCCTTGGTTAATTTTGTGATTAAAATTTGTCTTTCTTTAAGCTCTATTGGATATTGAAAAGAAAATAGCCCATAAGCTATGTAAACGTTTACAAACTGAACATACAACACTAACAAATACTCACACAGGAAGGGCAAAAATATAAAAGAGATATATTATACTGAAAAGCAATACAACTGTCATGTATATTTTACTTTCTTTTAAACAAAAACACAGTAGCTACAAAGAAAATTTTAAATAGAAATGATAAAGGAAGGTAGTAGTATTATTTCAAGCAATTTTCCCTAAGAAAATGAATAATTCCTCACAAGTGACAAAGGTGATGCACTTTTTCAGCAGAACTTACCTTACTATCATCACAAATATCCTCAGTTCTAGTCAAAGTTGTTTGTAACAAACACTCTTCTTCTTTAATTTCTATCTTTGAGTCAAATTCACAGTTTTGGATGCTCTGATTACATGTCATATGTTCTGGAAAAAGTTTATTCTGTAAACAAGAGTTGGAAAGTTCAGCTTCTTCAATTTCTAGTTTTATATCTGTAACACAGTCACTGCCCCTTGTCACACTTTCACTCTTAACTTTCTTTACAGAGTATTTCAAACAATAGTCTTCCTCATTCTGTGAGCAAAGATCCAGGACACTATACTCTTCTTTGATTTCCTTTATGCTATCCATTTTACTACAGTTCTTGCTTTTGAAGAGTTCAGTTATTAAACTTCAGTAGCATGACTGTGGACAAAGAAACCATTATTAGTAACACGAGATATTTCCATGAATTTGCTTAAATATAACTGAAACTACCTTACATCTCAATAAATGACGCAGACAGCATACAAGTTGTTCCGTCATGGTGTGGGTTGTGACTGTCAAATCAATAAACTCACAACCTCAATGGACTGTGTGAAGAATTAGTGAATTGCCAAGCAAAGGAACAGTTGTATTCTGCTGTGAACGTTTTAATTTCTTTCCAAGACGCAACACTTTACAATTTTTATCAATTTATTCAACCCACGTTTGTTTATTACGAATAACCAAACACTTAAGTAACACAATTTTACTACTACTTATCTTATTTATGCTTCAATGGGATTGGTTTCGAAACAAGTCTGCTTTATTTTCAACCTGCCAACTTCACACTGACACAGAGTAATATTTACACTAATATTGACAATTAACACAATTTTATAGAGAACATATCTTCACAACTCAAATATGCATATTTTTGGCAGGGTTCAGCCCAATATTATTTGCAGCACCAGTTTCTAATGACAGTATGCCCTCAATATGGATCACTTCTTATTTTAATGTTCTGCAACATAGATCATGTAGGATAATGAATAAAATGATGTTCAAATGAGTCCCTGATCCATTGAGCTTAGAGTTAACTGATAATTAACTTTGAAGATAACAGAAAACCTGAGAAGAAGCCTTATCTAAATAGCTCACCATGACTTAGATTTGAACTGGGAAGCTGTTTAAGTCAAGCAGACACACTACCACCATGCTACAGAGGTACATCATTACAACAATGGATCAGTTATTCTAGAAGGAAAGTAATAGCACAGGGTGTCACAGCACAGAATATTAATATATTCATCTTATAGGATTTGGTGCTAGAATGTCCATTTTAAAACCTAATGCTCTGTACATGATTGTGGTGGATATATTTAGGGAAAGTCCTGTGTTTATATAGCTTCTCTGTAAAACCTTTTAAGTTAATATTTGGTTGTGGAGAAGATTGCTCTTCTCAGATAACAGGGCTGACAGAAGTATTTGAATAATATAACATGTAACATTACACATACTATAAATATTATATTTATTTGGCAGGGTTGAACAGTTAAACATGTAAGTCACCACAAACGGTGTATCTCATGCGAGAGACCTTAGTGGCCTACTGGGGAAATGTATGGGTCAAAGGGAGAATTTAGTATCGTGATGGCAAATTGGACATGGTAGCTCAATTGGTTAGAGCGACTGGACGGAAACCAAGAGATCCGTGGTTCAAATCCCGGCCATGTCATTGAATTTTATCAAAGACCTTGGCCTTTGTATATGGCTAATGTGAAGAAATGTTTAATTTCCAACAATTAACTAAAAAAATGTAAACATTAACCTTTTGCGTCTTGAAAACAATATTTAAAATATCACTTTGCATGTATTTATTACACAATTCTGTACTGTATTTATTCTATTGCCCCTTTTATTGGAGGACTAAGTATTCAAACTTATCCAATCGGACAAAGAGAAAGGTGGTTGGAGGTATGTGCCCTATACGCCCCTACCATATAGCAGTTGTGTTTATGCTATGCCTCGACACAGTATGCTCAAAGGTTTTTTTTGGCAAAGTGTTTGTATTTATTTCTCCTCTTTCTTCTACATACAATTTCATTGATACATTGACATTTATAACATTTCTTTCACACAATAACAAAATAGCTTATTCACATTTAACATACCCTTTCTACCTGCTTGCCTTGAGTCTCAGTCTCAATACACATAAACCCTGGTTTTCCGTGTATTGATGACCTTCCTCACCCTAGTATCCCTCGTTCTAGTTTTCCAGCACTTAATTGTTATTTATTCTTCATCAATCTTAACCATATTTCTCTAAATTTTCCCAGATATTCACCTATATTTCTTACATTCCTTTCTCCCTTTACCAATAACATTTTTTTATTATTAATACCTCCCCAAATTCCTAAAACTGTCCCACTTTTGATGCCAAATTTGTTCTCTCCATATCTCTGTTTGTTTGCCATAAAGTATACTATGCAAATCTGTATGCTTTTCTCCATATTGGGTATTTCCATGTATCCTTTTCATATCTAACATCTTTCAAATTTCTAACTCCTGTCCTTGCCCAGGCAAATCCTCCTCGCCTTAACTTATTACACACATCTATGTACTTCTCCCTTCCCCACAGTCTTCATTTCCTTATGTGTCCTCAATGATCTCTTCTCCCTTATATTGTTAAATATAACTTGCCTATCTAAATCTTCCAGCCTTAATTCTAGCAGACCTAAAAGTCCTGGAGCTAGCAAGGTTAATATGAGGAAACAGCAAGTGAGAGTACAGGATAGAAGGGTCACTATGCTACTAAGCAAAGCTAAAAGGTTTGGAGCTAGCAAGGTTAGTAAGAGGAAACAGCTAGTGAGACTAGATGATAGAAGGGTCACTATGCTACTCAGCAAAGCTAAAAGGTTTGGAGCTAGCAAGGTTAATAAGAGCAAACAGCAAGTGAGAGTACAGGATAGAGAAGTCACTATGCTACTAAGCAAAGCTAAAAGGTTTGGAGCTAGCAAGGTTAATATAAAGATTTGGGGAGAGATGAGGATATAGGTACAGATCAATGGTGTGCATACTTTGAATAACTGTTAGGACAAGATAATTATATCAGAGTGGAAAGAAGTTTGTTAGGGGGTCCGCAAATAATTAATGAATTAGATAGATATATCTCAGATGCTGAATTTTGTGAATAAATAAGGAGGTTGAAAGCTAACAAAGCTAGTGGTATTGATGGTATACCAGGAGAATTTTGGAAGGCTTGGGCACTCGATGAAACTAGGAGGAAAATAGTGATAAAGTTATTCAATAAAATAATGGAAGAAAAGAAAAGTCCTAGGAAATGGACGACAAGCATGGTATTGCCAATTTACAAGGGAAAGGGAGATAAAAATAACCCAGTTAACTAAAGAGGGATTAGTTTATTGTCTATTCTAGGGTAGATTTTCACGGGAATTCTAGCAAATAGGTTGCAAACTTGGGTTGAGAAGGAGAATAAACTATCGGAGTTCCAAGCAGTCTTTAGACCAAGCAGGAGAACATCGGACAACATCTTTATTATTGTGACTTTGTGGGTTTGTGAAATAAAAAGTCGAGGTTACAAACACAAAAAATTGCACTTTATTTTCGTAGCAATACACTGTTCACCATTACATTTTTGCCAGTTCGTCTTTACACGAACGCTCGGCCATACACAACGCACGCCATAACAACACTACACTTAACTGACTGTCGCTTCCGGTATCGATCGGCCCCGAAGTTTCCCGAATCTCCACCGGCCATCATTTATTGATCGGCATCGCGAATCTGCCGCCAGGGTAACACTGCTCCCTCCTCAAGGCTGGTCGTCCCAAACAGCGCCTTCGTAGCGGGCCAGGCGATCCAGGTGTACCACCAAAATCTTTCCTCGGGGCACCTTCTGGATGCGGTAGACCACGTCGTTAATCCTCTTCACCACACGGTACGGTCCTTGCCATGGCTGCTGAAGCTTCGGGCAGCGTCCCTTGGTCCGGGTCGGGCGGGACAACCAGACCAGGTCACCTTGCTGGAACCCTTGGCTGTTGGCTTGCCTGTCGTATCGGATTTTCATGCGGTCGCTCGCCTTCTGGAAGTTCTGGCGAGCCATCTCGTGCATGTCGTGGAGATGGTCCACCAAGTTCCCCACATACTCGGTCGCTGGCTGTTTCTCTTCCGGAGGCCTTCCAAAAGCCAGGTCACAAGGGAGGCGTAACTCTCAGCCGAACATTAAGCTGGCTGGCGCGATCCCCGTGGTGTCGTGTGTTGACGAGCGGTAGGCCGGCAAGAACAGAGGCACCTTGACGTCCCAGTCTCGCTGATGGCTGGCCACGACCTTCCTCAAGTGTTCCTCTAAGGTCTTGATGTACCTCTCGACCATGCCATCCGACTGGGGATGTAGAGGTGTTGTGCGGATCTTGTTAACCCCAAGTCTCTCTAGTGCCTCCCTCATCAGGTTGGACTCAAAATTGGTGCCTTGATCACTGTGCAGCTCTAATGGCACCCCAAATCGGCAAAACACTTGCTCCACGAGGCAGTCTGTGATTGACCTTGCCTCTTGGTTCGGGATGGCATACACCTCCGGCCACTTAGTGAAGTAATCCACGACCACCACCAGGTACTTGTTGCCTCGGTCGGATATTGGCAACGGTCCAGCAATGTCAACGGCGATCCGTTCGAATGGCGCTCCAACGTTGTACTGTTGCATTCGACCCCGGCTCCTAGTCTGGGGGCCGCGACTCGCCGCGCACACGTGATAAGACGGCACCATCTCTCAGCGTCTGCTCGGAGCCTCAGCCAGTAGTAGCGCTACCGTAGTTTGTCAATCGTCCGGTTCGCTACCAGGTGTACTCCTGAAGTACCGGCGTGCACTTCTTCCAAGACTTCCGGAACCTTACTCCGGGGAAGTACCAACTGTTCTCCCTGCTTCTTCCCATCGGGCGATTTCCATACCCGGAACAGCACACCCTCTCTGGTCTTCAACGAGTCCCACTGGGCCCAGTAAGACTTGCAGGTGGCGCTCCTCGGTGCGACGTCCGCCCAGGTTGGTCTCGTCCCTGCCTCCACTTCCCTCAAGAGTGGCCACAAGTCTGCGTCCGCCAGCTGCTCCCTCCTCAGGCCTGCGCTATCCCAGCCATCCGCAGGCTGCGGCACGCTCCTTCTCCTCCACTCTTGTGCATTGGCCGCACTCTTCGGGAGAGGGTCTTCGGGACATAGCGTCCGCGTACCCGTGGCTCTTCCCTCAGCGATGTTCCGAGGTGAAGTCGTACTCCTGCAGCCTCTGAACCCAACCTGCTGTTTGGCCTTCCGGTCGCGCCGTCACCATCACCTCGCTCCTCGCGGGGACAACCACGTCTTCGTTCAAGATGACCCTACCGATTCCAAGGCGCTCTTCGGGTTGACGGAGTATAACCTCTTCTCCGTCGAGCCGCGGGACCTTACTGCCGACGTCGACCGTCGCCTCGTGGCTCCTGAGGGCATCCAGTCCCACAATCACCTCCTCAGCCACCTTCGCGACGAACACCCACAGACGCACGGCACTCCGTCCCAAGGTCAGCTCCAGCAGGGACTCCTTCTCCACAGGCAAGGTGTCGCTGGATGCCAACACTAGCTGGTATGGTCGGCTAGGCTTCCTCGTAGGCAAACCCTTCGCCACGTCAGGTCTGATGATGGTCACGACCGCCCCGGTGTCTACCAGCACGCGGCACGGCTTTCCTCTTACCCAACCGTCCGCGATGAGGCTGTCATCCATACGCCGGCTGACGGCGTGCAGTTTCACTCCAGGAGATGGTGGTGATGGCGCCGACGTGCCCCTCTCCACGACGGCCCTTACTCGTTTTCCGGCTGCTCTTCCTGGTGGGCAGTCTCTCCGCAGGTGTCCGGGCTGTCCACACCCCCAACACAGGCCACTAGGTGTTCGCCGGCGTCCCTCAACCGGTCTTCTGTCTCCGGCGTAGCGGACACTCCTCGTTCTCGACGTCGGGATAGATGCTACCTTGGCCGCCTCCATCCTTAATACCGCTGTCAGCGCCTCGTGGATGGTTTTATAATCGCCGAGCAGTAGGCGCTGACGAATCTCCGTGTCCCGTACCCCGTCGACAAAATTGTAGGCGGCTTCCCGGGATACGAACTCCAGTGGCAGGTCAACCAAGGCCTTGCTAGCCAGCTGCTCAATCGCTATGGCGAACTCCTGCAGCGTCTCCCCGGCTGCTGTGACCTTGCCTTTAGTTGGCTGCGGTACGCTGCGGCTAAGCGGTGGTTCTCGAAACGATTCTCCAGGGCCTCCCAGATGTCCTTGGGCGCCGCCGTTGTCTGCACCGCGTTTAGGACTTCCGCGGCCCGTCCCTGGAGGCTGGCTATTAACTGTGTAGCCTCCTCCTCTGGTGACCATTTGTTGTGCTTGGCCACTGCGTCGAATTGGCGGCGGAAGACCTCAAACGTTGACGCGCCGTCATATTTCGGAGGTTTGACGCGCTCCGATGTTGTGTCGCGTCCCGGTGCGTCGACCCTCAAATCCTTCAGTATCCTGCCGACGACGTCCTCCACCATGGCGTTCAGGGACTTGACGCTGCTGTCGGCCTTTCCCTCCAGGTGGTCAACGCGGCTCGCCAGATCCTCGACGCGCTCGTCCACTTGGCCCATCCGCTTGCCCAGCTCCGTCACGTTATCCCTCACGCCGGCCAACTGTTCTTCAAACTTCAAGGCAAGGGCCTCGTTTGCCACTTTCATCTCCGTGGCCAGGCTGTCGTTCGCTGCCCTCATTTCTGTGGTCAGTTCGGCCATCTTTGCGGTCATTGTCGTGGCCAAGTTGTTGTTTGCCGCTTCCATCTTCTCGGTGATGTTATTTGCCGCTTCTGTTTTGTTGTTAACTCGTTCATCTTCGCTAAAAGTATTTCCAATGCCGATTCCATGGCCGTAATGTTCGGTGATGTTATCGTCCCGCTTCCTGACACCAGTTGTGACTTTGTGGGTTCGTGAAATAACAAGTCGAGGTTACAAACACAAAAAATGGCACTTTATTTTCGTAGCAATACACTGTTCAGCATTACATTTTTGCCAGTTCGTCTTTACACGAACGCTCGGCCGTACTTACACAACGCACGCCATAACAACACTACACTCAAATGACTGTCGCTTCCGGTATCGATCGGCCCCGAAGTTTCCCGAATCTCCACCGGCCATCATTTATTGATCGGCATCGCGAGTCTGCCGCCAGGGTAACATTATTGAAACAATTATACACAAATATCTGAGCAATAAAAGGGGAAGGGTATATATGATATTTATTGATCTAAAAAAGGCATTTGATTCTATTAATAGAGATGCATTGTGGATAAAATTAAGCAGTAAGGGGATAAGTCAGGCATTTATAGAAGTAATTAAAATGATATACCAAGAGAATGAGTTGTGTATAAAACTACCAGGCAACAAAGTAACTAAATCTATATCGAGTAAGGCAGGAGTACGGCAGGGATGCAAACTTAGTCCAGTATTATTTAATCTTTATATCGATGGAATTTTAGAGGAGATATCAAGTTGTAGGGTACATTCACCAGTTATTAATAATAAAGAAATACCGGGGCTACTGTTTGCAGATGACCTAGTAGTTGGGTCCATATCAAGTGGAGGGCTGAGAAGAGCAATCGAGGCAGCCAATTCTTGTTGCAATAAATGGTGTTTGAAAGTGAATGAAAACATTATTAACCAAATCAAAGATTATGGTCTTCAAAAAAGGATACAGGTTGCGTAAGGATGAGAAATGGGAGGTTAATAGAAGAGAAATACAGGTAGTAAGGAGATTTGATTATTTGGGTACAAGGTTGAGTTCAGATGGCAGCTGGAAAGAACAAAAAAAGATCTCTGTGGCAAAAGGTAGAATGGCCATGAGAGTGATAAGATCATGCTACAGTAAACTGCCAGATATAAATGTCAAATGGTTGGAGAGGATTTATACAGCAGTAGTAGAAAATAGAATGTTACAAGGATCAGAGGTTTGGGGAATAGATGAAGCTTGGAGAGGGACTGATAGAGTGCATAGATCCTTTTGTAAATACAAATTGGGATTACCAATAGCATCACCTAATGGGGCAGCACAATTAGAACTAGGCAGGCATTCTACTAAAATTAAAATCTTGTCAAGGGCAATGAAATACTTATACAGAATCACTAACTTGGAAGATGGCAATATAATTAAAGAATGTTTTCATATTCAAAAGAGAAATAACTGGGGTGGGTCTTGGGCACATAAAATGTATGACTTGTTGAAGCAGATAGGTATGGGTCATTCTTGGATAAATGCAGAGTATGGGTATAGAGGCTTCTGGAAAGAAATTAAGCTAAGATTAGAAGATATTGACAGACAAGACATTTTTGTCAATACAAGTGACAAAAGCTCACTGAGATTCTATAGAGAAATAAAAACAACCTAGGGGAGGGAAGGATATATAGATATATGTATTAAGTTAGGGCGAGAAGGTTTTGCTTGGGCGAGAACAGGAGTGAGAAACTTGAAAGCTATAGGTCAAGAGAGGGAGCTAGATAAATGTCCATTGTGTGGGGAAGAGAATGCAGATTTCCACTGTATATTAAATTTTAGTCAAACAAAGATATGGAGAGAGCAGGCTTGGCTACGTAAATGGGACAATTTGGGGGGTGAAGTAGTAATTAGAAAAATGTTGTCAGTAAAAGGAGAAAAGAACAGGAGAAATATAGGGAATTATTTAGGGAAAGTTAAAGAGAGATGGCTAAGAACAATTAAGAGAAAAATGTAAAGTGGGATAGATGAAATGGCAGAAAGTGTAAAAAGGAGCCAAGGGCCTCCAAAACACAAAAACCTAGGGTTAGGTGTATGGGGATCGAATTATTTTTCAATGGTGGGCAACATGATGGGATTTTCGGGATTTAGGAATATATGGCATATTTCAGTATGGATTTTATAATTTGTAATCTTGATTTTGTATTTTCATTTGTTGATGCAAAAGGAAATAAAGGTTAATAAGAGGAAACAGCTAGTGAGACTAGAGGGTAGAAGGGTGTTTGGAGCTAGCAGGTTAATAAGAGGAAACAGCAAGTCAGAGTAGAGGACAGAAGGGTGACTATGCTACTCAGCAAAGCTAAAAGACTTGATGCTAGCGAGGTTAATATTAGAAAACAGCAAGTGAGAGTAGAGGATAGAAGGGTTACTATGCTACTCTGCAAAGGTAAAAGGCCTGGGATCCAAGCAGGATGAGCTAGCGAGGTTAATAAGGGGAAACAGTAAGTGAGAATAAAAGAAAATGAAAAGAAGAAAAGAACTGGAGATGAGAGGAAGAGAAGCTCGATTTTTCAGTTAGTCTGAAGAAACATAAGAGAATCACACATTCAACTGTCTCAGACAGGAAACTTCTTCGTGCACTAACAGCATGGGAAGGTAGAGGATACAAGGTTGACTACGCTACTCAGCAAAGCAAGAAGGTCTGGGTGCCAATCGGGCATTGCTAGCTAGGTTAATATGGGGAAACAGCAAGTGACAGTAGAGGATAGAAGGGTGACTAAGATACTCAGCAATGCAAAAAGGACTGGGAGCCAATCGGGCCCTGCTAGCTAGGTTAATATAGGGAAACAGCGAGTGATAGTAGAGGATAGAATGGTGACTACACTCCTCAGCAGAGCTAAAAGGCCTGGAGCTAGCAAGGTTGATAAGAGGAAACAGCAAGTCAGAGTAGACGATAGTAGGGTGACTACACTACTCAGCAGAGCTAAAAGGCCTGGAGCTAGCAAGGTTAATAAGAGGAAGCAGCAAGTGAGACTAGAGGATAGTAGGGTGACTACACTACTCAGCACAGCTAAAAGGCCTTGAGCTAGCAAGGTTAATAAGAGGAAACAGCAAGTGAGGGTAGAGGATAGAAGGGTGACTACACTACTCAGCAGAGCTAGAAGGCCTGGAGCTAGCAAGGTTAATAAGAGGAACCAGCAAGTGAGAGTAGAGGATAGAAGGGTGACTATGCTACTCAGCAAAGCTAAAAGGTTTGGAGCTAGCAAGGTTAATAAGAGGAAACAGCAAGTGAGAGTAGAGGATAGAAGGGTGACTATTCTACTCAACAAACCTAAAAGGTTTGGAGCTAGCAAGGTTAATAAGAGGAAACAGCAAGTGACAGTAGAGGATAGAAGGGTGTCTATGCTACTCAGCAAAGCTAAAAGGCTTTGAGCTAAAAATGTTAATAAGAGGAAACAGCAAGTGAGAGTATAGGTTAGAAGGGTGACTATGCCATTCAACATAGCTAAAAGGTTTGGAGCTAGCAGGTTAATAAGAGGAAACAGCAACTGAGAGTTGAAGATAGAAGGGTGACTATGGTACTCAGCAAAGCTAAAAGGCCTGGAGCTAGCAATGTTAATTAGGGGAAACAGCAAGTCAGAGTAGAGAATGGAAGAGTGAGTACGCTACTCAACATAGTTAAAAGGTGTGGAGCTAGCAGGTTAATAAGAGGAAACAGCAAGTGAGAGTAGAAGATAGAAGGGTAAATATGATACACAGCAAAGCTAAAAGCCCTGGAACTAGCAATGTTAATTAGGAGAAACAGCAAGTGAGAGTAGAGAATGGAGGAGTGAGTACGCTACTCAACATAGCTAATAGGCTTGGAGCTAGCAAGGTAAATAAGAGGAAACAGCAATTGAGATTAGAAGATAGAAGGGTGACTATGCTACTCAACATAGCTAAAAGGCTTAAAGCTAGCAAAGTTAATCAGGGGAAACAGCAAGTGAGAGTATATAATGGAAGGTTGAGTACGCTACTCATCATAGCTAATAGGCTTGGAGCTAGCAAGGTTAATAAGAGGAAACAGCAAGTGAGAGTAGAGGATAGAAGGGTGACTATGTTACTCAGCAAAGCTAAAAGGTTTGGATCTAGCAAGGTTTTAAGAGGAAACAGCAAGTGAGAGTAGAGGATAGAAGGGTGACTATGTTACTCAGCAGAGCTAAAAGGCTTGGAGCTAGCAAGGATAATAAGAGGAAACAGCAATTGAGACTAGAGGATAGAATGCTGACTATTCTACTCAGCAAAGCTAAAAGGTTTGGAGCTAGCAAGGTTAATAAGAGGAAACAGCAAGTGAGAGTAGAAGATAGAAGGGTGGCCATGCTACTCAGCAAAGCTAAAAGGCTCTGAGCTCAAAAGGTTAATAAGAGGAAACAATAAGTGAGAGTAGAGGTTAGGATGGTGACTATGCCACTCAACATTGCTAAAAGGTTTGGAGCTAGCAGGTTAATAAGAGGAAACAGCAAGTGAGAGTTGAAGATAGAAGGGTCACTATGGTACTCAGCAAAGCTAAAAGGCCTGGAGCTAGCAATGTTAATTAGGGGAAACAGAATGTGAGAGTAGAGAATGGAAGAGTGAGTACGCTACTCAACATAGCTAAAAGGTGTGGAGCTAGCAGGTTAATAAGAGGAAACAGCAAATGAGAGTAGAAGATAGAAGGGTAAATATGGTACACAGCAAAGCTGAAAGGCCTGGAACTAGCAATGTTAATTAGGGGAAACAGCAAGTGAGAGCAGAGAATGGAAGAGTGAGTACGCTACTCAACATAGCTAATAGGCTTGGAGCTAGCAAGGTTAATAAGAGGAAACAGCATGTGAGAGTAGAGGATAGGAGGGTGACTAGGCTACTCAGCAATGCTAAAAGGCTTGGAGCTAGCAAGGTTAATAAGAGGAAACAGCAAGCGAGAGTATAGGATAGGAGGGTGACTATACTAGTCAGCATATGCTAAGAGGCTTGGAGCTAAAATGGTTAATAAGAGGAAATAGCAAGCGAGGGTATAGGATAGGAGGGTGACTATGCAACTCAGCAAAGCTAAAAGGCCTGGAACTAGCAATCTTAATTATGGGAAACAGCAAGTGAGAGTAGAGAATGGAAGAGTGAGTACGCTACTCAACATAGCTAAAAGGCTTGGAGCTAGCAATGTTAATTAGGGGAAACAGCAAGTGAGAGTATAGGATAGGAGGGTGACTATACTACTCAACATAGCTAAAAGGCTTAAAGCTAGCAATGTTAATTAGGGGAAACAGCAAGTGAGAGTAGATAATGGAAGGGTACTACGCTACTCAACATAGCTAAAAGGCTTGGAGCTAGCAAGGTTAATAAGAGGAAACAGCAGGTGAGAGTATAGGATAGGAGGGTGACTATGCTACTCAGCAAAGCTAAAAGGCTTGCAGCTAGCAAGGTTTTAAGAGGAAACAGCAAGTGGGAGTAGAGGGTAGAAGGGTGACTATGTTACTCAGCAAAGCTAAAAGGTTTGGATCTAGCAAGGTTTTAAGAGGAAACACCAAGTGAGAGTAGAGGATAGAAGGTTGACTATGTTACTCAGCAGAGCTAAAAAGCTTGGAGCTAGCAAGGATAATAAGAGGAAACAGCAAGTGAGAGTAGGGGATAGAAGGGTGACTATGTTACTCAACATAGCTAAAAGGCTTGGAGCTAGCAAGGTAAATAAGAGGAAACAGCAGGTGAGAGTATACGATAGGAGGGTGACTATGCTACTCAGCAAAGCTAAAAGGCTTGGAGCTAGCATGGTTTTAAGAGGAAACAGCAAGTGAGAGTAGAGGGTAGAAGGGTGACTATGTTACTCAGCAAAGCTAAAAGGTTTTTATCTAGCATGGTAATAAGAGGAAACAGCAGGTGAGAGTAGAGGGTAGAAGGGTGACTATATTACTCAGCAAAGCTAAAAGGCTTGGAGCTAGCAAGGTAAATAAGAGGAAACAGCAGGTGAGAGTAGAGGGTAGAAGGGTGACTATGCTACTCAACATAGCTAAAAGGCTTAAAGCTAGCAATGTTAATTAGGAGAAACAGCAAGTGAGAGTAGATAATGGAAGGTTGAGTACGCCACTCATCATAGCTAATAGGCTTGGAGCTAGCAAGGTTAATAAGAGGAAACAGCAAGTGAGAGCAGAGGATAGGAGGGTGACTATGTTACTCAGCAAGGCTAAAAGGTTTGGATTTAGCATGGTAATAAGAGGAAACAGCAGCTGAGAGCAGAGGGTAGAAGGGTGACTATGTTACTCAGCAAAGCTAAAAGGTTTGGATCTAGCAAGGTTTTAAGAGGAAACAGCAAGTGAGAGTAGAGGATAGAAGGGTGACTATGTTACTCAGCAGAGCTAAAAGGCTTGGAGCTAGCAAGGGTAATAAGAGGAAACAGCAATTGAGGCTAGAGGATAGAATGCTGACTATTCTACTCAGCAAAGCTAAAATGTTTGGAGCTAGCAAGGTTAATAGGAGGAAACAGCAAGTGAGAGTAGAAGATAGAAGGGTGACTGTGCTACTCAGCAAAGCTAAAAGGCTTTGAGCTAAAAATGTTAATAAGGGGAAACAGCAAGTGAGAGTAGAGGTTAGAAGGGTGACTATGCCACTCAACATAGCTATAAGGTTTGGAGCTAGCAGGTTAATAAGAGGAAACAGCAAGTGAGAGTATAGGATAGGAGGGTGACTATGCTACTCAGCAAAGCTGGAAGGGCTGGAGTTAGCACTGTTAATTAGGGGAAACAGCCAGTGAGAGTAGAGAATAGAAGGGTGAGTATGCTACTCAGCAAATCTAAAAGGCTTGGAGCTAGCAAGGTTAATAAGAGGAAACAGCAAGTGAGAGTAGAGGATAGGAGGGTAACTATGCTACTCAGCAAAGCTAAAAGGCCTGGAGCTGGCGAGGTTAATAGGGGAAACAGCGCCAAAATTATACTAGATTAAGGAATATGTATGTATTGTGGATATAATATTGCAAATCTTAAGTGGTATAAATAAATTCAATCTAATTCAATAATTATTATTATTGTTTATTATCAGTGATATTATTTACTATTATTACCTTTACACTGCAGTCTTTGGGTTTTTATTTATATTACATTTGCTTATTCTTTCGTGCCTTACCACTCCTATTACCTTGTTGCATTACATTTGTTTACTGCCTTGCTTTACTTTTATTATATTTCGTGATTTCCTTGCTTTTATTCTACAGCAAAGTATAACAGTTTGCTACTGCCAACTCTAACGTTTTTCCTGCTGCCCAGCAGTTATTCTGTGTATTTTATCCTTTGCAGTTATTACTTGATATTACACATTGTATTTGACCATTCTTTGTTTGTGTCATACATTACCTTCTTTTGATTCAGTAGTCCATGAAATATTATAGTTGATTGGAAAAGCACTGTCAACTTTATTCTAAACATATAGCTAGGCTCTTGTAAATCAGCTATAGTTAACAACAGATGAAATATTCCACTACAGTTTGCTTTACTCATTTATTGCCAACATTTCAATCAGAAACACAGGCGAGACCCATGGTTGAGGGTCCTAAACTGGATGTTTAGCCAAGTAATACTTTTATAAAAGTGCAGCAGTTAATTCAGGGTGGGTTAAACCGTAGAATAACGGTGTAGACAATTGGCAGGTGTGATGTCATGCATGGAGCATTGCCAGATACAAAACATGCTTTTGCTGAAAATAACAACACTACACAGCCAAACTAGTGATACTGCAATACATAAGGAAACTGGCAGTGTACAATTATTTACCTACCCTAGTCTGGCCAGTTTCAAGTTATTTAACTTTTTAAATAATGATGATAACTAGCATATATATATATAAATCAGAAGTAAGCATTGGAACCATAAATAACAATTAAAAATCTACTTCCCTTAGCAACTCAATGAATGTCAATTTAGTAAACGCAAGAGAAAGTGAGGGTAGAACACAAAACAGTCAAACTTTTAAGATTTTTCACCTGAATATCCAAAGTATCAGAAACAAGATCCTTGAAATTGAAGCTTTAATCCATGGTAGTTTAAAACTAGTAGATATATTATGCCTAACTGAACACTGGCTAACTAATTCTGAATTAAATCAACTCACAATACCAGGTTTCACACTAATATAGGGTTACAGTAGAACATTCAAAAGAAATGGAGGCTCATTAATTCTAGTAAAAAATTTGTAAAAGCTAAATCTATATCCACATTTCTGGAACTACATATGGAAGAGCATTTTGAAACCAGCATCATAGAAGTAGACAATAAGCTGATAATCATATCTATTTATAAAAATGCATCAAGTGACAAACATTGTAATCGCAAGGCTGGATACTATTCTGAGCTACTTTCTGAAACAAAAGAAAACTATAATTCTAGTGGGAGATATTAACATAAATTTTTTACAACAAAGTAATGATAAACTGAAGTTCATATCTCTATTAAATATTTATGGCATTCTACCAACAAGGGTGACTAAAAGTTCAAAAACTGCCATAGATCAAATAGCCATAAGCAAAGATCTAATTGCTTTTGTTAAAAATATAGATGCTTTTGATACTTGTCTCTCTGACCATTTTGTACAATCTCTAACCATCAATTGGTCAAGCAGAAATAACTCTAGAAAATCTGGCACAACATTCAAAAAGGTCAGATTACAGAAGGCAGAAAATATTGATTACTTCAACCATTTGCTGGGGAAAGAAACTTGGGAAGACATTTATGAGGAAACTTCAGTAGATACTACATTCACTAGATTTTAAACACCTTTAAATACTACTGCGATATAGAATTCCCAATAGTGTAGTGTCAGCTACAATAGAAGACACTATTAAGAAGAACACCACTAAGTACCTAGACAATGCAAAAGACCGACCACACAGACAGGAGATCATCAACGCTGCAAAGCAATACAAAAGATCACAAATACACCAGGAAAAAAATCCAAGCGACCCTCCCCTGTTAACCATCATCAGACAGCACGAAGAAGCAAAAGATGAAGAAGAACGGCAAATACAGCAACACCTACGGCAACTCCTGCAATGACAAAAGTACATCCTGACGACGACCTCACGGAAACTAAGTAAATGAAAAAAAACATATAGATATATATAAATAGCAAAATAAATAAATAATAAATAAAAAAAAGAAAAGAGCCATCTCTCCCACCTCCCAAACCAATAAATATGCTGGCTGAAGAGGATGAAATAAGCCCTAAAACAGCCGTGGGTGAGATAAACCCAGAATCCCCCTTGTAGTAGTAGTAGTAGATTTCCCAATGGTTAAAGTCAGTGTCAATGAAAAACATTCCTCATGGGTAACCAAGGGCATTAGAACTTCTAGTGAGAAACTAAGATTCTTTAGCAACTTAATTAGAAATGGAAATGCTTCCAAGGAATTGGTAAACTATTATAAGAAATATAAAACAATCTATAAAAAGGTTATAAAGGGAGCAAAAATATTAGAGAACACTAGAAAGATAAACTCATCCAAAAATAAACAGAAGGCCATGTGGGACATAATAAAAAGGGAAACTAACTCAAACAAACCATTGCAAGCAAATATTACATTGAAACACAAAGGCAAAACAGTAACAAATCCAAGAGAAATAGCCAACATATTTAACGATTTCTTTGTAGATGTCTAAAAAAGTGTGCAAATGAAGAGCAACTTAACAGATGGTCCAGAAAATAAAGCCCACATTCATTGCAATGATAAATCATTATTCCTGGCACCAGTCTGCAATGATGAATTAGCTGATGTAATTAGGGAGCTAAAAAACAAAAAATCAGATGCCCTTGATGGACACTCAACCTACTTAATTAAAAAGTGTAGCAAGAATATCTTAAAACCGCTGTGTCATATAGTACATAAATCTCTTCAAAGTGGCACATTCCCCCTGGAACTAAAAGTAGCAACTACTTCCTATTTATTTAGTAATATTACTTACCATCTGGAAGTTAATGATTTCTTTTAAGGTCAACATCAGACAATGAAGATCAATGTTAAGTATGCTTACCGCTTTAACCACCATGTTGATTACTGTTAGTGATTAATTGTATTTTTGGGTAAGAACTATTTCAGTTATTCACTATCGTCAAAAACTCCGAAGTAATTGTACTCTACTTTTATAAACTGCCCATAAGGAAAGGACACAAACAACTATAGACCAATAGCTCTACTTTCAACCTTTTCAAAATTATTAGAAAAAATAATGTTCAAGAGGCCCATGGTATTCCTCAACAAATTTAAAATCATTAATAGCAGTCAGTATGTGTTCCAAAGTAAGAAATCTACTAGTCTGGCAGTGATGAATTTTGTTGACAGTAACTATGATGTACTGGACAGAAGTGAAGTTGGGATGGGTATAATTTTGGATCTATCCAAAGCTTTTGACATGGTAGATCGCAATATTCTGTTAAATAAGCTACATAAATATGGTGTAAGAGGGGTGGCCTTCAATTGGTTTAAATCCTACCTTGATATGAGAGAGCAGGTTGTTGAGATCACTTTCACAGAAAGAGGCCAAAAAGGAATCAATAAAGAGTTATCACAAAAAAGACCAGTAGTATCAGGGGTTCCGCAAGGATCTATTCTGGGCCCCCTGTTATTTTTACTGTATATAAATGACCTCCCATTACGTCTTATGAACAACTTAGATGCTAAAATCACACTCTTTGCAGATGATACAAGTATCTTCATTGCAGGAACGGATGATAGCCTTCAGCAAAATATAACACCAGCTATAGTAAATGTTTTAAATTGGTTTAAAGTCAATAAGTTGCTTGTAAATGAAGAAAAAACGATAACACTAAATTTTCAGCATAAGGTTTGTAGGAAAATGGAAAACCCTTGCATCAGAATGGGCTCCAGATTGATAAATTTTGAACAGCAAGCTAAATTCTTAGGACTATGGGTAGACAAAAATTTAAGTTGGGACAAACATATAGAAAAGTTAGCAGAGAAGCTGAGCCGTGTTTGTTTTGTTTTACAGTGTTTGTTTTTGTAGTGATTTGCTGGAAAGAATGGGAGTCAGTTGGGGAATTTAATGTCATGCTGGCACTTTGGTATGGTAACTCAATGATTATATCTATGGTTCAAATCCGGGCTGTGGCAATGATCAATCCTACCAAACTTTGTTGTTAACACAGGCGGTGTAAAAAAAACAATTAAGTACCAAAATTACTTATCTTACTAACATATTTACCATCCTACCCCTCCAAATACATTTGTTATACTTCCTTTTCCATGCAATCAAATATAGGTTACAAGTAATCCAAATTGACAAAATGATAAACTATAGATCAGAGTGTTTGCTTTCTTCCTTGTTGACTCTACTTATATACAAATTAATAAAAGTTACACACTTCATACAAAACACTGTACTTAATAACAAATTAACAGTTGCGGACCGATGAAGAAGAGTCGATGGAATACTTCTCACTTCATCACTCTCCTACAGATAGTTACATCATGAATAAATTTAAAAATTATATCTGAAACTAATGTAACCCATTCAAAAATATTACAATGCTGTGGTGTTTTCTTATAAATCATAGTGTTTTCAAAATTTACTTTGAGTAAAAGCCTAGTTACAAACTTGTAGTTGTGTAGCTTTATATCTTTATTAATCCATGTAATTCTTGCAACTTATTTCACAATACGTAAAAGCTGAGAGAATAACGGTCAAGCAATATAAATAATACAATAATACGAGGACGATTCAAAAAGTATCACACATTTTTTTCCTGCCATGGTATTGCAGCTGGAGTGTTTAAACTTCACACAGATGTAGTTTTAAGATTTCCGTACCATGGTTTATTTTTGTTCAGGTGCATCTCTAGACGGAGAAGCGTGAACTATGCAAAAAAGATGGTGCACATCCTACTGTCATCCACAACTTTATTTTAACTTCTTTCTTAACTGGCGCTAGTACTATTGTCGATCGAAACGAGAATAATCAATACTTACACTTTCACAATACTATGTAGTAATTTCTGATTAGTCAAATACCAATACTTTAATGAGCAGATGTACTTTAATGAGGCCCATTTAAGTATTGCTATCAGTCGTATAAATACAAAAGTTTGGCATGGTCGAGCATAAAAGCATTAAAGGTTTTATCACAAATATTATATTAATGAGGCTTTATTCCTCCATGGATGACTTTGTGCCTTTTAAAATTTGATAAATCAGTGAAAGCCTTATTACAGATATCACATGTATGTGGCCTTATCCCATCATGAATCAATTTGTGTCTTTTCAAATCATTTGACTGAGTAAATCCCTTATTACAAATGTTACATATGTGTGGCTTTATGCCATTATGAATCAATTTATGTGTTTTCAAATGTTGCAACTGAGTAAATCCCTTGTCACATATGTCACATTTATGTGCCTTTATGCCGTCATGAATTAATTTGTGTTTTTTCAAACTTGAAGATTGAACAAACTCTTTATTACAAATGTCACATTTGTGTGGTCGAATGCCGTCATGAATTAATTTGTGAGTTTTCAAATCGTGTGATTTAGTAAACCCCCTATTACAAATGTCACATTTGTATGCCTTTATGCCATCATGATTTAATTTGTGTGTGTTCAAATGTGATAATTCACTAAATCTCTTATTACAAATGTCACATTTATGTTGCTTTGTGACATCATGAATTAATTTATGTCTTGTCAAAGATGATAATTGAGTGAATGCCTTATTACAAATGTCACATCTGTATTGCCTTATTCCATCATGAATCAATTTGTGTGTTTTCAAAACCTGTGACTTAGTAAACATCTTATTACAAATGTCACATTTGTATGGCTTTATGCCATCATGATTTAATTTGTGTGTGTTCAAACGTGATAATTCAGTAAATCCCTTACTACAAATGTCACATTTATGATGCTTTGTGACGTCATGAATTAGTTTATGTCTTGTCACAGATGATAACTTAGTAAATGCCTTATTACAAATGTCACATCTGTATTGCCTTATGCCATCATGAATCAATTTGTGTGTTTTCAGAACTTGTGACTGAGTAAACACCTTATTACAAATGTCACATTTGTGTGGCTTTATGCCGTCATGAATTAATTTGTGTTTTTTCAAATTTGATGAATAATTAAAAGCTTTATTACAAATGCCACATTTGTGTGGCTTTATGCCGTCATGAATTAATTTGTGTTTTTTCAAATCTGATGACTGAGTAAACCCCTTATTACAAATGTCACATTTGTGTGGCTTTATGCCGTCATGAATTAATTTGTGTTTATTCAAATTTGATGACTGAGTAAACCCCTTATTACAAATGTCACATTTGTGTGGCTTTATGCCGTCATGAATTAATTTGTGTTTTTTCAAATTTGATGAATCATTAAAAGCTTTATTACAAATGCCACACGTGTGTGATTTTGTACCCTCATGAACCAACTTGTGTTTCTCCAGTCTTGATGAAGAAGGAAAAGACTTACTACACATATTGCACCTGTATGGGTGTTTGTCCACATGAGTCAATTTCTGTGTTTTAAGAGCTGACAAATACTTCAAACCTTTTTCCCTAACATCACACTTATTTGCTTCTTTGTCATTATCCTGTATGTGGTTTTCTAAATGGGCAGAGTAATTAATCTGTTTCTCAGAAGTTTCACACTTGTAAGACCTGAGCTGCTGGCTGAAAACTGACATACAGTACTCCTTATTGATATTTTGTGTGCTGCTCTGCTGAGGAATGCTTACTATTCTCCAATGATCAGGTGTTTCTGAGTGAACATTTGTTTCAAATAAAGATACATCCATATTGTGATTTTCCTGACGTTGACATTTACTTGCACCCTCAGGACTAATCTTTCTGATATTAAAGCTTATGTCATTTTGCAAGTATTCATCGAAGAATAAATCTGATGTATCACTGGAAACATCCACTTTGTAGAAACTGAAATTTGAAAATAATACAGTCATATAGAGTTTTAATTAGTCCACATGAATTACTATCATAAAGGCTGTGTAACTACTAGCGTAGTAAAAGAAATAAATCTGTGCATAGAATAGTGTAAATTAGTTCTAGAAAGGTCTACAAGAAAGACGTAACGTTGTGGACAGAACCTTCAGTCACAGTTGAGTGATGTATGCTCTTGGGAGAGGGCTGTATGGCGACGGTCTTCAGGTGTTGGAAGCAGATAAGATGTACAGTGTAATGTATTCAATCAGCAATTAGCCACCTGATATAACACGATAAAACTATGGGCCATAAGTTTGTCAATAAATGTATAACTGTTTTGATAAATGAACTTTAACTTGATGGTGGGGCCGCGCCGTGGCTCAGTGGTTACACTGTTTAGCTCTCACCAAGGCGGCCCGGGTTCGATCCCAGGCGACCGCAAAGTGAGATTTGTTGTGGACAACACGGCGCTGGTGCGGGTTTTCTCCGGGATCTCCGGTTTTCCCCTACATATCATTCCACCGGTGCTCCATCTTCATCTCATATAACATCAGTGTCATCGCCTGCGGTGCCGTATGTAGTAAAAGCGGGCGTTAAGCACTACACATTTCATTTTAACTTGATGATGCAGTGCACAAACACATATTTCCATGCCGGGTTAATAAGTTCTTCCTAAATTCCGGGGTGCCTAAGAGCTGGCTACGCCCATGGTATAATTGTAGCTGCTTAAACACAACACAAATATAAAAATAGTTATTCATGCAACCATAAAGGATATAATTCGGTGGAGGTATCGGACTTATAACTGAATCTCTCCACGTGCCATAATCACAATGTGCAATACATTTGGAATCTGACTATATCGTACATATCCATGTAATTCATTTTGTCGCCAGGTCATTGTTGATTGGAGGCAGCGCGGGTAACAAGATCAAAGAGACAGCAGTGCAGTGTGGAGACAAAAGCTTGCCGAAATGGTGGGCGGGAGCAGACGGATTTCGCAAGAGTTCGCCTTTGTTCTAGCCGGTCTCGATTTGAGAAATTTCTGGAATGTTAGAAAAACTATAAAAAGGTAGCCTGCCTGCCAAAGAGGGCCAGTCAGTCGGTAATTGAACGCGTGCGG
Source organism: Mantis religiosa (assembly GCA_030765055.1). NCBI lineage: Eukaryota > Metazoa > Arthropoda > Insecta > Mantodea > Mantidae > Mantis > Mantis religiosa. The sequence goes on along the minus strand of CM060957.1, from coordinate 2,332,658 downwards.
GTAAGCGGCTGTGTTTGTTGAGCTTCTATGTTGTATTGTATATGTGTACAAAGCGTATTTCTACGGAAATAAAGTACAAATTTTTGTATTTCTAACTTGGACTTTTGATTTCACGAACCCACAGTCACAATTGGTGTCAGAAGTGGGACGACATGGAGGCTGCATTGGAAAAGATTTTGGAGAAGATGACGGAAATAAAAGCAGCAAATGACAACTTCGCTGCGAAAACAGAAGCGGCGAATAACTTGGCCGCGGAAATGAAGGAAATGAAGACGGCAAACAACCTGGCCAGAGAACTGAAGGAAATTAAGACCGAATTGACCAAGGAAATTAAAGCGGCCAACAAGGTCCTCGCCGCAAAATTTGAAGAGTAGTTGGCCGACGTAAAGGAGGACGTCACGGAGCTTGGTGAGCGCGTCGAAGACCTGGCCAGTCGCGTTAACGACCTGAAAGGAAAGGCCGACAGCAGCGTCAAGTCCCTGAACGCCATGGTGGAGGACGTCATCGGCAGGAGGTTGAAGGATTTGAAGACCGACGAACCGGGACGCGACACAACATCGGCGAGCGTCAAACCTCCGAAATATGACGGCGCGTCAACGTTTGAGGTCTTCCGCCACCATTTCGACGCAGTGGCCAAGCACAACAAATGGTCACCACAGGAGGAGGCCACACAGCTAATAGCCAGCCTCCAGGGACGGGTCGCAGAAGTCCTGAACACGGTACAGACATCGGCGGGGACCAAGGACATATGGGAGACCCTGGAGAATCGTTTTGGAAACCACCGCTTATACGCAGCGCACCGCAGCCAGCTAAAGGCAAGGTCACAGCAGCCAGGGGAGACGCTGCAGGAGTTCGCCCTGGCAGTTGAACAACTGGCTGGCAAGGCCCTAGTCGACCTCCCACCAGAGTTCGTATCCCGCGAAGCTGGCTATACATTCGTTGACGGGGTACGAGACACGGAGATTCGTCAGCGCCTAATGCTCAGCAATTATAAAACCATCCACGACGCGCTAACGGCAGCAGTAAGGATGGAGGCGGCCAAAGTAACAGCTGTCCCGACGTCGAGAACGAGGCTTGTGCGCTACACCGGAAACAGGAGACAGGCCGAGGGACGCCGGCGAAGACCTAGATGCCTGTGTTGGGGGTGTGGACAGTCCGGACACCTGGAGAGAGACTGCCCATATCAGGACGAGCAGCCGGAAAACGAGTAAGGGCCGTCGTGGAGTGGGGGCACGTCGGCGCCATCACCACCATCCCCTCGAGTGACACTGCGCGTCGTCAGCCGGCGGATGGACGACAGCCCCATCGGGGACGGTTGGGGTGAGGGGAAAGCGTGCCGCGTGCTGGTGGACACCGGGGCGGCCGTGACCATCATCAGACCTGACGAGGCCAAGGGTTTTCCGACGAGGAAGCCGAGCCGACCATACCAGCTTGTCACGGCGTCGGGTGACACCTATCCTGTGGAGGAGGCCCTGCTAAAGTTGATCTTGGGAATGAGTGCCGTACGTCTGTGGGTGTTCGTCGCGAAGGTGGCTCAGGAGGTGATTCTGGGACTGGATGCCCTCAGCAGCCACGAGACGACGGTCGATGTCGGCAGGAAGGTCCTGCGGCTCAACGGAGAAGAGGTTATACTCCGTCAACCCGAAGAGCGCCTTGGAATATGAAGGTTCATCTTACACGAAGACGTGGTAGTGCCCGCGAGGAGCGAGAAGATTGTGGCGGCGCGACTGGAAGGCCAGAGAACCAGGAACATGATGCTGGAGCAGAGAACGCCTGTACGCGGAATGTGTGTAGCCAGGACATTGCTGCCGTGCCGAGAGGTGTAGGTGAGAATGCTAAATCCAATGGACACCGATCAGGACGTCCAGGCCGGGACGGTGTTGCAAACGTGCGAGCCCGTGGTAAGCGTATCAGCAATCGACAAGACACAGGAGCCGGTGCCGACGCAACACCTGGGGCCCCGGCTAGAAGGCCTACTGCAGAGGACGGCCGACAACCTGACCGCAGAGCAGCTGGAGAAAGTTCGACAACAGCTGAAACGATACCGGCGCGGACACCCGGCCTATTCGTCAACCACCTAGACGAGTTCCGCTGGCGAAGCAAGGGGCGGTGCGAGACATGCTGGAGAACATGAGATCCAGGGGAGTGATTGAAGAGTCTGACAGACCTTGGTGTTCCCCTGCAGTCTTGGTGACGAAGAAGAACGGCGAGCTACGCTTCTGCGTGGACTACAGAAAGCTGAACGCTGTCACCCGGAAGGACTGCTTCCCCTTACCCCGGATTGATGACACCCTGGACACGCTAGCTGTTAGTTCTCGAGCAGTGGTTCTCGACCCTGGACCTGAAGTCGGGCTACTGGCAGGTAGCTCTAGACCCGATTGACAAGGAGAAGACCGCATTCTCGACAGGCCAAGGGCTCTGCCACTTCACAGTTATGCCCTTTGGCCTCTTCAACGCACCAGCTACCTTCCAACGCCTCCTGGAGTCAGTGATGAAAGGACTGACTTACGACGCCTGCCTGGTATACCTCTTCGACATCATCGTCGTCGGTAAGTCTTTAGAAGATCATATCGAGAATCAGAGTAAGGTGCTACAGAGATTGCCGGCGACAAACTTGAAGCTGAACGCGAAGAAGTGCCAGCTCTTCCGCAAGGAAGTGAACTACTTGGGCCACGTAGTCTCACCAACCGGAGTGGCCATAGACCCGGAGAAGACACAGGCTGTGAGAGATTGGTCTCGCCCAAAGGATAAGAAAGAGGTGCGCAGTTTCCTGGGCTGTGCAGTTATTACCGATGCTTCATAAAGGGGTCCTGTGACATCGCCAAACCCCTCACCCACCTAACAGAGGAACACCAGCCTTATGTTTGGACGGAAGGCGCAGAAAACGCTTTCCAGCACCTGAAGAAGACCCTGTGCAGTGCTCCAATTTGGGGTTTCCCAAAACCGGGTGGCGACTTCATTGTGGATACCAACGCCAGCGACCATGGCATTGGAGGTGTCCTATCGCAGATTCAGGACGGCCATGAGCGGGTGATAGCCTACTAAAGCAAGACGCTATCCAAGGCGGAGAAGAACTACTGCGTCACGCGAAGAGAGTTACAGGCGTTAGTAAAGACCTCGGAGCACTTCCAAAAGTACCTGTACGCTCAGCCATTCCACATGAGGACTGACCATTCCGCCCTAACCTGGCTATTGAGCTTTAGGAACCTGGAAGGTCAGACAGCACGTTGGGTCCAGAGGCAGCAGGAGTACGACTTCACCTCGGAACATCGCAGAGGGAAGAGCCACGGTAACCCAGACGCTATGCCCGAAGACCCTGTCCAGAAGAGTGAGGCCAGAGCAGAAGAGTGGAACAGAAAAAGCGTGCCACAGCAGTCCAAGCAGTCACGGCAGTGCCTGCAGACGACTGGGATAGCGTAGGCCTGAGGAGGGAGCAGCTGGCGGACGAAGACATGGGGCCACTCTTAAGGGAAGTGGAGGCAGGGACAAGACCAACCTGGGAGGATATCGCACCAAGGAGCGCCACCTACAAGTCATAATGGGCCCAATGGGACTCGCTGAAGATCAGAGACGGCGTGCTGTTCCGGGTTGAGTTGAACCCAGAGGTTCTATTCCCATTAGTCCTGAACCCGTAGGAACTGGACCCGGGCCTCTTTCAACCAGGGAGTTATCCGAGCTGTCCCAAAGGGCGCTCGGCGTCCTGCTGTTCCGAGTATGAGAATCACCCGATGGGAAGACGCAGAGAGAGCAGTTGGTACTTCCCTGGAGTAAGGTCCCGGAAGTGTTGGAAGTGCACGCCGGTACTTCAGGAGGACACCTGGGAGCGAACCGAACGATTGGCAAACTACGGCAGCGCTACTACTGGCTGAGGCTCCGAGCAGACGCTGAGAGATGGTGCCGTCAGTGTCACGTGTGCGGGGCGAGTCGTGGCACCCAGACTAGGAGCCGGGGTCGCATGCAACAGTACAACGTCGGAGCGCCATTCGAACGGATCACCGTTGACATTGCTGGACCGTTCCCAATATCCGACCGAGGCAACAAGTAGTTGATGGTGGTCGTGGACTACTTCACTAAGTGGCCGGAGGTGTATGCCATCCCGAACCAAGAGGCAAGGACAATCACAGACTGCCTCGTGGAGCAAGTGTTCTGCCGATTTGGGGTATCGTTAGAGCTGCACAGTGACCTACACCAATTTTGAATCCAACCTGATGAAGGAGGCACTAGAGAGACTTGGGCTTAACAAGACCGGCACAACACCTCTACATCCCCAGTTGGATAGCATGGTCGAAAGGTACATCAAGACCTTAGAGGAACACTTGAGGAAGGTCGTGGCCAGCCATCGGCGAGACTAGGAAGTCAAGGTGTCACTGTTCTTGCTGGCCTACCGCTCGTCAACACACGACACCACGGGGATGACGACAGCCAGCTTAATGTTCGGCCGAGAGTTACGCCTCCCTTGTGATCTGGCTTTTGGAAGCCCCCTGGACGCAAAATAGCCAGCAACCGAGTATGTGGAGAACCTGGTGGACCATCTGCACGACATGCATGAGGTGGCCCGTCAAAGCATCCAGAAGGCGAGCGACTGCATGAAGACCCGATTCGATAGGCAAGCCAACAGCCAAGGGTTCCAGCAGCGTGACCTAGTCTGGTTGTACCGCCCTACCCGCACCAAGGGACGCTGCCCGAAGCTTCAGCAGCCATGGCAAGGACCGTACCGTGTGGTGAAGAGGATTAACGACGTGGTCTACCACATCCAGAAGGTGCCCCGAGGGAAGATGTTGGTGGTACACCTGGATCGTCTGGCCCGTTACGATAGTGCTGTTCGGGACGACCAGCCTTGTGGAGGGAGCAGTGTCGCCAGGTCATTGTTGATTGGAGGCAGCGCGGGTAACAAGATCAAAGAGACGGCAGTGCAGTGTGGAGACAAACGTTTGCCGAAATGGTGGGCGGGAGCAGGCAGATTTCGCAAGAGTTCGCCTTTGTTCTAGCCAGTCTCGATTGTTTGAGAAATTTCTGGAATGTCAGAAAAAACTATAAAAATGCAGCCTGCCTGCCAAAGAGAGTCAGTCAGTCGGTAATTGAACGCGTGCGGGTAAGCGGCTGTGTTTGTTGAGCTTGTATGTTGTATTGTGTACGAAGCGCATTTCTACGGAAATAAAGTACAATTTTTTGTGTTTGTAACTTAGACTTTTGATTTCACGAACCCACAAAGTCACAATATAGTCTATTTGCATATTTCAATAATTTACCGCATTTGTTTGCAGGTTGTCATCCTTAATCCTATATTATTGATATTTCACTTTGAATCAGTATCTTCAAATTCCAAAAATTTTGGTCATACTGCAAGTGATATACAGTAGAAGCCCAAAATAATGCAGTTGTTGGGAACATCCAACCCTGCGATACAACCTTACCATGATATATAGAGATGTAACACTAGAAGGAACAAAAACTCAACCCCACGCATTTAGAGAGAAAAATGTATTAAATTATAGTCCAATATTAAACTCTCGTATATAAAGGAAATATGTTAGAGTACATTTTTAGGAAAATTGATGGTAATATCTTAGAGTACATTTATATATATATTAGAGTACATTTTTAGGAAAATTGATGGAAATAATAATTTCTTCCACAATAGCTGTGTGCAGGCTAAGGTTTGGATGAGTAGAGCCAGATTGAAAAATTCAATGCCATAACCAGGATTTGAACCACAGATCTCCCAGTCTCCATCTGGTTGCTCTAAACCACTGAGCTACTATGGCCAACATGCCAACATGACAATAAATTCTCCAACTGGCTAGTACGTTTCCTGGTAAACCACTAGGGGTTCTCATATACAATGAGACACACACCTTTTGTGACAACTTACTATGCTCTAGGTACTAAGACCCAGGCTTCATAAACCACTATGCTTTTAGGTAAATTGATGTAAATAATGGTTTAGAGCAACTGGACAGAGTCCGGGAGATCCGTGGTTAACATCCCAATTATGGCATTGAATTTTTCAGTTTGGCTCTACCCATATTACAGTACCTTTAAAAGTATTTACGGTTGATAGAGTCAATTTCCATCAGTTAACTAAAATAATGTCACGCAGACGGCGAACTCGCGTTGCCGATCAATAATGCGGACTGGCGGTGGCGGGGAGACGCAAGGGGTGGCCCCTCCTCCTACCGCGCGAAGGTGCACGAAGGTTCCAGAATGTTTTCCCCTCCATAACGGAAGGTTCGAGAGGCTTCGGGGCGATCGATACAAGCGAGGGGAGAGTTGGTTGAGTGGAGTAAGTCGCGGCGGGCGGACGTGTAGCTGAGTCGAGATAAGTAAGTTGCGGCGGGCGGACGTGTAGTTCGGTTGAGCGGACGTGTAAAGACGAACTGGCAAGATTGAATGGTGTAAATTAAATTGTAATTGTGTACATTAAACTGTAATTGGAATAAGGTGGAAATAAAGAACATTTTGAATGGTGAAATTGAACTCTTTTTAATTTTACGACCCCACCAAAGTCACAATTGGTGTCAGGAAGCGGGACGATAACATCACCGAACAGTACGGTCATGGAATCGGCATTGGAAATGCTTTTGGCGAAGATGAACGAGTTAACAACAAAAACAGAAGTGGCAAATAACAACATCGCGGCCAAGTTGAAACAAATGAAGACGGCCAACGACAACATCACCGAGAAGATGGAAGCAGCAAACAACAACTTGGCCACGACAATGACCGCAAAGAAGGCCGAACTGGCCACAGAAATGAGGGCAGCGAACGACAGCCTGGCCACGGAGATGAAAGCGGCAAACGAGGCCCTTGCCGTGAAGCTTGAAGAATAGTTGGCCGGCGTGAGGAATAACGTGACGGAGCTGGCCAAGCGGATGGGCCAAGTGGACGAGCGCGTCGAGGACCTGGCGAGCCGCTTGACGACCTGGAGGGAAAGGCCGACAGCAGCGTCAAGTCCCTGAACGCCATGGTAGAGGACGTCGTCGGCAGGAAACTGAAGGATTTGAAGGCCGACGCGCCGGGACGCGACACAACATCTGCGCGCGTCAAACCGCCGAAATATGACGGCGCGTCAACATTTGAGGTCTTCCGCCGCCAGTTCGACACAGTGGACAAACACAACAGATTTTCACCGGAGGAGGAGGCCACACTGTTAATAGCCAGCCTCCAGGGACGGGCCGCGGAAGTCCTAAACGCGGTGCAGACAACGGCGGCGACCAAGGACATCTGGGAGGCCCTGGAGAATCGTTTCAGGAACCACCGCTTAGCCGCAGCGTACCGCAGCCAACTAAAGGCAAGGTCACAGCAGCCGGGGGAGACGCTGCAGGAGTTCGCCATAGCGATTGAGCAGCTGGCGGACGCAAACTTGGGGCCACTCTTGAGGGAAGTGGAGGGAGGGACGAGACCAACCTGGGCGGACATCGCACCGAGGAAAGATGCTGGTGGTACACCTGGACCGCCTGGCCCGCTACGGTGGCGCTGTTCGGGACGACCAGCCTTGAGGAGGGAGCAGTTTCACGCAGACGGCGAACTCGCGTTGCCGATCAATAATGCGGACTGGCGACGGCGGGGAGACGCAAGGGGTGGCCCCTCCTCCTACCGCGCGAAGGTGCCCGAAGGTTTCAGAATGTTTTCCCCTCCATAACGGAAGGTTCGAGAGGCTTCGGGGCGATCGATACAAGCGAGGCGACATTTAGTTGAGTGGAGTAAGTCACGGCGGGCGGACGTGTAGCTGAGTCGAGTTAAGTAAGTCGCGGCGGGCGGACGTGTAGTTGTGTTGAGCGGACGTGTAAAGACGAACTGGCAAGATTTAATGGTGTAAATTAAATTGTAATTGTGTACATTTAACTGTAATTGGAATAAGGTGGAAATAAAGAACAATTTGAGTGGTGAAATTGAACTCTTTTTAATTTTACGAACCCACCAAAGTCACAATAATTATTTATGGTTATTTTGGGAGATGTATTCCAGCCTGTAGCTGATCTTGATTTATATTCTACTGTATACCAACCTAATGTTTCCTTGTTTTAAAAAGATCTTCACAATGTTTGATTAAGGCAAGATGGAGACGAATACTCTTTGATTCATTCTGCCTCTCCATCCACAGAATCACATTTTTTAAATGAGTTAACACTTCATAAACATTCAGAATGTTTTCTTAAGCCTCCACGTCATTTTCACATCATATTGTTCTTCATTGTCACTCTTGTTGTTCACAGCATGAAGCGAATTGACAAGTTAGCTTCATACGCTACTCAGATTCTTTTTTTTTTTAATTTTACGTCCTCCAATGTTAAGTCATACCAGATGATGAATGAAATGATGATGAAATGTGACCAGGATCCATGGAGCTTAGAGCTACCCGACATTCGTCTCTAAGGATAAGGAAAAAACCTTATCCATGTATCTCATCCTGACCGAGATTAGAACTCAGGACCTCTTGAACGTGATGCAGATACACTACCATCTACGCTACCGAGGTGGGCTGCTACTCAAATAATACACTCGCTAGTAAAGCAGCAAAGATCTTGCAGAAAAATGTCCAGAATTTACTGGTTCAGTTAGTTTTACAATTCTGTTTACATTAATGCCACCCACCCAACGTGATATATGAAACATATACTTATATAAATCTAATTTATCGCCACTACTCTACAACTACTATACCAAAATAAACACTAAACAAACTAAATAATAATTATACCACAGTCCACATACGGCATATTCCTGGGGCCAACATCTACTATGTACCTCTAAAGTTCCAACAGCTAATATTCTGAATTTATACTTGATGATGATGATGATGATGATGATGATGATGATGATGATGATGATGATGATGTGTATAAGGACGCTCAACTACAGCGGTCATCAGCGCCCTCTAAAAAAAACTAGTCATGGCAAAAGCCAGATATAAATTTTTCTAAAAATCTATACAAGTGTAAATAAACTTATAAAAAATACACGTACATAACAAAAAACAAACAAAAGTAAAATAAATAAAAAGAAATATAGATCCATCCTACCAAAAATTCCGTTCACTAAATCCTAAAGTCTAACCTAGAAATGAATCTAAAAACCTTCTCCACTACTTTATCATCCGCTAGCATTTCTGCAAAGCTGGCCAGCAGCTGCAGAGACGTCCTAAGGTGTGCTAGGTAAACAACGCTCTAGCAGCACGTGTCGGACAGATAACGATTCGTTGCAAAATGGACACAGTGGAGCAGGCTCCTTTTTAAAAAGAAAAGTATGAGTAAAAAAGCAGTGCCCTATGCGCAACTGAGCCAAATTCACCTCCTTGCGACGAGATGAAACGACAGGAGGTAACCCAGGGAATCGGAAGTTCTTTCACAGATCTAGAGCGGACCACGCTTCCTGCCAGCAGGTTTGCACAGCTCTCCGCAATTCGGCCCTAAAATCTTCCGATGTCACAGATGGTACTCGAACCCTGGGCTTCATGGTAGCCGTCTTGGCTGCTGGATCTGCCATTTCATTCCCCTGCTAGCCTACGTGACCAGGGATCCATGCACACACCATGCTAACGCCAGAAGCGTGTAAAACGCATTTATACTTCTCTATAGCTATTGCTATATATATAATAAAATCTGCAGTCCTTTGAACTGACCAATTCCAGCTTCACTTTAAAAGCGGACTAATCTCCTCACTAAAAAGCTTCCTTAATGCTGTTCTCCTATCCACATTCTTCCATTTGTGCCTCAATAATTCTTTTCTTCATAAATCTGTTTCTTGTCATTCAAAAACTATATGCTCCATATCTTCCTTCCCTCCACTAACGGAACACGGACTCTATGGGATACCTTTAATTAATCCTCTAAGACCCCCAACACCAGTTCTGAGTCATGCTATTGCTTATCTTACCCACAAATCTCCCCTTCTCATGTTTCCTTCATTAATAAATAATCTACCAAATACCTCTTTTCCATTATCCCACCAAAAAATTTTGGATTTCCACATCCTCAAATCCCTTTTTTATTGCTTTCCAAAATTTATTTTGACTGTTTGCCCTCTCCTCCAATAGCCCCTAATCCATTCTTTTCCAGGTTCTTTCAAATGCTCATCCAACAAGTTTCGTTAAGATTCTTCTCCTGATACTCAACACACTTCCTTAAAAGATTATACTGTCTAGATTCAAAATCCTTAACCAAAATTTCACAGCCCTCTACATAATCACACACTTTAGGTCCCATTCATTACAATACTTATCTACTTCCTACAATGCTTGCTTAAAACCATTTACTGTAATGGATCTTACTACAAGAACCCAGGAATGTCCATATTATTTATTGTAGGCATACAGCATAACGATTCCTATAAAAGGTTTAAAAATACATTAACTAATTAAATAATACTGTGCTTAATTTTCATCCCCACCTTAACCCATTCTCTTGTGCTGTTTCCCAAGATATATTCCTTCCTCCACCCTCACACAAAATGTATTTTCCTTGTACAGAATCATCTTACATTGACTCAATTCTTTAAATAATAATATGTGCCATAACAATTGTAACTCTACCATATCATATGCTTTCTCAAGGTCTATAAAATCCACATATACCTTTTCTCCCTTTTTTCTATGAGGTACTTGTCCACTAATGTTTTTATTACAAAATATTATCAACATTTCTCCTCTCCAATCTACATACCCTTTGAAATTTCGACATAAATTTGATTTTTTTCTACGCCCATTTGTATTCCAATTGTCAAAATTCCAGTGAATATTTTTCCTACATTAGAAACAAGGCAATCCCATGATCACTATTTGGTTCGAATATACTGCCTTACCCTTTGTAGGTTGGATGTATTATTGCCTTTCTCCAATTTACTGGTACATATCCCTTTTCTTTTATTAAATTAAACAAACCTGTTAATATATCGAGATTTAACTGTATTGGAACACCACAGTGAAGCGAAAAAAGATTAATATTTTAGATGAGTCATATTTATTACACATCTGCTTCAGTTTTGTACCTATTTTGAGGACATGTTTCGCAAATCATCGTTTGCATCTACGGCTCTTATGCGACTCATTCTAACTTTCGCGTGTTCCTCTTGACTTGACGTCACTTCAATATATCGAGATTTAACTGTATTGGAACACCACAGTGAAGCGAAAAATGATTAATATTTTAGATGAGTCGTATTTATTACACATCTGCTTCACTTTCGTACCTATTTTGAGAACATGTTTCGCAAATCATCGTTTGCATGTGTAATAAATACGACTCATCTAAAATATTAAACCTGTTAATGTCTTAACTCTATATCATTGCACCAGTCTTAAGAAATTCTATGGGAATTCCCCCTCTAGTCCAGTTGCTTTATTTCTTTTCAATATCTTAAGGTGCTTAATTACTTCTTCACCTCTTATTACACTATTGAAAATTTCCACATAATTATTCTTAATCTCAAAATTTAATATCATGCTACTGCCTCCATCTATCCATAAAGGGTTTTCAAGTAAGCTAGCCACTTTTCTGGTTCAATATTCAGCTTCTCTACATATTTATTGTAAGATGATTTAATAACTTTCCATACCTTGCAGACATCCACCTCTCTTAGTACCCTAATTATAATACTTTCTTTTTTCTTTGCACTTCAAATTATTTTGTTGTAAAATACCTTGTAAACAGTCCTACTTCCATAAAATATAATTACTGGTATGCAAAATTTAACGTTCTGTCTGCGGCTTTTATTTTAATATGTCATTAACCCTAATTTGAGTGTGCGGAATCAGAATATGAAATTAGTTTTTCTCCATCACATACCAATTTTTCACAATACAGGAAATAGTAAAATACGCACTTTTATACTAGCGTCTATCGAATTATGTTATATTATTAAATATAAGTTAATAAATCCATAACTGTGAACATAACACTTTTCAGAATTAACTAAAGTTTCACGTCATCACTTAAATTTGAACATTTAACCAGTGCTTTACATACTGCCTTGTTATTATATTCCATTAATACTATACTAGTGCATACTATGTGTACAGAACTACTTAAAACATTTTAGGTATAACTACTAATTGTTCAAAAATGTTACAGAGTAGAAAAAAAAACTGATAACAGTTTTGAAATCCGCACATCAAATTTAGTAAAGTAGACCTACTTTGGAGAAAGCCCCAGAATCATGCATAACGGTGTTATTTGTAAGAAACTTCACTTATCATTTAAGAAATTTCAACTGATTTCTGTAAAAGTTTTATCAGTTTCCAAAACATAAGTGAAGTTTGTTACAAATAATTATATTTGATGTAGTGTTTGTTGCTTCACTGTTGCGAACTTCTATTTTGTACATACTCCTCCTTAGTTTCATCATTTCCTTCTTCTCTCCATTTTTCAATGTTTCACTAAATTTCTACATACTTCACATTCCTCATTATACCAATCCTCCCCTTGTTTAATTTTTTTCTTACTATCACGAAGCCGTTATCTACGATAGCGTGGCTTGTTTATACAAAGAGCCGGCAAATAAAGATAGCTGTGATAAACAACTTGCCGGCATAGATTAAGTTACGCTTCTGGAAGGTGATAGAACGTTCAAGGTCTTGATTATTCCAGAAATATCCTGTGATTATTACATAACAGTCTCAAACTTATCAATGAGGTATTTAAGAAGGCAACAACTCGCCAAGTGGGAGTCGTGAGTAGTAGTAAACATCTTAGAGTGTTGCAACGAGAGCTGATTGTTTGTCATCGACCTTGGAAGATTGTATTGTATATGTGATGTAATGTTACGTGAGAATTGAACAGTGTATTTCTAGGGAAATAAAGAAAATATAGAATTTTGGCAAATTGGACTATTAATTCTACGAACCCACGAAGTTACATTACCTTCACTTCCTCTCCTGCAACCTACAAAAGGATGCATGGATGATTGCGGTTTAGGGCACTCAACAGCGCGGTCATCAGCGCCCTTAAAAAGCTAATCATGCTAAAGCTAAATTAAAAATAACTAAGTTTCGTCCATCCTAAATAAAAACACAGCTTGTGTGTCAAAACTAAAACAAACTTAAAAACATAAAACAGTAAAACGTATAAAAGGTTAAAAGCTAAATTCTAAAATTGAGAGTTAAAAAGAACTTAAAAACGTTGGCCACTGGTTTTTGGTCGTCCGCCAATACCTATGCCAAGGTGGTCGGCAGCTGGAGGGACCGGCGAAGACGAGCCAGGTTAAAACAGTTTATCAAAACATGCCGGACCAAGAGGGCATCCCCGCAAAGCGACAACCTGGAGCACAGTCCTTCTTAAAACGATAGCTATGAGTAAAAAAGCAGCAATCTGCAAAAAGACTATTATAAATACTTACTATTAAAAATATTTTCGTGTCCCTCTAACATACACCCCTGACATATCTGTCCATAACTTGAAACCAAAACATGTACTCACAACTATACTCCTCTTTACACTAAAATCTCATATAATGCTTGCATTTCTTGTCCCTACCTCTAATATCCTCTTTTACCTGGTCTGTTTATATTTTCATATTTACTATCAGTGGGAAGTGGACACTACTGGAGCTTAAGTTAAAAACTTCAAAATTTTCTAAAACATATTCCAAATTAATTGGCCATAAAATATAATCATTTATACTTTGTCCTTATTTATAAGAGTAAATTTACCATTAATGTCGTCACCATATTTGCCATTTAATATATATATAAATGAACTCAGATTTGTTAGTCTCACAAAAACTCGAGAATGGCTGAACCAATTTGCTTAATTTTGGTTTTGAAATATTTGTGTTAAGTCCAAGAGAGGTTTAAAAGGTGTGGAGAACAAAAACTGATGTCATAATGGACCAGTTATTAACTAAGTATAAAAGTGCGCATGCAAACTTTTACTGAACACATACACCTTTTACTTTCAACAAACAAAAGCATTACAAAGTACAAAGATATTCCACTACTTGCCAAACTCTTCAAAGCTATTTCACTTACCATATTTTATTAAATAATACTTATCATTTGTTACCAGGACAGAAATTTTTAAAATAGTATGATGATGCACCTTTTGAAGATAAGATACAAAATGAATTTCGGAATGCACTATAACACTATAAATATTTGACCACAGACAACTGTTTGTCAAATGTTGGTGAATGCTTGGATACTGTAACTTTGTGGGTTCGTAGAATTAAAAGGCCGAGTTGCATAAATTAAAAATCTCCTTTATTATCGTAGCAATACACTATCCCATTGTCACATAAGAACATTAAATCACATATACACAATCTTGCAAGGTCGATCACAATAACAAACTGTGACAGCAGATTACATCTTTAGCTCTCGCTACAATAAAGCTGGCTATCTCTCATTTCACAACTACTGTTCACACTGACCTGACTCATCACTAGCCATGGCTTCTTTTTATACACTTAATCGATCATTCTAGATTGTTCTCGACTTTACTCTAAAATGTCACCAGATAAAACATGAATGTTATAGAATGTAAATATATAGGTGCCGGCAAGTCTTTCACCTCTGTGATGAACTATCCATCTCTTAAATTAACTTTAAAGAGAGTCGAATTAAAGACACTAAACAACACTTACTTTTAAATTTTTTCGGAACATGTTTCTGAGGCTTTGCCTCTATCATCAGCCGGCTCTCGACTGGTTCTCGTTGGTGTAGCTGACGATATTTTGTCACCGGTCTCCTCTGGTGGCGGTTCAAGGAACTTGCTGAACAAATCTTTCTGGGGGATGTCGAAATTGAATACTTTGTTCCTATTTTTTGAAATGAAGATTTGTTCCACATTATTTTTATTTGTGTAGTATCGCTTCTTAAGTTAAGTGGAGAGTATTTACTAAATATTTTTATTTGTGTAGTATCGCATAATGAATTTTGACATACCGGCAATTGATTCTGTTTTTAGGTTTGTTTCAATTCAGATGTTGGTAATGTTTGAAACGTGACATAATAAAAAATAGCATGGTAACCAAGATTTCCTTAAAAACGGAGAGTAATATTTGAGTTTGATTTATGAGTCACAATCTTTACACTCAAACTTCACTTACTTGTTGTATAATTGAAACGTTTTCAAGATCATTCGATCTCATCCTCAGCTTTTTGGTGACTCAAGTAAACTGAAGACGAAGACAATGTGCCTTCGACATCGATCTTTTCTAAAGAAGAAGGAATTATCAACTTCTTAAGGTAAGTGGAGACTCTGTTGCAAATATTTTTATGTGTGCAAAAAGATAACTGAGGTAAAGGACTTGCCGGCCCAGGTAGGGTTTTAGTGTTTGGAATGTTCTAGTGATATCTCGTTTGACAGAGAAAAGTTGTTTTTCTTTATTGTTCCAGAAATATCTCGAATTTGCGAATTAGGCATTTAAGGATGGGATGGTTCGCAAAGGAGTGAGGTGAAACAGTGTTGTGAAATGAGAGACAGCCAGCTGTGTAACAAGAGCTATTGATGAAATCTGCTGTGTCCCCCCAGGGACCTACTTCGCTAGGTACGGGTTTGGCGCACCCGGGGTCCCGAGCCAACAGTCTCCCTTGTGTGGACTCCTCTTCGTGGTTGAAGGAGATGATCAACAGGCCCACCCACGTGTAGGCCGTGCGTGGAGACCCATGGAGGTTTTTAGATACTTGTCTAGTTTAGAGTTTAGGATTTAGTGAACAAAATTTTTAGTAGGTTTTGATTGATGTTTTTTATGTACGTGTATTTTTAATAGGTTTTGTTACACTTGTATACTTTTTAGAAAGTTTTATATCTGGCTTTTGCCATGACTAGTATTTTAAAGGGCGCTGATGACCGCCGTAGCTAAGCGCCCTTATATATATATATCATCATCATCAACTGCTGTGTAGTGTTTGTTATTGTGTCGACCTTGGAAGATTGTGTTGTATTGGTGATGCAATGTTGTTACGTGAGAATTGAACAGTGTATCTCTACGGAAATAAAGAACATTTAGAATTTCGGCAAATTGGACTTTTAATTCTACGACCCTACAAAGTCACAATTGGTATCAGAAAGCGGGACGACATCGCCGAGAAGATGGAAGAAATGAAGTTTGAATTAACGAAGACGGAAGCTGCAAATAGCAACTTGGGCGCGACGATGACCGCGAAGATGACCGACACCAGGAAGAGCAGCCGGAGGAACGAGTAAGGACCGGCGTGGCGAGGAGCACGTCGGCGCCATCACCGCCATTCCCTCGAGAGACACTGTGCGTCGTCAGCCGACGAATGGATGACAGCCTCATCGCGGACGGTTGGGTTAGAGGGAAGCCGTGCCGCGTACTCGTAGACAACGGGGCAGCCGTGACCATCATCTGACCTGACGTGGCCAAGGGTTTTCCGTCGAGGAAACCAAGCCGATCATACCAGCTAGTGACGGCATCAGGCGACACCTTGCCCGTGGAGAGGGAGGCTCTGCTGCAGTTGACCTTGGGACGGAGGGCCGTGCGTCAGAGGGTGTTCGTCGCGGAGGTGGCTGAGGAGGTGATACTGGGACTGGATGCTCTCAGGAGCCACGAGGCGACGGTCGACGACGGCAGGAAGGTGCTGCGGCTCAATGAAGAAGAGCTCATACTCCGGCAACGCGAAGAACTCCTTGGAATCTGCAGGGTCATCTTGAAGGAAGACGTGGGTCCCCGCGAGAAAGGAGGTGGTGGTGATGGCGCGACTGGAAGGACAGCGAATGAAGAACATTGTTGCCGTGCCGAGAGGTGCCAGTGAGGCTGCTTAACCTAGCGGACATCGGTCACGACGTCCAGGCCGGAACGTAGATGGGGACGTGCGAGCTCGTGGTCATCGTGACAACAATCGACAAGACACGGGAGCCGTTACCAACGCAACACCTGGGGCCCCGGCTGGAAGGCTTACTGGAGAGGGCGGCCAATCACCTGTCCGCAGAACAGCTCGAGAAGTTTCGAAACATACTGAGACGATACCAGCGCTTCAGCCAAGGCAGAGAAGAACTACTGTCACCCGGCGAGTTATTGGCAGTAGTAAAGACATTAGAGCACTTCCAAAAGTACCTGTATGGTCAGCCATTCCACCTGAGGACTGACCACTCCGTCCTAACCTGGCTATAAGTCTCCCGGGTACTAGCCTGCAAAGCTAGTAGAAGGTGTGCTAGATCACCAGGCGGCCCCACCGAGGTTTTTCGGTAGTCTTCACCTTGAGTGTTGACGCGCGTAAGTGGCGTATCCACTTCCATCCCGTCTTGTGTCCCTAGGACCAGATGGGGGGCCTTGTTAGTCTCTAGGTCTTGCCCTATGGAAAGCCCCACGTTGGACGCCGAGCGCCCTTTGGGACAGCTCGGTCGAAGGAGGCCCGGGTCTTGTTCCTACGGGTTCAAGGCTAATGGGAGTAGAGCCTCTGCCCTCAACGTCCTAACCTGGCTACTGAGCTTTAGAAACCTGGAAGGCCAGAGAGCACGTTGGGTCCAGAGGCTGCAGGAGTACGACTTCATCTCTGAACATCGTAGAGGGAAGAGCCGTGGCAACGCAGACGCCATGTCCCGAAGACCCTGCCCAGAGGAGTGCGGCCAATGCACAAGAGTGGAAGAGAAGGAGCGTGCCGCAGCAGTCCACACTGCCTGCGGATGGCTGGGATAGCGCATGCCTGAGGAAGCAGCTGGCGGACGCAGACTTGGGACCACTCTTGAGAGAAGTGGAGGCAGGGACACGACCAACCTGGGAGGACATCGCACCGAGGAGCACCACCTACAAGTCCTACTGGGAACAATGGGACTCATTGAAGACAAGAGAGGACGTGCTGTTCCGAGTTGAGTTGAGCCCAGAGGTTCTACTCCCATTAGTCCTGAACCCGTAGAAAATGGACCCGGGTCTCCTTCAACCAGGGAGTTATCCGAGCTGTCCCAAAGGGCGCTCGGCGTCCTCCGTGGGGCTTTCCATAGGGCAAGACCTAGAGACTAACAAGCCCCCCATCTGGTCCAATGGACTCAAGACGGGATGGAAGTGGATACGCCAATTACGCGCGCCAACACCAAAGGTGAAGACTACCGATATGACTTCGGTGGGGCCGCCTGGTGATCTAGCACACCTTCTACTAGCTTTGCAGGCTAGTACCCGGGAGAATTAATGGCTTCCCTCAACCCCGTCCGAAGACGTACCCGATCCCCACGGGTATCGGGAACACACTGCCCCCTCGAGTCCATCCCAATCCGAACAACTCCCGAAGGAGGGGCTCAGATATTCGGCCCGAGGTTCCTCTAGTAACGTCAGAGGTACCACGAGTGCTAAGGGTCCGCAGCGCCCGCACTTTGGCGCTGTTTCGAGTATGGGAATCACCTGATGGGAAGACGCAGAGGGAGCAGTTGGTGCTTCCATGAAGTAAGGTCCTGGAAGTCTTGGAGGAAGTGCACGCCGGTAGTTCATGTCACCTGGGAGCAAACCAAACAATCGACAAACTTCAACAGCCGTGGCAAGTACCGTACCGGGTGGTGAACAGAATTAACGACATGTTCTACCGCAACCAGAAGGTTCCCCAAGGGAAGATGGTGGTACATCTGGATCGTCTGGCCCGTTACGATGGAGCTGTTCGGGACGACCAGCCTTGACAGGGAGCAGTGTCACGGCAACAGGCATAAAAGTTTCGGCACAAATAAGAAAACAGTCGGCGGATAAAGTTTCATGGTAATAAAGAGCGTTGCTAAGCAGTTAATGATAGCGCTGCTATTGTAAACACGTACCAGCAAGCAAAGATAACTGAGGTTAAGGACTTGCCGCTCAGGTAGGGTTTCAGTGTTTGGAATATTCTAGTGATATCTTGGTTTACAGTGAAAAGTTGTTTTTCTTTATTGTTCCGGAAATATCTCGAATTTATGAATGAGGTATTTAAGGACGTGACGGCTCGCCAAGGAGTGAGGTGAAACAAAGTTGTGAAATGAGAGACAGCCAGCTGTGTAACAAGAGCTAATGATGTAATCTGTTGTCACTGTTATTATGATTGACCTTGGAAGATTGTGTTGTATTGGTGATGTAATGTTGCTAAATGAGAATTGAACACTGTATCTCTACGGAAATAAAGAACATTTAGAATTTCGGCAAACTGGACTTTTAATTCTACGAACCCACAGTCACAATATAGATTAAGTTCAGACAACTTTTATTGCCAGTACGAAGTTCACAGGGTCAGCTAATTCTCAATAAAATTTTCACAAAATTCAATTAACATGTCACTAGCTCTATCTCTCACTTTGTCTTTACTTTTCAATCCCATTTCTCTTTTTTCCATTATTTTATCAATTGGCAGTATTTTTTCCATATTCTTCTCTCCTAATCTAATATTAGCATCTTCTATTACTATAAACTCTAAATTTACATACTTTTCCTTTAACTGTTCACAATCCTGTTCCATTTGTATAAAGAGGTATGGATTAGGGAACTTTGTGGATACAGGTGGATTATATGCTGTTCCCAAGCAAATTATACAATCATTTAAATATTCTTCTTACATTATTGCATCTCTTCTAAATCTAAATTTATCAAATACATCTCTCTTCCTAGGTACTTAGCCACTCCTTACAGCTTTATTTTTTTCTGTCTCCGAAATACTAATATGTTCCGAAGACACCATACTGCACGTAGATTCCTGACTCTCCCTCTCTTCCACACCCTCTCCCACATTCTTTCCACTACTTTACAATCACACCTTCTTTCTCTTTGCTGCTAGCTCACGGGCTTGAGGCTGCTAGCTCACACTCAAGACAAGTTGCACAAATATATTATCCTGATGACCGTCGTAGTTGAGCGCCCTTATACACATCATCATCATGCTCCTTAAACCAAATTATTTATTTCAATTTAGATTCTGACTAAATTTACAGTGGAAGGACCAAAGGCAATCTGGAAACTGCAATGAAGGAACACTGTAAAATTATTAGTTATATTCAGACTGATGAATCCGCTGTGACATAAATTTTTGGTCTTTTGACGATAAAATGCTTCAAGAAGTTAAGTTATTAAGGCAATTAAATGCACTAATATATCTAACAGTTTGGTAGAATTAAGTAGAACTTTTCGGGTTACCAGCCATGTGAAATTTATAAAGTTGCTCGAGCTTCGGCCATGTTTACTGTATGGGCTTCTTCAGGAAGTGAAGGCCATAGAGTAAACATGGTCGAAAGCTCCAGCAACTTATAAATATTGCATGGCTGGTAACCCGAGCTCTACTTAATAATCATCACTGTGAAACCTTCAAATCCTACAGTTTAGGAGAAAATATGTATCTTCAAAAATAGAAATCAACTGATACATTTCGAAATACCATAAATTGGCTCTATCAATAAGTTTGTTTTACGTTCAGAGGTTGGTGATAAATACAAAAGTAATCAAACACCTAGCTGCAGTAAAGACAACAGGAAAAAATGATCTTGTTACAAATGTTACAATTGTGTTGCCTCAAGCCCTTACAATGGTATGATTTTATACCGGTAAGTGTGAATTCAAACTTTTTCCTATCCAACAACTGAAAAAATATCATATTTGTATGGCTTGCTACCTAATCTTAAATCTGTATGGTCCAATAGTAAACATCTGGTTACAAATGATACACAAATAGAGCTATATGCCCCTGTGAATCAGTTTTTTATATTTTGAAATACTGTGACAGATTAAAAATTATGCCCTGATGAATTAACATCCCTATCCAAGTCTGATAAAGCATTAAAAGTGTTATCACAAATATATTAATGAAGTTTTATTTCTTTATGGATTATTTTGTGCCTTTTACAATTTGATAAATCAGTGAAAGTCTTATTACAAATGTCACATTTGTGTGGCCTTATTCCATCATGTGTCAATTTGTGTCTTTTCAAATCATGTGACTGAGTAAACCCCTTATTACAAATTTCACATTTGTGTGGCTTTATGCCATTATGAATCAATTTATGTGTTTTCAAATGTTGCAACTGAGTAAAACCCTTGTCACAAATGTCACATTTGTGTGCCTTTATGCCGTCATGAATTAATTTGTGTTTTTTCAAGCCCGATGGTTGAGCAAACCCCTTATTACAAATGTTACATTTGTGTGGCTGAATGCCATCATGAATTAATATGTGTGTTTTCAAATCCTGTGACTGAATAAATCCCTTATTACAAATGTCACATGTGTATGGCTTTATGCCATCATGGATTAATTTGTGTGTGTTCAAACGTGATAATTCAGTAAATCCCTTATTACAAATGTCACATTTGTGTTTCTTTAAGGTGTCATGAACTAATTTGTGTCTTATCAAACCTGCTAATTGAGTAAATGCCTTATTACAAATGTCACATTTGTATTGTTTTATGCCGTCATGAATCAATTTGTGTGTTTTCAAAGCCTGTGACTGAGTAAACACCTTATTACAAATATGACATTTGTGTGGCTTTATACCATCATGAATTAATTTGTGTGTTTTCAAACCTGATGACTGAGTAAACCCCTTATTACAAATGTCACATTTGTGTGGCTTTATGCCGTCATGAATTAACTTGTGTTTTTTCAAATTTGATGAATAGGTAAAAGCTTTATTACAAATGTCGCACGTGTGTGCTTTTGTACCCTCATGAACCAATTTGTGTTTTTTCAATCTTGATAAAGAAGGAAAAGGCTTATTACAAATGCTACACATATGTAGTTTTTTGTCCCTATGAATCAACTTATGTGTTGTGCAAACTGACAAATGTTTCAAACCTTTGTCCCTAACATCACAGTTATTTGCTTCTTTGCTACCATTATGCCATATGTGGTTTCCTAAATGGGAAGAATCATTAAAATGGTTCTCAGAAGTGTCACATTTGTTAGACTTTCTGGACTGCTGGCTGAAGACTGATTTAGAGTACTCCTTACTGATATTTTGTGTGCTGCTTTGCTGAGGAATGCTCACAATGTTCCCCTCATCAGGTGTTTTTGAGTGAACATATGTTTCAAATGAACATACATTTATATTGTGACTTTCCTGACGTTGACATTTACTTACAACCTCACGACTATTCTTTCTCATATTGAAGCTTATGCCATTTTGCAAGTATTCACTGAAGAATAAATCTGATGTATCACTGGAAATATCCACTTTGTAGAAACTGAAATTTGAAAATAATATTGTCACATAAATGGTTTTAACTAGTCTCGATTCATTACTATCAGGAAGGTTGTGCAACTTCTAGCATAGTAGGGGAAGGAAGTCCATGCATAGAGCAGTGTAAATTAGTTCTAGAAAGATCTGGAACTGAAAGACGTAGCATTTTGGACAGGACAGACATCTATCACAGTTGAGTGAAGGATGCACTTCGGAGAGGGCTGATCAAGTGACGATCTTCGGGGTTTGGGAGTAGATAAGATGTACAGTATAATGTATTCAATTAACAATTAGCCACTTGAGTATCTGGGTAAAGCTATAAAGCACATAAGTTGGCCAATAAACGTGTAATTTGTGTGTGTTTTGATAAATGGATTTTAACTTGGTCGTGCTGTGCACACACGCACGTATTTCTATGCAGGGTTACAGGCCCCTCCTAAGTTCCCATGTGCCCCTGAGCTACCTATTCCCATGGTTTAATTGTAGTTCCTTAAACAAAATATAAAATTACTTATTCATGTAACCATAAAGGTTACTATATAATCAGTTATTATGAAAGCAGAGGTATGAAAATATAACACATGTGAACATAGTTACTCTTATATTTGTGCTATTATAATGTGGAGTAGTTACCTAATTTTCATTATTTTGTGTAAAATCTACATTTTCTGTCTCCCTAACATATCAAGTTATTTGTGTATAGCTTGTTAAATTATCTACAATTTGTTTGCTTTCCATCCGTATTGCTTATCATTTTGAAATATTTCGTATTTATTATTTACTTCATAAAATAAAAACAGCATTAGGAACAAATAATGATACCACACACGATACAGCCATAATATTTTAAAATGTGTAGCGTGTACATAAAGTAAATTTCTGTGTACTCAGAACAGAAAAAAATAAAGAAAAAGAAGTTGCCAAAGCATTGACTCCCGTTTTATTTGTGGTTGGTGAAACTCACAATAAATGTATAATCTAGGGTATTGATGACTGCATAGTTGAGTGCTCTTATATACAAATCTGTAATAGTCAACATGAAAAATTCAATGCCATGGCCGAGATTTGAACCACGGATCTCCTGGTTTCCATCCAGTCCCTCTAGCCCATTGAACTACCATGGCCAACTTACCATCACTACATTAAATTCTCCATTTGATTTATATTTCCCCGGTAGACCACTAGGGACTCAGGCTAAGGTGTTTTATAGATAGAATCAACATGGCTAGTGTGAAAAAATGATTAATTTCTACCAATTAACTTAAATAATATCTGTGATAATTTGGTCTATTATGGTATTATGGTATAACAGAAATGTCAAATCTGCTCTCATACCTTTTCCTTGTCCTTTGAGTCAGTTGGATTGGTATCCACCTCGCAAACAACAAGTTCCAAGTGACAATTTCAAACAACATGGAGCAGTATATTTAAGGGACTACAAAATGGCAGAACTAGAAACAATTCTCCATTATGCATTCCAGCACAGGTTCCCTAAAGTCGTCAGTCTGGTGAAACAGTTGATTAAGTATTGCTAAAATTAGGCAAGTGAGTCAACCTTGTATATACTTTTCTCCACTTACAAGTTTTTTTATGAAGACTAGTTTCTGGGGACTTCTCCCCTATCGTCAGTTCTGTGGTTGACTGATGATGCATCCGGTGTCTGCATCTGGCTTGGTGTCGTGCTGCCATCTAATCTCATGGTAAGTTTGATGACGTCATCTACCGCGGGAATTTCAAAATTCATCAAGAGGTCCTGTTTTTTCGTAATAAATATGTTTTCCCAAATCTGTAGTTCCAGAGGTTTCTTTGCCTGTTTGATCAGTTCTATTTCTTGTTTTATGTTGTGATTCTCAGACCAAAAGTGATGTGCTACGGCCGACTTGTCCATTTATTTGAATTTAATATTTCTGAAGTGTTCTTTCATTCTTGTTCCTAGATTCCTTTTGGTCTTACCAATGTATATCTTGTCACAATCCTGGCAACTCATTTGGTAAATGCCTGATAATTGAGTTTTCGGTGTGCTATTTTTAGAGGGTGGTTTAGTAAGTTGCGGATGTTGTGTTTGTTTTGAGGGGCTAATTTTATGTTGAAGCTCTTAAATTTCTTTTCAAATTTTTTGAATTATTTTGGATGAAATGTAAATTTTCCATATCTGGTGTTTGGGTTTTCTAGTTTTTTCAACGTAGTAATGTCCCTTAAGTTTTTGTTTCTTTTGTGTCTGTAGATCAGTTTTTTGATGAAATTTGTGATATAGTTATTCAGTTTGGCAACCTGGTGTATGTGAGCATACTCCTGTTCATATTCTGTTTTTGTTAGCGGAATGTTGATTAATCTGTGAACTAAACTATGGAATACTGCATATTGATGTTGTACTGGGTTGAATGGGTTGCATTTAATGTAACTGTCAACATGTGTTGCTTTTCGGTATATTCCAAATTGTAATCCTGTTGGTGTTCTAATGATTTTCAAATCTAGAAAAGGTAGCCATTCATCCTGCTCTACTTCAATGGTGAAAACTATGGATTTTTCTTGTAGGTTTAGCAACTTTATTGCACCCTCGGTTAGTCTTCTAGGGACTATAGCAAACACATCCTCAACATATATATGCCAACATTTGAAAATATGTGGAAAGGCTTTAGTAATGTGTGTTTCCAAATTACTCATGAACAGATTAGCTAGTAATGGTGAAAGAGGGTTACCCATGGCCAAGCCTGCTCTTTGTTGGAAGATCTTGCTGGAGAACGTGAAGCTGTTTTGTTCAATACATAGGGTGGTTAATTTGATGTATTCCTCTATTTTATCATCCGCAACGTTGCTTTTGGATAACCAGCCTTTCATCAATTTTGGAACTTTTCTACTGGTATGCTCGTGAATAGAGATCTGATATCAAAGGACACCATCACCTCTTCAGTTTTTATAATTGTGTTTTCAATTTTCTTTACTAAATCAAATGAATTCCTTATTGTGACTTTGGTGGGTTCGTAAAATTAAAAACAGTTCAATTACACCACTCAAAATGTTCTTTATTTCCACCTTATTCCAATTACAGTTTAATGTACACAATTACAATTTACACAATTAAATCTTGCCAGTTCGTCTTTACACGTAAGCTCAACTCAACTACACGTCCACCCGCCACGACTTACTTCACTCGACTCAGCTACACGTCCGCCCGCCGCGACTTACTCCACTCAACTGTCGCCTCGCTTGTATCGATCGCCCCGAAGCCTCTCGAAGCTTCCATTATGGAGGGGGAAATCATTCTGGAACCTTCGTGCACCTTCGCGCGGTAGGTGGAGGGGCCACCCCTTGCGTCTCCCCGCCACCACCAGTCCGCATTATCGATCGGCAACGCGAGTTCGCCGTCTGCGTGACACTGCTCCCTCCTCAAGGCTGGTCGTCTCGAACAGCGCCATCGTAGCGGGCCAGGCGGTCCAGGTGCACCACCAGCATCTATCCTCGGTGCGATGTCCCCCAGGTTGGTCTCGTCCCTGCCTCCACTTCTCTCAAGAGTGGATCCAGGTCTGCATCCGCCAGCTGCTCCCTCCTCAGGCCTGCACCATCCCGGCCATCCGCAGGCACTGCCGTGACTACTCGATCTGCTGCTGCACGCTCCTGCCCCTCCACTCTTGTGCATTGGCCGCACTCTTCTGGACAGGGTCTTCGGGACATAGCGTCCGCGTTACCGTGGCTCCTCCCTCTGCGATGTTCCGAAGTGAAGTCGTACTCCTGCAGCCTCTGAACCAAACCTGCTGTCTGGCCTTCCGGTCGCGCCGTCTCCAGCACCTCGCTCCTCACGGGGACAACCACGTCTTCGTTCAAGATGACCCTACCGTTTCCAAGGCGATCTTCGGGTTGACGGAGTATGACCTCTTCTCCGTTGAATCGCAGGACCTTCCTGCCGACGTCGACCGTCGCCTCGTGGCTCCTGAGGGCATCTAGTCTCAGAATCACCTCCTCAGCCACCTTCGTGACGAACACCCACAGACGCACGGCACTCCGTCCCAAGGTCAGCTCCAGCAGGGCCTCCTTCTCCACAGGCATGGTGTCGCCCGATGCAATCACAAGCTCGTATGGTCGGCTCGGCTTCCTCGTCGGCAAACCCTTCGCCAAGTGAGGTCTGATGATGGTCACGGCTGCCCCAGTGTCCACCAGCACGCGGCACGGCTTTCCTCTTACCCAGCCGTCCGCGATGAGGTTGTCATCCATCCGCAGGCTGACGGCGCGGACTGTCACTCGAGGGGACGGTGGTAATGGTCCCGACGTGCCCCTCTCCACGCCGGGCCTTACTCGTTCTTCCGGCCGCTCTTCCTGGTGTGGGCAGTCTCTCTGCAGGTGCCCGGGCTGTCCACACCCCTAACACAGGTTACTAGGTGTTCGCCGGCGTCCCTCAGCTGGTCTTCTGTCTCCGGCGTAGCGGACATTCCTCGTTCTCGACGTCGGGGTAGATGTTACCTTGGCCGCCTCCATCCTTAATGCCGCTGTCAGCGAGTCGTGGATGGTTTTATAATAGCTGAGCATTAGGCGCTGACGAATCTCCGTGTCCCGTACCCCGTCGACAAAGTTGTAGGCGGCTTCCCGGGATACGAACTCCAGTGGCAGGTCAACCAAGGCCTTGCTAGCCAGCTGCTCAATCGCTATGGCGAACTCCTGCAGCGTCTCCCCCGGCTGCTGTGACCTTGCCTTTAGTTGGCTGCGGTACGCTGCGGCTAAGCGGTGGTTCCCGAGACGATTCTCCAGGGCCTCCCAGATGACCTTGGGCGTCGCCGTTGTCTGCACCGCGTTTAGGACTTCCGCGGCCCGTCCCTGGAGGCTGGCTATTAGCTGTGTGGCCTCCTCCTCCGGTGACCATCTGTTGTGCTTGGCCACTGTGTCGATCTGCCGGCGGAAGACCTCAAATGTTGACGCGCCGTCATATTTCGGCGGTTTGACGCGCGCAGATGTTGTGTAGCGTCCCGGCGCGTCGGCCTTCAAATCCTTCAGTTTCCTGCCGACGACGTCCTCTACTATGGCGTTCAGGAACTTGACGCTGCTGTCGGCCTTTCCCTCCAGGTCGTCAACGCGGCTCGCCAGGTCCTCGACGCGCTCGTCCACTTGGCCCATCCGCTTGCCCAGCTCCGTCACGTTATCCCTCACGCCGGCCAACTGTTCTTCAAATTTGGCAGCGAGGGCCTCGTTCGCAACCTTCATTTCTTCCAGCTTTGCGGCCAGGTTATTTGCCGCTTCCATCTTCTCGGCGATGTTGTCGTTGGCCGTCTTCATTTGTTTCAACTCGGCGGTGAGGTTGTTATTTGCCGCTTCTGTTTTTGTTGTTAACTCGTTCATCTTCGCCAAAAGCATTTCCAATGCCGATTCCATGGCCGTACAGTTCGGTGATGTTATTGTCCCGCTTCCTGACACCAATTGTGACTTTGGTGGGTTCGTAAAATTAAAGAGTTCAATTACATCACTCAAAATGTTCTTTATTTCCACCTTATTCCAATTACAGTTTAATGTACACAATTACAATTTAATTTACACTATTATATCTTGCCAGTTCGTCTTTACACGTAAGCTCAACTCAACTACACGTCCGCCCGCCGCGACTTACTTCACTCGACTCAGCTACACGTCCGCCCGCCGCGACTTACTCCACTCAACTAACTGTCGCCTCGCTTGTATCGATCGCCCCGAAGCCTCTCGAAGCTTCCATTATGGAGGGGGAAATCATTCTGGAACCTTCGTGCACCTTCGCGCGGTAGGCGAAGGGGCCACTCCTTGCGTCTCCCCGCCACCGCCAGTCCGCATTATCGATCGGCAACGCGAGTTCGCCGTCTGCGTGACATTATGCTTAGAGATTCAAACTTTTCAAACTTGTCAAATTCTTCCACCAACCATTTTGGCAGTTTGTAAGTCGTGGCATCTATATTGTTAATAATGGGTCGCATGCTGTTGTCTGTCTTGTGAATCTTAGGTAGGCAGTATAATTTTGGCAAATTAGGGTTGTTTATAATTATGCTATTTTTCATCTTATGTGGCACTATGGTGTTTTCTTTAATTGCTTTTTTGGTGGTTTCTATGTATTTCCTTAATGGGTTTTTGGTTAGGGTTGTATATTCTGGATTTTGTAGTAGATGTTCGACGCGCTGGTTGTAATCATTTCGGTCCATAATGACTACCGTGTTTCCTTTGTCTGCTTTCGGATATAAAACTGGTTTTTGCTTCAATGTTTGAATAGTTTCTTTATAGTTATTTTCCTGTCCGAATGTCATCAGCTTTTTGATTTAACTGTTTTTTCGCTACCATTTTCCAAAACGTTCGAGGTTATGGTGACGTCAGCGATGTATTCGTCTAAATTGCCCGAGTTGCCGACACAAGTTTTAAAACCTTTGCTTAAAAATTTTAAGTCTTTTTCGGTGAAAGTTTGGGAAGAGATGTTGACTACATTGTCTGGTGTTTCTGTGACACGGCGGTAGTTTGCGTGGGTTTCTCGTCGGTCTCCTTAAGCATAATTTCCATACTTTCGATTTAAGAGTCTGTGTTTTTTCTTTCATGTTCAATTTCAATATGTCGTGTAATTTTGTTTCGAAATGTGTCCAAATTATGTGTCCAAGTTCTTGAGCTAGTTTCATGTGTAGGTAGTACGCTTTTATATTAATCTGTTGCAACGTTGCATATTGTTTAGATCTTTCGGAAATCATAGCTTTCTTTTCTAAACTTCGTTGTAGTTTACTGTTGTCGAATTTTATCCATTTACGTAAGAAATTTGGAGATAACCTTTCCCTGATGCATATAGTGATGAATTTAATATTGGCCGAAATTTGTCTTATTTGTCTTGTCTTATCTTATATATTGATATTGATTAAGTATTAAGTATTGCTATTAAGTATTGATATTAAGTATTGTTCGAATGATACCTAGGATGTGTATTCAAACATGATCCACACCAATATTTCTAAGTATGCGCAAAAGTTCTAGCACCATTTCAATTCCGCTCCCTAAATATAGAGAGAATAGCTCCATAAGTAATGCTAATGGAATGTCACTCTGTTTGAGAACAAAACTGATAGAACTTGATGAAAGAACTGTGTTATATTTCTTATGGTCAGAGAATAGTTACATATCTAACTCTAACAGGGGATATGATAATGTGTCTGCAGATTGTTATGGTGTAGCTTCATCAGAAAAGTTATGTAAAAAACTGAAGCTGCTCACAATGAAGTAAACTAAGTATTAAGAATAATTAAACACTTTAGTAATACACACTTCACTATTACTTTTCTGTATTTACAATCCTTTGGGACTGGTTTCGAAACAACTCTGTTTCATTTTCAAGTTGTCAACTGATCACTGACATTGACACTGACTGAATGACCTTGGCCACTCCCAGAAGTTAAAGAATAAGTCATTATGCTACTGCCATCTACCGGGGACAGCACAAATTTATTGATGACATCTTCTGGCAGGATATCATAATGTTGATGGCAGTAAGATAGTGAGCTATTCTTTAACTTCCGATAGTCGTAACAGTCAGTCAGTGTCAATGCCAGTGATCAGTTGACAGATTGAAAATGAAACAGAGTTGTTTCGAAACCAGTCCCAAAGGATTGTAAATACACATAAGTAATAGTGAAGTGTGTTTAGTTATACTTAATATTCATCAGAAAAGTTCACTCTGATCATTATGTTTGAAAAACAGTGCCAAATATATCCAACACTAACAAGCAATGTGGAGAAAAATAAATAATTTGTGGACATGCAATTATCAAAAGGACTTACCTTGGTCGGTTTATAGAATAACAGCCTTGATCTCTTCCATCCTGTAACAGAACAATTCATTTATAAATAACATTATTTGCTTCTAGAGACTTATCTTCAGAAAGAGGGGCACAAGGAAACAGGGATATACTTTTCTATAACCTACAGGGAAGATATTACTTTATATAAAAGTCATGCATTGTTTCTATAAGTGTTTAGGTTTATTATACAACTCATCTTTAAATTTAATGTATTACAACAACACTGTTTTCAATGCTTCAATCAAAGAAGATAATAAAATTAGGCAAAGAAATCTTTAGGAAGTAGAATTATATCAGCAAACATGAAATGGTGTAGCAGCTGAGAAAATGGCAAACAAGATAAGTTCTTTAAAATATAAAAACATTCATGCGTTAAATGAAAATTATGGAATAAAGAAACATGAGACCACATAGGAACAAATTTTCATTTTGAAAAATGGAAACAGAGTATTTAATTTCGACATCTCCCACAAAGATATGTTCAGCAATTTCCTCGAACTGCCACCAGAGGAGACCTCAGACAAAAGATCACCAGCTACACCACAGAGCAGCAGTCAAAGACCAGCTGATAATGGAGGATGGTAAACATGTTCCGGGAAATTTATAAAGTACATGTTGTTTAGTGTTGTTAATCGACTCACCTTTAAATTTGAGTTAAAAATATATTTCCTCATAAATATGCAGCACCGGTGCAGTTAAAAAATAAATTGGATAGGGTATGTCCAGTACAAATAAGAAGAGAACAACACATAGAAGTGGTGCTAAAATAAAATAAAATAGATTATATATATATATATATATTATGTGTATTATAACAGGAAGCAATATCCTACAATTTCAAAACTGCACTTATGTCTACAAATGGATGATCTTTTTACAGGTGGCAATACCTCACTTCGAAAAATAGTTAAAACTTTAGGATTTCGCTATAAAAAGCTAAATGGCCGTAAGATCTTGCTGGAAAAACCGGACATATGTGCCTGGCACTGTAGGTTCCTACGAGAAATTATTTCTTGTGATTTTGAGAATATTGTATGGATTGATAAAACTGAATATGGGTGAATGAATATGGGTGAATGCTAATCATTGCATTAACAAGGGCTGGACTGATGATACCTTGGGAGCAACAATGCGGGTGCCATTAGGTAAAGGTGAAAGAATAATCCTTCACGTGGGAAACTTTTTGGGATTTATTCCGCACTCTCTTCAAATCTAAGAAAACAGGAGACTATCATGAAGAAATGAACCATTCCAAATTTCTTAAATGGTTTAAAGAGCAGTTATTGGTCAGTTTGGAGAGGCATTCCATAATTGTCATGGATAACGCAAAATATCACTGTTTTTTTTAGACAAAGCTCCAACAATGGCATCCAGGAAGAGTGTTATTTTGGAATGGCTTGTTCACAACAATGTGTGTGTTCAAGACCATTTAGAAAAGTATGAACTGCTTGAACTGGTAAAAGCAAACAAACGGCAGTTCCCAAAATATATGGTTGATGAATTTGCTGCAGAAAAAGGCCACAAAATTATTAGAATTCCAACCTACCATTGCCATTTTAATGCAATAGAGTTGATTTGGGCCCAAATAAAGGGATATGTAGCGTGCAACAATACAGATTTCACTATAACAATCTGTTATAAAACAGAAGAAGCAATTGCAAAAATAAGTGCTAAAAATTAGGAAGATGTTGTTTGTCACACAAAAAAGTTTATAGTGGCAGCATGTGAAAACGAAGGCATTTTGGATGAAATTGTGGAAGAACTCATAATTTCCGCAGGAGGTTGCAGTTTCTCTGATGATGACAATGGCGGCAGTGCCGACGACGATGATCATCAGAAAAGCAGTAGCAATGACAGCAGCAACTCTGAGATAAGTGGCATATTCCCTTTGGAATAGAATGCATAATTCTGTGCAGGTATGGCACTTTTGTTTCTCTAAATCTTAACTGTAGGTAACAATTTATTTTTTGTTCATTCCAAACATTTTGTATGTTGTAATTAGGTAACTGCTCACTTAAACATGTAGAGTCTTACGATTAATACTGCAGTATGCAAATTTCTAGGAAAAGGTGTAGACAGTAGCAAATTTCTAAGAATATGTGCATTACTGCAACCGAACATCCTCCTCCCCTCTACCCATCATCTTCGTTGCCTAGCAGGTGGAGAGGGACGGTAAAGTGGGTGCTATCCCCTCCCCTTCCCAACTCCTTCAAAAGCCAATCACCAACTTATAATGCACCCAAAATAATTCATCACAGGTGACGAAGGTAAAACCTTGGATTAATTCAGCTGTAAGGAAATCCTATGCAAATAAAACAAATTTATTTCTACACCAATATGCAAGTAATGATCCAACATTACAGATATCACTGAACATATGTATTTTTTTTAATTTACATCCTCCAAAGTTGTCATATCAGACGATTAATGAAATGGGTAAAATGATGCTCAAATGAGCCCATAGTCCACATAACTTAGAATTAGAAGACACTCTTATTTCAGGATAAGGAAAAACCACAGAAAGAACCTTACCCAGATAACTACTCACAGTGAATGAAGTTTGAACTTGGGACCTCTTGAACAGGAGGCACACAAGCTGCCATCTACGCTACTGAGGCAACACTCGCAATATATTGTGCAATAGTTAAATGTCTAATTAAAAAAGTGATAACTAGGTATTACTCATGAACCAATAATCACGTTAAAACAGTATAGTGAAATATTTATAGAATATTACGGAAACTGAAACAGGCAGAAGCAAATATTGCCCACATAACTATTGGAAATGAACTGTGTCATAGCCAATACCTTTAACACACTTCCTTAATGCAGTAACAGATCCAAACCAAACTTAAGTGCACTTAAATTTCTAAAACAGGTCTATCGCAATTTTAATCGTAAATTTGACATAGAGAAAAACTCCCAAAGAGATAGAAAACATTATTACTTCAATAAAAAAGAAAATCTCTAATGGCTGGAAAAAGATAATTACCAAATCAATAAAATATTGCCTATAAGATCTCAATAAACATCTTAGTTAAGTATGTTAAGTATGCAATCACCCTCTTTTGCCAAGAATATCTTATAGTACAAAATAAAACAATTCTTAAGCCTCCATTTTATCCAAAGAGATAAAAGCCTGACTTATTATACAGGTCCATCTTACTCTTCATCACCTTTTTTAAATTAATAGAAACAGCTGTACATAATTAGATTATGAAATGCATCAAGTTAAACAATATTCTCCCCACTGGATTCTGAACTTAGAAAAAAATGTCCACAGAAATTGGTACATAGAACTAACTTCTGAAGTAGTATTAGTAGTCTCAGATAAAATGGGCTACCATTAGGATAATGGGATAATATGATTCTTATCATTGGGATGTCTGTGGTAATCTGAAGATGAACAGTAAGCAAGGAGAGTTAACTAAGTACTACTGTCTCCTGTACTTGCGGGACAGTCATGCTGTTACTGAGCACTTTGTTCAATGAAAATGGATATTAAGAACCACATACAAACTATGAACAAGTAATGTCGAATTTTAAATGGCTTTGCACGAATTTCCTAGAGATTTCCTGACTGCAAAAACTGAGAACTTAAGCTTTTGGTGCTTTCAGTAAAATGGGCTGTTGAATGTCAATGAAGCTACAGTGTCATAAAGATTTCTTTACAGAGAATCTCAAAGATGCTGAATGAACAGAAAATCATTACCAGGATTTCTGATATCGTCACATGTTTCTGACTACAGCTGGATGCGCCCGCCTCGGTAGCATAGATGGTAGCATGTCTGCCTCACATTCAAGAGGTCTCGAGTTCGAATCTCGGTGAGGATGAGTTATCTGGATAAGGTTTTTCCCAGGGTTTTCCCTTATCCTGACAGCCGAATATTGGGTAACTCTAAGCTCCATGGACCCCGGACTCATTTGAGCATCATTTCACCAATTTCATTCATCGTCCAATATGACTTAATGTTGCAGGATGTAAACTGCAAAAACACAGCTGCATGCTGTACCGGGATTTACTAAACAAATCATACAACAGACAGACATGCACACCATGTTTTCAAATGGAAGTTTGTATCACAACATGTTTCATAAACCTTATTGTAATATACATTGAAATCTGTATATGTTTAATTTAATTTCGACACTGTATGTCTCTGATATGTGATGGGTTATAGCAAAACTAAACAGATATTTGAAATCAGCAGCAAAAAATACTACAGAATATTGCCCTCAGTGTGATTACCAGTGTTATTAGTCATGCTGTAGTGATGTAGTCCAAAGAAACCAACCACAAAATGTTTGAAAATGCTAATTTGAAAATGCCATATTGATTTTAACACTGTGACCTATTACAAAATGATTACTAATTCCACTTTTTTTCTTTGTAAGGTTTTCTTTCTATAATATTTACTTATTGTTAATAGTGTACATTAGAGACTGTAAAGAAAAAAAGAATTGTGATACACTTTTGGCAGAATTTACCTTACTATCTTCAGAAACCTCCCGATTTCTAGTCAAAAGTGTTTCTGACCACCACTCTTCTTCTTTAATTTCTATCTTAGAGTCAATTTCACAGTTTTGGATGTTTTCATTACATGTCATAACATGGTGTTCTGAAAAAAGTTCATTCTGTAAACAAGACTTGGAAAGTTCAGATTCTTCAATCTCTAGTTTTATATCTGTATCACAGTCACTGCCCCTTGTCACACTTTCACTCTTAACTTTCTTTAAAGAGTTTTTGGAACAACAGTCTTCCTTATTCTGTGAGCAAAGTTCCAGGAGACTATATTCTTCTTGGATTTCCTTTTTGATATCCATTTTATTACAGTTCTTGCTTTTGGACAGTTCATTTATTAAACTTCAGTAGCATGTCTGTAGAAAAAGAAACAGTTATCAGTAACATATTTCCACGAGTTTGCTTACATATAATTGAAGCTACCTTGTATTTCAATAAATGATACAGACAGCATAAAAAAGTATGGACAAAAGATGGCAATTAGGGATAATATGTTAAGTTCCGTGGTTAGCCATGCTTTTGTTAATCATAGTCTAATGCAATGATACTGTAAAATGGAATCAGGAAGAATGTCACAGTAAAATAGCAAACTATATATTTTTATTTTAGTTAACTGATGGAAATTTATCATTTCTCCACACTAGCCGTATGTATGGAGAAATAATTAATTTCCATCAATTAACTAAAATAATAAGAGTTAAATGATGTAGCCTGGGACTCAAGTACTTACGATAGTAAAGTTGCCACAAACAGTGTATCTCAGATGAGAGAGTCCCTAGTGGTTTACCGGGGAAATATACGAGTCAAATGAAGAATTTAATGTCAGGACGGCACGTTGGCCATGGTAGCTCAATGGGTTAGAGCGACTGGACAGAAACCAGGAGTTCCGCAGTTCAAATCCCGGCCATGGCATTCAATTTTTCATGTTTACTGTATCCATCATTAGCAAACTATATGTTTGATTTAGTTCATAATAGTTATTACAAATTGCTAATTCATATTGATTATGTGTTCATGCAAAGCCAGTCAGTATAGACTTCCAAAATTCAATGCTATGAGATTTATGTGTTCCCTTTGCTGAAACTTTACAGTTGACCTATCATGGACAGATATCTGATAGAGAATAAACCTTCTCCACTGATTCAAGAATCCCTAAAACTTCAATACAGCCTCAAGATCTTGAGATATCTTACCTTAAATTTAGCTTGTAATGTTGCGAATGCTTTTAAATTCTATATATTAAAACTCAAATGAATGCAGGATCATAGAGCTTAGAGTTTGCCAACTTCCAACATGTCGATAAGAGATAAAACCTTAAGATCCTTATGCAGATAACTCACCCTGATTGATATTTAAACTCTGGACCTTTTGAATGTGAGGTAGACACCACCTATGCTATAGAGGCAAGCATTTTGGTGATTGTCATGTTAACTTAATTACAGAGTATTAGCACAGAAAGTCATAGATCTGTGGTCCGAGTCCCAGTAATTCAACTTTTCATGCTATATGTCTGCGAATGTTGAACACTTATGGTACAAATAATTTTAAAGTATATTCCAAATCTTCGAGCTCTGAAAAAAGATAAAAGTGCCAAAAAATATTATATAAACTTGAACAAACAAAATATGACAAGTGTACCAAATGCTGATCACAAATGAACTTTCAACCTCATTTACTACATTCTACACTGCCAATCCCCTCGATCTTAATTTACTTCTAAACATGAACTCAGTCGTAATTGTTCATGTTTTCAATTACTGGCTCACAAACTTCTTAACCTAATTAGAACTTCTATTTTCAATTATCAACATATGATTTCATGACTTAATGTGCAGTTCGACATAAAAGCCATCTCACATTCCACTAAGCTACTGCACATTGTACCAGTAAGCTCCTTTCATCATTCACATGTTTTTTTCAGATATAATCACACACTTAATGACCTCAATAACTTGGATGTATCTTAGTATGCTTTACTTCCCTACTTGTAAAACAGTCCTTGGCTACTACCCTAAGTTAATCATACATTGTCAAAGGGTGGCATAGCTTGTTAGTTAAATGTTGGCAACTGGATTATCCTGAATTGCATAAATAGTGAAGTGCCAGTGTATGGAGCATAACTTTATAAACTGAATGTACCCATCCTTATTGAACTGCAAATAATTTTGCTTATGTGGTTAACATATTAGGCGTACAATGTCAACGAGAAATATCATGTGCTAAATGCACAACAAAAATAAATGTTGTAAATATAGGAAATGCTGATACATTTGCTATAAAAAAATGTGATATGCAGCTCAGAATAACAATTAAGCATGAAAGAATAAGGAAATATAATTGCAAGTACAAAACAAATGCAAAGCAGTAAACTAATATAATAGAAGTGAACCACAAAAACAATAATAATATCTAGTGTTCTGTAGATACCTATATATAAATGTGTATAATTTATAAATATTTTATGTTATTGTAAGGCACTTGGTACATCCTGT
Source organism: Mantis religiosa (assembly GCA_030765055.1). Classification (NCBI taxonomy): domain Eukaryota; kingdom Metazoa; phylum Arthropoda; class Insecta; order Mantodea; family Mantidae; genus Mantis; species Mantis religiosa. Next base: position 2,295,802 of record CM060957.1, on the reverse strand, counting down.
GCCCTATTATTACCCACATCTGTTATATGGAGAAATGTATGAATGACGATAACTAATCAATGTTTTCTCGAATAATTTGTCGCTTATTATAAGTATACTATCCTCCATTTTACTACCAGTTTAGAACATAAATATGTGTTGGCAGCATTTCACTATCTTTGCAAACTGAGAATTCCGCATTTGGCAACTGCTTGTTTCTGTGACGTCACTCCATACCAACTGAAATCTATGCCATTACTCTGCAGTTTAACCAAATGGTGTTGTTCATAGTATTAAACCTTCAACTATCCAAGAAAGCATATATTCTAACTTTATACTTGCAGAGCACATTTGGGTTGAAAGTTTCTTCTAAGCAAGTGCATTAGTTACAGCAAGATGAATTCCTTGGTAAAGATACATTATGACGGCATACAGTTATGTTACCATGGAATGACATCATGGAAACAAGTTGGTGCCGGCTGTGGAGCTCTGATATATGCGATACAGAGAAACGTTTCCAACACATTTTCTTTTTATTATAAACTAGCGATATTGTAATGGGAATACTGCATACTACGTTTAATTATTATTATTGAGGAGAAAAAGAAGCAATTTTTTTTAATTTATGTCCTCCAAAGTTACGACATATCAGACGTTGAATGGACTGCTTGAAATGATGCTCAATGAGCCCTGGGTCCACAGAGCTTAGAGTTACCCGACATTCGTCTTTCAGGATAAAGGAAACCCCGGAGAAAACCTCATCCAGGTAACTCACGCTGACCGAGATTCAAACTCGAGATCTCTTGAAGTGAGGCAGACCTGCTACCATCTACGCTACCCTGGCAGTCAGTGATAATAATGATGATAAAGCATCATTAGCGCTGATGGCAGGAATAATAACAATACCAGTAACAATAATATTTATTAATAATTAATAAGAAGAGGATGAGGAAGAGGAAGAAGAGGATGAGGAAGAGGAGGAAGAGGAGGAAAGAGGAGGAGGAAAGAGGAGGAAGGAGGAGGAGAAGGAGGAGCAGAAGGAGGAGGAGGAGAAGGAGGAGGAGAAGGAGGAGCAGAAGGAGGAGGAGGAGGAGAAGGAGAAGGAGGAGAAGGAGGAGGAGGAGAAAGGAGGAAAAGGAGGAGGAGAAGGAGAAGGAGCAGCAGGAGAAGGAGGAGGAGGAGAAGGAGAAGAAGGAGAAGGAGAAGGAGGAGGAGTAGGAAAGGAGGAGGAGAAGGAGGAGGAGTAGGAAAGGAGGAGGAGAAGGAGTAGGAGAAGGAGGAGGAGGAGAAGAAGGAGCAGAAGAAGAAGAGGAAGAGGAGGAGGAAGAGGAAGAGGAAGAGGAAGAGGAAGAGGAAGAGGAAGAGGAAGAGGAAGAGGAAGAGGAAGAGGAAGAGGAAGAGGAAGAGGAAGAGGAAGAGGAGGAGGAAGAGGAGGAGGAAGAGGAGGAAGAGGAGGAGGAGGAGGAGGAGAATGAGGAGAATGAGGAGGAGAATGAGGAGGAGAATGAGGAGGAGAATGAGGAGGAGAATGAGGAGAATGAGGAGAATGAGAAGAATGAGGAGAATGAGGAGAATGAGGAGAATGAGGAGCATGAGGAGCATGAGGAGCATGAGGAGCATGAGGAGCATGAGGAGCATGAGGAGCATGAGGAGCATGAGGAGCATGAGGAGGAGGAGGAGGAGGAGGAGGAGGAGGAGGAGGAGGAGGAGGAGGAGGGAAGAGGAAGAGGAAGAGGAAGAGGAAGAGGAAGAGGAAGAGGAAGAGGAAGAGGAAGAGGAAGAGGAAGAGGAAGAGGAAGAGGAAGAGGAAGAGGAAGAGGAAGAGGAAGAGGAAGAGGAAGAGAAGAAGAAGAAGAAGAAGAAGAAGAAGAAGAAGAGAAGAAGAAGAAGAAGAAGAAGAAGAAGAAGAAGAAGAAGAAGAAGAAGAAGAAGAAGAAGAAGAAGAAGAAGAAGAAGAAGAAGAAGAAGCAGAAGAAGAAGAAGCAGAAGAAGAAGAAGCAGAAGCAGAAGAAGAAGAAGCAGAAGCAGAAGAAGAAGCAGAAGAAGAAGAAGAAGAAGAAGAAGAAGAAGAAGAAGAAGAAGAAGAAGAAGAAGAAGAAGAAGAAGAAGAAGAAGAAGAAGAAGAAGAAGAAGGAAGAAGAAGAAGAAGAAGAAGAAGAAGAAGAAGAAGAAGAAGAAGAAGAAGAAAGAAGAAGAAGAAGAAGAAGAAGAAGAAGAAGAAGAAGAAGAAGAAGAAGAAGAAGAAGAAGAAGAAGAAGAAGAAGAAGAAGAAGAAGAAGAAGAAAGAAGAAGAAGAAGAAGAAGAAGAAGAAGAAGAAGAAGAAGAAGAAGAAGAAGAAGAAGAAGAAGAAGAAGAAGAAGAAGAAGGAAGAAGAAGAAGAAGAAGAAGAAGAAGGAAGAAGAAGAAGAAGAAGAAGAAGAAGAAGAAGAAGAAGAAGAAGAAGAGAAGAAGAAGAAGAAGAAGAAGAAGAAGAAGAAGAGAAGAAGAAGAAGAAGAAGAAGAAGAAGAAGAAGAAGAAGAAAGAAGAAGAAAGAAGAAGAAGAAGAAGAAGAAGAAGAAGAAGAAGAAGAAGAAGAAGAAGAAGAAGAAGAAGAAGAAACATCAAGCTTTCCTGAATAGTTTCAAGATATTCTTGAGAAAAGAGCCAGTTCGTCTTAGATTTCTAATCGTCGTTTCACCTGGCTTATTTCCCGAGAAGGTCTTGGAAAGAAGAGGAATCATATATATGGGCAATGATCCACTAGCAATTATACAGTTTCTTTGCGTATAAAGTACGCTGGTTTGTACTTAATGTTGGTATTTTCCGCGATAGCAAGCTGTGGAAGTTGGCAACGCTTGAGCAATGACGTCACGGCCACAATATTGTTACGCCATCCTAATACATTTCTACCATTTGGTTTATTGCCATTCCACTATGAAGTTTCAAAAGAAGAAACCGTTTTAATTAGAACGGAGGTATAGAAACAAAGCTTGGCAATGCTCACAATCTTCTAATCATCTACTTTAGATATGTTCATTCAATCCGTGTCTCTCGATATCATAGGTAGGTTTAACTACAACATGTTTAAAACTAGAACAAGGGCTTTTCTTACAGGAGCACTGCTTTTACACAGTAAAGGAATACCTGCAATTTAACAAATCCAGATAAACATAAAATATGAATTTACTTAGCTTGTTCATTTCTCTCACTCATAATTATATCCAATTTGTGTCACAATATAATTAAATGTAGGTTAGGTATATTTGATGTTTAACTTTGTAATATTAAGTGTAAATTACTGACGTATCCTATATCAAGGTACTATGTACAGATTTGATTCTAAAGGATGAATAAAATTGAATTGAATTGAATTGAATAGTTTATATCTGAATTAGGTTTTGAACACAAACTTCATTAGAAATACAAGTTCTCAGTTGTGGTTGAATCTAGAGATAAAAAGTATTTTGAGATGAGAATTATGCAATTTCCACAAACCTGTGCGCTTATTTATTATGCAATTCTGTGATGCTAATACAGTTTACAACCTGATCGCTAACTTGTGAGTATAATGGAGTGAAGACAATACTTTACTTACAGTAATAAGGAAATGTATCTAATACCACACCCACAATTGCTTAAAACTGCATAACCATTAGAGAAACAATTGCGACAGTGGAACACTTATACAGTAGACCTACATTCATGTAGCTCGTTCAAAGAGCTTCAATGCTAGAAGACATAACAAATCACAGAGAGTATAAATAGAAGTTGAAGTTCGCGACACGGAATGAAAGGTTTAAAAGTACACTGCTGTTGCTCACAATCTACGTATCATTGTAGAGGAATTCATAAAGCACATTCACAGGTATTTTTTCCAGTATTGTATGCTCTGTGCGTTAAGTATTATACAGAGCATAGAGATTAAGAGTTTAATTAGAGCTTAACAGAGATTAATCCTACATTAACAGTTTAATCATTATAGACAGACCAAAACACCTAAATGTAAGGGTATGGATGAATATTTATTTCTCATCTTTCAGCATATATAAATATATTCATACATTACCATGAACAATATTGCTAACACATAACCAGTTTTCTTTCTTATTTAGGCCCAATATAAATCCTTCCTGGCTGCTTGCCTCAAATTTCAGTCGCAATTCACACAAGTCCTGCTTTACCGTTTATTGATGACTCTCTGCTCCTTTATATCCCTGGTTCCAATTTCTCCACTCTTACTGTTGATTATTCGTAATCATTCTTAACCATTCCTCTCTGACTATCCCCAAGTAATCGCCCATATTTCTTACATTATTTTCGTCTTTTGCATATAACATTTTCCAGATTATAATTCCCTTCCTCTTTGTTAAAACTATTACATTTTTGTAACAAATTTGTTCCCTGCATTCCTTTGTTTACAATATAGCACACCATGCCAGTTTGTATCATCTTCCCCGCACATTGGACATTTCCCTTTATCTTTATCATATCTAGTCCTTTCAAATTTCTGACTCCTGTCCTTGCCTAAAGATAACCTTTTCGCCCTAGCCTATTGCACACATCTATGTACTTTTCCTCCCCCATGTTGCTTTCATTTATCCATATATTCTCGAAGAGCTTTTCTCCCTTGTACTTGCAAAATTAACTTGACTATGAACATTCTCTGACCTTGATTCTACTTGTTTCCAAAATCTCTATAACAAAATTCCCCATTTCTCCAAATATATCTTATTCCTATCTGTTCCATGAATTCCCTTACTTTCTGTGCCCAAAACCATTCCCATTTCCTTGTCATCTGCGTAACAAAAGATTCCTTAATATCATTACATTCCTCCATATTGGCTACTCTAAATGAATATTTAATTACCCTTGAGACAACTTTAACCTTGCTGCCGTGCTGCCCCATAAGATGGTGCTAACGGCAGCCCAGAATATATTTAGAGAAGGACCTGCTCATAAAGTCCAGCTCTGTCCATGCTTCATCTACTCCTCACATCTCTGGGCCATGTAGCATTTTGTTTTCTACTATGGCAGTATAGATCATTTCAAGCAATTTAACATTGATGTTAAGTACTTTCCTTAAATGTTGTCACTGAGCGTATTTTTTGTATTGGAGCCGCGATAAGCCAGTGCCGGGCGCGTGTGCAGAAAAGAAAGAGACGAGAGTGGCGCGCGGGCAGGAAAGAAAGAGACATAGTGGCGCGCAGAGGTAGACGCTTGCGAGAGAGAGAGAGAGAGAGAGAGAGAGAGAGAGAGAGAGAGAGAGAGAGAGAGAGAGAGAGAGAGAGAGAGAGAGAGATGTCTGGATATTTCCGTTTCGCCGCAATCTTTCTCGGGAGCTCTGCTACATTCTACAACAATGACTGGATGTATAAATAAGTGACAAAGTGTGACTAGGAGTCAGTTGTGCAACAGTAGAGTTGAGTTGTGTGAGGGTTATTGAATTGTACCGCAGTGTAATCTTTAGTTTGTTTGCGTGTGCTGGAAGTAACGAGACGACCTTAAAGACTGCTGTTAGTCAATGTTACGTCATTTTGCTGGCGCCAGGGTTGTACAAAGCGTTCTTTCACTGCAATAAGGAGTGTTTTAAATTTCTGCAAACAAGACCTTTGATTCTCCAACCCACGAAGTCACAAGTGCTCTTACAAACACTCATGGCCATTTTACCTTTTGCTAAAGTCAACCTTTTCTGTAAAATCCACCTCCATCAAAATTCAGCCTTATTCCAAATAATTCAATATCTTTACATCTCTTTCTCTTCCATTTATCTCTTATTTCTCATCTTTGTGCAATCTATATCCTTTTTAGAAAGCATAATCTCCGTTTTCATTTCAGTCACTTCTAACTCCTATTTTTTGCAGTAACTGTTTATTGCCTCAATTGCTCCTCTTATCCCTTCGCAAGATACGGAAGCCATAACTATGTCATCAGGAAACAATAGCCCTAGGATTTCTTTATTGTGAATAATCGGTAAGTGAACCCCATTTTTCGAAAGCTTCTCTAGGATGTCATCTATATAAAGTTTCCGCCTGCGGTGCCGTATGTAGTAAAAGCGGGCGTTAAACACTACACATTTCATTTTATATAAAGTTTAAATAGCACAGGGCTCAGTTCACTTCCTTGTGGTAACCCCAACTTGCTCTGTATACAGTCATTACTTTATTGCGCCGCGCCGTGACTGAGTGACCAGAGCGCTCGACTGTCACCAGGTTCGTTCCCAGATGACCATTAAGTTATATTTGTGATGGACAACTCGGCGCTGAGGCGGTTTTTCTCCGGGATCTCCGGTTTCCCCGGCCACCTCATTCCACCGATGCTCTATCTTTATCTCTTGTATCATCAGTGTCACCGCCTGCGGTACCGCATGTAGTAAAGGCGGGCCATTAACACTACACATTTCATTTTCAAGTTACATATTCTACCCTTGACATAAATAATTTATCAATGGATACAATTTTTTCTGTGCAAAATTAAATTACTTATAATTTAATAGAATTATACATAACACTTTGGTGGTGTAGCAAGGCTTTCTTTTATTTTACAAGCTCCAATATAAGTAAAGTCTGTCTTTCCAACGCAAGTGCAGGGCGGCCGCTTTCTTTGACAACCCCTCATAATCGTTTTACAACATGGACCCTCCTCCTGACGGTCCTTTCTACAATGTTGCAACATTTTAACATCACCGTCTTGCACCTAATGAAACAGAACAACTGGAAGTTGGAAATTTGGCAACTGAGACTCCACGCGGAGTAGACATGCAACTGTCATTTTCAACAAATGGGGGCGGCTATTGGTCCCCAACGTCAGTGTTTCATTTCTGAAGTGTGGAGATAGATTTATGACGGTCATTAGTGGAGGGGAGGGTCCCGTCTTTTGAGGTGCCTTTGACTGGGAACTGCACACGCATTGGGTAAACAGACTTTAACACCTAAGGATGAATGAAATGGTGCTCAAATGAGACCGTGAATAGAACTTCAATTTATCCGATAAGGGAAATTCTCAGTGTAAATTTTTATCCCAGATAATAGAAGAAGACCTGAAGCTTTCCTGGTGAGGAATATATTCAAGATATTCTCGGTAAACAAGGCAGGTGAAAAGACGATTAGAAATCAACATTTCGAGAGCGTACATCTCTCCCATAGTCAGGAGATTTTTAAAAATGTTATAACCACAAAATGTATAACTGGATATAACCCAAATATCAATAAAGATAATAAAATCATAAAATGAAATCAAAGTAATAAAATCATCATCTTAAAGAAATAAAAGAACAATAAATGACTATCTCCTGAAAACAAATAAGGAATAGAAGTATAAACCATTGTAGCTTTAAAATAGCTGTTTAATAATTAGTAAAAGATATTAGCTTAGCTTTTCTAATTAATATTCAAAGTCCATATCCTGGCGAAGTATTGAATGCTTTCAAACTGTATGAATGTTTATTTTAGTTCCAGTGTATTGATTTAAATTTTGTTAATGTATACCAATTTTTTCATAAATCTATTATTTGGAGAGAGAAAAGGTCCAATACATTGACTCAGTGCACTTCCTACAGTATTAGTTATAATATAAAAACTGATTATCCGGGCTCGTGGGCCGTGGTCTAGTTAGGAATCGCCTTCCAGACGTTTCGTCCGAAGCTGCGTCGAACATCCTCAGTGGCGTTGCCTTAACTCTCGTAGTCTCGGCGATGACTGACACGGAGCTTTTTTTTTGGGAAAACAGGAATATAGGTAATAGGAAAACATTAACAAGGTGTGTAGGTATTTAGGTAGGGAGAAGGATTGGGCTTGGACGGGATGTTGTTCTGGGGTGGCTCTGTATCTTTATTCAATGTGGTACTAGCTTGTTTGGGACATTGTGTGTGATTATGGTGTCCGGTACCGCGTTACGCAACCGGAGGATTGTGGGTGAGTGCTCAGAGTGGCGGCATAGCCGCGGTGTTGGCCAGGTAGTCAGTCATGACCCAGAAGGGTCCTGGCTACCACCTGGAAATGAAGGTGACGTTGCTAAGTAAGTGGTGCTGTTTGTTTGATGCTGTGGTAGTGGTTTGCCAAGATGCAGGTAACAGTCTTATTTGGATAGGCCTCGTATCCGCGAAGGGTAAGGTAAATATTGTTGCAGTGGTGGCGTCGTCGCCCGTACGGTGCGGACAGCTCTGCGATGCTGGCGGTGTGGTGATGGGTTCTCTGTCTGAGGTGACAGCCCCACGCTATCGTTTGCGGCGTGCCTGTTGGGAGCTCCATTAGGCTGTGGCGGCGTGAGGTTAATGCTGATGTCACCAGCTAACCTTTGTAGTAGAGTTCTGTTCGTGGCGGTAAGTTGGATGAGCTCCTGGATCTGTTCTTGAAGCGTCGCGATCTGTTGGGCGACTGTGGAGGTGATGAGAGCCGCTGTGGTTTGGTGATGAGAGCTCAGTGTTGAGGATATGGAGCCGTGGGTAGTGGCAACGATCTCTTCCAGGTCCCCAAGGCGAGGCCCCAGGTTAAGTATCTCCGAGTGGAGATCCTGGAGGTCCTCACGCATGGGATTGGTGTTGGTGACGGCGGTGAATTTGTCCTCAATCTTGTCCAGGCGATCGTTGACGCGTTGCAGCTCAGTTCGAATCGCTTGTACCAGCTCCTGGACAGGAGTGGCGACGGCTGTGGTGAGGCTTGTTGTGGGTGTCGGTCCTGTTGCTGCGTGGTGTTCTCGCTCGGCGCTGCCGTAAGCTCGCGGGAAGCTAGGGCACTGTACCTGACCAGTGTAGTGGCCGTAACCACCACAGGTGGCGCAGAAGCGGCGGCGGTGGTGTAGATCGTGCTGACGGCAATCTTTGGTGAGAGATCGAGCACCGCAGTAATGGCAGCGTGGCGGCGCGGTGCATGTGGCTGCCGTGTGTCCGAAGCTGCAGCAACGCCGACATGGAGCAGGTCGCTCTGTCCTGCTGGCCTCGATTCGTAAGCACTGTCCTAATAAGGGCAGGCCTTTCCTCAAGGCCGTCTCGTAGTCCGCGGTGTCGGCCAACTGCAGCCTGATGAGATTAGATGGTCCTCGGTGCGTGGTTATCCGATTGGTTCGCTGCGTGGACGGATAAAGTTGTAGTGCAGCGGCGTGGATGTAACAAGTGGGCAAGTCACGCGGTGCTCCGCGGATAACTGCAGAGCGCGGTGTCGGATGGTCCTGCAGTTGTTGCGCTAAGCCGGCGGGAGGAGGTGCTGTCGGCGCTTCTTCGCATGATGGCTGCGGCGACTGGACTGCGGCGGTAAGAGGTGCAGGCTCATCCTGCTGCTGTGATGCAGGGGAGGTTGGTGTGGCTGGCCGAGAAGGCCCGAGATCCTTTGGCGCGTCGTCGCTGGTGGTTTCACTATCGTCTGCCGGTAGCGGCAGAGCGAGGGGAGACGGCGTCCTAGAGCTGGTAGGTGAGGGTTGCAGCGGTGGCAGCTTCTCTAGCCGGTTGGCCTTCTTCCTGGCGGCGGTATTTTTCTTACCCATCTTGGTGCAAGGTGTTACCTCCTCGACGTTCCTCCTGTGACTCTGCCGGAGCCCTTTGGCTTCACGGTCTTTATACGTTCGGCGCGGGTGGGCGGAGCTAATTCCTCGTTGCTCCGGTCTTCTGTTATTGGTTCGGCTGCTGCGGGGAGTGGGTGGTTGCTTTTATTGCCTATGCTTGATGTTGTGGCTGAGGCAGTTGGCGGCGTATGGTCCTGGATTTGTTGATGGTCCGGTTTCCTGCGTGCATATGCAGCTGCAACAACGACCACCAACGCCGACCAGAAGTTCACAGCCAATACACTGCAAGCACTCAACCAGAAGAGCATTGAACTCATGATTGCAATAGCCAACGTAGGCCACGGCTGCGACCCGGACATACTTAACCAATACTTCACGGAAATTGCCGACCGCATTGAGCTGCTCCAAGGCAACTTACCTCGAAATCCCTCGACACTTCCAAATCAGCAGAACTTCAACCAACCAACTACACAGCGATCAAAACGCCGATAGGCCTAAATACTTCACAATACCCACGCAAGCACAACTGGTGCACAGTCATATATACCCTTATGTTAAAATAAACGCTTAACCTCCTTTTTCACTACTTTTACTCCTTTTAATACTCACCTTGAGCCTCTGTGCTATGGTCAGGGCCTAGTGTCATGACTATAGCCAGATAAAACCACGATTCCTGCGCCCTTCCTTACGTGCAGATAGCATTCACCGAAACTAACGGAGGGGCTTATGCGGAACTCCACTATCTCTTTTACTTCCATTCTTACCTCTTTTACGACCCTTCACTAAAATTTAAAAAAGGATCCGTGTCAGTTATCGCCGAGACTACGAGAGAGTTAAGGCAACGCCACTGAGGATGTTCGACGCAGCTTCGGACGAAACGTCTGGAAGGAGATTCCTAACTAGACCACGGCCCACACGCTCGGATAATCAGTTTTTATGTTATGACATCGGCTGTGAAAGCTTACGCAGTTTGATCAGTACTAGTTATTTTCAAGCTACGGCATTTCATTTAAGGATCATTCAATTTACATATTATGTATTATGCTGAAAATCTGATAATTCAATTATTTTTCTTCTTGCTTCTCGGCATTTCGAGATTTCATTTCGATTATTGGGGATTTCACATATTGTTAGGATCAATGTTCAATAAGTCATCTTTACTACATAAAAAGAAATCATTACTCCAATCTTGAACAAATGCCCGCTCAGACAATCATAGCCTGTCATTAATCTGAACATTGCAGCACATGATTCCCTAGATATGTCTGAAATAGTTTTGAATTTATTTTGGAGATACTTCCAATTAGGCTTTTCAGAAGAAGTTCAATATTTTTCATAATTGTATCTAAAATTACTTTTAATATTTTAATCGTTGCATAGGGAGTATTGGTTCACGGCCTGAGCAATTCTAAAGTGCCTCGTGGCCAACGGTCTGCTTCCTTGTTACCAAAAGTTCCATTGTGCCGAAGATTTCGTTCGAAAAGTATGTTTACTTGCAGTTTGGAAATGTTTTATCATATTATCATTTATTTCTTCTATTTTATGGCAGTAACTTGCAATAATACAATGAATAGCTGTTTTTAAATCTGATAAGGAAACTATGTTCGAATTTTTTCTCCAGGAATATATATATTTTAAGGAAGTATAAATTGCACCAGTTATTCCATAAAACCTTGTGATTTAAAGTAATCATTTTACTCAATGTTTTAATCACTCTGAATTTTGATGTTAAATGTTTCCTTACTACAGTTAAGATTCCACTGACAATTTGCCAAATTCCTGTCAGAAAATAAATTGCATATCCTTTGACGTCGATAGAGTCGATATGAAAAATTCAATGCCACGGCCGGGATTTGAACCACGGATCTCCTAGTTTCCGTCCAGTCGCTCTTACCCATTGAGCTACCATGACCAATTGGCCGTCATGGCATTAAATTCTCCAACTAACTCATGTATTTCCCTGGTAAGCCACTAGGGCTCTCACATCCGAGATACACCGTTTGTGGCGACTTCCTATTGTAAGTACTTGAATAATGATAAAGCCTGGGGCTCAAGTACATACAATGGTAAGTTGCCAAAAACGGTGTTATCTCGGATATAAGAGTCCCTAGTGGTTTACCAGGAAAATATATGAGTAAATTGGAGAATTGAATGTCATAACGGCAAATCGGACATGGCAGCTCAATGGATAAGAGCGACTGGACGGAAACCAGTAGATCCGTGATTCAAATCCCGGCAGTGGCACTGAATTTTTCATGTCGACTCTATCAATCCAAAATCTAAGCCTGCCTAGGCTAGTGTGAAGAAATGATTAATTTCCATCAATTATTCTTTCACGTTGTCTCATTTCTTTTGGTCATCTGAAATATCTGGTTATATAGTAGGTATCAAAATCATCAATGTTTTTCTCATGCAGTAAATTGTGTAGTTTTACCTTCTTATGTAGTTCCATTCATTTGTAGTATGTTAATATCGCCAAATACAGTTCCCACCGAGAGAGTTGAACGAGCTACTATTAGTCAGGACGTTTTTATTGCGCAAATTTAAACTGTTTTATACATACAGATTTTTTCGAAGTAAGCAGTTGAATCGTTTTCTCTGAACCGTCATATTGTGTATGGAATATTTGTTGGTTTACGTATCCATTGGATCAGCCTGTCAAATCATTGGGATATAATGAGCCTTTCCTTCTTTTGTCAGAGCAGTGACGTTTCTACTGCCATAACAAGTCTGCAATAAATATATAAATGCCATATTCCCCATTTTTGATAGAAAAATTAACCCACAATCCACGCCGCAAGGCATCATTTGTTAAAGCAAGGTGCATCATGGAGAGCAGAGAATGAGATGTCAATGGGACAGGTTATAAGCGGCGCATTGGAACTTTGGATTTAGAAACGGGACCTCTGAAGAAGTAAGGAAATATAACTACATTAAAAATAGATTCGTTGGCTTAATGGGAATACTACAAAGCGCGGGGACTTTAAGTACTTATAACATAATAAATAATGGTTACGGTAATTGTCTCAAGCATAAATGAGAAATTAAAGAGATTCACCTGGATGAATGCGGATCAGCTGGAGGACTTATTGGCATTATGCTATGGTAACTAAATGGTTAGAACCCGACGTCATGGTTCGGTGTGTGGTAGAAAGCTAACCTTCCACATCCGTCATGAACCATACCTCTTGGCTACATTACATGATCACAAACATTTCACTAATCGGTGTTTGTCACACACGTCTGGCCCCTGTACTACTATGTTACTTTCTCGCGTTTTTACAGAGGCTTACTTATAGCAAATACCTAGTATCTTGGTGTGGTGAACAGCTGACGTATATAAGGTGCGTACAAAAACAAACGAACCGGAGACATAATTACAAAAATCAGTAAATGCATGTGAGAAGTATTGGTCCTGGTTGTTGAAGCACTTGTCCCACTGGGACACAAGGCAGTGAATGGCTGCAATGTGAGCCAGCTGCACACGTACAGCTCTGGACGTTGTCGTCCGAAGTGAATCGTTTGCCCCTCAGAGCCTCTTTCAGGGGACCAAAAATGGCGTCATCACAGCGTGAGAGGTCTGGAATGTATGGAAGGTGGACGAGAACCTCCCATTTGAATTTCCACAGGAGTTTCGCAACTATGTAGGCCATATGAGACTTTGCATTGTTGTGGAACAGAATGAAATGGAATGTGTAGTGTTTAACGCCCGCTTTTACTACATACGGCACCACAGGTGATGACACTGATGATACATGAGATGAAGATGGAGCACCGGTGGAATGAGATGGCGGGAGAAACCGGAGATCCCGGAGAAAACCCCACCAGCACCGTGTTGTCCACCACCAATCTCACTTTGCGGTCGCCTGGGATCGAACTCGGGCCGCCTTGGTGAGAGCCAAGCGGTCTAACCACTGACCCACGGCGCGGCCTGTGGAACAGAATGACCCCACGGGTGAGATTGTTGGTCGTTTTGATTTGATCCCTTGGCGAAGGTTGGTCTAGGATTGTGGGTAATACCGGGCATTCACTGCTGTCCCGTGCTGCAGGAAGTGATTCAAAAGAGGGCCATCTTCGTCAGATAATAACGTCAGCATAATTTTTCCTGCACTTGTGTGGATGGCATTGGCTTTTTTGGTGGTGACCCTGAATACTTCCAATGGAGACTTCGTCGTTTTTATTATGGTTCGAAGTGATGACACCAGCCACTACCCGTGCCACGAACTCGTTCCCTTCCCTAGCATAGCGTTGCACATGACAAAGACAGTGGGCCATTCGACATGCTTCCTGGTGTGGTTGAAGGCTGTGGGGTACCCATTGGACACACTTTGTGCAAGAGCAGTCGTTCCTTCATGATGATGTGAACACTTTCGACGCTAAATCCAACCTCGGCTGCTGTGGCTTTCACTGTCAGTCGGCAGCCCTGGGTAATGAGCGCATCATCGGGTAACGACACCCGTCCTCCCCTGAAGTGCTTGTGCCATGCCTTGACCCATGCAAGGGACATGCAGTGTTCACCGTACACTAGTGACATTCGTTGATGAATGTCCGTTCCCCTACTCCTTCTGCTGTCAGAAAACGAATAACCTCTCCTTGCTCTTCTTTTGACGCCTCAATTTCACTGTTGGCAATGCGATTGGCAGCGTTTGACGAATGCTGCTAGCTTTGTAGTCACGTGACGTGCACGCGTGCTCTCTAGCGATGCGCTGTAAACTTCGACGCTCTGATCAGAACAGAACAACACTTCGTTACACACGCCACGATATTACCATTCTGTCACCGGTTTGTGCATACCAGACACCAGTTCGTTTCTTTTTGAACGCTCCTTACATCATTCCAGAGCAACATGTTTCAAAATCTGTCCACAGACCTAGGACTAACGCTATTTCCCTGCCTTGATGTGTGGTGAATTTTTAAGCCTCTACATTTTGATTTGTAATATGTTGACAGAGCCTTTACTGCTTGGAGACTACTGCATGACTCAGTGTGGCAGACATTTACTTACTACTCTTTTAAATATAATTTTCTTTAGTAATTTACATCCTCCAACGTTAAGTCATATCGGACGACGAATGGAATAGTTGAAATGATGCTCAAATGACCTCGGGGTACATGGAGCTTAGAGTTACCCGACATTCGTCTTTCGGGATAAGGGAATACCCCGGAAAATCCTTATCCAAGTAACCCACCCTAACCGACATTGGAACTCGGGACCTCTTGTACGTGAGGCAGACATGCTACCACCACGATACTGAGGCAAGCTTTTTTTAATATAAGTTGTTATACAAGGGATATTTAGGTCATTCTGAAATAACTTAAATTTAGTGACCTTTTATTATTTTCTATAATGCAACAGGAATAGCAAAGAGCTACAGAAAAGTTTCAAAACTGGGAAAACACGTTATACAACACTTAATATACACTTTCTTCATTTATTAATGCAGTTTTAACACAACTATGACACTCAGAAGCTCAAAAAAGACCAAATGCTTCCAAATTTGCTGTAGATTGTAGAATTGTGAAGTAATTAGTCTTCTGAAAGTACACTACTTTGCGAGGAGGCATTCATCGGAATTTTTGTTCTCATGAACCAGTTTGTGTCTTTTCAAAACTGATAAATCATTAAAAGTCTTGTCACAAATGCTACACTTGTGAGGCTTTATGTCTGCATGAATTAATTTATGTCTTTTCAATTTTGAAGATACAGTATAAGTCTTGTCACATACGTTACACTTGGGTGATTTTATGGCATCGTGGATCAATCTGTCTTTTTAGACATTGCAATCGAGCAAAAGCCTTGTTACAGATGTTACACTTGTGATCCTTTACATCCTCATGAAGCAATTTATGTGATTTCAAACCTGACAACTATGTAAAAGCCTTCTCACAAATTTTACACTTGTGCGAATTTATGTCCTCATGGTTCAACATGTGTCTTTTCAAACTTGATAAATCCATAAAAGCATTGTTGCACATTTTACAATTATGAGGATATATGTCCTGATGAATGAATGTATGTCTTCTCAAACTTGATAAATCAGTAAAAGCCCTATTACAAACCTTACATCTGTGTGATTTTATGCCCTCATTCATCAATTTATGTCTCTTCGTACTCGATACACCACTAAAAGCTTTGTTGCAAATTTTACAGTGGTATAATTTATGCCCTCGTGTATCAATATGGATCCCTTTAAACTTGATTAATCAGTAAAAGCCTTGTTACAAATTTTACATTTGTGTGCTTTTATACCCCTATGAATCAAATTATGTCTTTTCAAACTTGATGAATTAGTCTCATTACAAATGTCGCACTTGAATGGTTTGATACCTTTATGAATCAATTTGTGTCTTTTCAAAAATGACATGCGGGTGAAAGTCTTGTTACAAATTGTGCATTGGTATAGTTTTATGCCATCATGGACCATTTTGTATCTTGTCAAATGATCTGATCGAGAAAACGTCTTATCACAAATATTACAGTGGTAGGATTTTATTCCCTCATGATCAATTTGTGCCTCTTTAACTCATCAGAAAGAGTAGAAGTCTTTTAACAAATTTTACACCTGTATGGTCTTATGCCACCATGAATTAACTTGTCTTTTCAAATGTTGCAATCTAGTAAAAGACTTGCTACAAATGTCACACCTGTGTGCTCTGTACCCTCATCAATCAATTTATGTTGTTTCAAGCATTGCACTTCAGGAAAACCCTTCACAGAATCATCACAAACTGTCACTTTGTAAACGGAAAGAATATTTCATACTGTTCTCATAAATGTCACATTCATACACCTTTCCGTAGTCATGAGTCAAGACGTTTTCCTGCTTCAAACAGGAAGCCATGCTGACAATCGCCCCACCATCCGGTATTTCTGAAGAAACATTTGGCTTTACATTTATAACAGCAGCTTCTGACTTTGATATTCAGTACCAATCATTCTCATATTGGGACTTATGTCACCTTCTAAGTATTCATTGGGGAAGGCATCTGATATACGACTGGGAACACTCACTCTATGTAATCTAAAATTTAAAAGTTATCAAATGAGTAATTATTAGAACCACGTGATGAAAAAATAAACTGAATGGAAACAAATTGTTTCTTTTACATACATAATCAGAAATAGCCTTACAGAATTACCTGATGCACGGTCATCAGAAACTGGACATCCAGTTTTTGTTCAATTACAAGTGAAATGGCATTAATAATTTATAATATTGTGATAAGTGAATATTGTTTCAGATCACTATATCACATAGTAATATAAATGTAATTCTTCTTACTGTCCGGCCGCTGTATCTACGGCTCTGACATTTAGTGGCTGCACGAGGTGGAGGGGGAAGGTTACTAGTACCAACATATAATAATGAGTAATTGAAAACATATCGTCAGAATTATCTTTATAATGAGAGTATAGGAATCTATTACCTTCAAAACATTGAAATACAACTTGTAATTTCATTATCATGCAAGATATTCTTTACATCACTCTATTCAAATATTTCGTTCACACCTTTCACGCACACCAACTGCTTCTGTTGGTGATACTGGGAGTCTGCAATCCTGTGTCGTGGTCAGGAAGCTAAAACTGTCTGCTAGCGCCAATCAGCGTTGTCGCTGGTAGGCGTGGCTCCCGAACCCAACACCGTGTTGCCAGCTTAAATTTGTTTGAGCCACGTGGCCTAATAGCGGCTTGCGCTGG
This sequence comes from Mantis religiosa, assembly GCA_030765055.1. Classification (NCBI taxonomy): domain Eukaryota; kingdom Metazoa; phylum Arthropoda; class Insecta; order Mantodea; family Mantidae; genus Mantis; species Mantis religiosa. Next base: position 2,278,648 of record CM060957.1, on the reverse strand, counting down.
TGAACTTTCTTTGGTATAATTTTCGTGCGTGAACTCCGATGTTTAGTGTTCGTAAGTCCTATTATTATCGCTATTATAATAATATGGCTACTGGTTCGTGAAATATGCAAATACATGAAATATTTAAAATACGCATTGTTCCTCTGCTTGAAATTCCCGCTCAAGAACTGGCAACAGCCTGCTTCCCCCTCTCGAGAAATGTCAGAGCCGCAGATAGAACGGCCGAGGTATAAGTACGATTACTTAATTGTATATGAGATTATAAAAAGTTTTCTTTTTAATGTATATTTTCTATCCGTTTGGTGCACACCAAGATGGCAAGTAATAATAAATTTAGTTACTTGGAATTATTTTGGTGTTAACCTTTTCGTCTAAAGTTTTGATTGTTACAAAAAGTTAAATTATTATTTGCTTCATCAAATAAAACTACAGTAATAAATTAATAAATAGCTGAAGGCGCAATTGTGTTCGGAAATGTCTTCTCAGATTACATAGAATAAAGTTGCCAATATACCACAGAATTCCCTTTCATTTTCTTATTTTGTTTACAATCATAATTTTAACAATTCTTTTGTTTCTTAAGGAAGTTGTCAATGGCAATAATCATAACAGTGCCAATGATGTGCTGAACTTTTGTCCCTTGGGAGTTCTACTGCTTGCAGTAAATATAGATTCAGGGCTTAGCTTTAAAGCAAACTCAAACACCTTTGATGTGGTCTGTGTTTGAACCTGGGAGCTTAGGGTCAGTAGGTCAGTGTCCAATAACTGTGCCACCCATATCAAGCATCAATAAAAACTGTTGCATTAGGGATGTCGGAAAATAAGAGTTAATAGAATAAACCTGAACATTATTCACAGACTGACACTGTTTTTAAAAACTATGCCCGGAAACAAAATGTATGGAAGAGTAAATACACTTGCACAATTAATACATAAAAACAGAGTCTAACAACAGTAAAGCAACAAATAGTACATAGAATATAATTATTTTTCACAAATTTCTCTTATCTTTTTAAGAAAATTGATTAAAGTTCCACAGAATTCAATACACTAGTATCACAAATAAATCATTTGCATCTACAGTCACTTTGGTTTTTCTCTTTGTCATTGTTACTACCACTAGGTATTGTATTATTTTTATATTGTGAATTTGTTGGTTCGTAGAATTAAAAGGCCAAGTTGTAGAAATTAAAAATCTTTATTTTCGTAGAAATACTCTTATAGATTACAGTAGCATTACGTTACATACACCATCAGTCTACCAAGCTCCATCACAATAAGAGTGACAGCAGATTACATCCTTAGCTCTCGTTACAACCACACAGCTGGCTGTCTCTCATTTCACAACACTCACCACACGCAACTCCCTCTTGGGCAATCGTTGCCTCTTTAAATACTTCACAGATAATTTCTAGATGATTCGCAAATAAACCAGAACACGAACAATCTCTATCAGTCCAGAAGTAACTAGAAATTTCCATTTATCTCAGTTTGTTTGCTTCGGCAGAATTTTATCCGCCTGATATCTTTGTCCACGGGCTCTTGGTTTTCACACTGCCCTCCTATCAGTTTCTTTTGTGTAAACAAGCCACGCGATCGTCGGGTTCACGACAATATTTATTACCAAACTCTGAAAATGAAACTAACTTGAAGACATATATTGGCAGTGTGAAAGGGTAGAGCCAGACTGAAAAATCCAATGCTATAGTCGGGATTTGCAACATGGATCTTCTGGTCTCCGTCCAGCTGCTCTAAAGCATTGAGTTAGACCAGAAGACGCCCGTGCATGGACTGTGTGTAGCCAGATCATTGTTGCCGTGCCGAGAGGAAGTACTAGTGAGACTGGTCAACCTGACAGACACCGATAACGACATCCAGGCCGCGACGGAGTTGGGGACGTGCGAGCCCGTGGTCAGCGTGACAGCAATCGAAAAGACACAGGAGACGGTGCCGGCGTAACACCTGAGGTCCTGGCTGGAAGGCTTAATGGAGAGGGCGACCGAACACCTGACCCTAGAACAGCTGGAGAAGGTTCGACAACTGCTGAGACGATACCAGAGCGTCTTCAGCCAAGGTAACAGTGACTACGGCCGCACGCATAAAGTGCTTCACCGCATCGACACCGGAGACGGCCGCCTATTCGGCAACCACCTAGACGCGTTCCGCTGGCAAAACAAGCGGCGGTACGGTATGTGGCATATGACATGAAATCCAGGGGAGTGATTGAGGAGTCTGACAGCCCTTGGTGTTCCCCTGTAGTTCTGGTGACAAAGAACGGCGAACTACGCTTCTGCCTGGACTACAGGAAGCTGAACGCTGTCACCCGGAAGGACTGTTTCCCCTTACCCCTGATTGACGACACCCTGGATAAGCCAGCTGGTGCACAGTGGTTCTTGACCCTGGACCTGAAGTCGGGTTACTGGCAGGTGGCTCAAGACCAGAGAGACAAGAAGACTGCATTCTCGACAGGCCAAGAACTTTGGCAGTTCAGTTATGCCATTTGGCCTCTGCAAAGCAGCAGTAATGAGAGGATGACATATGACGCATGCCTGCTATACCTGGACATCAATGTCGATAAGACCATCTGGAGAATCTGAGTAAGGTGCTACAGAGACTGCGGGCGACCAATTTGAAGCTAAATGCAAAGAAGTGCCAGCTCTTCCACAAGGAAGTCAATTGCTTGGACCACACAGTCTCACCAACCAGAGTGGCCACAGACCCGGAGAAGACACAGGCCATGAGAGATTGACCTAGACCGAAGGATAAGAGAGAATTGCACAGTTTCCTGGGGCTGTGCAGTTACTACCACCGTTTCATCAAGGGTTTCTCCAAATTTGCCATGCCGCTCACCCGCCTGACAGAGGAATACCGACCTTATGTGTGGACGGATGACGCCGAAAACCCTTCCCAGCGACTGAAGAAGACACTGTAGTGCTCCTATTCTGGGATTTCCACAACCAGGTGGCATCTTCATTGTAGACACCGACGCCAGCGACCACTGTATTGGAAGCGTCCTATCCCTAGTCCAGGAGGGCCACGAACGTGTAAGAGCCTACTACAGCAAGACGCTATCCAAGACAGAAAAGAACTGCTGCGTCACCCGAAGAGAATTATTGCCGGTAGTAAAGACCTTTAAGCAATTCCACAAATACCTGTACGGTCAGCCATTCCACCTGAGGACTAAACACTCCGCCCTAACCTGGCTACTTAGTTTTAGGAACCTGGAAGGCCAGACAGCCCGTCGGGTACAGAGGCTGCAGGAGTAGGACTTCAACTATGAACATCGTAGAGGGAAGAGCCACGTTACCGCAGACGCCATATTCCGAAGACCCTACCCAGAGGAGTGCGGCCAATGCATAGTGCACAAGACTGGAAGAGAAGGAACGTGCCGCAGCAGTCCGAGTGGTCACGGCAGTGCCTGCGGGTGGCTGGGATAGCGCAGGCCTGAGGAGGGAGCAGCTGGCGGAAGCCGACTTGGGGCCACTCCTGAGGGAAGTGGAGGCAGGGAAAAGACCAACCTGGGAGGACATCGCACCTACAAGTCGTACTAGGCCCAATGGGACTCACTGAAGACAAGAGAGGGCGTGCTGTTCCGAGTATGGGAATCACCTGATGGGAAGACGCAGAGAACAGTTGGTACTTCCACGAACTAAGGTCCCGGAAGTCGCGGAGGAAGTGCACGCCGGTACTTCAGGACACCGGGGAGCAAACCGGACGATCGACAAACGCCGACATCGCTGCTACTGGCTGAGGCTCCGAGCAGCTGCTGAGAGATGGTGCCGTCAATGTCACGTGTACGCGGCGAGTCACGGTCCCCAGACTAGGAGCCGGGGTCGCATGCAGCAGTATAACGTCGGAGCGCCATTCGAAACGATCGCCGCAAACATAGCTGGGCTATTTCTAGTGTCCGACCGAGGCAACAAATACCTGATGGTGGTCGTGGACTACTGCACCAAGTGGCCGGAGGTGTATGCCATCCCGAACCAGGAGGCAAAGACAATCACCGACTGCCTCGTGGGGCAAGTGCTCTGCTGATTTGGGGTGCCGTTAGAGCTTCACAGCGACTAGGTTACCAAATTTGAGTCCAATCTGATGAAGGAGGCACTAGAAAGGCACCACACCCCTACATCATCAGTCGGACGGCATGGTGGAGTGATACATCAAGACCTTAGAAGAGCACCTGAGAAAGGTCGTGGCCAGCTATCAGCGAGACTGGGACGTCAAGGTGCCACTGTTCTTGCTGGCCTACTCTCATCAACACACACCATTGGGATGACGCCAGCCAGCTTAATGTTCGGCCGAGAGTTGTGACCTGGCCTTTGGGAGCCCCCAGACGCAAAACAGCCAGCAACTGAGTGTGTGGAGAACCTCGTGGACCGTCTCCACGACACGCATGAGGTGCCTCGTCAGAACATCCAGAAGGCGAGCTACCACATGAAGACCCGGTACGACAGGAAAGCCAACAGCCAAGGGTTCCAGCAGGGTGACCTCTGGTTGTACCGCCCTACCCGGATCAAGGGACGCTGCCCGAAACTTCAACAGCCGTGGCAAGGACCGTACCGGGTGGAGAAGAGGATTAAAGACGTGGTCTACCGCACCCAGGTGCCCCGAGGGAAGATGAAGATGGTGGTACACCTGGATCATCTCGCCCATTACGATGGTGCTCTTTGGGACGACCAGCCTTGAGGAGGGAGCAGGGTCGTGAAGCCTTATCTACGATAGCACGGCTAGTGTACACGAAGAGAGGGCAAATAAAGATAGCTGTGATAAAGGATAGATTAGGTTACGCTTCTGGAAGGTGATAGCTTATTCTGTTCCTTTATTGTTCCGGAGACATCTAGAATTTATCAGTGAGGTGTTTAAGAAGGCGACGACTCGCCAAGAATCAGTCGCGAGATCCGTTAGCAGTAAACAACTGTAGTGTTGTAGAAACGAGAGCTGATGTAATGAGAACGCTCTTAGTTGTCATCGACCTTGGTAGATTGTGTATGTGACGTAATGTTGTTACGTGAGAATTGAACAGTGTCTTTCTACGGAAATAAAGAATATTTTGAATTTCGGAAAATTTGACTTTTAATTCTTCGAACCCACAAAGTCACAATATGGGAAAAAGTCTATATCATTAGTCATGCAAAACCATGGTATATAAGTAGAGATGACATGACCTTTGCTAGGTCAGAGAAAATTCCACATAAGTGTATTTTTTCATTTAGGGGAGTCAACACTTCATGTGTAAGTTTACAAGATGCATTATTTATCAACACTTCTTTTTTTACTGCAGATTTATCACTGATAAGTGTTACATTCGATATATTTATACAATTTGTTGAACATACTGTTTGCCTGCATTGAAAAGAGATTTAATAATTGAGAGTTTTGTCCTGTACGGGAAAATTGCAGTTTTCATGCATTGCATAAATAAAGGGATGCTAATTTTAGAAGGGTATGATTTAAAGCTTTTCATTATTTCATCTTAAGCAGAAGAACTGCTTCTTTTAGGAGTTTGATAATTGTATTTACCTCAGAAGGGGTTGTCAGTCAGTGGTCCAGACATTACATTTTCGATACGTAATGGCCAAAATTCTAAGGCTGAGTATTTACTTGCTTAATATTTACTTTTATTGTTAAATCAAAAAACAATTTGCTAAACATTGCTTGCTACAACTTCATTAAGTTTTTTAATTTCTTGGTTGTCAGAGTTGAGTCTGTAATGAATGTTCACCTGCTTATTTTATTACAATACAAAATAATTTTTATTATTTTATTGTCAGTGTCAAATCACTTTGCTATAATGCAACACTATCTAATTTCTTCTACAAGGTTACAGTGTTTGTTGTGACAAATTTTCAAATCTAAATTTAAATGATTTTTGCTTCTAATGCAGTCCTCTTTTACGCTTAAGTGATCTAGGCATTGTCTCTTTTGAAGTTAGACGTTTCTGAGACTTTATGGGAGGCAAAATACAAAGTGAGTTTTGAAACATTGAAGAGAGCTATTATATTTATTGATCAATTTTTAAATAGTAGAGGTTGTGCACAAAATGAGTAACTATTTCCTTCAAAACGATATACTTCATTAATTAGTATTGTATCTACAACACCTCAATATGCCGTCCGTTGGTGTCTGCACACTTCCCATCTGTGAAGATGCTGTGGTGTAATTAGTCACAGCATCACAAATTCTAGCTATGGGCTTTTCAAAGTTAGCCAGTTTTCCGGAGTACACTTGATTTAACAAATCCCTGTAAAGTCTTGAGATCTTCTCCAGACACCTCGTTCTATCCAGTGGTTGGGGAACACTTCATTCAGGTAGTCTCTAGCCATGGTCACATAATGGAATGGGACACCATCATGGTGGTAGACAAGTGTCTAGGTCCACCTCGGTAGCGTAAATGGTTGCATGTGTGCCTCACGTTCAAGAGGTCCCGAGTTCGAATCTCGGTCAGGGTGAGTTACCTGGATAAGGTTTTTTCCGGGGTTTTCCCTTATCCTTGACGGTGAATGTCGGGTAACTCTAAGCTCCATGGGCCCTGGACTCATTTGAGCATCATTTCATCCATTTCATTCACCGTCCGATATGACTTAACGTTGGAGCACGTAAATTACAAAGTGTCCAAGATAACATATTGTTGCAATTTTGGCTGCAGAAATGTCATTAGCATATTCAAGTAACAGGCACCATTAAGGCATCCTGTCTGTAAAGGAATGGCAATCTTGCATATCATATACGATATGGTTTACCATTATATGGTGAACTGTATTAGTCTTTTTTTACATACTGGAGTTGCAAAGAGAATCGAATATCAAAGCCATCAAAAAGCCCCCATTCTTAAAGCATTTGACTATCGCTTAACCCATTGTATTTTCCTATTTCATCCATATGTTCAGATATTTTGCCGATGTTTACATCGATCAACATGAAATAAGTGTACAAGAGTGTGTAGAGAAAGTAATGCAGGTGCACACATGACTGAAGCCTTCCCTTAAAGGTTCCTGGTGTTTTCCTGCCTTTGATAGCAACATTTTTATAACTATTCTGCACTCCTAAAAGCAGTTGCAGAATTTTTAGATCACCAAACATTTTCTACTTCAATTAAAATGGCCAGAAATAATCGCATGTTCTTGTAGGTTTTCATTAGACGAACTGAATATTTAAGATTTGTTGTTTAAATTATGTAAGACAACAGCTTTGAAACTACTTTTTCAGAAATTTATAATTAGGTGCAATCCTTCCAGATTATTAAATCTTCCCAAATTCGGTACAAAGCCAATATATACCATTAGCATATATCAAAACCTCTATGACTGAGGAAAAAGTTCATAGCTTAGGCTGTCATTTAAACAATGACGTACTGGTGCGATTAGAGCAGGCCCTTGAGACACAAGTAACTCTGATTATTCTGCCCGTGTTGATAGCCAGCATGTACATAATCATCAACTTTATCTGCTTATTGTCACCATCATCTTCCAGTGTCCACTCCTCTTGGTTCTGAAGCTGGGAAGGAATCAGAACAGGGAATGACCACATTGCACATTCGGATAAATTTTTTTTATTTATCTGATGTTTCTTATTTTTCCATTAAAATCTCTACAATGGCAGCTTGCAAGAGTGCTGCAATGCCCACCACCTAAGCTTATCTACGTTTGATTCAAAATATTACTCGCACATCTTTTTGATGAATGGAGAAATGGGATGTCTTTTAAAAAGCTTTGTTGTAAACTCATCAAACAGAAACTGAAAACATTCAGTGAATCAACATACTTCCCACATAACGCTGAGCATAACAATCATTACTGAGCATAAAATAAAAGTTAATAAAGAAGACATTGACACATTGCTTCACTTACACTGTTTTACATAGGACATGTTGCTCCCATCTTCAGCTGAGTCTTGACTAGTGCGAATAGTGGTTTCCTCTTTCTCTGTATCGTCAATATATGACATGATATATTTGTCAAAGATGTCCGGTGGTGAAGTTTCGAAGTTCATGTTTCTATGAGGATTTTTATTAATGAAGATTTTTCCCCATATGGAAAGATCTATGGGTTGATTAACATATTTTATTTGAGTTCTCTCAAAGTGGATGTCATGTCTGGTATCCAAAACATGAAAAGTACGGTGAAATAGAAAAATCAACACTTGCTGTGGGAACTCTGGAATGGACTACTGACCTCAATGGCTACTGACTAGCGCACACATAATACTTCTTTAGCTCCTTAACCCTTTAACTTCCTTATGACCCACCTCATTAGCATACATGGTAGCATGTCTGCTTCATGTTCAAGAGGTCCAGACTTCGAATCTCAGTCTGGTAGAGTTACCTTGATAAGGTTTATCTGCAGTTTTCCCTTATCTTGTAAGATGAATGTTGGGTAACTCTAAGCGCCACAGACCCCGGCCTCATTTGAGCATCATTTCAACGATTTCATTCATTGTCTAATATGACTTAAAATTGGAGAACGTAAGTTAAAAATCCTTACACAGGCTTGATTAAACAAACAGATTCTGATAAACGTTACAAGAGCAAAACCGATGCAGTTGTGCATAGATTACATTGCATCTGCAGAGAAAAGTTTAAATACTTGCAACAAATGTAAATAATACAATAATCAGGGCATTTAACTACATGGGAATTGCATGTTTTTATTCTACAGTAAATTTCACTGTATCACTGCTTCCTTTACACTTTACTTACTTATTTCCTCCTCCTATCTCTCCCTTCCCATAAAAATACTGAATATTATTCATTACATTCTTTCCTTGTCCTACAGTACAATAATTAAGGAACATGGGAAATTAAGATATGACAGGAAACGCAATGTACAGCTTTATGCATTTATGAATGCACTTATTTAATTTCAATTCTCAAAAAGACTAATACAACTTACACATTAATTGATTTCACTGAATCAAATTTTCTCAAAAGTGTAAACTTCAATTCTCTGGCAACATTTTTGACATAAGACACTTAAACTGTTCCAAAACTTGACAACTGAGAGAACCCTATTGTCAATAATTACTGTGGCTTGTTGTCCTCATGAACCAATTTGTGTCTTTTCAAACTTGACATATGAGTAAAAACCTTGTTACAAATGTTACACTTACATGGCTCTTTGCCTTCGTGAATCAATCTGTGAATTTTCAACTTTGAATAGTTTGTAAAAATCTCCCCACAAATGTCGCACTTCTTTATGACTTCATGAATCAATTTGTGTCTTTTCAAATGTTGCAACTGAGTAAATGCCTTGTCACATACTTCACACTTATGAGGTTTTATTCCCTCGTGAATCAAATTGTGTCTTTTCAAATGTTCTGAACTAGCAAAAGCCTTGCTACAAATGTTACAACTATATGGCTTAAAGTCCTCATGAATCAATTTGTGTCTTTTCAAATTCGGTAACACTGCAAAACTTTTGTCACAAATATCACATGTATATGGCTTTGTACCCTCGTGAATAGATTCATGTTTTTTCAAATTTGTCATCTGAGTAAAACTCTTGTCACAAATGTCACATTTGTACGGCCTTATACCTTCATGAATCAGGCTGTGTCTCTTCAAATGTTGCAAATTAACAAAAGCCTTTTCACATATATTACACTTGTGAGACTTTACACCCTCATGAATTAGTTTGTGTGTTTTTAAATGCTGTAACTGAGTAAAAACCTTCCCGCAGAAGTCACATTGGTTTGGTTTTATGCCCTCGTGAATTAATTTATGCCTCTTCAAATTTCGCAAATCGGTAAAACCTTTGCCACAAACATCACAACTGTGTGGTTTTATACCGTCGTGAATCAATTTGTGTGTTTTCAAATGTTGTGACTGTGTAAAAACCTTGTCACAAATGTCACATTTAAATGGCTTTATACCTTCATGAATCAATTTGTGTGTTTTCAAATTTTGCAAACGAACAAAAGCTTTATCACAAATGTTACATTTGTGTGGTTTTATGCCGTCATGAATCATTGTGTGTGTCTTTAAATCTTGCAAATATGTAAACTCTTTATCACAAACATCACACTTGTGTGGCTTTAAGCCCTCATGAACCAATTTGTGTCTTTTAAGAGCTGACAAATTATTAAAAACCTTCCCACATATGTCACACTTTTTTGCATCTTTACCTTCATTAACTAATCTCTGGGTTTTTAAATAACAGGGTGGTTTGGTGACAATTTTTCCACCAAATGGTATTTCTGGGGAAACACCTGTTTCTAGTAAAGATATGTCTCTGACACCACTTTCTTGGCTTTGGAAATGTCTGTCACTTTCACATTCGGGACCATTCTCTGTTATACCGAAACCTATATTATTTCCTATGTCTTCATTGGAGAATAAATCTGATGTATAACTGGAAGCACCCACATTGTGTAAACTGAAATTTAAGAATATCAGCAGTAATTAGAAAATAGCAATGAGAAAATAGCTTGAGTAAGAATGTAAATGTATGCCTTCCATAGGTATGTGATCAGAGATAGAACTAGCTTATGAAACACACATAATTATAAGAATGTGGATGTATATTCAATTAGAAGTGATGTGTTTGAAAATTTCCATTTAAGTGAACACTGAGTCACTTTGCCTGGAGCATTATGTAATAAAGTGATTACTTTTATATTTAGGTCAATAGAAGTAAAGTGGGGATTGAGTAATCTATTATCTAATTTTCATTATTTCTTGTACAATGTGCATTTCCTATATCTCTATCTAATATGTACATAGATGAGTAATTGAGTATAACTGAACTACTGTAACTATGTTTAGCCTCTTTACTTGCAACTTGTTTTTTGAAAACTTATCCTCATTATTTACTTAATCATATATTACTAAGTAACAAATCATGGTACTACAATTAATTCTTCACATGATACAACTATAATAATTAAACACAAGATTAGTAGTAAAAGTAATATAATAATGGAAAATAATATCTCAGACATTTATTCATACATGGCCAAACTACATCATTTCACACAGAAAACAGGAAAGGCTTCTTTGTTACCATGGCCCAGGTTACGCATTTATGCATGAGTTAGGTGAATCAATCCTTTCTAACATTCCTATAGTGAAGTTTCTATATGCAACTTGGTGCTAAGCAAGCTGTTGAAGAGGAAGGTTGTGTTACAGTGAGCTCTAGAAGAGTGGCACAAGAAGCAAAAATGGGAGATGAGCTTACAGTGTACAGAGCAAGGATAGGACTGTTTAGGCAAAGGAAAATCAAGAAAAAGGAAATAGGAAGATCTATGGAGGTTAGCGGCATAATACTGGGATGTATAATTCTAATGTTATTAATAATAGGAGGAGTCGAACAGAACCCTGGACCAGAGGAAATACAAACTATTCTGGAGAATCTGGTGGAAAAAATAAATAAACTGGATGGGATGGAGCAAAGAATAGGCAACAGTCTGGAGAAAATAGCTAAGGAAATAAAAGAAGAAGTAGGAAAAGAAATCCAAGGTATAAGAGGGGAAGTAGATGAACTGAAAGTGAAATTGGAAAGAGCAGATGAGCGGAGAAGAAGACTAAATTTAGTATTTATAGGAGTGAAAGAGAGAAGAGGTATTTGGCCATGGCAGGAAGTGTCCCAAATATTGACAGAAAAACTACAAATAGAACTACACGGTTGGGAGATAGTGGAGGCTTACCGCGTAGGAAGACATGTGGGGGAAAGGCCAATTATTGTACATTTCTCTACAACTCAATTAATCTACGAAATACTGGGAAGGGCTAAAAGGTTGAAAGGCACAAAAATCTTCATAAATAAGGATTTAACACCAGCCCAAAGACACGTGAAGCAAAATCTAATCCGAAGGATGATGGAAGCGAGAGCTGCGGGTAAACGAGCATATATCAGAAATTTGCAACTCTGGATAGAAGGAGCGAACGCAACGTATGCGAGCAAGAGGGATGTATGGAGCAGGGAGCCTACACGGGAGGAAATAACTCAGCAAAAATCCAGCCAAGTTTCACATACACAGGAAGGGACGAAGGAGTCAAAGTCTGGCACCGGCACACAACACAGAGATGATGTAATACAGCACGTGGTAACAACCAACACGTCAGAGGAAACGTCATTGAGTGAATCCAACAAGACGAAAGGAAATCAAATCTCCGTCGAACAGAAGGGAAGTGAGGAAAGCAGCAAGATGACGTCAACACCTGTAACAACAAACGGGAGAAAGTGGCTGTCACCAAGGAGGGAGGAGACTATGGCAGCACGTGGACTGGTGGAGAGAGGGGAAAGAAGCTGGACGCAAACTATTGGTAGTAGTGAAGAAGAAGAAGAGGAGGGGGCGGTAGGTGGTGAAGGCAGGAGGAGAGGTAAAGCAGAGGCGGGAGATATTATAACTTCGCCGCATGGAAGTATAATGGTGATAAACAAAGACAAACGATCCTCAGCTGTTGAAGGAATTCAGCTGAGAAGCAAAAAGACATTGGAAAAGTATGTATGGTCAAGGGGCAGAACGGGTTCACAATAGCAGTCAGTCAGGAAAATAGGATTTTGGAACTGTGAGGGAATAAAAAATAAAATTAATACGGGAATCTTACAGCACTTTTTGGGGACGCTGGATTATTTAGCAGTGGTTGAAACATGGTTGAAAGATGAGGTCATTGACATACGGGGTTTTAGTTACGTAGGAAGAAAGGGAGAAGCATATGCAAAGAAAGGGAGACTATCTGGAGGCCTAGGTTTCTTTATTAGGAAGTCTCTGTGTAAAACAATGAAAGAATCATGGTCCAGGCATAAAGAAGTGCTTTGGGTTGTAATAGAAGATAAGGAGCTAGATGACAGCATGATATGTTTAGGTATAGTGTATAACCCGCCAGCCTCCTCACAGTTTCATAATCCCGAAATATTTTATCTGTTAGACAAAGACATTGAGAGGTTAAGGGATAAATACATTAACATTGAGATTATAATAATGGGAGATCTAAATATAAGAATTGGGGAAAGTGACGTAAATCTGACAGATGATTGGGAAAATAATAACCTAACAGGGAAAAATGATAATATTAGACGTAGCAAGGACAAGATCGTCGAGAGAGGAAGTGAAAAACTCATTGAATTTTGTGAAATAAATGCGCTTGACATTCTTAATGGGAAATACGGTGAAGATGAGCAGGGGGAATACACCTTCATAAATGCAAATGGCCAGAGTGTAATTGACTTTGTTTTCTGGTCCAATAATATTAGACATATAGTGACTAATTTTAAAGTGTCTAACATAAGTACCAATAGTGGTCATTTCCCATTACTAACATGTATTAAAATCAAATCTCAAAATGTGGAAGCTGACAAAATAAGGGAGAAAATAACAGCAAATAGAGAACATGTTAGATATAGGTGGAAGGAATACCATAAGGCAAACTTTGAAAATCTTTTAAATTCCGAGCGAGGGAAAATATGTCAGTATGGGGTACTATATAATTCGGAAACCTTTGAAATTGAAAAGGCGATGAATATCCTAAATTTCATATTGCAATGGGCAGGGGAACAGATGAAAGTTAGAAACAGGCAAATTATTGAAAGTGACACATGGTTTGATGAGGAGTGTAAAATAAATAAAGGTATTGTAAAAGCGGAGTTGGTAAAATGGAGAGAATCAGGGAATATCAAACTGAAAGAACAATATCTGCTAAGCAAATATTATTATAATAAGTTGCTGGAAAATAAAAAATCTCAATGGAGGAAAAGAAATGCCAGCAAACTAATCAGTACTATTACTGAAAATAATGTAAGTAAAATATGGAAAGGTATTAAGACATTATACAAAAAATATATTGTCAAATCTAACATAACTCAAGAAGAATGGTTAGAGTATTTTGCAACTTTATATACATTTGAAAGCTTTAGTGTAGGGAGGGTAATCCCAGAAATAGTAAATAATTTCAATGAAATCTTGGACAGTGTCATAACAGATGAAGAAGTAATGAATCAAATTAAAAAAATTAAAAGGAACAAAGCACCAGGTATAGATGGTATACCCGGAGAGTTCATTAGGGAATGGAGCAAAGACGTGAACCGAGTTAAAGTTATAACATCATTGTTCAACTCAATGAAAACCAAAGGGTATACACCTAAGAGTTGGAAAAAAGCTATTATTCAGCCAATTTATAAAGGTAAAGGGGATATGGATATACCCAATAATTACCGAGGCATAGCACTGTTATCGAATGTGGGAAAAATTTATACGGGTATTTTGGCAGAAAGGCTGCAAGTCTGGGTAGAGGAGCATAATATTCTTTCAGAATTCCAAATGGGCTTCAGAAAGGGGAGGCGGACAGTTGATAATGTATTCATCATAAAAACACTAGTAGATAAATACCTAAAAAATAAGAAAGGTAAATTATATATGGCTTTTATCGATTTGGAAAAAGCTTTCGATCGGGTAGAGCTGAAACTGTTGTGGTATAAGCTGTTAATGAAAGGAGTGAGTAATCAAATGGTAACTATACTAAAAGAATTGTATAATGAAAATACATTTTGCATAAAATATGAAGAAGGGGCACTAACTAAAGAAATACAACTGGAGGGAAAAGGACTAAGGCAAGGGTGCAAGCTAAGTCCAATTTTATTCAATTTATTTATTGATGATGTATTACAAAATATAAGTAAGAATAATAGTCTCATACCAGTAATAAACAACTTACAAGTCCCAGGTTTACTTTTTGCAGACGATTTGGTAATAGTGTCCATTACTGTTAATGGGTTAAAAATATCTTTGCAAGAGGTGGAGAAATACTGTTCAGAGTGGGGCTTAAAGGTAAACAGCGAAAAAACCCAAATTGTAGTATTTAAAAAAGGAACTAAATTGAGTAAATATGAAAAGTGGAAGAAGGGAGAAGCTGAATACAAAGTAGTGCGTGACTGTACTTACTTAGGATTAAAATTGGATGCAGGAGGCAAATGGGAAAAACAAAAGAAATCAGCACTGGCAAAAGGGAAAGCAGCAATGATGGCTGTGAGAGGGTGTCTATATAAAATGCCAGAGATGGAGATGAAATGGTTGGAAAGAGTATATAGTTCTGTAGTCGAGGCCAGAATGCTATATGGCATTGAAATATGGGGGCTTGAGAATGGGTGGGAAGTTGTGGATCAGATACACAGGATGTTCTGTAAGGAAGTTTTGGGGCTGCCAATGGCAACAGCAAACGAAGTTGCTCAAATTGAAATGGGGAGAGTAACAAGGAAAGGGTTAATAATGGAAAGAGCCTTGAAATACTGGCATAGGATCTTGAATTTAGATGAAGGACTCTTATTGCAACAATGTTTAAAATATCAAGAAGCAAGTCTGCAAAGCTCGGGCTGGGCAAGCACTCTACGAAACAATTTAGAAAATAATGGCTTAGGGGATATTTGGAGAAAAAGAGAGAGAAATTATAAAGGTTTCTGGAAGGGTGTTAGAAAAAGATTTGAAGATATAGAGATTCAAAAACTGTTCAGCCAGTTAGGTGAAAAGAGGTCATTGGTATATTATGTTGAGTTAAAAAGTGGCTGGGGAAGGGAGCAGTATATAGATAAAACCATTAATGAAGAAAGGAAGGGGATAGCATGGCTGAGAGCAGGAGTGTGGAGGCTAAAAGGGCAGCGGAATGGGTTTGTGAAAGACAAGTGCCCATTGTGTGGGGGTAAGGAAGATGTGGAACATATCCTTTTCGAATGCAGGGAAACAGAGATTTGGCGAAAAGAATATATCTGGAGAAAAATTAAGCGAAGTCCTGATATATGTAAAATTATAGATAAAAATCTCAAGAATGTAGGTCAGTTCTTAGATAAAGTGAAAAATAAATGGAAGTGGTCTGTGAAAAAAGGAAATGAACAATAGTGTGTAAGCAATAGTAGTAATGTTAGTAGTAATAGAAATGTAAGCAGTGTATTACACATTTTGTAATTCAATGGGCTGCTCACCAATTAATGGCCTGGGCCAAATACTGGTGATCAGCTCAACAGTTGTAATAGCTTAGTACACAAATAAATAAATAAATAAATAAAAAAAATATGCAACTTTCTCTTTAGTCATTTCAGCCTTGTGTTCTCTGGAGATTTTTGTGTAATCTATCATGCACTGTTGAGCACTGCAACAGTAACTGCAAACTATTTACACTAAGAAGTCAACATCTATGTCAGGTTAAAAACTGCAGTTGTACAGATGTAAGAGATTGCCAGCAACAAAACACAAAACTTGCTGCTGCACTGTCACTGTTTTAACTAACAGCACATAACCTGCACCATGGAACAAAAGAATTTTTTACAGATATTTTTAAGATGATGCATCTTAGATGAGTATTTTTAATTAGTTTATGACGTTTAATTTTTATTTTGGGTATCTTAAATCACAACACCCAGTGTTTGAATAACCTTGTACACCTTGACCAGCTATTTGTGCTATGCTGAATAAGTGGAAAGCAGTTGCATATGCAACATTAATGAAATGTGTAGTGTTTAACATGCACTTTCACTACATGTGATCCCGCAGGCAGGTGCAACATTAAGAAAGAATGTGGAGATAATTTAAAAGAAACTGGAACTCAGTGAACAAAGGATAAACAAAAAGACTTGCCTTGCAATTTGTGTAGAATAAAAGTCTTCATTTGCTCCATCCTGTAAGAGAATAATTCACATATATAGCACCTTATCTACCTCTACCTCCTTGACAATATCTTCAGAAAGAGGACCAGAAATAAATATGGAGGCAGATTTAAAACAATCTATAAGTAACAAACTACCTCACATAGATATAATCAAATAATCATGTAAGACATTCAATGAAAGTAGCTTAAGACTTTCATAACATGGAAAGGAGTATGAAGCTGTTAATCTCTAACTGTGCTGATTTATACATTGTTAATAAAACAATGATATAATTTTATTATTGTTAATCAGTACTCAAAGGCTTGTGTCTTGAAATAAGTTGCTTTGAAAATCTGTACCTAGTCAACAAAGGTTACAGTACATTTGAACTGAAATGTTAACTTTGTTGTTAGTGAGAGAACTGTCAGTATTCTGTGACAATTCTCAAATTAGCAGTACACTTCAAGACATGAGTGAAATAAACAGTGGTTTAAAGTTTAAAATATTATTGTACAACTTATAGTTTGCTTTGACATGTTTAATATGTTTTACATGTAACATTTGTAAATTTGTTGCAAAACATGCACCAACATTATATAAACTAGCAATTAATTTTAATCCTTATAGTTTAGGTTCCCTGTGAATGCTCCAAGAATTAAATAACTATTGAAGTTCTTACCATAAGGTCAAGTTCTTGGACAAACAGAAAGATCAAACATCGGCAACCATACATTTTTATAATAAACAGTTCCTTTCATTGTGTATCTTAACATAGTAGGGTATCATTTCATTGGTTTGCTGTTATATCTCCTCTCTTTTTCTCATGTTTCATACTGGAATTTCGTGTTGGCTACATTTTCCTTATGTTCCATAACATTACTTTTATAACTCAGGCTTGTACACTACCTGCCTAACAATCATAGTACTCCAAGCACTACACCCATCTGCATGCATATTGTGTATAGTCACAGTGACTATTTTAATGGTCCATTCCATATTTTTATTTGATACAAAAAGGAACAAAAGGATGGAATATTCAAGGGTCATCACAAGCCACAGGTACCACTTTGTTATACCAAGCTGATGTTCCAGACCATTCAATATCAGGAAATTTAGAAGAAACAACTTACAGAATGCTCCATCCAGGCAATTTAAGAAACTTTCATTTCCAGAACATTTCTTTGAGGACCTGCTGATATAAAAGACAGCACATAAGCCAGCTAGCAGTTCAGTTCACTTATATGTTTGAGAGTGAGTCAGCCAGCTTAAGCAGTGTTAAAGTGAACAAGCAGTGAATTTCTCCAACAATGGGTTTACTGAGCATCAAGAAGCGACAAGCAGCGTGAGCTGGTGCCAGCCAGTGGCTGTTCTCTTCCATCTTTTTGTTCTCTGTGGCAAACAAGTGACTCATACTTAATCCCTTTACGGTAGACATTTGCAGCCACCATTCACAGCATTTTAACAAATAGAAAATATCTTTCTTGCCTTCTATCTGATAAGAGTGCTGTGGCAAAAGTAAACGAGAAGCCCCAATCATCCATAAGAATCATTTACAAAGCTTTTCCTTCTACACAAAATTATACATAAGTTCAACAGACACCAATTTGGTGATAACATTTCGCCTTTTGATCAATAAATCTCTCATGTAACAGCAAGCTGCTGTGTAGGCAGTGTGGGTTAAAGCAACCCAACGGTATGAAGTGTTGTGTAAGTTATTTCTTACATAACATAAAGAGTTAAAAAGTAAATTATTATGTAGTGAGATATTGGAACTGCCTCCTGTGATAGTTCAAGCATTCCTCACACCTGCTCATTACACTCTATAATTCTCTCTCTCAGAAATGGCGCAATTTCTTGAAGAATGTTGTTTTTAAGTTCATTCAAAGCATATGGAATGTTTTTGTAGTACCCTATTTCTTTTAACGACCTCGGAGGTACAAATTGCAGGGGGTTAAATAGGAGGAATGAGAGCTTTATGTTGTTACAGATAAACTTGAATTTTCTATAGTGAGAAGTCAGCGTAATTTGCCTGTCACAGAAACCTGCTCAAAGGGTATTTTCTCTCAGTGAACTGGCACAAAATGTTTTGAATATACCTCCCACTGTTAATCACTTCTTGGAAAAAGTTAAGGCCTATTATTCTTTCCTCTCTAATAGAGCACTGCACTCTTTATTATTAGATCACACAAGGAGTCCTTGTGTGGTTATGTAAGGCTCTTCAGTACTTCAATAAGAGTTATTTTTTAATATACCCACCACATGGAACCTTGATTTGTCTGAAAATAAATTTATATAGGTTCAATTTCCTTTACATGCACCCTCTTCAAAATCCATTCACAAAATTGCTAACTTTTTGCAGAATCACCCAGTTCAAGCTTTTGCACTACAGCAAGAGCAGAGCCATAGAAAACTCCCATTTGTTGGTAAAAAAGCCAAACTGATTTTCTGTAAGACCTTTCTAAAGCATGTCCAATATTAAATATGGGTTTTTGTTACTACTGTACATGGTTTCTATGTTTCTTGTCAAGAACATTTCACAAAATTTATTTACTAATTGAATCAAACTCTGATTTGGAATGTCAAAAATCAGTAAATTCCTACTGAAATAATCTCTTAAGCAAGTGCTGATTCTGTATGAACATATGAATCATACATGAATGCTATTTGGGGAACAGAATGCTTGTCACTTGATACACTTTCACTTAATACATTGTATAGCATCGTCTAACAAACACATTATTTGTGCCAGATTTCAATTCCCACTAAAGCTTTCCACAGCAGAGCGGAACTATACTTCCCACCTCCACCAAAATAGTGGCAATTGCTGGTTGCATCAAGAATTGCTCACACAATACAATATTTATATACTGTTTCTTCTTATGTATTTTCTATGTAAAATAAACTACGAACAGTTTCTAACAAAACATAATGCACATAATTAACACCAGTGATACTAGCTATGTGAGGTATTCCTTCTGCAGCACTTACCTTAATGTCATCATTATTACTTGAAGTTTCTCTCGAAGTTGCTTCCAAACACCACTGTGCTCCTAAAATGCCTGTTTCAGTTTCAATTTCACTGTCTTTGCTAAGACCCAGTACAGAGTGTTCAAGATTAAGCTTATTCTGTGAAAAAATGTTGGAAGCTACATCCTCTTCTTCAATTTCTGTTTTGATATCTACATTACATTCAATGGCACTTGTAACAGTTTCAATCTTGACATTGTTTTCAAAATCTTTGGAAAAAAACTCACTCTCATTTTGTGAACAACAGGGTTCTTCTTTGATTTCTACTTTTATATCCATTTTATTCTAGTTGTTGTATTGTAGTAGTTTGGTTCTTAAAATCTATGAACAAAGTTACAGTTATTAGTTACATAAAATACTTCCATGACTTAAGTTAATTGATGGAAATTATACATTTCTTCACCCTAGCCGTATATAGGCTAAGGTTACGGCTAGACAGAGTCAACCTGAAAAATTCAATGCCACAGTCAGAATAACCATGGTTGGGATCCTGGCTGTGGCACTGAATTTTTCAGGTTGACTCTGTCTATACTTCCCTGACTTTTGTTTCTATATAGCTTAACATTAGCAAAACCGACATTGTCTTGCTACCTAAAGGAACCAACATCGATCATTTTGACTGGTACCCTTTACAATCGGTTTTTAACATTTCATTTATAAAATAATTTAAACCAGGATACTTTATTAATGAAATGGTATCTTTATTTACATTTTAAAGGAGTTAACATAATTTTTGCTTAAATTTAAATTAAATTTAAAAGTAAGTGTTGTTTGGTGTCATTAATCGACTCCCTTTAAATTAAATTTATCATAACAACACTGTTTTCAACATTTCCAAGAGAGGAATTGTAATTTTTGCTTATTAAACAGTGTGAATCCATTGCAGTTTGAAGTACACTGCTTACAAAACATGGGATCATATAAATGATATGCATACTTAGTTATGTCACTTTAGCATTCTGAAGTAGTTTGTAACGCTGGTAATAACACAGTAGAGTGCGATACACACAGTGATCACAAGAACAGCTCATTTTTTTTAATTAGTCAAATCTGCCATCTTGGTCGAAACACTTAACACATTTGTTCCTTCCCATAACACGAGAAACATGGTGGTCCCGACACCTTTGACCATAGAAATTTCAAGGGGAACTTCTTCCCTCCATATTGTCCATGGGCATACAATATGGCTATAGCTTCTTCACGTTGGTCTAGCTCAAGAGTTCAGGAACTGTCCTAAAGGTCTTATCTCAGCGCATTTTTTTATATTCTGGAGAATGTTAGCATCCATTATTACTCGCCATGCACTGGTATAGTTTCCACTCACTATAATATTCTTTGTCTAATCTGTAAGAGCTGGCCTTTTTGTCAGTACATTGTGATGTCCATGTCTGCCAGGTGTATTTCCTGGTTCAATTCTTGTCCACATTGTACCATCAACAGCAGACTTGTTACTTCCCACAGTTGGGAAGTTTATTTCTTGTGGAGCTCAATGTCCTCAACTGAATCTACCTCTCTTGCATGGAACAGGGTCATTGCTTCTGCAACAGCACAGTCATTTGCCTGTTCCTGGACAGGTTCTTCAGTCATTGTATTATCACCAATATCTGATTCCAACGATGCACTTTTATCTGGTGATGAATATAATCAACATAGTCATCATTATCGGATAATTCATCTTCACTAAATGTGTTCTCTCCTTCTGACTCATTGTCTGGTAAACTATGGAAATAATTCAACATTTCATCTTCTCAAAGATATTTACGGTGGTAATTATGATGTGACATGGCAATGATACAGTATGGTCTTAAAAATATTTTATCATTCATTATATTGACATGAGTTATAAAACACATCTGCTCTGGAGGTAAACCTTTTTAAACTAAGGTTCTGCAATGATCACAAACCTTGGATTATTTTCAGACCACATTGTTGTCAATGTTAGTCACCACACATCGCTCTAGCACTAAACATCATTAAACTGGACTACAATAAGACTGAAAGCTTTGGATAACTTTAGTTATGACACATGCCAAATAATTGCACTGGTCAAAATGACTGGCTACAATCCTTTAAGGTAAAACGTGTATGTATGTATATATATACACATATTTTTTTGCCAAAACCGGCTATATAAACTTAAATATTTTAGGGAATCACTTTTGATCTATTTTGTTAAAAGTCACCAAATATTAAAGCGGTAACCACACTACCTCAATGTATATATTTTTGTAAAGAATGTTAAACGACCAAAGTGACTGGTACGATACTTACAGTGTTAAATTATATTTCAAATAATGGGACAGACAAGAGAAATCAGGATAATTTTATAATGGTAATTTGGGTTGCATATTAAGTACAACATTTTTAATGTTTAAAGAGCCATAACTTGTTTATTTATGGTCTGGTTAATATGGATCTAATACGAGGGCAGTCTAGAAAGTAACTGCCATTTGTGCATAGTGCGAGCAGTGGTGGGGGTAATGCCGGCATCTACACATCTATGTGCGCAGTACTCAGTGAACTGCTAGCTGACCTAGGGAGGTCCATGACACACCCAAATCCAACATTACTGTGACTTTGTGGGTTTGTGAAATAAAAAGTCGAGGTTACAAACACAAAAAATTGCACTTTATTTTCGTAGCAATACACTGTTCACAATTACAATTTAATGTACACAATTAGTTGATTTTCCAATATCAATCTACACGTACGCTCGACGCTACTTACACAATGCTCAACTGACTGTCGCTTCCGGTATTGATCGGCCCCGAAGTTTCTCGATTCTCGTTTTATGCAGGGGAAAAACATTCTCGAAGCTTCGTGCAACTTCGAGCGGTAGGAGGAGAGGTAAACAAAGACCCAGCCACTCCTCCTGTCTCCCCTCCCTCCGCCGGCCTACATTTATTGATCGGCATCGTGGGCTTGCCGTTTGGGTAACACTGCTCCCTCCTCAAGGCTGGTCGTCCCGAACAGCGCCATCGTAGCGGGCCATGCGATCCAGGTGTACCACCAACATCCTTCCTCGGGGTGCTTCTGGATGCGGTAGACCACGTCGTTAATCCTCTTCACCACACGGTACGGTCCTTGCCATGGCTGCTGAAGCTTCGGGCAGCGTCCCTTGGTCCGGGTAGGCCGGTTCAACCAGACCAGGTCACCTTGCTGGAACCCTTGGCTTTTGGCTTGACTGTCATACCTGGTCTTCATGCGGTCGCTCGCTTTCTGGATGTTCTGGCGAGCCATCTCGTGCATGTCGTGGAGGTGGTCCACCAGGTTCTCCACATACTCGGTCGCTGGCTGTTTCACCCCCCGGAGGGCTACCAAAAGCCAGGTCACAGGGGAGGCGTAACTCTCGGCCGAACATTAAGCTGCCTGGCGTGATCCCCGTGGTGTCGTGTGTTGATGAGCGGCAGGCCAGCAAGAACAGTGGCACCTTGACATCCCAGTCTCACTGATGGCTGGCCACGACCTTATTAAAGTGTTCCTCTAAGGTCTTGATGTACCTCTCGACCATGCCATCCGACTGGGGATGTAGAGGTGTTGTGCGGGTCTTGTTAACCCCAAGTCTCTCTAGTGCCTCCTTCATCAGGTTGGACTCAAAATTGGTGCCTTGATCACTGTGCAGCTCTAATGGCACCCCAAATCGGCAAAACACTTGCTCCACGAGGCAGTCTGTGATTATCCTTGCCTCTTGGTTCGGGATGGCATACACCTCCGGCCACTTACTGAAGTAATCCACGACCACCATCAGGTACTTGTTGCCTCGGTCGGATATTGGGAACGGTCCAGCAATGTCAACGGCGATCCGTTCGAATGGCGCTACGACGTTGTACTGTTGCATGCTACCCCGGCTCCTAATCTGGGGGACGCGACTCGCCGCGCACACGTGACACTGACGGCACCATCTCTCAGCGTCTGCTCGGAGCCTCAGCCAGTAGTAGCGCTGCCGTAGTTTGTCAGTCGTCCGGTTCGCTCCCAGGTGTCCCCCTGAAGTACCAGCGTGCACTGCTTCCAAGACTTCCGGGACCTTACTCCGGGGAAGTACCAACTGTTCTCTCTGCATCTTTCCATCGGGTGATTCCCATACCCGGAACAGCATACCCTCTCTGGTCTTCAACGAGTCCCATTGGGCCCAGTTGACTTGTAGGTGGCGCTCCTCGGTGCGATGTCCGCCCAGGTTGGCCTCGTCCCTGCCTCCACTTCCCTCAAGAGTGGCACCAAGTCCGGGTCCGCCAGCTGCTCCCTCCTCAGGCCTGCGCTATCCCAGCCAACCGCAGGCACTGCCGTGACTACTCGAACTGCTGCGGCACGCTCCTTCTCCTCCACTCTTGTGCATTGGCCGCACTCTTCTGTACAGGGTCTTCGGGACATGGCGTCCGCGTTACCGTGGCTCTTACCTCTGCGATGTTCCGAGGTGAAGTCGTACTCCTGCAGCCTCTGAACCCAACGTGCTGCCTGGCCTTCCGGTCGCGCCGTCACCATCACCTCACTCCTCGCGGGGACAACCACGTCTTCCTCCAAGACGACCCTGCAAATTCCAAGGCGCTCTTCTGGTTGACGGAGTATAACCTCTTCTCCGTTGAGCCGCAGGACCTTCTTGCCAACGTCGACCGTCGCCTCATGGCTCCTGAGGGCATCCAGTCCCAGAATCACCTCCTCAGCCATCTTCGCGACGAACACCCACAGACGCACGGCACTCCGTCCCAAGGTCAGCTCCAGCAGGGCCTCCTTATCCACAGGCAAGGTGTCGCCCGATGCGGTGACAAGCTGGTATGGTCGGCTCGGCTTCCTTGTCGGCAAACACTTTGCCACGTCAGGTCTGATGGTCACGGCCGCCCCGGTGTCCACCAGCACGCGGCACGGCTTTCCTCTTACCCAACCGTCCGCGATGAGGCTTTCATCCATACGCCGGCTGACGGCGCGCAGTGTCACTCGAGGGGATGGTGGTGATGGCGCCGACGTGCCCCTCTCCACGACGGCCCTTACTCATTTTCCGGCTGCTCTTCCTGGTGTGGGCAGTCTCTCTGCAGGTGTCCGGGCTGTTCACACCCCCAACACAGGCCACTAGGTGTTCGCCGGCGTCCCTCAGCTGGTCTTCTGTCTCCGGTGTAGCGGACACTCCTCGATCTCGACGTCGGGATAGATGCTACCTTGGCCGCCTCCATCCTTAATGCCGCTGTCAGCGCCTCGTGGATGGTTTTATAATCGCCGAGCATTAGGCGCTGACGAATCTCCGTGACCCTTACCCCGTCGACAAAGTTGTAGGCGGTTTCCCGGGATACGAACTCCAGTGGCAGGTCAACCAAGGCCTTGCTAGCAAACTGCTCAATCGCTACGCCGAACTCCTGCAGCATCTCCCCCGGCTGCTGACCTTGCCTTTAGTTGGCTGCGGTACGCTGCGGCTAAGCGGTGGTTCCCGAACCGATTCTCCAGGGCCTCCCAGATGTCCTTGGGCGCCGCCGTTGTCTGCATCGCGTTTAGGACTTCCGCGGCCAGTCCCTGGAGGCAGGCTATTAGCTGTGTGGCCTCCTCCTCCGGTGACCATCTGTTGTGCTTGGCCACTGTGTCGAACTGGCGGCGGAAGACCTCAAATGTTGACGCGCCGTCATATTTCGGCGGTTTGACGCGCGCAGATGTGTCGCGTCCCGGGGCGTCGACCTTCAAATCCTTCAGTTTCCTGCCGACGACGTCCTCTACTATGGCGTTCAGGGACTTGACGCTGCTGTCGGCCTTTCCCTCCAGGTCGTCAACGCGGCTCGCCAGGTCCTCGACGCGCTCGTCCACTTGGCCCATCCGCTTGCCCAGCTCCGTCACGTTATCCCTAACGCCGGCCAACTGTTCTTCAAACTTCACGGCAAGGGCCTCGTTTGCCGCTTTCATCTCCGTGGCCAGGCTGTCATTCGCTGCCCTCATTTCTGTGGTCAGTTCGGCCATCTTTGCGGTCATTGTCGTGGCCAAGTTGTTGTTTGCCGCTTCCATCTTCTCGGTGATGTTATTTGCCGCTTCTGTTTTTGTTGTTAACTCGTTCATCTTCGCTAAAAGCATTTCCAATGCCCATTCCATGGCCGTAATGTTCGGTGATGTTATCGTCCCGCTTCCTGACACCAGTTGTGACTTTGTGGGTTCGTGAAATAAAAAGTCGAGGTTACAAACACAAAAAATTGTACTTTATTTTCGTAGCAATACACTGTTCACAATTACAATATAATGTACACAATTAATTGATTTTCCAATATCAATCTACACGTACGCTCGACGCTACTTACACAACGCACGCCATAACAACACTACTCTCAACTGACTGTCGCTTCCGGTATTGATCGGCCCCGAAGTTTCTCGATTCTCGTTTTATGGAGGGGGAAAACATTCTCGAAGCTTCGTGCAACTTCGAGCGGTAGGAGGAGAGGTAAACGAAGACCCAGCCACCCCTCCTGTCTCCCCTCCCTCCGCCGCCTACATTTATTGATCGGCATCGTGGGCTTGCCATTTGGGTAACATTACTTAAAGGATAAACCAAAATAAACTGACATAGGAGAACATTCATATGAAAAAATAAGGACTGCATAATTAACTTTGAAATCCCACTAGTAGATAATTTGACAAAAAAGTTCATAGTTCCACCACCAGAGAGAAGGGAGCAGATAACAGACAGTTGGATAGAGGCTGAAAATGGATGCAACAGCTTCCGAAACTAGTCCTCCAGTAATACAAAAATGTAAGTGACAGAGTGTCATAAAATCAACTACAAGTAGTATTTTTCATTTTAACCAATGACATGTATTTCGAGAAATTTAGTTAACAGCAACGTCCAAATTAATTAAAGAAATTATATGTATAATTTTAAGTTGACATTAACTGAGAATGTTGGGAACGTCCTAACGAATTGCATTTCAGGTAAACATTGGCTATATATGGAGCACTTGAGTACTAGTTTTAATTATAACACTTTATTTTTGTTTTTGATGTAAATGGTTTACTCACTCACACACATTTACTTACATCTTAATTGTAAGTGTTGTTAATGTAATATAAATAATTAATTCTATTCTTATTTTCTGTATACTTAGAGTGGGGAAAGTATTTTTCATCGATTATTGTGATTTTTTTTTTAAATATATGTCCTCCAATGTTAAGTCATATCATGCGATAAATGAAATTGGTGAAATAATGCTCAAATGACCCCAGGATACATAGAGCTAAGATCTACCAGATATTCATCTTTCAGGATAAGGGAAAAATTTATCCAGATAACTCACCCAGATCAAGATTCAAACGCGGGAGCTCTTTAGCATGAGGCAGACAGACTACCTCATATGCTACAGGGGCAGGTATTATGATGTATGACAATATAATAGAACTACTCCAATAGTCACATAAATTTAGTAACATTTTGAAAGAACATAAGTTTTAACATGTAACATAAAGGGAATATGTTCTTGCTAACATGTACATTTGTGATGCATGCACGTTTTTCTTCACAACACAAAGAAGTTCATAGTTCCACCACCAGAGAGAGGAGAGCAGATGGCAACAGACATTGGGAAAGAGGTTGATAATGGAAGTGGTGGCTTCCGAAACTAGTACCCAAAAGTATAAAATGTAAGTGACGAAGTGTCAAAAAAATAAGCTACAAATAGTTTTTTCAATTAATTTTATCTCTGTGTTACTAAATTCCTCCAATCATGCATAACCTGTATGTTTCTTATTTGTAGGATTTTGTCTATTTCTTAAGGTTTCCAAGTTACACAAAAGTCATTCAGAATGAAGAGAACTTCTAAGAACATTCCCAGAAATGTCAGAATAAACATTTCAATTGTCATAAAATATCTTGAACATGTCGTACTTTAATTAAAATTGTTAAGAGTCATGTTTGGGAAAACAAAAAAAATTCCAAGTAAAGGAGGAATTTTATGAAAATATTTGAGTCGTCTTTGAAGATGCTGCACTTCAATATCAAGTTTGGTATTCAACCAACTTTTCGGTTTTAAGTTATGCTGTTCAAAAAGATACACAGGCCCTTTTCTAAAAGTATGTTTGAATTTAAGGAACCTCAAACCTTATTACCACTGAAATGGTGGTATCAAATTTTTTGATGGAATGTAATGCCTTCTCTACCAATTATGTACCGGTAGAGAAGGTAAAATTTTGCCAAATTATAAAAAATGTGAAAGGTAAGGTCCAAAATTTTTATGAAATATACATTTTGAATCCAAAGCATATTCAACATCAGCACTTTAGCGCCTCCTAAAGTATTTTTGTAGATACAAGTATCTAGTAAATTTGAAATCATAAGTGTAATTTTTTATTTTATATGAAAATTATTAACCTGTATAACAAGATATCAGAAAACAATTCTATAAATGTGTGTATGTGTATCTTCTACTAAGTAAGTACACAGTAATTATCAGAAAAAAATATTTGTTTAATTAAAACACTGCTGTTGGGTTCAGGACACTTCAGTGTCATCAGAACTGAGAGACTGCTGAGATAGGACTTTTTGTTGTCAATGGAGCTGAGCAGCAAGAAAGAATGGCTATAGGGTGTTGCGAGCAGAATGCCCAGAGACTTTATATTCTTAAGAACTCATACCCGTCTTCCTACAGCTTGCATTTGTATTTTAAAAATGCTTTTGAGTGTATTTACGCCTAAGAAGCTGTTTTCTGTCATACACATTGCAAAGAGAAGGTGGACAGGTACATTATATTAGGAGCTATGAGCATTTAAATATTACCTTACATTTATTATCACTGAAGGGCGTTGTAGCACACAAAAATTTCAAAATACTGAATTAAATAAGTAAAAATATGGAAATAAAAGCTTAGTAAATAAGTATCCTGGCGGATAAGAAATTCTTCTTAATCTCTTTGTGGATGTTATTACACTTTATGCCCATATTAACATGTGGGACATTGTTCTGCTGTGCTTACATTAATTTTTGCATTCACCTTCTGTTTCAAAAACAAGTATCATGCTATTTTTTTTATCCAAAAAGTGTAAAACTATTAAATCCAAATAGTGCCACTATCATGCTCAACACAAAGAGAGGCATAACCCAAAATGAGTTACACTGATGTGTTTTTCTTACAGAAATCAATATTTGATGTGGGATTGGTACAATACCTCTTTAATCATAATGTTAAATAAAAAGTAATTTGCTAGAAAACAGAATGTTTACTATCAAACTAGCCAAAGATACTTAATGTCAAGATAGCAGCAATTATCTACTGGAAACAAACTGAAGAGTCATCCCACTCAAGGGCAGCCATTGACAATGTCAAGAGCTGAAAGTACATATTACACAGAAAATGAAGCTAGTTACAGTGGAGTAATACGTATTACACAAATAAAAATATTTGTTAATTAATGTCCACTTATCTTAAGAAGTTGATGTTAATACTTCTTTCTTCTTTTCAAAAATCGATTTCACGAACATTTGCTCGCATCGTCAAATGACGAAGTGTGTTAACTGATGTTGCGAGCAAATGTTCGTGAAATAGATTTTTAAAAAGAAGAAAGAAGTATTAACATCAACTTCTTAAGATAAGTGGACATTAATTAACAAATATTTTTATATGATGAAAGTACATGTCTCATTGTGGTACAACCCTGGTGTTCAGAAAATACAGAACAACTGAATTTGACCAAGTTTTCGATTCAGGAGACTTTTGTTTCCAGTAGATCTCTTGCAAGACCCTAGGATATAAAATGGACCACAAAAACCAGTCTAGTTCAGTTGCAAGTGAGCAGTGAGCAGTCAGATGTAACAGAGTTGGCAAGCAGTTTAAGTATAAAATGTTTTTGTCATGAGACAGTAAATGTTAAAAGAGTCACGCAGCATGACTTGGTGTTGCAATAGAGGTTTACAAAAAGACAGTGTTATGGAAAGAGACATGTTTGCTCTGTGTATTTGTAAACATTTAAGTAATTTTAAGTTAGTATTGCGCTAATTATTCAAGTGACAAAATGAGTTTAGTTCATCTTCAAGTTGTCATTAGTCACCTTATTGTAAAACCACTTTAAAAAAAAATGTCTTAATCCTCACATAGGGATGTTTCATTCAATGAATGTTTCTATGTTTCCTTGACAAAGTCATATTTGCTTAAAGAAAATTTATGGCAAAGAGTTTCTCTAAGGCTGCCAACCAGATGAAAATTAGAAAGGTCTCTAAACTTTCAATAAGTAACATGAATTACCAACTATGGTAAATAGTAATACAACTGCTTCTACAATTAATCAGCCATAGATATAAATATAATTATATGCTGAAATAACAATATTTTTACATATTGTTGTACACAGATTTCTGGGGGTTGCAATTGAGTGGCCACAAAGGCTATTGGTTACTTCAAGATTAAAAGTGTTGGAGTTATCACAATTGGCAAATAAGGCTAATTCTAGTATATCAGCAATACACTGTCAATTTACATTAATAAGAGCGAGAATTACAGAACTACTTAAAAAACTTACTGGAGTCAAAAAATTTAACAATTCAATAACATCTACTTTTATTTTTAAGAGACAATAACTTTAGGCTTTTCTTGAAGAGAAAGAGAAAAAAACAAGTGCTTAAAATACTGCAAAACCATCAAATTATAATGAAAGAAGATATCCATGATTATCATTGTCCCAACACTTATATAACATTAAGTGTGCAATTCATGCCATTGTTATTTCATTTCACTCTATCATAGACAGTCCTGCTTTCACGATATGTGGACAGCTAAACACATCTTCATTACAAGATGTCACCACTATTCTGTTATTAAATTACATTCTTTCCAATTTATTTTTATTTGATGTAGTCCGTAAAATGTACGTCAGGAAAAACTGTCAACCTTTAACTGAAAAACATATAAAACGCAGGTGCAACCCAGGGTTGAGGACCCTAATGTCCAACGCTTAACCCAGCGATGCTTTTTAATAAGAGTAAGGCAACTACTATGGAGTGTAGCTATAGGATTTGTGAAGTTCTGGGATCAATTACATCATTAATCACACAATCTACTGAGAACTGCATTTACCTGTGATAAACATACTTGCCAACATGACACTATGAAACACTGCATTCCAGTGGCGCAATTGCTAAATATTGTCTGAATGGGGTGAGGGGGTTAGAGAGAGAAATTAAAGACTAGATCATACACATTTATTAGTATTACAACTCAACTATTTAGCACACATAACTCTTTTCTCTTTTATAACTATTTTTGTCTATTATATTCTTTAAAATAATTGGAATATAAATTCAAATCATGCAACACTGCCAGAGTCCAATCCATCTCTTAGATTGGACTGTTATTAATGATCATGCAGTATTCTTGAAATTTCCATCAATTTCTTTAAAGGTAAGTAAAGTTTGTGTTACAAATAATTATATTTGTGTAGTATTTGTTACTTCACTGTTACTAGTTTAATTTTTTATGTAATGCAGTATCCAATTCATGTTGTTTTCTACTAAACTTGTGTAACATCGTAAATAGAGGTGGGGGAAGAAGAAAAGCATTTGAACAGGGAGGGGGATATGCTACAAGGTTACAGAGGAAACAGGCTGTTGCCAACCCAGCATCTTTAAAATCTGCAGTCAAAACAATATAACTACTTACATTCCAAATATTGCCAATAATAACATGTGCAATAGGTTTAATGTGGTAACATCTCTTTATAAAGAATCTAACTTTGTAAAAGCTACCAATTAAAAAGATTCTCTGCCTTGCACAGAACATACAAGCACCATTAACTTAGAAAATAACACAACAGCCCTTCTACTTTAGGGAACTAGGACTACTGCTTCCTACAAAACAGTACTAACATTAGTCAAAGAACTACAAGAGATGAAAATCAAAATATGGAATATTTTCTACCCTACGTTCATCATTACTATTATTATCATTTTCTACAGCACCATGTCTCTCAGCATTCATGTATTGTTACTTTGGTTTTGGTTACATGGTGTTGGTATTTTGAGTTTTCAGCACATGGATGTTTTTTTATTAATAATGCTGTGCATCCAGGCCAGTCTCTAATTGCTATTACACTAACAAACGCACCTTCCTAAAAGGTAAAAGTAAACAGTGGAACTGACCCTAAGTAGTGAAGAACGTACAAGCTAACCCCAATTATCCGGAAGAGTATATGTCCTTTCCTCACCTTTGGTTTCGAAACAATCCTTGCGGAGTACACTTGGGTTGGTAGTTCTTTTTATGTAGTTTGGTAACTAAGATGGAATATTTTGCTGACATTGCATGGTGGTTTTTTATGAAGAATAAATATATTAATAAGAACGGGTTTAGGTTCCAGGTATTTACATTGTATAAGTTCCAGTTTCTGGAATACCGAAGTTTAGCGCATATCTGAATCAGTTTTTGAACTTAATTGAACATTACAAATGTCTTATCTTAGTGTACCTAGGAACTTTATACGTTTTAACAGTTTCAACTGAGAGAAAGTAATTTGATACGAGATTAAGTTTCCTACATCCTGACTGTTTTGTCTTGTGAAACACAGTTTGTGTTTACTTTTCTCGTCCATGTGCCATCCAAAGTAATATAACACAGAAAGAATTTCTATGTATCTCCTTAAGCTGAATGAAAATTATATTTCATTGTACTTACTGTAATGAAGAAATATGTTCCAACCCAGAAAGTCTCTTACCGTTATTTAAAAATTACACAAGATTAGGTGAACTTAAAAAGGAAAACACGCCTAAATATATGATAGTTTAATTATAGGTTGGAGTGCTTAACCAAAGAGCTTCAGTTCCCGAAGACAGCTGCTAATTACCAACCAAAGAGTATAGATTACGACTATACGGAATGCACATTAAGAGCAAACACAGTTTAATAAGATTAATAGCGCTACTTTATATACTTCTAATCACTTTGGTTGAATTATCATTCACAAGTGCAGAATAAATTATAATATTTGTATATATTTGTTTGCTTCACGGTTAATAGCTTCATATTTTACATATCAACAATTATTTGTGAAAACACAGCATCAATGATATTTAAAATTGAAGCGGCTTACTAATGGTTTTGTGGAATAAATTCCACAATATTTAAAGGATAAGAATTGTTTATTTTCCAATAATTATAGCATAAACTACCTTCACTCTGATACTGCGACCTGAGGTAAGACTCACTGCTGCAAAGCGCCGAAGCATGTACAAGAATTCTAACAGATTGTCACCAAGGTGAGAGTAATTAATCATCCATCATCAAGCCATTTATAAATTTCCCGTTGCAGTATACATACTCCACCACATTATAGTTCAGCACCAAATAGCCTCTTTCTGTATCTCACAGATGATAACGGCCGCGCCGTGGCTCAGTGGTTAGACCGCTTGGCTCTCACCAAGGCGGCCCGGGTTCGATCCCAGGTGACCGCAAAGTGAGATTTGTAGTGGACAACACGGCACTGGGGCGGGCCTTCTCCGGGATCTCCGGTTTCCCCCGCCATCTCATTCCACCGGTGAGCCATATTCATCTCATGTATCATCAGTGTCATCGCCTGCGATGCCGTATGTAGTAAAAGCGGGCGTTAAACACTACACATTACATTATTTATTATTTCCACAGATGATAACAAGGTCCTAAGAATAATAGTAACATTAAAAGCAAAGGCAATAAAAGACTAATATTTTATCAAATGAATTGCTTCCGTATCGCTTAGCCTGGGTTCCTAATGGATGTGAAATCACTAGAGTTGTCCCAATTTCTAAAGCAGGTCATAAAGAAATTATGAATTATTCCTGTATTTGCCAAAAGTCTAAAAAAGTAGTAAAAGTTAGGTTATTACAGCATCTAGAACACCACAGCTTTTTTAAGTCATCAGTATGGATTTATTAACAAATCTAATACACTTGCTGACCTCGCAGATATTATAGTACCAATTCAAAGAGCTCTGGATGAAAATTTTTAGCTGCTGGATTATTTATTGACCTAAAAGGACTTTTGATACTGTAGGTCATACTATATTACTACAGAAACTTGAGTATGCCAGTATAAGAGAACTTCCTCTTAGCTGGCTTCAGAACTATGTCCGTAATAGGAAACAATTTGTAAATATAAACATTTCCAGTTCTCTAGCAAAAATTAATCATGGTGTTCCACAGGGTTCTGTATTAGGTCCTATATTAGTCCTAAATTTTATAAACGATAGGATGTTTAAGACTAAAAGATAAATTAATTATGTTCGCTGATCATGTGTTTGTTATATTCATATTCATTTATTGCATCCGTAAATCATACAACTCATGATTTGGAATTGTCAAATTACTAACTACATAAAAAATAGTAACAAAAAACAAGAATTACAATAAGTTAACTTTAAAGAGAGTCGATTAATGACACTAAACAACACTTACTTTTACATTTTTCCGGCTTTGCCTCTATCGTCATCCGGCCCTCGACTCGACTCAACATGTTTCTGAGGCTTTGCCTCTATCATCACTCGAGGGCCGGCTGATGATAGAGGCAAAGCCTCAGAAACATGTTCCGGAAAAATTTAAAAGTAGGTGTTGTTTTGTGTCATTAATCGACTCTCTTTAAAGTTAATTTATCATAACAACACTGTTTTCAACACTTCCAAGAAAGGAATTACAATAAGTTGTTAAGCATAATAAACAAATTAATAATTAAATTTTACATTCCTTTTATTCCTACCCTTTGTCATTCAAATACTCTTCTACTGAGTAGTAACACTTTTGTAACGAATACTTCTTTGATGTGTTTTTAAACTTTGTGAAAGACTCAATGTTTTTTATTTCAGTTGGCAATTTATTGTAGATATGAATTCTGTTGAATTTAAAACTGTGCTCATACATTTTCTTTTTATGATAGATGACATGTAAGTTTAACTATTTCTCGTGTTATGGTCATGAATATCATTACTTTTTTGAAATCTAAGTTTGTTTTAACCTGTACTATTATTTCTATAAGGTAAATGCTTGGTAATGACAATATGCCTAATTTTTTTAACCATTGCTTACAACTATCTGCTCTCTTTAAATTCATCATAATTCTAATTACCCTCTTTTGGATTCTAAATACATTGATAATGCTACTACTATTTCCCCATACTGTTATAACATAAGATATTAATGATTGAAAATTTGCAAAATAGGCCATTCTTAATGTATTCAAATTTACACTGTGCTTCAAAATTGATATTTGGAAACAAATGCTACTTAATTTCTTCATTAGACTTTTAATATGTATATTCCAATTTAGACTGCCGTACATCCAAACTCCTAAAAATTTTGTCTGTCCTGTATATTTAATTTCATTCTCATCCATTATAATTTCAGGTAAATTAACTGCCTTATTGATTTTATTATGAAAACCCAATGCCTGACTCTTATCCTTATTTATAACTACTTTGTTATTTTGAAACCAAGTTGATACTTCTTTCAAATTATTTATTACATTTTCTTTGAGTTCCTCATCATCAGACAACCTCATGCTCAGATAACTCTGAGCACCGGCTGTTACTTGAGATACAGCATGACTTGAATAACTGGTTTAAGTTTTATAAGTTATCATTAAATTACTCTAAAACAAAATATGTGTTATTCCATATAAGATCACATGTACCAGTATTAGATAACAATGTACATGTTGACATTCCAGAACTGAAGGAGTAACAAATATCACATATCTTGGATTGATTCCAGACAGTACCCTTACATGGAAGGACCACATTATGCATGTAAAAAGTTAAGATTCTTCCTGTGTTAGCTGTAATTCATAGGTTGAAATTCAAAGGATTCAGTGTAAATCATTTACGAAGTATCTACCATGCTTTAATTCAATCCCATTTTGACTACTATATGGTTCTTTTTTTTTAATTTACATCCTCCAACGTTAAGTCATATCGGACATGAATGGAATGGGTGAAATGATGCTCAAATGAGCCCCGGGTATATGGAGCTTAGAGTTACCCGACATTCATCTTTCAGGATAAGGGAAAACCCCGGAAAAAATCTTATCCAGGTAACCCACCCTGACCGAGATTCGAACTCTGGACTTCTTGAACGTGAGGCAGAAATGCTACCACCATGCCACCGAGGCGGGCAACTACTACTATAAGTGCTACTCTATAATAAGTTGATAAGTGATATTAAAGCTCTAATTGGCAATGTACTTCAAAGAAGACTAAAAATGTATGTAATACTGAAGTACCTATATAGATTAGATGAAATGTAAATATTTTATGCTTCTAGACAATGCTTGAAACTTGTATAAGTCTATAAGCAAATAAATAAACCACTTAAACATCTTATGGGGTCATTCTGCCAAATATTTAACTCATGACCTCAAAGTACTTCAAAGTTGTGCCTTCAAAGTAATCTACAATCTGCCCTTTAGAACAAATACAAAACCACTTTACCATGTAATTAACAATTTACCATTAAAAATAAGCATAGAGTTGTCCTTGATAGTATTCCAAGTAGTACAGCATCTGAACACTGTGAAGCACAAAAAAGGTGCAGCAAGAAAATCTGCTTTACATCAACAATTTGTAAGTATGTAATTTAATGAGCAGAACAACCAACATCTGTAATTTCACATGATCCATTTGCCAGAAATTTTGTGCTTCTTTTATAAGTAAAAACATTCCTCTTTGGAGAATAATATTTACCTTAAATTTTTTTAGAAAAGCAGACTAACAAAATAATGTCTGATAAAACCACCTTTCCGAGAATGTGTGTCCGCAAGTGTTTAAACAAAGTTATTCAAGAAGTTAAAACTTGAGAAAATTTGAATTTCAGTAGATGATTACACAGATGCTGCCGGCCAGTGGAGTGCAATGCCTACTTACTTGTTAAATGTTCAAACAAGAATTGTAATTTGAAGTGTAAACAATTCAACAATTCCAAAATATTTTGTGGACACTGTCCTGTTATTTCTTATAGATGCCGCTGCATAGATTGTAAAAGCAACAAAAGCAGTAAAAGATCTCTATCCCAAATTAGTACATGTGACCTGTTTATCCCATGGGCTACACTACGTAGCTGAGATAGGTTACAGTATCAAGAAGTTGACTGTCTTGTTTCTAATGTCAAGAAAATTTTCATTAAAGCACCTGCTAGAGTTTCATTTTTCAGGGAAATAGCTCCAAAGTTAGCGTTAGCTCCATTAACAAGGTGGGGTTTGTGGTTGGAGGCTGCTAAATATTTCAATGATGTGAAATGAATAATAGTATAGATGTGAAAGATGCAGCTTCTGTAAAGATAACTATGCAAGAGTACAACTCAGTTGATACAGAATATAAATTTTGGTAAATATGTAGCTGCTTTTCACGGTTACCAGAAATCATAAAGGAACTGAAGGCAAGGAGTAATTCTTTACAACACTCATTATCTTTAGCGAAACAAGTATTACAAGCAATGTCCTTCAAAACCCTCAGAATTGCAATAACTGCTTTAGATAAGTTCGAATGCAGTTCTTGGTAAAAATACAGGCTATAAAACAATTTACAAAACACCTTGGCTGAGGCAACATGTATTACAAGAGCAGTATTGATTAATATGTAGGGTCAGTTGCTAATATAACATATTGTGACTTTGTGGGTTCGTGAAATGAAAAGTCCAATTACACCACTCAAAAATGTTCTTTATTTCCACCGACTTACAGTTAAACACCTGCCAATTACACAGAATTATGTAATGCACACAATTACGATTCACCAGTTCGTCCGTTACAATTCCACTTTGCTCTCGAGATTACGTGCAATCCTCCAATGCACGTACATAGTCTTCTCGTCTTTACACTAGCACTGCACTCTTACGCTGATTGCCAAGAACTCCTCACTGACCCGACGTGTTGCTTATATAGGGTCAGCTCGCCAATCGAGAAGGTTCTGGATTAGATGAAATATCCTGTAAGTTCGAGAACTCAGGTGGAAAGGAAAGGGACGGAACAGTGATGTTTTTCCAGCCAACCCTCGTTACCGCTATAAGACAAATGAGGGGGGCGTGGCGAACGCCGACCGTCTCCTGCTGCTGCTGCCGGTTCTATAGGGAGTTCCGACGTTTGGGTGACACTGCTCCCTCCTCAAAGCTGGTCGTCCCGAACAGCACCATCGTAGCGTGCCAGGCGATCCAGGTGTACCACCATCTTCCCTCGGGGAACCATCTGGATGCGGCAGACCACGTCGTTAATCCTCTTCACCACCCGGTACGGTCCTTGCCATGGCTGCTGGAGCTTCGGGCAGCGTCTCTTGGTCCGGGTAGGGCGGTACAACCAGACCAGGTCAACTTGCTGGAACCCTTGGCTATTGGCTTGCCTGTCATACCTGGTCTTCATGTGGTCGCTCGCCTTCTGGATGTTCTGGCGAGCCACCTCGTGCATGTCGTTGAGATGGTCCACCAAGTTCTCCACATACTCGGTCACCGGCCGCTTCGCCTCCGGAGGACTTCCAAAAGCCAGGTCACAAGGGAGGCGTAACTCTCGGCCAAACATTAAGCTGGCTGGCGTCATTTCAGTTGTGTCGTGTGTAGACGAGCGGTAGGCCAGCAAGAACAGTGGCACCTTGATATCCCAGTCTCGCTGATGGCTGGCCACGACCTTCCTCAGGTGTTCCTATAAGGTCTTGATGTACCTCTCGACCATGCCATCCGACTGGGGATGTAGAGGCGTCATGCGGTTCTTGTTCACCCCAAGCCTTTGTAGCGCCTCCTTCATTAGGTTGGACTCAAAGTTGGTACCCTGGTCACTGTGTAGCTCCAACGGCACCCCAAATCGACAGATCACTTGCTCCACGAGGCAGTCTGTGATTGTCTTTGCCTCTTGGTTTGGGATGGCATACACCTCCGGCCACTTGTTGAAGTAGTCCACGACCACCATTAGGTACTTGTTGCCTCGTTCGGAAACTCGGAACGGTCCAGCAATGTCAACGGCGATCCGTTCGAATGGCGCTCCGACGTTGTACTGCTGCATGCGACCCCGGCTCCTAGTCTGGGGGCCACGAATCGCCGCGCACACGCGACACTGACGGTACCATCTCTCAGCATCTGCTCGGAGTCTCAGCCAGTAGTAGCGCTGACGTAGTTTGTCAATCGTTCGGTTCGCTCCCAGGTGTCTTCCCGAAGTACCGGCGTGCACTTCTTCCAAGACTTCCGGGACCTTACTCCGGGGAAGTACCAACTGTTCTCTCTGCGCCTTTCCATCGGATGACTCCCATACCCGGAATAGCAAGCCATCTCTGGTCTTTAACGAGTCCCATTGGGCCCAGTACGACTTGTAGGTGGCGCTCCTCGGTGCGATGTTCGCCCAGGTTGGTCTCGTCCCTGCCTCCACTTCCCTCAAGAGTGGCCCCAAGTCTGCGTCCGCCAGCTGCTCCCTCCTCAGGCCTGCGCTATCCCAGCCGTCCGCAGGCACTGCCACAACTACTCGGGCTGCAGCGGCACGTTCCTTCTCTTCCACTCTTGTGCAATGGCCGCACTCTTCTGGACAGGGTCTTCGGGACATGGCGTCTGCGTTACCGTGGCTCTTCCTTCTACGATGTTCCGAGGTGAAGTCGTACTCCTGCAGCCTCTGGACCTAACCTGCTGTCTGGCCTTCTGATCGCGCCCTCACCATCACCTCGCTCCTCGCGGGGACAACCACGTCTTCGTTCACCTGCAGATTCCAAGGTGCTCTTCGGGTTGACGGAGTATAACCTCTTCTCCGTTGAGCCTCAGGACCTTCCTGCCGACGTCGACCGTCGCCTCGTGGCTTATGAGGGCATCCAGTCCCAGAATCACCTCCTCAGCCACCTTCGCGACGAACACCCACAGACGCACGGCACTCCGTCCCAAGATCAGCTCCAGCAGGGCCTCCTTCTCCACAGGCAAGGTGTCGCCCGATGCCGTGACAAGCTCGTATGGTCGGCTCGCTTCCTCGTCGGCAAACCCTTCGCCACGTCAGCTCTGATGATGGTCACGGCCGCCCCAGTGTCCACCAGCACGCGGCACGGCTTCCCTCTCACCCAACCGTCCGCGATGAGGCTGTCATCCATACGCGGGCTGAGGGCGCGCAGTGTCACTCGAGGGGATGGTGGTAATGGCGCCGACGTGCTCCTCTCCATGCTGGGCCTTACTCGTTCTTCCAGCTGCTCTTCCTGGTGTGGGCAGTCTCTCTGCAGGTGTCCGGGCTGTCCACACCCCCAACACAGGCCACTAGGTGTTCGCCGGCGTCCCTCGGCTGGTCTTCTGTCTCCGTTGTAGCGGACACTCATCGTTCTCGACGTCGGGATAGCTGTCGCCTTGGCCACCTCCATCCTTAATGCTGCCGTCAGCGCCTCGTGGATGGTTTTATAATCGCCGAGCATTAGGCGCTGATGAATCTCCGTATCTCGTACCCCGTCCACGAATGTGTAGGCAGCTTCCCGGGATACGAACTCTGGTGGGAGGTTGACTAGGGCCTTGCTTGCTAGTTGTTCAACTGCCAGGGCGAACTCCTGCAGCGTCTCCCCTGGCTGCTGTGACCTTGCCTTCAGCTGGCTGTGGTACGCTGCGGCTAAGCGGTGGTTCCCAAACCGATTCTCCAGGGCCTCCCAGATGTCCTTGGGCGCCGCCGTTGTCTGCCCCGCGTTTAGGACTTCCGCGGCCCGTCCCTGGAGGCTGGCTATTAACTGTGTGGCCTCCTCCTCCGGTGACCATCTGTTGTGCTTGGCCACTGTGTCGAACTGGCGGCGGAAGACCTCAAATGTTGACGCGCCGTCATATTTCGGAGGTTTGACGCCGGCCGATGTTGTGTCGCGTCCCGGTGCGTCGGCCTTCAAATCCTTCAGTCTCCTGCCGACGACGTCCTCCACCATGGCGTTCAGGGACTTGACGCTGCTGTCGGTCTTTCCCTCCAGGTTGTTTACGCGGTTTGCTAGGTCTTAGACGTCTTCCACCACGGCGTTCAGGGTCTTGGCGTTATTGTCTGCCTTTTCCTCTAAATCATTAAGGCGGTCGTCTACTTGACCCATCCGCTTGCCCAGGTTCGCGACGTCATCCCTCACGCCGGCCAACTGTTCCTCAAATTTTTGGCGGCGAGGACCACGTTCGCAACCTTCATTTCTTGCATTTTCTCCGTGAGGTTATAGTTAGCCGTCTTCATTTCTTCTAGCTTTGCGGCCAGGTTGTTATTTGCCGCCTCCGTCTTCGCAGCGAGGTTGTCATTCGCCGTCTTTATTTCCTTCAGCTCGGCGGTGAGGTTGTCGTTAGCCGTCTTCATGTGTTTTAACTCTGCGGCCAGGTTGTTATTTGCCGCTTCTGTTTTTGCAGCGAGGTTGTCATTCGCCGTCTTCATTTCCGAGGTCAGTTCGGCCTTCATTTCCATCATCTCCAAAATCTTTTCCAGTGCCGCGTCAATGACTGTAATGTTCGGTGATGTTGTTGTCCCGCTTCCTGACACCAGTGTGACTTTGTGGGTTCGTGAAATGAAAATTCCAGTTACACCACTCAAAAATGTTCTTTATTTCCACCGACTTACAGTTAAACACTTGCCAATTACACAGAATTACGTAATGCACACAATTACGATTCACCAGTTCGTCCGTTACAATTCCACTTTGCTCTCGCGATTACGTGCAATCCTCCGATGCACATACACAGTCTTCTCGTCCTTACACTAGCACCGCACTCTTACGCTGATTGCCAAGAACTCCTCACTGACCCGACGTGTTGCTTATATACGGTCAGCTCGCCAATCGAGAAGGTTCTGGATTAGATGAAATATCCCGTAAGTTCAAGAACTCAGGTGGAACGGAAAGGGACGGAACAGTGATGTTTTTCCAGCCAACCCTCGTTACCGCTATAAGACAAATGAGGGGGAGGTGGCGAACGCCGACCGTCTCCTGCTGCTGCTGCTGCCGGTTCTATAGGGAGTTCCGATGTTTGGGTGACAATATTCTTTAATTTTTTCTTTAAGATTTAAATAGCACAATGCAAATAAGTAATAATAAAATATAACAACTAAGCTGTCAATTAATAATAACTAATGCCTTACACAATTAATACTTTAAAAATAATTAAATGGTTGGCTAATGAGAATGGTTAACAAATATACCATTTTTATTTTGCATATCATTTATACAAATTTTTTGAGTTTTTATGTCAATTTGCATGCATAATTTGGCATTTGCTTTTGCATACAAATTTGGGCTCTGATGATAAAGAAAAGAGCACTGTCAACATAGGAATAGCAATTAACTTTAACACTCATTGAAACAAGTAGGTCAACTGAAGGGCATGGCAGTCTTGGAAATGACAGAAGAAAGTACATTAAACAAAATAAGTTTAAAAAACAACTGAGAGGTCTGTATGGAATGTTAAATGAATTAAAAACAGGTTAACTCTGAAATTGCTGAAGTCTCAAAACAAATTTAAAATGAAAACAATCTTTCTAAATTCAATAAAAATAACTTGCCAGAACAATTAAACAAAAAGGGGATAAATAGTTGAAGGCTGAAGACCAGTAACGCTTTCTCCCGTTTTTAAAGTAACTGACGATTATACTCAAAACCTCTGCAAAACCCTAAACAGTATACATCAATAGTAATGTTAAGCAATACTTCAGGCCCAGTAAAGAATGGGAACACAGCAACCACAGAGTGTAAAATAAAATTATTTCTATTTTTGAATGCCACTATAGCTTTCAACAGTATAAATCTACAAAGAACAAACAAAAGGCTTAGGTTACTACAATAAAAGCTCCTAATGATCTTGAAACCATGATGGCTATCTTTATGGTTTACAGAAAGCATTTGACTGTATGAATATAATAATAATAATAATAATAATAATAATAATAATAATAATAATAATAATAATAATAATAATAATAATAATAGATGATAATAATAATAATAAATATACTGTATAATAGAACTTTAAACGGATGTGACAAGTTCTAAGTTCTAGGTCAATGACAAGGTTTTGAAACATAACTTGACTTTTTTTGGCTCCAAATGTATTTAGAATTATTTATTTACTTACTGTACACGGAGCCAATTTGAGGAATCCTGCATGGCCAAATTCTCCACCTTAAATTACACAATGCAGCCAACACTCCTTTCTATCACTTAAGTGCACATCTATATAATTGTATACATTAAGTTGTCATGCACCTAAACACAAACTTGCTAACTACTCCTAAACTAAACTTAATCACTACTACAGCATCTGTTACAGTTGTGTAGTACTCTGCTCACTACAGTAAACCACAAATACACTTTACTTACCAGACAAGTGTTAAGTTTTAATAACTGTTTATTTCCAAGAACTTACAAATTTCAGTTCTCCACTATCACAACTCCTACTCCACTGCATGACCATGTTTGAAAAGCACGCTTGTTATTACAAATGAAATATGTTGCCTGCTATCAATTATTATTGGTTGTCTCATTCTGCTTGCACATGCACATTGGAAAACTTGAACTTATAACATTTCTAGCGTATGTCACGTATTTTCGAAAGCATCTTTAAAGCAATATGTTTTTATTTCTATAATTAGGGAGAGACAAAACATCAATCTCAGACAACAACCAGGAGTGTAATCTTTAATACTTCCAACAGTAGTTAAGCTGTGAGAGAAGTTAAAGATTATCACTAAATTGACGGGACAAGCTTAGCACAAAGAAATTCAAAAGTTAAATTATTACACATGGCAAATAATATAGAAATATGAAATAAACTCACTTAATTATTCCAAATATTAAATGCTAGTGCGATATTTGTTGCATTAAAGATTACTTCCTTAACTTGGATGGGATGCAAGAAAATCATTTGTTAACATTTTCCAATTTACTTCAAAACGTACTCACCTTACCCCATTCGAAGTGAAACTAAAACATGTCATTCATTACACATTTAACTTTCTCTACTAATATGTGTCATGTTGCCAGCTGGTGTACGAGAGTCGAGTGTGGGTAGGTTCCATCAGGAGGCCAAAGCGATGAGCAAAAGACAGTCCTACACCATGAGACAGCTCCTGGTGTAGGACTGTCTTTTGCTCATTGCTTTGGCCTCCTGATGGAACCTACCCACACTGGACTCTTGCACACCAGCTGATGTGACATATATTAGTAGAGTAAGTAAAATGTGGAAGACAAGCTACCACGCATGCTACAGAGGCAGGAGCACTTCAAATTGAGTCTACAATTTTCGTGGTGAGGAATCAGCGGACTGTGGAACAGTTCACTAGTGAATATATGAGTGCAGCTTTGTGTAAACCAGAGAGATTTCTAGAAGCGCAAGTTGTGCATGCTAAACAGATATAAAGAAACAGGCTGAAGCTGTGTATTTGTGTGAAAGAGAAAGTGATTTTAACCTAACATTACACTTATGTTATTGACAAATTAAGGACTTTGAGATGAACTTAGCTTTCCAGCCAAAAAAAATTTTATATCAAGATTTAGGAAAAAAATATCTTTTAAAACCACCTGAATCTTGCAAAAAATCAGAAAAATGTCTATTTCTCTGCATATACCAAACTTAGATCATAATTTCAGCATCTTCCAAAGAGCAACACAAAGATGTTAAAGAATATCCCATCTCAGAATACCCTTTACATGATACATTTTGCTTTTAATATTCTCAAAAAAGTGTATAACGATTTTGAATAAAATAACATTGTGTTCAAGATATTTTCATGACCAATGAAATGCATACCTTGAATTTTCTGGGCAAGCCCTCAAGTTCACAGTGGATGATTGTGTAACTGACAAGATTAGATTAGATTAGATTAGATTGATTTGCGTTCAGTAGGTTCACTTGTAGCCAGAAAAGACTGTGAACATTGAACATGTCTAGAGGTATAAAGTTTAATAGCGTATATATGAACAAAAGTTAACATAAGACACATGTTATAGTATACAGGCAATATGAACAATAATATGGAAAACAAAGCAGGGATAATTATATATGATACAAAATGAAACACTTTTTAAACCAGCTTTCACTTGGCTTATGCCAGTACGTCTCAAATTTTTTGCAATGGATACCATTCTTGTTATTTATTAAATACATATAGATTAAAAATAAACTTTCAGCTTGCATCAAATATTTATAAGTAATGATTTGTCATTGGAATAGTTAAATACTACTTATAGAGCTACAGAAGCATTATCAGGATAATTTGTCATTCAGATAATCTTGTACAGAATAAAAAGATTTTGAGCAAAGGTACTCTAACAGCTTTTTTAAAAGCACCGAAATTATCAACTTTTTCTTTAAGAACATTAGGAAGTGCGCCAAATATTTTGATAGTTTCATAGTACACACCTTTCTGGAAGCAAGAAAGTTTAGCACTGGGATAATGGATATTATACTTTTGTCTAGTGTTTATTTTGTGAATTACATTATTTGTTGCAAATAAGCCACGATTGCATACAAAGAATTTTAGGATCGAGAATATATACATGCAAGGAAG
The DNA here is from genome assembly GCA_030765055.1 of Mantis religiosa. Lineage (NCBI taxonomy): Eukaryota > Metazoa > Arthropoda > Insecta > Mantodea > Mantidae > Mantis > Mantis religiosa. The sequence continues at coordinate 2,233,653 of CM060957.1, read as the reverse complement.
CGTTAATATCTTCAATCTTGTAAAAAGATCTTTACAGGAGCATCTGGTGTGGGTGTTAGTAATGATTCTTATAACCCTCTTTTGCATAAGGAATATTTTTTTACTTTCTACTGAGTTGCCCCAAAATAATATTCCATACTCCATAATAGAGTTAAAGTATGCATAATATACCAATTTAAGTGTGTCAATAGAACTCACATTAACCAGCTCTCGGATAGCATAACAGGCAGAGCTAAGTTTAGGTAAGATATAATTTATGTGAGCTTTCCAATCTAAACATCTGTCCACATGAAGGCCCAGAAATTTTATGCTGTCAATTTCTTCTAATAACATATCATTAATCCCGATTTCTATTTCAGTATGTGATGTATGACAGGTTATAAATTTGACCACTTTTGTTTTGTCTAGATTCACAGATAATTTGTTTGCTTTAAACCAGCATGACATACAGTTCAAAACATAATTCATTTTAATTGTACACTCGTTTAAATTTGTACTGGTCACCAGGACACTAGTGTCATCAGCAAAAAGAACTGTACTTGCAATGCCCTTTATATAAAGTGAGAGGTCATTTATATAGATAAGAAATAATAAAGGCCCTAACACGGAACCTTGGGGTACTCCATGAGTTACTATTTTCCAATTCGAAGTTTGTTTTTCATAACCAATATCACTGACAGCTACTTCAACACTCTGTTTTCTTTCATTTAGATATGATACAAACCATCTTAAATGTTCATTTTTTATCCCATAGAATTCCAGTTTTGCTATAAGAATGTCATGATTAACACAATCAAAAGCATTTGCTAGATCACAAAAAATTCCACCTACATGTCTTTTATCATTTAAGGCAGTCAACACTTCATGTGTAAGCTTGTAAGTTGCATTATTAGTCGATATTCCTTTTCTGAATCCAAACTGATCACTGACAAGTATGTTGTTACATTCAAGGTGTTTATACAGTCTGGTGAACATTACTTTTTCAAGAACTTTTGAAAATATTGGCAAGAGAGATATTGGTCTATAATTTGAAACATTATTGCGTTCACCTGTTTTGAAAAGAGGTTTAACAACTGAGTATTTCATTCTGTCAGGGAAAATACCAGTCTTTAGAGACTCATTACATAAATAACTAAGGGGAATGCTAATTTGTGAGGAGCAAGATTTTAGGATTTTTGTAGTTATTTCATCATAACCGGAAGAATTCTTCATTTTTAAAGAGTCAATAATTTTATTTATTTCGGAAGGTGTAGTTAAACTGATTTTAAATGTAGGTACATTGTTTGTGAAACTTGAACTTAGAAATTCTAGTGCTGCATCTTTACTTCCATAATTAATATTTAATTTTTTTGTTACATCCAAAAAGAATCTGTTAAACAATTCTGCAACTACAAGAGGTTTGGCAATTTCATGATTGTCAACATTGAGTGTTATTGGGCAATTTTCTGATGAGTGTTTACGTGTCACATTTTTTATTATATTCCAAGTGGTTTTTATTTTATTGTCTGAGTTTTGAATTAGTTTATTATAATGCAATACTTTAGCTGCTATTATTACCTTCTTTAGAAGTTTACAATATTTTTTGTAGTACTTTTTTAAATGCAAATTGTTACTGATTCTAACTTGCTGATATAGTTCTCTTTTGTGCCTGCATGAGGTTTTAATTCCTAAAGTGAGCCAGGAATTGTCTTTTTTAAAGTTAAATGTTTTTTTATACTTGGATGGGAAGCAGAATTCAAACTTAGTTTTAAAGCATTGAAGAAAGCTATTATATTTGTTGTTGGTTCCATTAACCTCATAAGTTTGTTTCCAAGATTCAAGTTTAAGGTTCTTACTAAATTCATTCAGAGTATTTTCGTTTATTTCCCTATATTTAATATATGTGTATTTAGGTTTGAGTTTTAAATTTATCTTATCAATCCTTAGAATTTGTGCATCATGATCTGATAGTCCATTAGTTTTTGATGAGACAGAGCAAAATTTAGTTATATCTGAATTTAAAAATATGTTATCAATAGCTGTGGATGAATTATTTTGGATTCTTGTTGGAAAGTTAACTGTATGTGTCATGTGGTATGTGGTAAATAAAGAGCTAAGCTGTTCCCTTTGAAGACTTGATTTCAGATAATCTACATTTATGTCACCACAAATGATTATTTCTCTTTTTGTTTTAAATAGAAAGTTCAGAGCATATTCTAATTGATTTTTAAAAATCTGGAAACTTCCTAAGGGAGATCGATAAATGGCTACTATGACTAAGTTCAAATTACTTCCAGTTAACTGAACTGCACAGAGTTCGAGGTCTTTTTCATAGCAAAATCTGGATAAATCTAAAGCTTTAAAGATCAGATCATTTCTAACATATATACAAACTCCACCTTTATGTAATTTTTTTCTACTATATTCTGCTCCTAAAGAGTACCCTTGCAATGAAATTGGCTTAAATTCCTGCTGTGTCAAGTGATGTTCAGAAAGGCATAAAACATGTGGTAGTTGAATTTCAGTATGCAGATTAATAGCCAGTTCATCTAATTTGTTTCTTATGCCTCTTATGTTTTGATGAAATACAGATAGACAGTGGTTATTATTAAGCCGTAATGTAGAATCTATTGCTTGTTAAAACATACTTTATGTGAAATACAGCCTTTCTGTTGAATAAGCCATTCCTCAGTTTCTTGTTATTTGTTTGAGTTTCCCAAACTTATTTGTTCTGAAAACAGTAACTGATAACCACCTCCTTGCCTCTTAGCCATGCAAAACCATAGCTTTGCAACCACCTCTTAAAATACTTAACTATTATTTAAAGCCTAATATATTATAATATTCCATTAAATCTACAAGAAAATTAACCATTAAATAATGTTTATCTTGATTAATATTAAGTAGATAGAGCAATTAGCATTTGTAAGCATATTTTGCAAAATAGAGAAATTTGTCACTGGAACATATGAGATATCTTTCTCAACTATCAAATATTAGGTACAGAAAGTGTGAAAAATTATATATACAAAATATAAAATACACCTTTCTCCATTATGAATACAGTTATATTATTTCAAAGTCTCAAAAAAGTACTTCATACAATTTTTGCATTCATTAATCAAATGAACACTTTCAAAACCTGGAAATTTAATGGAATGCTTAATCCTAAAAGTCTTTCATAAATTCCTTCACCATAGATCAAGTTAAGTGTTCTGAATTTTAAACTGAGAAAACTACTTTCAGTTATTACACTGCTGTGGATTTTTGTCCTCATGAAGCAGCTTGTGTCGTTTCAAACCTGACAACTCAGTAAAAGTTTTGTTACAAATATTACACTCATATGGCTTTATGGCCTCGTGAACCAATTTATGTCTTTTTAAATGTTGCAATCGAGTAAAAGCCTTATCACATATGTTACATTTGAACGGTTTTATGCCCTCATGAATCAATGTGTGTGTCTTCAAATGTTGTGATCGAGTAAAAGCATTATTACAAATGTTACATTTGTATGGCTTTATGTCCTCATGGAGCAATTTATGTTTTTTCAGTGCCATTAAGTCATAAAAAATCTCATTACAAATGTCACACTTCCTCAGCTTTCTGACCTCATGAATCAATTTATGTCTTTTTAAATGTTGCAAACGAGTAAAAGCCTTATCACAAATGTCACATTGATGTGGCATTATGCCATCATGAGTCATTCTGTGTGATTTCAAATGTTGCAATCGAGTAAATGCCTTGTCACAAATGTCACACTGATGAGGCTTTTTGTCCTCATGAATTAATTTATGTGTTTTCAAATTTTGCAATCGATTAAAAGCCTTGTTACAAATGCTACACTTGTGAGGCTTTATGCCTTCATGAATGGATCTGTGCATTTTTAAATTTTGCAACTGATTAAAAACCTTACCACATATCTTACATTTGTGTGGTTTTACATCCTCATGGATCACTTTGTGTCTTTTCAAATGCTGAAAATTAACAAAGGCCTTGTTACAAACATTACACTTATAAGCTTTTATGCCGTCGTGAATCAATTTGTGTGTCTTCAAATGCTTTAAGTGTGTAAAGGCTTTGTCACACAAGTCACATTTGTGTGGCTTTATGCCTTCATGAATCAATTTGTGAGTCTTCAAATTTTGCAATCGAGTAAAAGCCTTGTTACAAATATTACATTTGTGTGGTTTTATGCCATCATGAATCATTTTGTGTCTTTTCAAATGTTGCAACTGAGTAAAAACCTTGTCACATATGTCACATTTGTTTGGCTTTATACCCTCATGAATTAATTTGTGTGTTTTTAAATGTTGCAAATAAGTAAAGCTTTTGTCACATACATCACATTTATGTGGCCTAATGCCTTCATGTATCAGTTTATGTCTTTTCAAATGTTGCATATAGCCAAAATTCTTGTTGCAAATGTCACATTCATATAATTTCTTGCCCTTGTGAATCAATTTGTGCTTCTGAAGAGCTGACAAATTATCAAAAATCGCATCACAAGCATCACACTTTGTTTCTTCGCTCTCATTAATTGAGCTCTGGCTTTTTAAGTAACCAGAAGGCGTGCTGACAATTTTTGCATAAGGTGATACTGAGCAAACACCTGTTTCCACTGAAGATATAACTGTAACATCACTTTCTTGAGTTAGGTGACATCCAGGACCATCCTTTCTCACATTACACATTGTTTTACTTCCTAAGGCTTCATTGGAGAACGAATCTGATGTAACACTGGAAACTCCCTCTTTATGTACACTGAAATTTAAGAATATCAATAATTACCAGAATGCAGAGATAAGAAAGTAACTTGAATGGACAAGCATGTAAATAAATCCTTTCATGGAAGTGTTGGAAACAGTGTTGTTGTATAAATTAAAATAATTAGGAGTCGATTAATGACACAAAACAACACTTACTTTTAAACTTTCCCAGAACCAGTTTCTGAGGTCTTCCCTCTATCTTCAGCCGGACATCGACTTGTTCTCATTGGTGTAGCTGGCAATATTTTGTCATCGGCCTCCTCTGGTGGCGGTTCGAGGAACTTGCTGAACAAATCTTTCTGGGGGATGTCGAAATTGAATACTTTGTTCCTATTTTTTGAAATAAAGATTTGTTCCCATGTGGACAGTTCTTCTTTTCCTGTTGTATGTTTTAGTAATTTTGGTTCTGGATTTATGTTGTTTTTTTTTCCAAAAATGCGTGGCAACTGCTGATTTTTCTAATTGTTTGTATTTTATGTTCCTAAAGTGTTCCTTTGCTCTTGTTTCTAAATTTCTTTTGGTTTTTCCAATATAAATTTGACTACTGTCACAGCATTCAATTTGATATATACCAGATTTTTTGTTAGATGGAATGGCATCTTTGATGTTTGAGCAAATTAGGTTTTTTAAGGCGTAATGGTTCACTGGAGCTAGTTGAATGTTTTGTTTTTGAAGACTTTTTTGAATTTATCAAAGGCCCATGGATGGTAGTAGAATTTTTTGAAACAAAATATTTCCATCAAAGTTTTGGTTTAGCAATGGGCAACCCCTTATCACCCTTCCTGGCCGATCTGTACATGAGTGCACTAGAAATAAGGATCACTAAAGGTTTCCCATGGATGTTCAAACTCTGGCAAAGATATGTAGATGACATATATCGAGATTTAACTGTATTGGAACACCACAGTGAAGCGAAAAATTATTAAATTTTAGATGAGTCGTATTTCTTACACATCTGCTTCACTTTCGTACCTATTTTGAGGACATGTTTCGCAAATCTTCGTTTGCATCTACGGCTCTTGTGCGTGAAGATTTGCGAAACATGTCCTCAAAATAGGTACGAAAGTGAAGCAGATGTGTAAGAAATACGACTCATCTAAAATTTAATAATGTAGATGACATATATGCCATAGTGCCAAAAAAACACATCAGTGATGCACTAAAACTTTTAAATATTCAAGAAAAAAGCATCAAGTTCACTGTAGAAGTTGAAAAAGACGAGTATTTACCATTTTTAGATCAAAAATTAATCAGAAATAAAAATAGAATAAACTTTGGCATTTACAGAAAACCAACACAGACAGACAACTACATAAAAGCTAATGGCTACAATCCAAGATCCCACAAACAGGCAATCTTTAATAGTTTAGCACACAGACTGGTCAACATCCCTCTCACAACAGAAGAATACAAAATAGAATACAACAAAATTATTGAAATAGCACAGAAAAATGACTTTCCCAAATCACTAGTAGACAAAAAAGTGAACTTAGCAAAAAAGAAGAAACTATTAAAGGAAACCACAACCCTCTCAGCTACAGAAACTAAAATGATCTTCAAAAAATTGACTTACCATCCATGGGCCTTTGATAAATTCAAAAAAGTCTTCAAAAAACAAAACATTCAACTAGCTCCAGTGAACCATTACTCCTTAAAAAACCTAATTTGCTCAAACATCAAAGATGCCATTCTATCTAACAAAAAATCTGGTATATATCAAATTGAATGCTGTGACTGTAGTCAAATTTATATTGGAAAAACCAAAAGAAATTTAGAAACAAGAGCAAAGGAACATTTTAGAAACAAAATATAAACAATTAGAAAAATCAGCAGTTGCCACGCATTTTTGGGAAAAGAACCACAACATAAATCCAGAACCAAAATTACTAAAACATACACCAGGAAAAGAAGAACTGTCCACATAGGAACAAATCTTTATTTCAAAAAATAGGAACAAAGTATTTAATTTCGACATCCCCCAGAAAGATTTGTTCAGCAAGTTCCTCGAACCGCCACCAGAGGAGACCGATGACAAAATATTGCCAGCTACACCAATGAGAACAAGTCGATGTCCGGCTGAAGATAGAGGGAAGGCCTCAGAAACTGGTTCTGGGAAAATTTAAAAGTAAGTGTTGTTTTGTGTCATTCATCGACTCCTAATTAATTTAATAAGCATGTAAAAGTTTATAAATTACCTCATGAAACATAATTACAAGAATAGATGTATGGTGTATTACAACAATTTGAAAAATAGAAACAATATATGAAATAACTGAGTCCCTTATGAGAAACTGGTTAGCCTGCTCTGCACCTTCTGCTTCTCCTTCATTTTCCTTTCTCACTGTTTGCCAATTACCCAGTTCCATGAAGTCTTTGTACATAGGTTGATATATTTTGAGATGTTATTGTATTAGTCCTGCTATAATGTTATAATAGCAAAGCTATATATAATTCAGCACACAGCTCAAAGTGCAGTGTTATATTACTTATGCTCAGAGAACATATCTGACAGTAACAGGCAATATGACAATATATGTGTAGATAGTCACTATCCATAGAGGAGGGGTTCGAACCCTTCAGCTTCTGGGGACCCTTAATACTCATGGACTTTTGATGTCACCAGAAGTACAATGGGCCGAAAATACAAGCCCCTCCCGAATGGGAGTTGTTTGAATTGGGTTGGACTCGATATGACAGTATGTCTGGCCAGACTTAGGCAACCAAACGGGGCTGGGAGATGCCCAGAACACCTGCAGCTCTACCGAGGTTTGATGGTTGTCTTCCCTCCAGGGTTGACTCACCTAAGCAGCATATCCAATTCTACCCTTACTATCATTAGTCGCCACAAATGGCATATCTCGGATGCAAGAGCCCCTAGTGGTTTGCCAGGAGTCAATTAGAGAATTTAATGTCAGGATGGCACGTTGGCCATGGTAGCTCAATAGGTAAGAGCGACAGGACGGAAATCAGGAGATATATGTTCCAAATCCCGGCCTTGGCGTTGAATTTTTCAGGTTGACTATCTACACTAAACACAATTTTGTCAGAAACACAGAAAAGTTTATTAACATATTTTATAAGCAACGTTAATGAATATACATATTTCTGTAGAATAAGTAAAAAAAAGCATAAGATACATTTTTTTTACATGTTAATATTACATTACAAATTCCTGAATAATAGTGAAATTAAGATAATTATACTTGACTTCAAAAGAGTTGCATGCATGCTGCCTAACATTATATAAACAAACACAAAGCATGATGTTAATAATGCTTTCAATTGCCAGGATCTATTGGCATTGCCAGTGTCCTAAAGCTGTTCTTTTGTATGCTAGCAAATTTATTGTCATAGAGCTGTTACTTCTAAACACTCTCAAAAGGCATCCCTCTGGGCTGGATTTGAATTTGTGATCTTGTCAGCCAGTGTCTAACCTACTGAGCTCTAAGACTGATAATTCCTTCAAGTTTGGTACATTTGCCTGTTATTATGGTATTATAGACAAAGTTACAAACTTAACTGCAATACATATTATGATGGAGGCAGAAAATATACAAGCGAAAATGCTGCAAGTTGTTATAAAGATTTTCACAGAGCTTGTGTGTTTTTCCCCCTTAGGAGGATCCAGGCAGCTGACATACCCATGGATTCTAACTTAATTCAATCAGATTAAGTTCAAACACACTGAACACAGCTAGGACTTATCACAGATTGAAACCATGATGCAAGGTTGGAGTAAAACATATAATATTCTCAAGCATCTAAATATCGGCATGCTACCAAGCATGATATCATTACCATAAGGAAGACAATTACATGGAAACTTCCTTACTTAAAGTGCACACATGCAAAGAAACTGTGAAGCAAAGTGCTATGGCAGGCTAAATTTGCATGTAACTTTGACTATAGTTGGCCTTGTTCAGAAATAGTCCAGTGGAAGACATATAAGTACTGTGTAAGAGTTTAAACGATCGCAGCATTGTACTCGTGAGCAGTATATATGTACAAAGCATCAGAATTACCTCACAATATAACAGAAACATATTCTACAAAAAAATTAAAGGATAGCTTTAAATAATCCAGATAAATTCCCTATTATCAAATTATAATTTTAAACTCCAGGCAATTTCCTGCATATTGTTGGGTGTTAGATGTCAAGAAAAAGTCCTCAAAGCAACACAAAGAAAAAATGTGGAGAAAATTTGGAAGAATTAAGTCACCGGACAAAGAATAAAGTAGAGGACTTACCTTGGTGATTCTGTTGAATAATCATTTGGTCCATTCTGTAACAGAAGAATTCACATGTAAATCACAGGTTCTGCTTCTACCTTGAAATAGCTATCTTTAGAAAAAAGGGCACAAAAACTTTAAAATCATCTACAAATAAGAAATTGCGTCTCATGAATATAATCAAATAAAAAATATTCCATTCTTCAAAGAAAGCAGATTAAGAATGTAAGATGGAAAGAATGTAAAGCTGTGAATCTTCAAAAGTCTTACATAATAAACGGTTAAAAAATTATATTATTTTAATATTAGCTCAGTAAGAAAAGATTTGTGAATTGAAATTGACTATTTGAATCCAAATCTGGAGAAGGAAATTCAGTACTTTTGAACTAAAAACTTATTAATCCTTTTATGGAAGTGTTGAAAACAGTGTTGTTGTATAAATTAAGTTAATTAGGAGTCGATTAATAACACAAAACAACACTCACTTTTAAATTTTCCCGGAACCGGTTTCTGAGGTCTTCCCTCTATCTTCAGCCGGACATCGACTAGTTCTCATTGGTGTAGCTGGCAATATTTTGTCTTCGGTCTCCTCTGGTGGCGGTTCGAGGAACTTGCTGAACAAATCTTTCTGGGGGATGTCGAAATTGAATACTTTGTTCCTATTTTTTGAAATAAAGATTTGTTCCCATGTGGACAGTTCTTCTTTTCCTGTTGTATGTTTTAGTAATTTTGGTTCTGGATTTATGTTGTGGTTTTTTTCCCAAAAATGCGTGGCAACTGCTGATTTTTCTAATTGTTTGTATTTTATGTTCCTAAAGTGTTCCTTTGCTCTTGTTTCTAAATTTCTTTTCGTTTTTCCAATATAAATTTGACTACAGTCACAGCATTCAATTTGATATATACCAGATTTTTTGTTAGATGGAATGGCATCTTTGATGTTTGAGCAAATTAGGTTTTTTAAGGAGTAATGGTTCACTGGAGCTAGTTGAATGTTTTGTTTTTTGAAGACTTTTTTGAATTTATCAAAGGCCCATGGATGGTAAGTGAATTTTTTGAAGATCATTTTAGTTTCTGTAGCTGAGAGGGTTGTGGTTTCCTTTAGTAGTTTCTTCTTTTTTGCTAAGTTCACTTTTTTGTCTACTAGTGATTTGGGAAAGTCATTTTTCTGTGCTATTTCAATAATTTTGTTGTATTCTATTTTGTATTCTTCTGCTGTGAGAGGGATGTTGACCAGTCTGTGTGCTAAACTATTAAAGATTGCCTGTTTGTGGGATCTTGGATTGTAGCCATTAGCTTTTGATGCCTAAGCATCAAAAACACCTATGAACTTATAGAACACATTAAGGATACTGAACTAAATGAAGAAGACACACTAGTCTCATTTGACGTTAAATCACTGTTTCCCAGCATACCAGTTAAACAACTCCCAACATTGATAGAAAAATGGCTCAAATCACTTGGAATGTCATCACTTGAAATTTCAGATTACATCGAACTTACCAAATTATGCATAGAACAGAATTTCTTCCAGTTTCAAACAAAATATTTCCATCAAACTTCTGGTTTAGCAATGGGAAACCCCTTATCACCCTTCCTGGCCGATCTGTACATGAGTGCACTAGAAATAAGGATCACTAAAGGTTTCCCATGGATGTTCAAACTCTGGCAAAGATATGTAGATGACATATTTGCCATAGTGCCAAAAAAACACATCAGTGATGCACTAAAACTTTTAAATATTCAAGAAGAAAGCATCAAGTTCACTGTAGAAGTTGAAAAAGACGAGTATTTACCATTTTTAGATCTAAAAATAATCAGAAATAAAAATAGAATAAACTTTGGCATTTACAGAAAACCAACACAGACAGACAACTACATAAAAGCTAATGGCTACAATCCAAGATCCCACAAACAGGCAATCTTTAATAGTTTAGCACACAGACTGGTCAACATCCCTCTCACAGCAGAAGAATACAAAATAGAATACAACAAAATTATTGAAATAGCACAGAAAAATGACTTTCCCAAATCACTAGTAGACAAAAAAGTGAACTTAGCAAAAAAGAAGAAACTACTAAAGGAAACCACAACCCTCTCAGCTACAGAAACTAAAATGATCTTCAAAAAATTCACTTACCATCCATGGGCCTTTGATAAATTCAAAAAAGTCTTCAAAAAACAAAACATTCAACTAGCTCCAGTGAACCATTACTCCTTAAAAAACCTAATTTGCTCAAACATCAAAGATGCCATTCCATCTAACAAAAAATCTGGTATATATCAAATTGAATGCTGTGACTGTAGTCAAATTTATATTGGAAAAACGAAAAGAAATTTAGAAACAAGAGCAAAGGAACACTTTAGGAACATAAAATACAAACAATTAGAAAAATCAGCAGTTGCCACGCATTTTTGGGAAAAAAACCACAACATAAATCCAGAACCAAAATTACTAAAACATACAACAGGAAAAGAAGAACTGTCCACATGGGAACAAATCTTTATTTCAAAAAATAGGAACAAAGTATTCAATTTCGACATCCCCCAGAAAGATTTGTTCAGCAAGTTCCTCGAACCGCCACCAGAGGAGACCGAAGACAAAATATTGCCAGCTACACCAATGAGAACTAGTCGATGTCCGGCTGAAGATAGAGGGAAGACCTCAGAAACCGGTTCCGGGAAAATTTAAAAGTGAGTGTTGTTTTGTGTTATTAATCGACTCCTAATTAACTTAAAAACTTATTTTTGCTTTTGGAGATAAAATGGTATCATTCTGCAACAGACAACTTCCAGATTAACAATGTATTTCAACAAGTGAGTGATAGCATGATGGTAGCATGTCTACCCCACATTCTGAAGCCCCGGGTTAGAATCTCTATAAGGGTATCTGAATAAGGTTTTTTCCCCAAGGGTTTCACTGGTGTCGAAAGATCAATGTCGGGACTCTAAGCTCTATGCACTCTGGGCTCATTTGAGGATTTTCACCCATTTCATTTACGGCCCAATATGATTTACAATGGACATTAATTAAAAAAAAGTGAATGAAATAAAGAAATAATATTTGGATGAGCAGGGCCAGACTGAAAAATTCAATGCCATAGCCAGGATTTAAATCTCAGATCTTCCAGTCTCCATCCAGTTGCTCTTAACCATTGAGCTACTATGACCAACATGCCAACTAACATTAAATTCAACTGACTTGTATGTTTCCCGGTAAACTACTGAGGTTCTCATATACAATGAGATGCGAACCTTTTTGTGGCATATTTATAGTGGTTTAACTATGAAGCCTGGGACTTGTAGGTCGCTACAAAAAGTTGCATAGGAGGAATTTAATACAGAATATAAACACATTATTAACACTAGTTTAATTAATGGTTTTAATAAAGATTTTATAAACAAAAGGTTAGAAAAATTTAAATATCAAAGAAATGTAAATGTTTCCATTCTTAAAAAAGTAAAAGATGATTATATTTTCATCAAAATTTACATATCGTCTTTGGACAAATAAAATATTCCAAATATTTTTAAAAGATGTTGGTATAATATTGGCACCACAAAATATAAACAGCATAAAAAATCTACTACAATTCTTTGAAAAAAGACAAAATTTCAGATAGCAAAAAATCTGGTATTTATCAAGTTAGCCATTTAGAATGCGATAAAATTTACATTGGTAGGACCAAATATCATTTAGAAGCCAAAACAAAGGAACATTTCAGAAATATTAAATATAAACAGACAGATATCAGCAGTATCTAAATATGAAATAAACCCAGTGGTTAAATTATTGAAACAACTGAATGAGCCTATCAATTTAATGGTTTGGGAGAAAATATTTATTTAATAATAATAATAATAATAATAATAATAATAATAATAATAATAATAATAATAATAATAATAATAATAATAATAATAATATTTATTTGTACTTACATATTTTAAAAACTAAAGATCGCGTGATGAATTTTTTTACCAATAAGTTTGTGTTGCTCCCAGTAGATGGCAGTAAGATAGCGAGCTATTCCTCAACTTTCGGAAGTAGCTAAGGTGGCTGAGAATGAAACAGATACATTTCATAACTGGTCCCAAGGATATTGAAAACAGATAAGTATTAGTGAGGTTGAGTTGCTAAAGTGTTTAGTTTATTCTTAATATTCTGGACACATTTACTTGGGCCAGTGGTTCTTGTTTCTGAACTTGAAATCTGGATAATGGAAGGTGACTAAGATTCCAGAGGCAAGGATAAGATTGTGCTTTTGACAGACCAAGGACTTCGGCAGACAGTTATGCCCAATGGCCTTTGCAATGTGCTAGTAACCTTTCAGTGTATATGAAGTCCTTGATAAGGAGGCTAACTTATGATGCCTGCCTGCTATAACTGTATGATGTCTTTGTGGTTGGTAGCACATTTCAACGTTATCTGAAGAACCTGAGCAACATAGTACCAGACAACCCTAAGCTGAACACAAATTGCCAACTTTTCTGTAAAAAGGTACACTACTCAGACCACATAGTCTCACCAATTGGGATGGCCACAAATTCAGGGAAGCCTGAAGCTGTGAAGGATAAGATAGAGTTGTAATACATAGAGTCAATATGAAAAATTCAATGCCATGGCCGGAATTTGAACCACGGATATCCTGGTCTCCATCTGGTTGCTCTTACCCATTGAGCTACCATGGCCAACATGCCGTCATAAAATTAAATTCTCCAACTGACTCATCTATTTTTCTGTTAAACCACTAGGAGCTCTCGTATTCAAGATACACCATTTGTGGCAACTTACTATTATATAGGCTAAGTTTTGGATACATAGAGTCAACATGAAAAATTCAATGCCATGGACAGGATTTGAACCATGGATCTCCTGAATTTCAAGAATCTGGAAGGCCGGACAGACCAATGGGTCCAGAGTCTCCTAAACTCCAACTTTATATAGTGTTTTTTGTTGACTGAAGATGTGGGCAAATGCTCATGAAATTAATTTCGCAAAAACATAATAGAAGTATTGTCATCGGCTTCTTAAGATAAGTGGAGAATATTTACTAAATATTTTTATTTGTATAGCGTTTATATTGGAACTTTGAAAAAGAAAAAGTCTCTAACCTTATCAAGAAGAGTGTTCTGAGGAGTATGCCACTTCACTAGCAGACAGCAGAAGGAGAGCATCACAGCTGTCCATGTGGTTTTGGCTCTGTAAGCATATGCAAGGATAGTGTAGTGCTGAGGATGCAGTAGGTGGCAGATATGGACTTGGGACTGCTCCTTAGATAAGTAGAAGCAGAAATTAGCCAAGCTTGGAGGATGTTGTACTCAATATAAATATTAATGGGCTCAAAGAAACTCAAGTAGATCAAGGACAAAGTGTTACACAGAATTTTGGAGTCACCTGATGGAAAGACCCAAAAGGAGCAGCTGGCATCTCCTAGGAGTAAGATTATGGAAGTGTTGCAGGAAGCATATACGATCCAACTTAACGATCAACAAGGTCCGACAGAGGTACCACTCGTTGAGGCTAAAAGAAGAGATGGTGCCGCTATGACATTTATGTGCAGAAAGTTGCAGTCCTCAGACTAGAAGTTGAGGCCACATGCAGCAATATAACATGATGGCACCTTTCAAGTGCATTGCCACTGACATTGCTGAACTGTTCTTTTTGTCTGAACAGGCAACAAATATGTGCTTGTTTCATTGATTTCTTCACCAATTGGCCAGAGGTGTAAGCTGTACCTAACAGCGAGGCCAAGTTCATTACTGATTGTCTTTGGGAAAATCTGTTCTGCTGCTTTGCAGGCTGCTGGAACTACAACAAATCAGGGCACATACTTCAAATCAAACCTGATGAGGGAAAGGTAGAACGTGTTGGAGCAGGCAACATACACAAGATTATTTTATGCAGACATTCTTGAACTGCTATGCTTTTCTGCATCTCTTTCTGTAATGGTCAAGAAAAACCGCTCAAAGGCCACTTTACCAGACTTGAGGTTCTTTTATGCATCAAAATCTATAACATGGGACTAATGACTTTATTTATGTTCCTAAAGAAGTCAGAGTGCCTGAAAAAAAATTCATCAGCCTCTGTCAGGTTTAAACCCACAGCCTTGGGAAACACAGGATGCCTCTCCATTCACAGTCAGGTGGTATGATACTGCTGAATGTTAAGACCCTCAGAAAACTGTGGCCAGCCACTAGAGGGACTGGGGTCAGAGTGCCACTTTTCCTGTTGGCCTACCACTCATCTACCCACGAAACCTCTGAGATAATGTCAATTAGTTTGGTCTTTGGCAGGGTGTAGCATCTTTCACGTGACTTGGTTTGGGAGCCCCCTACCTGTAACAGAAAAGCCAACTATTGTTTATGTGGAGAACCTTGAGGATGATCTTTGGGATATGCATGAGGCGGTTAATCAGCACATCAAGGTGGCAAGTGACTAAACAAAGAACTACTGTCCGGCCGTTGTATCTCCGGCTCTGACGTTTTGCGACTGTAAAAGGTGGAAGGGGAAACCTAATAGTACCAACATACAGTAATGAGCAATTGAAAACATATCCTCAAAATTATCTTTAGAATGAAAATATAGGACTATATTAACTTTAAAACACTGAAATACAATTTACAATTTCATCATAATGCAAGATATTTATTACAACACCACTCTATTCGAATATTTCATTCACACCTTTCACACACACACTAACTGCATCTGTTGGTAGTACTGGGAGTCTCTACATCCGGTGTCGTGGTCAGGAAGTTAAAACTGTCTGCTAGCGCCAATCAGCATTGTCGCTGGTAGGCGTGGCTCCCGAACCCAACACCGTGTTGCCAGCTTAAATTTGTTTGAGCCACATGGCCTAATAGTGGCTTGCGCTGGTGAACCAACTTTGGTATATTTTTTGTGCGTGAATTTCGATGTTTAGTGTTCGTAAGTCCTATTATTATCGCTATTATAATAATATGGCTACTGGTTCGTGAAATATGCAAATACATGACATATTTAAAATACGCATTGCTCCTCTGCTTAAAATTCCCGCTAAAGAACTGGCAACAGCCTGCTTCCCCCTCTCGAGAAATGTCAGAGCCGGAGATAGAACGGCCGAGGTATAGACAACCAGCAAGTCAACAGTTGTGGTTCGCAGCTGCATTATCTGCTGTAACTGCCCTACCCAGTCTAAGAGGTATTGCTTCAACTACCACAGCAAGGAACATACTGTATGGTGAAGAGGATCGGCTACATAGTCTACTGCTTTCAGAGGCACTGGAAACACCTGGTCTAGATGATAGTGCTAGCTGTCATGACCAGCTTTAAGGATGCGCAGTGTCATGCAATCAACAAAGACAAGTCGGCAGTGAAGAGAAAGAAATTAGAGATATGACCCAACCAATGCTGCCATCAAGAAGCTGGGTTGCTGAGCCATTAGAAGACAGGCCAACCCATAGCCTTTTGTATTCTGCCACCCAGCTTCAAGAACTTTTGGTTTTGGCAAGTCTAAAATAATCCATTTCCAGATGCTTCTAGAACCATTCTACAACACCCAGGGAGTATATAAGTGACTGCTCTCATAGTGTCATAAGTGGTAGACAACATGGCACTAGGGCGGGTTTTCTTTGGGATCTCCGATTTCCCCTGCCATCTTATTTCACTGGTCCTCCATCTTCATCTCATTTATCATTAGTGTCACCACCTGTGGTGCCATATGTAGTAAAAGTGGGCATTAAACACTAAACATATTTTTTTTTTTAAATCTATGGCCTCCAATGTTAAGTCATACCGGAGAAGTAAGTTGTAGTTGGTGAGAATTTAGTACATTTAAGTAAGTCAGACTATGAGAGTCAAGAAGTTACAAAGCAGTGCTAGTTGTGCAGGGAAGGCTAAAGTAAACATTAAAGCTCTGGACCTCTACGGACCAGTTATGTTTGCTCTTTGCATCTATAAAAGTTATACTAAAGTTAACACTGTGCTAACATTTTCAGAGGCAATTGCACAACTTGGTGTTGTCATTCTGTCACAATACTAGGTGCTTTGTTTCAGTAGTTTACTTCTATCTTCTCTGGTGCTTGTTACATAATATTTCATGTTGATTATTCTGCGCACTCTGACCATTAACATTATTTTCAACTAGACTAGTACAAAGCATCCCATCATAGTATTTAAAATATTACAACTTTTTTGCATGTATGCAAAATCTACATCTTGCCTTCCATCGCCCGCCTCGTTAGCATGGTGGTAGAGTGTCTGCCTCACGTTCAAGAGGTCCCGAGTTCGAATCTCGGTCAGGGTGAGTTACCTGGATAAGGTTTTTTCCGGGGTTTTCTCTTATCCAGAAATATGAATGTCAGGCAACTCTAAGCTCTATGGACCCCGAGCTTATTTGAGCATCATTTCACCCATTCCATTCATCGTCCGATATGACTTAAAGTTGGAGAACGTAAATTACAAAAAAAAAAAAAAAAAAAAAAAAAAAAAAAAAAAAAAAAAATGCCTTCCATCTGATGCAGTTTGTGGCACAAGAGAAAAGCCCCAATTTTACATAAGAATTGTTTACAAAGCTTTTCCATCTGCTTGAACTTACATACAAGTTCAACATAAACACAATGTAATGCTTCTTAATTATATATTATCCAAACCACTTAATTAGATTAATATATTCTTACAAACAATAATTCAGCGTTGCCCGTACAAGATGTTTAAATCCAATGAAAAGATCTGATGCACTTTTTCTGCAGAACTTACCTTAATATTATCATAAGTATTTGAAGTTTCAAATACCGATCCTTCCAAACACCATTGTGCTCCCAAAATATCCATTTTGGTTTCAATTTCACTGTCTTTGCTGCTTTTATTAAATTCGGTTATAGAGTTTTCAGAAAAATTATCATTTTGTGGACAATAACTGGAATCCACAACATCCACTTCAACTTCTGCTTTGATATCCACACTATAGAAACTGCCACTTGTCTCAGTTTCAGTCTTAACTTTCTTTTCAAGGTCTATGGAAAAATCCTCTCCCTCATTTTGTGAATAACAAGGTTCTTCTTTTATTTCTACTTTGATATCCATATTACTAAATTTGCTGATTCTGAACAGTTTTATTCTTAAACTTCAATAGGCTGTAGAAAAAGGAACACATTATTAGTAACATGAAATATTTCTAAGAGTTTTATTTCTATACAGTTGAAACTACATTGCATTTCAAATAATCAGACAGTACAAAGGTAACAATGGTACTTTAGGGTAATATATTAAGTACAAAATGTTTAATGATTAAAGAGCTACAACTTGCTTATTTATGGTTTGATTAGTCTTGATCTTAAATACATTATTTTGAAAACTGTGATTTAAATCATATTTTTCCAATAGTAGTTTTATGATGTTGGACATAGCAGAGATTTTCATGCTATAATAAATACTAAGCAAATGATAGTAATATAATAAAAAGTAAGGCTCCCAATTAATTTGTAAACTACTAAATGATAAATAAATCTATAAAAAGGTTGTTCAGAAATATGAGAACAATGGAAAGGTAAACTCCGAAACTAAACAGAAAGCTAAGTGGGATATTGGACAACAGCAAAATAACTAAAAAGCTATATCGAGATTTAACTGTATTGGAACACCACAGTGAAGCGAAAAATTATTAAATTTTAGATGAGTCGTATTTTTTACACATCTGCTTCACTGCACCACTGAAAGTGAAGCAGATGTGTAAAAAATACGACTCATCTAAAATTTAATAACTAAAAAGCTGTCACATGGAAACATTTTATTGAAACACAAAGATGAAATTGTAACAAATCCTAGAAAAACCGCCAAAACATTGAACAATTTTCCGTAGGTATCACAAAAAATTTGGAAATAAAACAGTTTAAAAACTGAAGCTCTAATTTGTAAGAATGATATATCATTCCTAACATACGTCTGTGAAGATGAATTGCTTGATATAATTAGGGAGCTTGATATAATTAAGGAGCTAAATAACCAGAAATCTGGAGCCCTTAATAGAAGTTAAAGCAATTTTATTAAGCAATATAGTATGAATATTTTAACCTTCTTTACAAGCATTGCATACTGAGAGTCTGCACTTTTAATTTTCCGTCAACAATTAGTTAGAAAATTAAGATTTCCGTGAGCGGCTTTTTCTACCTTACCTCTGCACTTAAAGAGTCATTGCCAATAACGGGAGACAATCATTATTGTCTGAAGGAGCATATCGGTGAGGTGCAGAGCGTTAATCTATCTGTGTGTATTCTTGTGAGTCAGTTCTGTAATCAATTCTATCAATTCTGTTTCCATATTTGGCAGGTAAAAGAGGTTTCTCCCTTCTAATATTACAAAGTATAAATCAAGATTTAGAAAAGTTGTTTACTTATTTAGCAAAACTATTTATCATAAATGAAGCTCGTTCAGCTAAATACTCCCACAAGCATCAAGGACATACTGGGTTTACCAAAGGCTGAATTTACTCATACAGGTCCACAACTAAATATTCAAGGAAGAAGCGACTTCTGTGAAAGGAAGAAAACCAAACCAACAAGGTGTTTTTCCAAGCTGTGCAGTAAATCTGTGTGCCTGGAACATGTCCCAGTACATATTTACAGTGAGAACAGCAACCACCGTGAACAATTTGCTTGGAAATGACACTGTGAATTATTTGTATGAATAAATAGACATTCTAAACAATTTTTCTACAATATAAATGTTTTAATGTGTAGTCATAAAAACAGTTAAAATGGAAATAACCTTAATATTAGTGACTACAATAAATGTTCTTAGTGGTTTAAGAGTACATAATGACTTACAATAACTTTCATCAGTGGTGCTTAAATACATTATGTTTGCAAATTTCCCGCATTTTTATATTGTTTGGATGCAAATATATCATATTTTGAAACCATAACATTAAAATGGTATATCAAACTTGTGTAAAAAGTAATGCAGACTCTCGGTCCGCGCGCGTTTAGCGGAGGGCTAAAACCACTGTATCATAGAGCAAATACGTCTTTTCATAGTGACACATTCCCACATAAACTGCAAAAATAAAACCAATGTTCAGAAAAGGAGATGAAAAGGGCCCTAACAACTATAGACAAATAGCTTTGCTTTCAACCCTGTCAACCAGGAGCACTGATATAACACGTATAAAGTGATATCAAAGGTATAATCATAATCGTAGGGTGCACATAAATAACTACATGGGGATAATAAATATAATAATCATAATAATAATCCATAGGGACAGTCAGGTTGTAATTGCAAAATCAATAGTTCACATACCATCTCACCCGACTGGAAACTTCCAACCATTGTCTGACCAGCCCTGAGACACTTCTGATTGCCGCTGAGTCGTTGCTTATCCTTTTCATAGAAAGTCAAGTATGACTTAAACAACGGAAGGCAGGACTTTGCCAGAAGTTTAACAAGTCGGTCCACGTGCTCCAAACACGGAAGACGTATAATAATATCAGTGAACACTTAAACACACCAAACGAGCTGAAGCATACATTTGAGTTAAAGCAACATGTCCAGGTGAGACGAGGTAGATAGGTTAACCATGCCACATTATTATTTAAAATTCCCACATTGGACATCACAGACCCAGGACCCTGACAATAAACAACTCAACTCCACAGTGGCGAGCAGAGAATATTAAGTATCCCAATTAACTCTTACATTGAGCAGTAGAGGTGTGTCAGAAACCCACAACAAGTCAGGATGCATCCCCACCCTGAAGCATAGATGACAGGCCGAGCTATAGTGACCTAGCTTAAATCTTCTGATCTTCAATCTGCGTCCATGACGAATCCTTAATTGTGAGGCACTGAGCAAAAATGGAGAGCTCGACTTGGTTTGTTACTGGTTGAACCAACTCAAGCCTTTTCTAAAATATTAGAAAAAAATTATCTCCAAGAGGCTTATCATGTTCCTCAATATATTTAATATAATTAATAATAGTCAATATATGCTACTTTTGTAGCAATAATCTTGTTGACAGTATGACATGCCGGACAGTACAGCAATTGGTATGGACTATCACAGGTTTCATATGGTGGATGATGATATTCTACTAAATAAGCTGCAGAAATATGGTGTAAGAGGGATGGCCTTCAATTGGTTTAAGTAATATCTTGAAATGAGAGAGGAGTTAGCTGAGATCAATTTTATAACGAAAGGTAACAAGAAACTAATAAGAAGCTATCACAGAAAATATCTGTAGTATCTAAAGAGTTCCACAAGGATCTACTCTACGTCCCCTGTTGTTATTACTGTAGGTAAATTTTCTGCAATTATATATAAAGAACAATTTGGATGATGAAATCACACTTTTTGCAGATGACACAAGTACATTCACTGTGACAGCCTCAGATAAAATGTTATCATCACCTTAGCAAAAGTAAGTCAATAGGCTGATGATGATGATGGTGATGATGATGGTGTTTAGGGGCGCTGAACTACTGGGTCATCAGCGCCCTTTAAAAAACCAATGGGTTTAAAATCTAATTAAAACGAGAAAGACTAAAAGACAAATGCAATAAATCAAATAAAATAAAGATAACACTCATGCTCAACAATGTGGCAAAGACTAAAATGGAAACTAAGACAATTAAAACCATAAAGGAGATAAAATGGTTAAAATACCCAAAATTTTAGGGCTAAATCCTAAAATTTGTTGATAAAATGAACGCTAAAACTTTTCCCACCGCCGTCTCGTCATCCGCGAGTATCTCTGCCAAGCTGGTCAATAGGCTGTTTGCTTGTAAATGAAGAGAAAAAAATGGCATTCAATTTCTAGCATAAGGTTTGTAGTAAAGCCTTGCAGGAAATCCTTGAATCAGAATTGGTTCCAAATTGGTAAATTCTGAAAATAAAACTAAATTCCTACATCTATGGTTAGATAAAAATTTAAACTGAGATAAGCATAATGAAAAAATAGTAGAGAATCTGAGCCAAACTTGTTTTGTTCTACATCAGCTAAGGTCTCAAGTAACATTTATGGTGCTCAGAAACTGTTATTTTACTTATTTTCATTCACTATTATTAACACTATGGGGAAAGATACAGTCAACCTGAAAAATTCAAAGCTATGGCCGGGATTTTAATCACGGATCTCCTAGTTTCCATCCAGTCACTCTAACCCATTGAGCTACCATAGCCAACATGCCATTCTGACATTAAATTCTCCAATTGACTTATATATTTTCCCAGTAAACCACTAGGGGCTCTTGTACTAGAGTCCCAGGTTTCATCATTTAACTCTTATTATTTAAGTTAATTTTTTCAGTTTGACTCCATCTAAAACCTAAGCCTATATATGACTAGTGAGAACAAACGTTTAATTTCCAACAATTAACTTAAATACTATGGGGAAATGCTACAAACATTTAATATTTACGATACAAAAGAAGGCATTAAGAATTATGGTTGGTATTCCAAAAACAGAATGGTGCATTAATTATTTCAACAATTTAAATATCAGTTAAAGGCATACATTCTGTAACTAAGTTTATGGCACAACCACATGAATTAAAAAAAAAAAAAAAAAAAAAAAAAAAAAAAAAAAAAAAAAAGAGGTTTTACTCTATAAATTAATATCTAGAATATAATTCAGGACAAGTGTAAAGTTATTAGTTGCATGCATTTAGCTAGTTTATTTTATCCTTATTCTTGTTTTGTGCGATTCAGAACACATGAGTCACCAATGAAGAATCTTCAAAATTCCTGAAGTGTGATACTAGCTGTCAGTATTCATCTTCCCTAGTTGTACCACTATCATGGTGTTCTCTATACCTTTAAGGCGGGCCTGAGGAACTGAAGCTCTGGATCTTTGCTAGAGAACCATGATGGGTGATCAGCCCAATGCCTGGTATGAGGGTGAAGGAAGTGGATGATTGTATGAGGGCAAGTTATTATATAACATGATATTCTGCTAGCTTCATGTGATCCTCCATACATAAGTTTTGGAGGTTACACACGGCCACAAGCTTGGTTAGATTATGATTAACTACTATACTAACCTCACCCTAGATTTTGATACTCCAGCAAAATTCTGTGATTAAATGCATATTAGGAATCTGGTTAAATAGAGACTTAATGCTCTCGCAATCCGTGTTCAGTAAGGATCAGTATATCAGGTTTCTCTTTTAAGAGAAAAGTGTTCAGAAGGTCAACTTTGTGAGCATTTGGATGTTCTGATGAATTCATTTTAAAGAGTTGCCCATTACCAGAAACCAGAGAAGATGCCTAGCTTTTTGGGTGTGAAACAATGTTTGTGCTTCTGTTGCGGCTATCTCTAAGTAAACTTGTCTTACTAAATCTAAAACAAACTTAACTACAGTATTACAAAGTAAACTTTTTGCTCACATATTAAAGAGCATATCATGTGTGGTGTGATCTTCATGTTTAACATTTGCAGTATTATCAATTTCAAATGTTGGTACTTGCTGATAACAGAGGTTAGGTTTGAGTTCACTATGAGGGAGGTTCATGACTTTTAGTATAGCATAGGTCCTGGATTACGCTTTCTATGTTTTGTACAAAATCTCTCACTTCACTATTTGCAACATCATTACTGCGGCCAATGAGCACCACAAAATATTCTTTGTGAAGTTCGAGCATTTCTCATCTATGTCAGTTGTAACTTCTGTAAATCTTGCACCAGATATTATGATTGCGCTAGTTCTGGGTATGTTTTCATACTTATTTCATTCTTTGGCTAAAACCCTGCCTAACAGGAGAATCTGGCCTCAAGACTTCTTTTCTTTTGTGGTATGTTTCCAACCATTGTGTTCTTTAGATTTCATCCTAATGTTGATCTGATCTCTGTGGTTTGCCAGAGACAATTTGCTGTGACTGTTAGAAAATGTGTGTCAGAGGCAGAGTTGTTAGGTCATCATGTTTCTTGCTTTGTTTTTTTAGTCTGGCAATTTCATCACGGGATTCTTATTGGTCCTTCTTCATTATTTCGATGATCTTTTGTAATGATGCACTAGTGCTATGTTCACTCGTCATATGCAATGGCTTACCTCAATGTTGATCCATAATTACACAGTAATTACTGGGTTTCTCTTCTGTTATCACCAGGGATGAGAGTCGAGAGCTGTAATGAAATTCCAAAGTATAATATAACTTCAAACTGTGAAACTTGTAAGTGCAAGCCATGAATATATAGTAACAGAAATCCAAAGTGAGCAAAGCAACTACACATTTCTATGGCTGGCTCTCTGTCGCTTGCCATTTAGCAAATAGGTGGTGCCAGCCATGTCGTTCATATCAATGTGTACAACATTGCGAAGAATGGCTTCATTGTGGAAGGACATTAGCTTCTTGGGATGATTGATATGGTCACAATGAATGACATTAGGTCTCAATAATCACAGAGGTGGTGCCACGTTCTTTGCAATGGATTTTGCCAGCACAATCCACATTGACCACTGTGGTGGAAAACATGCCTTAATGATTGCAGCCCCCATAATTGTAAACTACAGCCTACAATTTTAACAATGAGCATGCTGGCATCGCCTATGAAGGGTCAGCATCAGACAGGATCAACTTAATGCACCTTTGACGGAGTGTTTGTAGTGCCAAGACTGAAAAACAGGAAGCTAATCCATTTCAAGACGTAATCATGAACATCCATGAGATTTACCCTGTGGTTTAGTTGAATAGCTTAGATATGTAAATAAAACGTCTTAGTTCGGGCCATGTTCAGTTACAATTTATAATACATAGGATACTTCACTAATTTATTTGACTATAATATGACTATCATATCTGCAGCAGAGAGCCGAGTGATTATGGGAACAATGTTAGCAGCAAGACAACTGGTCTGCTACCAACATCAGTGGAGACACAATAATTACATTTGAATTTACGCTTTTATTCATTTTATTTCCAGTTAAACTGCAGAACAACGGCATCGTATTAGATGATATAAAGGAAACAAACTGTTGCCAGCTGCAGAGTTCTGAAATATGCCAAAACAGCAAAATTTTGCCAACATGTTCTATTTGTTATTCTTGTTTCAATATTATTGTTGTTACATACAGAAGTTACTGATCACATTGAACAGAATTGTTCATCTTTCAAGGTACAGAATACATCTATTAAACAAGGCTGTCCAATAAGACATCCAATGGCACATCCAGATTTCTCTAAAGAGGAAGGTATCTCATGAAACAAGCATCCATAAAGTAAAATGCAGACAGTTATAGGAACGTATTACAACAGTGAATGTAGCACGTTATGTTTTAACACTGCAGAGAACAAACAATAACAAATATCTGACAATATCAGTATCTTTATATCCAGGATAACGTTAATAATTTTAATTAGTTTGGATGAATCTGCCGTGCAGCACTTTGGTTACATTATGGTATTTTCAGCTATGCATGTTTTTACGGTTGGCAATGCTCCAGCCACCGACGTCACGCCTGCTATTGGTTACACGGTTGTTCTCCAGTTTAACCTTATTTCCAATGAATTTATGTACTTCTGAATGTTTAGAGAATATTTAAAGTTATTTGTTTACTTTATGATCATTTGTCTGACTTCTTATATGATGAAATATTGCAAATTATGTTGGAACATTTTGGAGGACATAAAGTAGATCTCTTTATACTGAGGAAAGTAATTTGACATGAGATTTATGCAAGTTTCCTACATACCTAAAAGCGTTGTCTTGTAAAACACATTTAATTGACACTCGCTACTGTTACACTCCTGTACCGCACTGAAATCGCACACTGAGTTTACTTTTCATGAATCAAGCAAACTAAATAACAAAAGTAAAAAAAAAATATATGGGTAAAGCAGAATATAAATAACCTTTCATTTTACTTACAGAAATGAAGAAATACGTCCCAACACAAACGACGGCTCACTGTTGTTTAAAACAACAAAAACAATTAAGATTAATGTAAACTTAAGAGAAACAGTTAAAATCACATGAAACCTTATCAATCAATACAATTGTTTCATTATAGGTTAGTCTGCTCTTTCAAAGAGCTTCAATTGCGAAAAGAGCTACGTACGACCAGAGAGTGTATATCAAAAGCAATGAGCATGTTATATGTGATGCCGTTCAGAAGGTTTAAGGGTGCAGTATTGTTGCTGAAAGTTTACAATTCGGTATACTGGTATTTTTAAAGCACATTCACACTATCTTCGCTATTGAGTCAATTCTATATAACAGAGTATACATCCTCATAATTCCAGATCGCACTTACATGTATAGCGATATACTATTCAGTACATGTTAAAATCTGAACAGTAACACAAATTGTACACACGTAGGGTGAATCGATTCGTTTAATTCCTGCTCTCATTCTATACATTCAAAGTTCTAATACGTCAAAATTTGAGATACAGATACCTAAGATTACAATTAAGTAAGTAAGTTTTAATCACTGCAGGAATATACATTATTCATGGCTTCCTCAAATTTATACCTACTATAAAAGAATAATACAATTCCTATGAGTAATACATTTATGAATAATACTGTAATAATAAATGTACAAGTATGCAAAGAAAACTCAAGACAAATAATTGTTAATGTGTTACATTTTTTAATAACTGTATTCTAAGAGATAAAAATTCTCCATGAAGTATCATAACGATTGTAATGTTTGAATTAATAACAGGAGTAGTCTAGCGGATATTATGACGTCAAGGGTGGGAACGTCACTTAGCATCTTCACTAGACATGTCGTATGGCTTGCAGCTTCTAATATTAAATGTGAGAGAAGTAACACTACCGAGACTTGATGGGATGAACAAAGGTTGCTAGGAATGTGAAGATAGAGTGACTAAGCTATTAATTCTGATTTGAAGAATGTTTCATCTTTATATAAGGTATTATAATCACATAGCAATCATTGTAAATAATCATTATTTCTGAAATGAAATTTACGGCGAAGAAATTCCAAGAGGGTCGTCGGAAAAATAACATTGGAGACGCTTCCGAAACGCTCATTATAAACAATGATTATATATTAGGTCCTAGGCTGCATATTAGTTTCAGAAAATGTCAGAAATGTAACGTTCCGCAGTTGCAATTAACACGATTAATATCAATTAATTAATACGATGTATTACCACTGAATGCCTCATCGTCTCTAACCCCTTTGTTTTCTTGTCGCGCATGCGCGAGCTAGACTGATGCAGGTAATCGATCGATACGGTTGTAAGCGTGTATGAATGAGGGACTGTTGTGTAAACAGCGGGATTTTAGCTACTGTAAGTAAAATGGAATGTTAATAACTCTACGTACATATTATGACCTGTGATATTTAACTTTGAATTTACAAGACTAACCAGTTACTTATGTAAGATATATGATGCACATATTGCGTGATTTGTCCATGGGAAATCTGCCATATCTGCAGCTTCGACACAGTTGATAGCATTGATGCAGGTCATGTTGCAGCTGGGGTTTTATTAGATTTACCAAAAGCTTTCGATCGCGTTTATATTACAAATGTACTAAATAAACGTGAATATATTTGTCTGGGATCCAAGTAATGTGATTCAATTCTACACGTCTAACAGAATGCTTACATTACAACATAGGATAATTCTAACCTTTAGTTTCTTGACAATTAAATCCTAATGGTTTAATACAATTTCGCTAATGTTCAAAATCACCATACAAAGTTGTAATAAAAACCTTTATTTTTCACTGGAATTGTCATCCCAATGCTAACTTACGTCGCTTTCAGTTTTTACAACTACCTACACAGATGTACACAGAGTAAGTACGTCAGTTTAATGTTTTTTTCTAAGTTAACTCGCATGGCTCGAAATTGTTAGATGTTTATTACTTGCAGACTAACCCTTTCTTTACTTTTACAGTGCTCTGACAAACTTTCACAAACTTTACCGTTTACTCATTCACAACTGTGATACTCAACTGGACAACTGCCCAAGGCTGGCTTTTACAACACCTAATCTGAAATCAAAATCAACACCTAATGGGTGCATTATAAGTTGGTGATTGACAGTTGAAGGAGTGGGGAAAGAGAGGGGATGGCACCGTTGCCACTTTAGCGTCCCTCTCCACGTGCTAGGCAATGAAGGTGATGGTTAGAGGGGAGGTGGCAGTTCGGTTGCAGTCAGTTGCAGTAATGCACACGCACATATTCCTAGAAATTTGCATACTGCAGTATTAATCGTAAGATTGCCGTAAGACTGTCTACACGTTTAAGTGAGCAGTTACCTAAGTACAGCATACGAGTTTGTAACCGCGATGTACATGCCTGATTTTCTTCACTAGCGTATTTCTCTTCCCCTACTCTAACTATGGCATTCTTACTTACACCAACATCAGCTGAGGTTCTGTCCGGTACTTTTGAAACGGGAATTATTGGACTCCAACTGTCATATAATTTCCCTTGCTTGTCCTTTAATTGGGATTCCGTGTCCATAACATTTTTTGTGGTCTTCGCAGATAGTTTCTTTCTGTCTGTTTCTGTAGCACAAGTGTTTGCGGTAGCCATGATTAACGATAATTATATAAATATTAAAGTTGCGCTGAAACACAAAAGTTGATCACAGAAACACTAAAGTTGATCACAAAAACACTGAAGTTGATCACTGAAACACACGAATTATATTGCGAAAATGTAAAGCTGTTTACACTCTGTGAAACATTCACTACCTGAAGCAGTACACTCTTAGTTTGGCAGTGATGACAGGGAAAAATACCCTAAGTAAGGGTTGGCCATTAAACTGTAAAGGTTGGTCATTGACCCAGAAAATTTCATAAGCTATTCCTTGAAACTAAATCCACACCTGTTCCCTTCCAACAACGCATACCGTCTCATACTAAAGGGCAACGAACGACGACGGTATTGTGATACCGCTGATTCATAAGCGAAGCAACAATAGTAGCAGTGTCTGTTTACTGAAAACTTCAACATGCCGATAGAATAGCGTCATGCATAAAGCACGTGATCTAGTGCGATAGAGTTGGCAACATAGGATAAGCGGCTCGGGTTGCTATGGCAACAGTTTACTTTTGATTGGTGGATTGCTGGTTGCTAGGCGACGGCAATGACGTGTCAGTGACGTGTTTATCTCCTCTCCTTGTTTTCGCAGCTGAACAGCACGTGGAGGCAAAACGCCAATCACCAACTTATAATGCACCCATCCATTTTTTCCTCCTGTTGCGAAGTAATGTGGTGACTCAGACTCGCCTGCACCTGATACTGTTGTCGCAAGAAATGCGAGGAAGTAAGCGGTCATTTGACTGTCTCTGGGAACCAATGGTAAATTTGCTATTATAAAAATTTATACCCAGAATGCAAAATAAATATTGAACATTAATTGAAAGGGAATAAAGGTTACAAAGCAAAAGAAAAATGATATCAGAACTGGTGAAAGTATGAGCATTTGAAAATTAAAAGCGGTCAGTTGACTGATATAGCATTGAAATTTTCAAGTCTACTTTAACATTCTACTTTTGTGTGAACACATAAGGAATATGAATGAGTAGTTAGTTATTAACATGATGGCTGTTACTGTTCTATTCCTTATACAATAATCCAAACATATAGTTTACTATTTTACTGTGGAATTCTTCCTGATTCATTTTACAGTATCATATACACGTTATTTTTGGCTTTTAGAGTGTATTGCTTCTATTGGCAGAATTACGCTTATACGACTTATTTAAAGAATTGGTATTATAAACTATATGTAATTAATTTACAGTCTCTATTTTTATTTAATCTTTTAAATCTTTTACTGAATACCACAGAATGATTATCCCTGAGTGTTGCATTAGACTAAAATTAACAGAAGCATAGTAACCAAGGAACTTAACATATCCCAAAGTGCCAACATTTGTCTGTATAATTTATTGAAATGTAAGGTAGTTTTAGTTGTATACGAGCAAACTCATGGAAATATCTCATTGTACTAATAATGGTTTCTTTGTCCACAGACATGCTATTGAAGTTTAATAACTGAACTGTTCAAAAGCAAGAAGTTTAGTACAATGGATATCAAAAAGGAAATCAAAGAAGAGTATAGTCTCCTGGGCCTTTGCTCACAGAATGAGGAAGACTGTTGTTTCAAAAATTCTTTAAAGAAAGTTAAGAGTGAACGTGTGACAAGGGGCAGTGACTGTGATACAGATATAAAACTAGAAATTGAAGAAGCTGAACTTTCCAACTCTTGTTTACAGAATGAACTTTTTTCAGAACACCATGATATGACATGTAATGAAAGCATCCAAAACTGTGAAATTGACTCTAAGATAGAAATTAAAGAAGAAGAGTGGTGGTTAGAAACAACTTTGACTAGAACTCAGGATATTTGTACTGATAGTAAGGTAAGTTCTGCAGAAAAAGTGCATCACAATTCTTTTTTTCTTTAATCGTCTCCAATGTGCAGTACTTAACATATGATTTATAATACAATTATTCTGTAGTAACTTTTTCTGCTGATTTCAAATATGTTATTTGTTTTTCTGTAGCACGTCACATTTCAGAGATATGGAGTGGTTGAAATTGGATTAAAAATATACAGATATTAATGTATCTTCTGATACCGGTTTACTGAAGTATGTTTTGATAAAACCTCCATTTTAAAAGATGGTGTGTATGATTTGTTTGGCAAATCTCTATATAGCATCTAACAGCAGTCAGCAAGCACGCAATCATTTCGGAAACCTTGGTAATCCTGGTAACAACGTTCCATACACTTGACGTCTTTAACGGCTGTGCCGTGGCTCAGTGGTTAGACAGCTTGACTCACCAAGGCGGCCCGGGTTCGATCCCAGGCGACCACAAAGTGAGATTTGTGGTGGACAACACGGCGCTGTGGCGGGTTTTCTCCAGGATCTCCGGTTTCCCCTGCCATCTCATTCCACCGGTGCTCCATCTTCATCTCATATATCATCAGTGTCATCGCCTGCGGTGCCATATATGGTAAAAGCGGGCGTTAAACACTACACATTTTACATTTATTTGATGTCTTCTCAAAAACTATTTGTAGTTGGTTTATTGATACTTGTCACTTACTTTTTTATATTAATGAGAGACTAGTTTCAAAGGCAGTTGGTCAGTTGGAAAGAGATAGAAAATGGAGGCGATTACCTTTGAAACTAGTCTCTCATTAATATAAAAAGTTAAGTGACGAGTATCAATAAACCAACCACAAATAGTTTTTGAGATTAATTTTGACGTCACTTTTACTAAATACCTCCAAACACATATTTGATATCTTGTTGAAAATACTTTCTCCTGTTTGTTGCTAATTGATCCCAGATTCTATGGAAAGAACTCTGTGCGAATGAAGGAAATGTATCTTCAATGACATTTCATAACCCATTTTGCTGTAAGCATCCAAAAGCTTCTGCACTCCAAGTTTGTAATCAGGAGATCTCAATTTGGCTTCTTGGCTGCTCATTGTTTAAGAGAAAAGTTTTTAAACTTCTATTGGCAGAATCTACACAAGTTCTCCATTGTGCTGGGTTATTATCTTGAGACAGGATTTGAAATACTGTACCTACATTACTGCATTAAAAAAGGGAGGTATCTGTAATACAATAGGTAACTAACCGTAGGTTTGTTTGTGATGTGCTGCCACTTTGACATCTCGATGATGCCAGTTGTTTTATTTCAGATGGAAGCCAGGAGTTCAACACTTCCTTGGAAAATAAGAAATCCTAACAAGATCATTCATAATTGTTTTGTTTTAACTTGAATGTTGGGTTCCTAAGTATTACCTGGTTTTCACTTCTTTGATTAGTATTTTAACTACTGTGCAATATGTTGTGAGTGCCCGATTTGTAATGTAGATGGTAGTGTGTGTGCCTTAGATTCAGCAGGTCCTCACTTTCAGGGTGAGTTATCTGGATAAGGTTTTCCCCACGGTTTTCCCTTATCCTGAAATATGTCTTTTAACGCTAGGCTCTGTGGACCCTAGCCTCATTTGAGCATTATTTCATTCATTATCCAATATGAGCTAACTCTGGACGATATAAATTTTAAAAAAGAATATAATTTGTGGAAAGTGTAATGTTTGGGTCATCAGTGCTCCTTTTTGAAGAAATAAATGTTTTTTATTTGCATAGGATTTCCTTACACTTGAATTAATACACGTTTTAGCTTCGCCACCTGTATGAATTAGTTATTTTCTGGGGGAAAATAGTTTGAAATGATACCAGCACCTTCTTTTACATTTGCCTCTTATTTATATTTAAAATTTTCTTTTTAGGTACTGTATTTTGTTTCTTAAAAGAAAGTCAAATGTAAACGACAATTACTCTTGTTTTCAGTATTGTCTAGCATAATATTGTCACCCGATCATAAGACAAGATCAGTTGTCAGGAGAAGGGGGCACAGCTAGGCCACGCTTGCTCGTATGACGAATGGTGCTGGCTGTGGGAGTGGGGAGAGATAGAAGCCAAGAAATGTCAGGACTGGTCCGTGTCATTGTGAGGGACCGTAACCCTCCGTGAGCAGTCGGGAAAATTCCAGTACCAATGGCGAATAGATATAAGGAGTGCCTGTTTGAGACGAGAGTTAATTAGAAATGAAGGTCTATCCCCAGGCACCCTAACCCAGCTATATAAAACTATCATCAGACCAACATTCACATACACAGCCATCGCTTTATGGCCCATCACCTCCAAAAAACAAAGGACAGTATCTCCGGGTTTGAACGGAAATGTTTGAGAATCGCTAGGAAGTTACCACCATGGTCCAGAAACAATAAAATCCACGACATACCAAAAACCGCAACAATAGAAGACACAATAAAGAAGTAAACCACTAAATACATAGACAATGCAAGGGACCAACCACACAGGCAGGAGATTATCAACGCTGCTAAACAATACAAGAGAACACAAATACATCAGGAAAAAATTCCAAGCAACCCTCCCCTGTTAACCATCATCAGACAGCATGAAGAAGCAAAAGAAGAAGAAGAACGACAAATACAGCAACACCTACGACAACTCCTGCAATGACAAAGGTACATTCAAATGATGACCTCACGGAAATTAAGTAAATATGCATATATAAAAATAAAAAAATAAAAGTATATAAATATATAAAAAGATAAAAATAAATAAATTAGAAAACAAAAAGGTATATATATATATATATATATATATATATATATAAAATTTAAATACTATACACAAATAACATCAATAAAAAAAGAGCCATCTCTCCCTCCAAACCAATAAGCATGCTGGCTGAAGAGGGCGAAATAAGCCCTGAAACAGCCTTGGGTGACTTAAACCCAGAATCCCCCTAGTAGTAGTTGTAGTAGTAGTAGTAGTAATAAAGACGAGAGTTCTTGGCAGAAAGCCGTAAGGAGCGCAGTGCTAGTGAAGGGTGCAGACGGAATGGAAGATTGTGTACGTGTTATCAGAGCTGTTCGAAGCGTATTTCTACGGAAGGAAAGAACGATTTGAACTTCTGCGAGTTGGATTTTTAATTCTTCGAACCCACAAAGTCACAATATATCTGTCTTCTGATTACGTAAACTATGAAGCTATTAATAGTAAAGTAAACAACTGTATACAAATATAATAATGTTACCCAAGCGGCAAGCTCTACTGTGCCAATCAATAAATGCAGGCGAGACAAAGTGGAGGGAGGGGAGACCACGGGGGTAGCTGAGTCTTCGTTTCCCCCTCCTGCCGCCCGAAGGAGGGCGAAGCATCGAGAATGTTTTCCTCCTCCATAAAAAGGAATTCTCGAGAAACCTCGGGCCGCCGATCAATACAGGAGAGGCGACCGTCAGTTGAGTTGAGTGAGTCGTGGCGAGCAGTGTGTAAGGAGCGCCCAGTGTACGTGGACAGACGAACTGGCGAAATTGTAATTGTGTACATTACGAAATTCTATGTAGTTGTGACATTGTAATAAGGTGGAAATAAAGAACATTTTTGAATGGTGTAATTGGACTTTTTATTTCACGAACCCACAAAGTCAAAATAATTTGTATCTTAAAAACTTCACTTATAAGAAATGATGACCATATTTCTTACAAATTGACTAGGATTGCGATTTCGTGAATAACGCATTCACATCATCAGCTGGAACCATCAACAAACTTGTTAATGTTACCATAGCTAGATGTCACAATGTTTATGTTAGTACTACCAACATCTGAAAATGAACGAACGAGCATTTTCGTAACATTAATTATAAACAAACTGATAAATCGGCCTTAGATCATTTTTGGTCATTTAAATATGAAATAAATCCAGAAGTTAAATTATTAAAACAATTAAATGGGTTGATAGATTTAATGGTTTGGGAAAAATATTTCTTTTAAAAAGTAAACATTGTGTAATGAATTTTGAAATACCGGCAGTTGATTCGGTTTTTAAATTTGTTTCATTTTCAGATGTAGTAATTATAAATATATATTTTTTATAAATATATGTGATAAAAAATGGAACTTTGATATGATCTGTATCCTGGAGTCAGTCTATTTTGGTCTGTAGGATCTACAGATTGAAATTACCATACCATACCATACCACATCTTTGAAGTATGTAGCAGGGTGGTGACGTTAGTCTTCACTTTAATGTGTTTATATAAAATCTCTAAAAACTGTTATTTAACATTTTACAGCTGTTTTTGTCCTTTTATCTTACAAAAGGATTTGTTTCAATGGAAGAACATCATTTACCCTGTGTTTATTGTAACTGGGTCTTCCGACTAGGACTTCGTCTTTGATATTCCTCTGGTCGACGTTTCGTCCCAACTATGTGGGGCTTCTTCAGGACTTCTTCCCTGACAGCTCCGTAGCAACTGTGGTTGAAATGTTGAAACGTCGACAAGAGGAACATCAAAGACGCGGTCCTACCCGGAAGACCCAGTTACAATGGACACCGGCCGCCGAAGCCTACGCACTGAATCATTTACCCTGTTTGAAATGAGATTTATATAAAGTAATATCTTCTGTGCATGTGATACTGAATGTATTTCCATGTTTGTTTGTGCCCCTGTTGGTGAAGATAACTCTCAGGAAGCAGATTACGTGATTTACAAGTGAATTGTTCTGTTACAGAATGGAATAGATCAAGGCTGTTATTCTATATAACAACCAAGGTAAGTTGTTTTGATAATTCTGTGTCCGCCAATTATTTCTTTTTATTTTGCTCTACATCATTTATTAGTGTTAAATATATGTAGAACTATTTTTCAAACTTAATGAGCAGAGTGAATTTTCCTGATGAAGCCACATAATGACTATCTGCAGACATACTGTCATATTGGTGTTAGATATTGTCACGTGTATGGTTGAGGAAGTCTTAGGAATATATCAAATCCTCGAATCCTATTATTGAATGCTTACTTCCTGTGACTACTCATTCGCACAATTCTAAAGCCCTTAATTCTGCTGACTAATGACAACAGCATTTTGTCAGATTTCACGTGGCCTTTTATGACATCAGCTTCCTGTTTACTTGTGCCAACCACGTACAGGTGGCTGGACATGTTCTTGTTTGAATAGTGTCATTTGAGTCACATGCCGGATTGTAGTTATGAAATAGGATCTTGCTTAACTTAGTTTGGGAAATATCTACGTAGCTTCCTTAATGTGGAAATACTGAACCAGCATAGAAATGCCATTGTGGCAGTAGACATATTTAAGTGGTACTTAAGCCAGCAGTGAGGATTTAAGAGAGCAATCAGAGGTTCGACATTCAGACTGTGTGGCTCCCCAACCATACACAATTACGCATCCTCATGGTAAGCCTGTATGGTTCTTTAATAATATCACTGGTAAGTCTTCTCAAGATTGAGGGAGTGCTTTGTATCACTATTCAGCAACTGGATTATAGTAAATGGGTTTAATATGGACTTAGTTTCGTCTCTTCCTACCTTTCTTATTTCTCCTAGTTATGCCCCCTAGCTACAAGGTAATGTGTGAACACTGTGATCTCACTCTCATAACTGTTCTCTGAACATAAGTAACACAACACTCTGTTCTTTCATCAAGTTGTATTAGTGACTTATTTATAGACATACTGTATATTTCCTGCTGGTGTTTGCTTTTTATTTAGTGCCAAGTTTTTACATAATTGCATCTACCGAAGTTGGCCCTAGCCACTTATGCAATAGATGTCAATTACTACAATTCTTACACAGCCTTCCTTGAATATATCTTAAGCTCTAAATTTTACATTGTCATCTTCTCACAGCTTCTCTCAATTGACCAGTTTCATTTTGCCCTTCCTTACCTGATTCACATTGGTAAATATTTTGTTAATTGATAAAATATTTTTATTTCTCAACCATTTATCTCTAATCAATTTATTCTTCCATTTGACTGTGCCTCTATATTCCTACATAATATTCTCTCCATCTGTTTGATTCCATGTATCAACTCTGCAGTACATTTTGTCTTTGACCTCTCCATTTGCAAACCCTAATTGGTACCATGCTATTAGTACTCTTTCCCTTTTATTGCAGACTTCTAATACTTTACTAATATTAGTTCTGTTCCAAACATTCTAAAAAGAACGAATGACCTTTTTCTTCCACTTCGGCCCGAATTGTTTGACGATCTATGCCCTAACTCTGCTTGTAGCGTCCTTCCATATTCCCTGTGTTATGTGTCTATGCATCCATATATCACCTAATCCACCCTTCTTCAACTGTCCTTTTACTCTTTTCAGCCAGACATCTGGACTGGGATGCTTTGCTTCCAAAGTGAGGCAACATTTTATCAGACTATCCTCTCGTAGCTGCAGTATCCTGTACCAGCGCTTAACCACTCCGTCGATCAGCGTTCTTTTCATGTTACTTTTCCCATTTCTGAAAGTATTCCTAAATTAGCAGAATTCTGGGGAACCCCCAACATAAGTTTACAGTCTAGATATCTTGAAGTGGCAGCTCAGTAAAGAGGCACATTAAATTAATTAGTCTGTTACCAATACTGAAAACAGAGTGAGGGTGATTTATACATGTGGAGTAGTGGATATATGTGTCATCAATGGATCTACATGTAGAAATCATCCTGAAACTTCTTTTAATTGATAAAGTATTAATTCTTTTAAAGTGCATCCTTATTCAGCTACCACCTAATTATAATTGGACTATACAGTAGGCTCTTAATATAAGACCCATTTTCATTTCAGGATGCAAGACCTTACAATATCTTTCTATCTCATTTGCAGCCTAAGTCAAATTCCAGTCACTGACCCAGAAATTAAATCATCTGTTACAGTAAGCCTAGGATTTCCCTGTTTTCTATAACTGGCATGTGTTTATTTGCTAAACTTAGACTATCCATGATGGCATCTATAAAAAGATTAAACAAAATAGGACCCAGTTTACATCCTAATCTAAGTCCTCTTTTCTGATCCACCTCAACAATTACCTTTTCTTCCCCATATTTGATGCAAAATATATTTTCCTGATATAGTTCAGTTAATAGTTCTACCACCTCTTTACTTAGTCTCTTGAGCCTTAGCTTATACCACAAAGCTTCCCTTATTATTTTATCATACACATTCTCAAATTTTATGAATATATTGTACAATCTTCCTCTATTCACCTGTAAATATTGTTCAACTAGTATTTTGATAGTCATGTTGTCCACTGTTTGTTGCTTGTTCCTAAAAGAAATTGAGATAATCTTTGGTTAACCTCTGTCCAGGTTTGTGTCCTTTGCACCAATATTCTTGTAAAGATTGTTCCCATATTGGATAATAATGATATCCCTCTTTAGTTCCCCGGGTCAGTTTCATTTCCTTTTCCTTTATATATAAGCTGAATTATAGCCTCTCTCCATCTCTTTGGTATTGTTCTACGTGGCCTTCAATCTGCCCCAATACTCACAGCTAGCTATAAGGAGTTCTACTGGCAGGCTATCTGTCCCTACTGCTTTTTGCTTTTTACCGCTTCCCACTGGTTTCAAAACTTTATTTGAAAATGGTCTGTCCAGCTCATCACAGGCCAACTCAAGATTGTTACAATCCTTTCCTCTCTTTCAAAGAGTTGACCAACACAACTGTTTTAATTAATGGATTTTTAACCAATTTCCTTGTACATTTTCTGACTATCTACCATACTTGAGTAACTCCTCTCAAATTCATTTGAACCTTAATTCAATGTTGTATATCCCTCCCTTCTGTTCCTGATTCCACCAATAATTTAAATGCCTCCTTGATTTACATCATTTGTTCTGTATCTACCCTCCCATTGCTTTCACTCTATCATGTTACTGCGCTTCTTACTGAGTTCTGCATATTTCTACATTCTCCATCAAACCAATCATTAATCATACACTCCTTCAGACTTACACTTCTCATTGTCCTTCCTGCACATTTCAGTACAACTGTATAGATATTCAGTGCCTCTGTTACTCTTATCTTATTTACCATGTAGTCCATCCCATGCACCCATTTTTGTTATTTTGGACCCAATCACCTCAAAACGTTTTCTCCTCCTCATTGTTCTACTTGTGACTTTCCATTTTGACCACCCAGTTATTATCCTCCCTGTTGCACACTTCCTCTCCCTCTGCCTTAATATGCAGCTATTTCTACTGGAAAATGCACACTATTGCCATACAGAATAGAGATCTTAAAATTTGCTATCTTAACAAATAATACTTTGCCATGTGTAGCATAGTCTACAATACTCTGCCCTAAACCACGTACACATGTGTATTCCCCTGCCTTATTTTCACCCAGCACCGATTTAATAGGACACAATTGTGTTGTCACAAAATTAAGTTTAAATCCTTCTACATTTACATTATAAAAGTAAGAATTTTTTGTAGGTTATACATTATTCCAAAACATATGTCCCATTTCTTTATAATCTTCTACATCAGTCAATCTATGTTAGAGTTCTATCATTAATTTCACTCATCATATTATTTCTTATAAACACTCCCAAGGCCCTATGCTTTCTTCCCTTTCTCTTCTTCGTCTTTCCTGATTTACTGATAAATGTGAAATCTTGTATGTCTGCGTGTACTTTATCTTCCACCTTAGTTTCTACAACATCTTGAATCTTGGTGTCTTGCATTATTTTTAAAATACTGCATTCTCAAACCTCTCAATAAACCCTTGCAGTTCCAAACCATCTTTGAAGCCTCCTTTCCTCCCTGCCTCATCTTATTATGAACCCATCCAAAATCTGAAGTTTTTTATGGTTCTTTGGCTTCTAAGAGAAACACTAGTATTCCCACGTTCTACCTTTTCATCCACATGACTTCCTCCCTCCCTTTTCATATCTTTATTCACCATTGTCCTTTCAGTTTCAAGCAAGCTCCCTCTCAATGCTGATACAATGCTGTGCTGGTTACTGCTGGTTACTCAGGTCATTGTCCTCACAATGTCTTGCTACACTAGCTGCCAGTCTGTGTCATCTCTGCATCAGGTGGGATTCTCCTATGCAGTGATGTAACTAACTCTGCCAGTTATTGCCGTTGGTTGCTCTATTTTTTTCGCACCACTTGCACATGTTCCATTTCCTTGCTTAACATTTCTGAAGTATAGAAGACCCTTGTACTGGCCACCGCTACCTTGTCTCTCAGCACGTCGTACAACATTTTCATGATTTGCCATCTCATTACCTCTCTAATTTGATTATCATTTATTCCACTTTCCCTCTCACAAGCTGGTCTTCCATCTGTCCACAGCTGAAAGTTACGGTCTATCTTCTGTTCTGACTCTTTTCATTTGTTGTACTAATTGGAATTTGAGTGTTCGTTGCTCTTCTGACACGTCTCTGTTAGAAATCGGTGTCCCTTTTAGTAATATAATATGGCTCAATGTCTTAAAGTCCATTTATATTGTAGTAAATCTGGCAATAATTAGTATTCTTCCTCACTGTCTCCCAATGTGGTATGCATGTGCTATTTCCCATCCATGTAGTTTCGTTTCTAAATTTGTTTCTAACATTTCTATTACTTCTTGGACTGGCCCTATCCGTCTTCTCTCCTCTATCCTTCAAATAGTCAGATTCATTTTCGCAGATAGCTCCTCGAATTTATTCATTCTGATGTTGAGACTTCCACTTAATAATAATAATAATAATAATAATAATAATAATAATAATAATAATAATAATAATAATAATAATAATAATAATAATAATTTATTGTCAATAGACTTTGCAGTTTCTGACATACATATAAATACATATATAAATACAATTGTTTTTAATTACAAATTAAGGAATAAATTCAGCATGTCATATGTACTACAAATTAAGGAATAAATTCATGTGGTACAATGATTATAATTCATTAATACAATACAAACTTTTTGTTAACAAGTACTTCTTCAGAGCACCCTCGAATTGCTTGCCTTTACAAGACCTTAGATGTGCTGGCAATTTTTTGTGAAGCAATAAGCTCATCACATTTGGATCCCTGTCGGAAATATTCTTATTAAAACTTTGCCTAAAAAAATCGTCCTTGTGCCTAGTGTTATCACTATGAATATTACTATTTTTAAGATTTTCCTTTTGTACTGCATAAGTTACTACTTTATAAACATACAGAGAATATACTGTTAATATTCCTTTATCCTTAAATATTTCCCTACATGATTCTCGGTAACTCAAATTGTAAATAATTCTGATGGCCCTTTTTTGCAATCGAAATAACCTTCCCAAATGCGTTGCAGCAGCACAGCCCCAAATTTCAATTCCGTATAATAAATGTGGATATATGACTCCATAGTAAATAATTTTAAGCCCTTTTTCATCAAAGGCATTTTTGAAGTAACATAACAAATATACAGCTTTACTTTATCACAAATATGATTTATGTGTCCTGCCCATGTTAGTTTTCTGTCAAGAAATATTCCTAAGAATTTATGTTCACTCACATCTTCGACGTTGCAGTCATTTACAGCTAATGACAGATTTGTGGTATTTTTGTTACTCTGTGAGAAAAGAATTAAGGTTGTTTTTGTCATATTACAAGAAAGATGGTTTCCTTTAAAGTAACTTATAACCAAATCAATAGATTTCAATAAGTTATCCTTTAATATGCCTGTATTCCCACCCTCTGCCAGTTATTGCCGTTGGTTGCTCTATTTTTTTCGCACCACTTGCACAGCATTGTTGAAAACAGGCAAGTCGTCAATTATATACAATTAAAGTTGCTGGATATTTTGATATATACATATATACAGATATTAGAAGAAACAAAAACTTAGGTGATGTTATTCTAAATGTATAATGTCTTGTACACCTAATACAATGTCTAGGTATTAGTCATAAGTATTCTAAAATAAGAAACTAACATTCAAACGATACATTCTGAAGTTGTAGTCTTAGTTTAGAAATTCATCAAGTGAATAAAAAACGATAATTAAGTATGATTTCAAGAAAAATTTGAATTTTGTTAAGTTACTAGACACTTTAACTTCTTTTGGGAGTTTGTTATATAGCTTGGCTCCCATGTAACTAGGCAACTTGTCACACAGGTGGAGTCTATACATCATAGTAGTGAAATAATTCTTGTTTCTTGTGTTGTGGTTATGAATATCCGAATTTGTTTTTCAAAGGGATATATTTTATCATATATAAAATTGTTTTGTAGATGTACATGCTTGTCTGCGTCATTTTTTGCTGACGAAAGGCTTCCCTACATGATTCCTTAGTTTTTAAATTAGATATATATCTAATTGCTCTTTTCTGTAAAGTAAAAATTTTGTTTAAATTTAATTTCGAAGTATTGCCCCAGATCTCCAGACCATATGAGATGTGTGACTGAATGAGGGAGAAATAAATTATTCTAATAGTTGCTCCTGGGACATAGTTCTTTAGACACTTTAAAAGAAATAAATTTTTACTTAGTTTTAATGCTAATTGGTCAACATGGGGTGTAAAAGATAATTTTTTGTCCAGTGTGACCCCAAGTAGTTGTACATTGTCAATACTATGTATCAAGTTGCTGTCAATATTTAATTGTATAGGCGCATTCCGTGTCTTCGAGCCAAATGTTATGAGTTCACATTTTGATGCATTTATACTTAAGTTTAATGTAGAAAAGTACTACAATAGTTTTGTAGTTGTTATATATAGGGTTTCTTCTAGCATTTTGCTTGATGTATTGCTGGCTATGACAGTGGTGTCGTCTGCATATTGTATTAATTTTGTATTGTTATGTACATATTCAGCTATATCTTGTATATTTAAAATAAATAAAAAAGGACCAAGGTTTGATCCCTGTGGGACCCCATATGTCAGTTCCGTTGTAGTTGATATAACATCGCCATTAATGGATTTCAAAACTACATATTGTTTCCTATTTGTCATATAGGATTCTATTAATTTGTATCCTAGACATCTAATTCCCAAAAGTTGCAGTTTGTTCATTGGTATACTTTTATCAACACAGTCGAAAGCTTTAGTAAGATCTAATAAGATGGCTGTTGCATATCTACCTGCATTGATATTTTTTATAATTTCTTGAATGCATTCAATGACTGCACAGACTGTTGATCTATTTTTTACAAAACCATTTTGGTGTTTAGGTATAAGACTGAATTTATTTAAAAAGCCCATGAATCTTTTATAGATTAATTGTTCAAGGATTTTTGAGATGGCAGGTAAGATAGATATTGGGCGATAATTATTTAGTTCTCTTTTGTCTCCTTTTTTAAAGATTGGTGCTACC
Organism: Mantis religiosa; assembly: GCA_030765055.1. Lineage (NCBI taxonomy): Eukaryota > Metazoa > Arthropoda > Insecta > Mantodea > Mantidae > Mantis > Mantis religiosa. The sequence goes on along the minus strand of CM060957.1, from coordinate 2,191,050 downwards.
TTGGCGATTTTTAATTTGTCTGGGAAGATTCCAATTTCTAGACAAGAGTTTATTATATCAGCAAGCGGATTTACAATTTCCTGACTTAATGTTTTCAGTAATGACATAGGAATACCATCTACACCAAGGCTGTTCTTTGCTTTTAAATGTTTTATTATATTGCAGATTTCATTTGCGCAGGTTGGGTAGAGGTAAATACTGACTGATTTTTCGATCTTGTTTTATCACTCACATTGTTTGGTTTCGAGTTATTGCAGTTGGTTTTATTGAGGTTATGTATATTTGTTCCAACTGAGGCAAAATGATCATTGAAAGCTGCCTCTGCCTTTCCCAGGTCATCTGTGATACCTTCTTTCGTCTTGATTACATAGACGCTAGCATCAGCAAAATTTGATTTTTTTAGGAATTCATTTATTACCTGCCAGCTGGATTTACAAATGTTTGGTGAATTTAGGATTTTACGACTTATGCTTTCCCGTTTGGCATTTACAACCGTTTGCCCATAGATACATTTTAAGCTTTTTAAACCAATTTATTAGCTTCAGTATTGTAGTGGTTTACCTTAGAAATAGCTAATTTTAACTGAATTCACATTTGTTTAATTTCTGGTGTAATCCATTGTATATTTGTTGCTTTATTTTGTTTTTTATTTCTACTACTAATAAGAGGACAGTAAATATTTATATTGTCCTTTATAATTTTATAAAATATGTCTAGCTTTTTATTTGGATCAGACTCCATGTAGATATCCCCCCAGTCAACAGCTATAAGGGCTTTTTTTAACAGAAATAGATTGGTTTCATTAAAGGAATTATAACTTCTTTTTACAGTTTTGGATACAGAAGGAAATTTGTTTTTAAAAAGTTCTTGGAAACTGATCATTTGGGCAGTATGGTCTGATAGACAAGAATGGATTACTTCAGTTTTATACTGCAAGTCAGTGATGTTTGTGATAATGTTATCAATTATTGAGGCTGTGTTTGTGGTAATACGAGTGGGCTCATTGATTGTTAATTTTAGATTAAATTCATTTAATAAGCATTCAAGTTTAATTTTTGACGGTGTATTATTATGGGTATTTATATTTAGGTCACCTAATATTATAATTTTTGTGTTACTTTTTGCCAGATACATTGCTAGTAAGAGCGTTATTTTCTCAAAAAAAAAAAAAAAAATATTAATATCCCCATTAGGTGGCCTGTATATGCCGATAATTATTACTCTTAGCTTTATCGATACTTTCATAGGAGTTGTTTAGTGCTATACTTATAAAAATGCCCACCGCCCCATTTCTTTTTTCCCCGGCAGTATATTGCTACCAATTTCTATTACTAATAAATGCATTGTGGGATTCATATTCCCTTAGCCCATGTTCAGTAAGAACTAGAATATCAGGTTGTTTTTCATCTACAAAAATATTCAAGGGATCAATTTTGTTAGAGAGCATTTGAATATTCTGATGTATTAGCTTTAATGACATACCTTTAACCTGCAAATGTGAAAAATCGCTATTTACCTGCCTGGTCTTCATATCAGCAGTGATTTTACATTGCTGCAAGAGAATACTTATGCTCAATATCATTTTATGGTTTACAAGATTATCTGAATGACAAATTATCCTGAAGTAGCCTTTCTCATAACTAATCATTTCAAATTTACGTTTGATGCCTGTTCAAAAGCTATTTAAATTTACATGTATTTAAGAACAGACAATATATGCAATGCATTGTAAACCTAATATAACAAAATGTTGAGAAATTCTGCAAAAGCCAGCTTAAAGTTTCACAGATGAAGTTGTATTTGTATATACACATTTGCTAGTCTTCTAACCGAATAGAAGTATTAGATTTTGTATTGATATATAATTATCGTCATCTTGTTTTACATCTTTCCTGTATATAACATGAATTCAACGTTCAGCACAAAAGCATATATGCTACTACAATGTTACATGTTCAAAGGCATTTGTGGTTGCTAGTGGACTCAACCCGAAAAATTATCATTCCTGAAGTTCTTTGTTCAAAAGTGCTGTCCTCTTAAGACCTTACTCCAACTGCCTAAAGAGATGAAAATCACTCATTGCAATACTTTGGCATATGTCAGATGATGGAATGCTTCACACTGAAACTAAGTAAGGAGTTGTCTGCTGTATGGTTTCATATTATGATGAAGCAAAGCAATTTCAGATGACAACATACCTGTTGTTTTGTTTGGAATGGCTCTCTTCATGAATGTAATGTGTGGCAGTATGACTTTGCATTGATCATAGTCCCTCGCTGTATAAACTCCACAAGCAACACATCCTTCTGTTCCCAGAAAACAGTAGCCATGTTCTTGTTGCCAATAGTTTGCTTGAACTTCTTGGAGTTTTGTGGAAAGTATGTGTGCATTCATTATTTGGATTGTTATTAAATTCTTGTTTGTCATAAAGAGTCTACAATTTCATTCCCTATGCCTTTGGAGCTGAAAATCTCTTCTCATCTTCGCGTAACATCAGAGAAGGAGTGATGCCATATGTGGTCCCTAGGGACCTTTTTGGGAACCCAGCATGAACAAAGGTTTTGATAACCTAGGCATTCTGTAATCTGAACAGAGTGATTCTCGAATAGTCTGGAACATCCAGAGACAAATCACCGAACCTACATCTTCATCTGTCGTGAAGTACTTAATCAACTCGCTGAATAACATTGTCAATAATAAAAGGCTGGGGTCCTTGTCCACGTCATTATGAACATCAGTTTAGTCTGTTTGAAATTTCACGCACAATACCCTCACTCATATACTGTGCACCGTACACATGGCTTTTTTTCTTGTTGAGGACAGTTTGCAGATAGAACTTGGCAGAAGTGATAACGATGGCACCTGTGTTTAAGTGCTTGCAGCTCAGTAATACCTAATGTATTGTCACGAACCCATTGTTGCGATAAGCGTGACTGACGCACACAAAGGGACAGATAGTGCAGCTCGGAGATAAAAGCTTGCCAAAGCACATGGAGAGATAGCTGACTGGAAGTTCCGATTTCTTGTTTGTTACAGAACATTCCAGAAATGTCTAGAAATATGAGTAGCGGTGTATAAGAGAAGCTGTGACTCACCAAGAGTCGAAGTGGTAATTTGAATCGTGCAGCTATATTTTGAAAGTGAACTCTTTGTTTGTGGGTGTGGTAGACGAACTTGAAGGCTATATTTGTGTATGTTACATAATTCTGCTACTGTAAGGGTTGTCCAAAGTGTATTTCTACGGAAATAAAGAATATTTTGAATTTCTGTAACTTAGACTTTTAATTCTGCAAACCCACAAAGTCACCCAGTTGTCATTTAATCTTACAAGAATATGTGTTTTAACATAAAGACATTATATATCCCATTTGAAATGAGATTTATATGAAGTAATGTCTTCCGTGTATGTTATATTAAAGGTAATTCCATGTTTGTGCCCCTCTTTGTGAAGATAAGTGTCATGAAGCAAATCATGTTAATTATAAGTGAATTGTTTTGTTACAGGATGGAATAGATCAAGACTGTTATTCCATAAATCAACCAAGGTAAGTCCTTTGATAGTTATATGTTTACCAATTTTTTCTCCATATCAAATGTTAGTATTAGATATTTAACTGTTGATATGTATAAGGGTGCTCAAAATTATCAGCGCAAAATATTTATCTGTTCTGTGATTATAAGTAATACATCACAGTTCTTTGATCAAGTTCTATCAGCACCTCTTCTCAAATACATTGCTATGTTCCCTGTTACTATGATGTTCCAAACACTTAAAGTGCAAAATACAATGTGACGATGCACTGACAAACACAAAGGTCCTGAGAATCACCATCAGTCTTAAGCTAAGGTTAGTTAAAATTAACAGCGCAACTATTTAACATCTGGCACTGCTCAGAGCCGACTCCCAAAACACCTGTACAGTGCACCTATGAAAGATCTGATACAAATATGTTATTAATTAAACCCAAAGCACTACTTATATCCATCAAGTTAGTTATTGGTGTCTTGTTAATTTTACCCTTTAACAGATTAATGGTTATTACGTTGTCTAATAATAACATTGTAAATTAAGAATTTTGATATTTTTGCCACTCCATTTGAAATATATCTTGTGCAATATGAACAACATTTCTGGAATTTCAAGATATTGATATATATGTGACAATATTATTTTCAAATTTCAGTTTCTGCAAAGTGGATGTTTCCAGTTACACACCAGATTTATTCTCCAGTGAAAACTTCCAAAATTATATAAGCTTCAATATGAGAAAGAATAGCCCTGCAGAAGAAGGTAAATGTCAACATCACGAAAGTCATAATATGGATGTATCTTCATTTGAAACAAATGTTCACTTAGAAACACCCGAGGATGGTAAAATTGTCAGTATTCCACAGCAGAGCAATACACAAAATATCAATAAGGAGTGCTTAAAGTTAGTCAGCAGCCAGCAGTGCAAAAAGTCGTACAAATGTGACATTTGTAACAAGGCTTTCAGTGATTCATCATATCTGAAAAGCCACAAATTATTTCATGAAAACATAATGCTACACAAATGTGACATTTGCAAAAAGACCTTTCCTGTTTTATCAAGTTTGAGGAGACATATATTAACTCATGATGGCTTAAAGCTATTCAAATGTGACATTTGTAACAAGGCTTTCACTGTTTTACCAAATTTGAAAAAACATAAATTAATTCACAGTGGCAAAATGCCATTCAAATGTGACAGTTGTAACAAGGCTTTCACTGATGTATCAACTCTGAGAAGACATAAAGTGATTCATGACAGCATAAAGCCACACCAATGTGACATCTGTAATAAAGGGTTTACTCAGCCATCAAATTTGAAAACACACAAATTGATTCACGATGCCATAAAGCCATACAAATGTAACATTTGTAATAAGGGGTTTACTAAATCATCAAGTTTGAAAACACACAAATTGATTCATGACAGCAAAAAGCTACACCAATGTGACATTTGTAACAAGGGGTTTACTCAGCCATCAAATTTGAAAACACACAAATTGATTCATGATACTATAAAGCCATACCAATGTGATATTTGTAGCAAGGGGTTTGCTCAGTCATCAAATTTGAAAACACACAAATTGATTCATGATGCCATAAAGCCATATAAATGTGACATCTGTAATAAGGGGTTTACTAAATCATCAAGTTTGAAAAGGCATAAATTGATACATTAAAGGATGCAGCCAGACAAGTGTAATATTTGTGATCAAATGTTTAACTGTTGCAGCATTCCAACAGTGAAGTTCTAAAATAATATATATTTGTATCAAACTTCTCTTATGTTATCAAGAAATATTAAATTCCTCACACTCAGAACTAGTTTTGCAAATAAAGATAACATGAAAATTGTTGCATCTTATTTACTTAAGATGAGTTGGTACTTGTAACACTAAGATCTCTTTTCTAAACTCTGTTAACATGTGTTCCCATCTTTAGAACTGTGTTGTATGGTTGTCTGTAATGGCAGCAGCAAGTGACAGTGAAATGAACTTCTAGAGCGTACTTGTTCATTAGCTGAGGATGTTAGGAAGGTCCTAACGAAACACATTCTAGGTAAACACTGGCAATATATGGAGTATTGAGTATCATTTCCATTGAAAATTATATAAATAGATGTAATTTAAGAAAACAGCAATGTATAAAAGAAAAAAACAAAAATATATCATATTGCAGAAGAGAAAACTGACTGAAAGCTCTTGTTCCAAATAAAAACATTCAATTAAGAATTTGTATAGTTTGATTTTGAAAGCCTTTATTTTGTCTATCTGTTTTATATGAGTAGCAACTGGCTATACAATTGTATACCCTTATAGATAAAGGAATATTTGAACAGGCTGGTATTGTTGCTATATTTAAGCTTCCCCTTGTATCCTGTTTATGTCTCATCAAAACATATTGTTACTCTGGCGGCAGACTCGCGAAGCCGATGAATAAATGATGGCCAGTGGAGATTCGGAAAACTTCGGGGCCGATCGTTACCGGAAGCGACAGACAGTTGAGCGTAGTGTTTGAAAAATAAAGTTTTTAGGTGATCTAGCAAATTGTAATTGTGAAGAGTGTATTTGCTACGAGAATAAAGTACAGTTTTTGTGTTTGTAACCTCGACTCTTATTTCACGAACCTACCAAAGTCACAATTGGTGTCAGAAGTGAGACGTGACCACCATGGAGGCGGCATTGGAAAAGATTTTGGAGAAGATGATGGAAATGAAGGCCGAACTGACCTCGGAAATGAAAGCGGCAAATAATAGCCTGGCCTCGGAACTAACAGCGAAGACGGAAACGACTAATAGCAACTTGGCCGCGACGATGACCACGAAGATGGCCGAATTGACCACGGAAATGAAAGCGGCGAACGAGGCCCTCGCCGCAAAGTTTGAAGAGCAGCTGACCGGCGTAAAAGAGGACGTCACAGACTTAGGTGAGCGCGTCGAAGACCTGGCGAGCCGCGTTGACGAGCTGGAGGGAATGGCTGACAGCAACGCAAAGTCCCTGAACGCCATGGTGGAGGACGTCGTCGGCAGGAGGTTAAAGGATTTGAGGGTCGACGCACCGGGACGCGACACATCGGTGCGCGTCAAACCTCCGAAATATGACAGGCGCGTCAACGTTTGAGATCTTCCGCCGCCAATTCGGCGCAGTGGCCAAGCACAGCAAATGGTCACCCGAGGAGGAGGCCACACAGTTAATAGCCAGCCTCCAGGGTCGGGCCGCGGAAGTCCTAAACGCGGTGCAGACAACGGCGGCGCCCAAGGACATCTGGGAGGCCCTGGAGAATCGTTTCGGGAGCCACCGCTTAGCCGCAGCGTACCGCAGCCAACTAAAGGCAAGGTCACAGCAGCCGGGGGAGACGCTGCAGGAGTTAGCCATAGCGATTGAGCAGCTAGCTAGCAAGGCCTTGGTTGACCTGCCACTGGAGTTCGCATCCCGGGAAGCCACCTACAACTTTGTCGACGGGGTACGGGACACGGAGATTCGTCAGCGCCTAATGCTCGGCGATTATAAAACCATCCACGAGGCGCTGACAGCGGCATTAAGGATGGAGGCGGCCAAAGTAACATCTATCCCGACGTCGAGAACGAGGAGTGTCCGCTACGCCGGAGACAGAAGACCAGCTGTGGGACGCCGGCGAACACCTAGTGGTCTGTGTTGGGCACAGCTCGGGCACCTGCAGAGACTGCCCACACCAGGAAGGGCAGCGGGAAGAACGAGTAAGGCCCGGCGTGGAGAGGGGTACGTCGGCGCCATTACCACCATCCCCTCGAGTGACAATCCGCGCCGTCAGCCAGCGGATGGATGACAACCTCATCGCGGACGGCTGGGTTAGAGGAAAGCCGTGCCGCGTGCTGGTGGACACCGGGGTGGCCGTGACCATCATCAGACCTGACGTGGCGAAGGGTTTGCCGACGAGGAAGCCGAGCCGACCATATGAGCTTGTGACGACATCGGGCGACACCATGCCTGTGAAGAAGGAGGCCCTGCTGGAGCTGACCTTGGGACGGAGTGCCGTGCGTCTGTGGGTGTTCGTCGCGAAGGTGGCTGAGGAGGTGATTCTGGGGCTGGATGCCCTCAGGAGCCACGAGGCGACGGTCGACGTCGGCCGGAAGGTCCTGAGGCTCAACGGAGAAGAGGTTATACTCCGTCAAGCAGAAGAGCGCCTTGGAATTTGCAGGGTCATCTTGAACTAAGACGTGGTTGTCCCCGCGAGGAGCGAGGTGATGGTGTTGGCGCGACCGGAAGGCCAGACGGCACGCTGGGTTCAGAGGCTGCAGGAGTACGACTTCACCTCGGAACATCGCAGAGGGAAGAGTCACGGTAACGCGGACGCTATGTCCCGAAGACCGTATCCAGAAGAGTGCGGCCAATGCAAAAGAGTGGAGAAGGAGCGTGCCGCAGCAGTTCGAGTAGTCACGGCAATGCCTGCGGATGGCTGGGATAGCGCAGGCCTGAGGAGGGAGCAGCTGGCGGACGCAGACTTGGGGCCACTCTTGAGGGATGTGGAGAACCTGGTGGACCACCTCGACGACATGCACGAGATGGCTCGCCAGAACATCCAGAAGGCGAGTGACCGCATGAAAACCCGATACGACTGGCAAGCCAACAGCCAAGGGTTCCAGCAAGGTGACCTGGTCTGGTTGTACCGCCCGACCCGGACCAAGGGACGCTGCCCGAAGGTTCAGCAGCCATGGCAAGCACCGTACCGTGTGGTGAAGAGGATTAACGACGTGTTCTACCGCATCCAGGTGCCCCGAGGAAAGATATTGGTGGTACACCTGGATCACCTGGCCCGCTACGAAGGCGCTGTTCGGGACGACCAGCCTTGAGGAGGGAGCAGTGTTACCTTGGCAGCAGACTCGCGAAGCCGATGAATAAATGATGGCCGGTGGAGATTCGGAAAACTTCGGGGCCGATCGTTACCGGAAGCGACAGACAGTTGAGCGTAGTGTTTGAAAAATAAACAGTTTTTAGGTGATCTAGCAAATTATAATTGTGGGGAGTGTATTTTCTACGAGAATAAAGTACAGTTTTTGTATTTGTAACCTCGACTTTTATTTCACGAACCTACCAAAGTCACAATATAATTACCTAGTATTCATTAAAGACAGTATTGGTATCTACCATATGTGTCCACATTATATCTCCAGATCTTTTATTTGTTTCAGTAGACTTAATAGATGGAAATTTATATAATGTTTCTGTATAAGCATTGGCTCCAACCATTTAGCAACATTTGTTAAAAGAATATTGTGCAGAAGCAAGGCAAAACTTACAATCAAAGCTCCTGGAACTGAAGAGAAGCTAACTGGAAAGAACATCAATTACAATTAGAAAAGTAAATGCCCTTTATAATCAAAGCTAATAATATTTCTTCTAACAAAACTATGATCTCTGCCAGCTTCTACTTCATACTGCAAACAAATACATCTTGAAAAGTAAAGTTGAAATTTATAAACCCTTTGGTCTAAAGATTTAGAGATCTTAAAAAGGAACAACAATGGGCTAGACAGCTGAAACTAACAAACGTCCAGAAAGTATCCTTGACTGGAAAATCAAAACAACAAAATTCCAAAGGAAAATTCTCTGAGCAAAAGCAACTCCTATAATAGATTTGTTGGAATTAATGAGTATAGGAAACGTCACAAAGTTATATGAAAGTTCATTTGAACAGATTCATCTACTAAACATCTTATTATATATGTCTAGCAATAAAAAAAATAACAGATAACTAGAAAACTGCCACTAAAATTAATGCAAATGTTCATCTATACTTCCAAGAAAGCATAGTTAAAGTTAGAGACCATAAAGAAGGAAATACAAAGTAAATTGTAAACCTTAGCACTTTTCAACATAAATACTCTATCACAAATTTACAGCATTTGCTCTTGATTCAACTGCTTTTAAAACACATAAGAGCAAATCTCCAGGATCAGATATAACTCATCCAGAATTCATAAAAAAATGTAGAGGAAGAAACTAAAACAACATTGCTAAACTTCTGCTATCATACCTGGAAATCATCTGTTCCCTCTAACTGGAAAAAGCTAATATTACTTCATTACTCAGACCAGTTAAATCAGCAGATGATGTAAATAACTATAGAACTTTATCATTAACTAGTGTTTATGGGAAGAATGATTTCAATAAGATTGAATTAGCATCTTGAGCACTACAAACTTCTATGATCCTACTGAGCTGGCATTTAGAAAAACCACGCAACCAGTGAACAACTAATTAAACTCAGTCAAGAAATTAAAGGTTGAAAAGGTAGAAAAGAAGATGCCTTAGCTAAACTTGTTGATCTGAAATCTTCATATGTCACTGTATAAAGGAGTAATCTTTTAGAAAGCTGTATCTTCATAGAAATCTAACATATGCTTCATTGGATATCAGAATTTGTCTCACAAAGGTATTGTATAACTTCTTATGGTTCAACGTTATCAAGTTTCAAAAAAATCCAACTAGCTTTACTTCAGGGTACAGCACTGAGCACCCTGTACTGTTTTCTGTGTAAATTATGTGACTAACACAATTAATGGGCCTATCATAACAGATTTAGAAGTGCAAGCCCTTGAAACTTGCAGAAAACAACACATTGGTAAAAAAATCCACTCAGCTGCCGTTGGTTTCAAATTGGAATTTGGTCTTCATACAGAAACTTCAGCAATTAATAAATAAACTAAACTACCCATTCGAAATAGAATGTCTTATGTCATTTAACATGAATCACCAGACAGAAGAGGGATTTGAAATAAATAACATCTGAATGTAGTTTCAATGTGCTCAGGCGGTATTCTAAGACTGAAAGAGCGAGTATCGACTAGGAGGCAGGAGAATATAGAAAGATAAGTATTTGAAAGTAAAGGGTAGGTATAGGGATTGGTGTACGGCCTATATGAGAAAGTGTACAGTGATGAGGTTCCAAATGTGTTGAACGGCTGTGAGATGTTAATGACAGTGGAAACTTGATTAATAGGTAAAGTAAATACAGGGCTTATCTTTTATAGTATAGAGGATGTGAAGAGCCAGAGTAGAGATAGAGCTTTAAGTGTATAAGGCGTTTTATAAAGGAAGATAAGTGAGAGAAGAAATTGGGCTGTGGAGCAAGTCAATGTACTGAATATCATTGAGAGAGATATTTAAAAATGGATAAATTGTATGTATTACTGTGTATAATCCTCCTCTACATAAGAGTATTTTGATTCAAATATGTTCAGGAAATTAAGTTGGGGAACTGAAGAACTGAAAAACAAATATGGAAATGTAGAAATAATAATTGTATAGGATATAAGTGCAAGGATTGGGGTTAAACAGATGAATTTGAAGAATCCTAGTGGAAAATGTATCAGGAGACTGGTAAGGATAAGGTTATCAATAATGAAGGGACAAAACTTCTCATGATTTGTAACGGGTTCAAAGGGACAGATATAGAAGGGAAATATATCGCCGAGATGAAAGAAATGAAGACAGCTAACGATAACACCTCCGAGAAAATGGAAGAGAAGTTGGAGACGGCAAATAAAAACTTGACCGTGACGATGACCACAAAGATGGCTGAATTGACCACGAAAATGAAGGCCGAACTATCTGAAATGAAGGCTGCGAATAAGACCATCGTCGCCAAATTTGAGGAGCAGTTGGCCGGCGTGAAGGAGGACGTCACGGAATTGGGCGAGCGCGTCGAAGACCTGGCGAGCGCATTAACAACCTATAGGGAAAGGCCGACACCAACACTAAGTCCCTGAACGCCATAGTGGAGGACATCGTCGGCAGAGGGATGAAAGATTTAAAGGCCGACGCACCGTGACGCGACACAACATCTCCGCGCGTCAAATCGCCGAACTATGACGGCATGTCCACGTTCGAAGTCTTCCGCCACCAATTCGACAAGATGGCCAAGCACAACCAGAGGAGGAGGCCGCACATCTAATAGTCAGCCTCCAGGGACAGGCCGCAGAAGTCCTGAACGCGGCGCAGACAGCGGCGGCGCCCAAGGACATCCGGGAGGCCTTAGAGAACCGCTTCGGGAACCACCATTTGGCCGCAGAATACCGCAGCCAGCTGAAGTCAAGGATGCAGCAGCCAGGGGAGATGCTGTTAGAGTTCGCCCTGGCAATTAAACAGCTGGCCAGCAAAGCTTTGATTGACATCCCACCTGAATTCGTATCCCGGGAAGCCGCCTACACGTCCGTTGACGGGGTACGAGACGTCGAGATATGTGAGTGCCTAACGCTCGGCTACAACAAAACCATCCACGAGGCACTAATGGCAGGATTGAGGATGGAGGCGGCCAAGGTGAAGGCTACTCCCACGTCGAGAACAAGAAGTATCCGCTATACTGGAGACCGAAGATCAGCTGAGGAACGCAGGCAAAGACCTAGTGGCATGTATTGGGGCTGTGGAGAGCCGGGACAACTGGATAGAGACTGCCCACACCAGGGAGAGCTGCCGGAAGAACGAGTAAGGCCCGGCTTGGCGAGGGGCACGTCGGCACTATCACCACCATCCCCTCGAGTGACACTGCGCGCCGTCAGCCGACGGATGGATGACAGCCTCATCGGACGATTGGGTGATAGGGAAGCCGTGCGGTGTGCTCGTAGACACCGGGGCAGCCGTGACCATCATCAGACCTGACGTGGCCAAGGGTTTGCCGTCGAGAAAACCGAGCCGAACATACCAGTTAGTGACGGCATCAGCGACACCTTGCCTGTGGAGAGGGACGCCCTGCTGCAGTTGACCTTCGGACGCAGTGTCGTGCGTCAGTGGGTGTTCATCGCGGAGGTGGCTGAGGAGCTGATACTAAGACTTGATGCCCTCAGGAGCCACGAGGCGACGGTCGACGTCGGCAGGAAGGTCCTGCGGCTCAATGGAGATGAGGTGATACTCCGGCAACCCGAAGAACGCGTGGGATTCTACAGGGTCGTCCTGAGGTGGTTGTCGCTGCGAGAAGTGAGGTGGTGACGGCGCGACTGGAAGGCCAGCAGACGAAGAACATGATGCTGGACGAGAAAACGCCTGTACACGCACTATGTGTAGCCAGGACATTGTTGCCGTGCCGAGAGGAGGCGCCAGTGAAGCTGCTTAACCTGACAGACATAGATAACGACATCCAGGCCGGGACGGAGCTGAGGAGGTGCGAGCCCGTGGTCAGCATAATACTAATCGACACGAAACAGGAGCTGGTGCCGACGTAACAACTGGGGCCCCGGCTGGAAGGCTTACTGGAGGGGTCGGCCAGCCACCTGACCGCAGAACAGCTGGATAAAGTTTGACAACTGCTGAGGCGATACCAGCGTGTCTTCAACCAAGGTAACAGCGACTGCGGCCGCACGGACCGGGTGCTCCACTGCATCGACACCGGAGACGCCAGGCCTATTCGGCAACTACCTAGACGCGTTTCGCTAGCAAAACAAGCGGTGGTACGGGAAATGCTAGAGGACATGAAATCCAGGGGAGTGATTGATGATTCTGCCAGCCCTTGGTGTTCCCCTGTATATCTGGTAACGAAGGAGAACAGCAGCTACGCTTCTGCGAGGACTTCAGGGATCTGAACGCTGTCACCAGGAAAGACTGTTTCCCCTTACTCCGTATTGACGACACCCTCGACACGCTTACTGGTGCGCAGTGGTTCTCGACCCTGGACCTGAAGTCGGGTTACTGGTCACATTTAACCTCACTCCTGAAATTTTGCCACAAACTCTGCGTCTCATCAATGATTTTGTCAACTGGAACTATTTTCGCACACATCTGGATGCAGCACTACAGGAATCTAATGCTGTTGACACTTCCGTTCACCATTTTACCTCTGCGCTCTCTTCCCGTGTACGCTCCTATAATATCCGCAATAATGAACCTCGCTATTGCCCATTCTGCCTATCCATATTGCCTAACTCATCCAAGGGAAACATCGCATCCGTCACCTGTGGCAACGTCATCGTCAACCGTGGCTACACCAAATATTAAATAGTGTCAGTCAGCAAGTGCGGGAAGCACCAGACCAACACCGCTTTCAGGAGTACCAGCCGTCCCGGCGATCATACCTTATGGAACCTCACTAAGAGGATTCTCCGTGAGCCGACAGTGATTCCGCCTGTTCAATATGAGGGGATACTTTTGGGTGACTCTGCTTCCAAGTGTGACGCTCTAGCTACTCATTGTGAACACACATTTACGCCTAACAACTGCCTGGATCCTGATATTCCCTCTTCCTTGAACAGAGAACTCCTTGAATACCTGCTTCGTCCTAGTGCGCACAACAGAATTTCGTTCACTAGTCCATGCGAATTGTCCCACTTTTTCCATCGACTTCCCATTGAAACAATCTCCCGGTCATGACCTTATCCCCAAAGTTCTGCTGAAGAATTTGACAAACAAGGCGCTAGCTTATTTATCATCCATCTTCAATGCTGCACTACACATTGATTATATTCCATCTACTTGGAAAGATGCTGAAATTATAGTCTTCCACGAGTCCAATATACCTAAAAACTTTCCCTCAAGTTAGAGACCAATCAGTTTCTTATTTACCTTTTCCGAGCTTTTCAGAAGATTATTCGTAAACGTCTTTCTCATTTTTTGATTCACAAAGAGATAATTCCGTCTTTTCAGTCTGGCTTTCGCCCGAAGCATGCTACCACTCACCAATTGCTTAGAATCATAGTCTGTCGAACAAGATTTCGAAAACAGGCAGTACACTGTCGCAGCATTCCTAGATATCGCCCAGGCATTCGATAAGTTGTGGCATACTGAACTACTACTTAAAGCACGTTGAATTGGTCTCTCTTATTATCCTATACAAATCATTGCAAGTTTTCTCACAGATAGAACTTTTGTGGTGTGCATTGTTGGTTTCGCATCTACCCGACTGTCCGTCTTAGCAGGTGTCCCTCAAGGTTCAGTACTAGCACCACTCTTCTTTAATATCTACACTTATGATATTCCTGATATAGCTCCAGTTTTCAAGACTTTATATGCTGATGATACTGCTCTCTTTTTTTCTCACTCCGATATCCGTCATGCTATTCACGAACTTCAAACTGCCCTGGATCAACTGGCACACTGGTTCTCTAACTGGCGAATTTCTCTCAACACTAAAAAGACAGAGGTTAAGATCTTTTCTTTCCATCCTTATAGGGATCCTCCTTCACTACAGCTGCTCGGGGAACAGCTCTCGTGATTACCTACCAGTGTGCCAGTGAAGTATCTTGGGGTGCTAATAGACACTCGACTTACTTGGAACGCCCACATATGTCAGTATGTTACACTTACGTCTGCCCGGCTATCAAATCTTTACCCTTTACTCAACAGGCGCATGAATCCTTCCTTCTTCTTTACACATCTCTAGTCCATCCTATTCTTATCTATGCAGCTCCAGTCTGGGGTGGCACCAGCAAGGCTGCAGGTACTACAGAACAGGGTGCTCCGTACAGCTACAAATGCTCAATGGTTTGTCAGAAACCAACGACTCCATCATGAGTTTGGTGTTCTACCCGTTCACCAGTACATCCGTTGGCTGGCACGACGTTTCGTTTACCATCTGCAAGAGGTCTCTGGAGCTGTTACCTACAATCTCGGCGCCAGCACTCGCCAACCAACTCGCCCCAAGTGCAGACTGCCACAAGATCTTCTACTGAGTGACCTCTCCAGTAAAGATAACCCAGACGAGTAATAACTATCAGACTTAAAGCCCCTAATTTGTGTTACAGTGATCCTGCCATATTTAGCTAGAGGAATTGGTCACGGCTACCTCAATTGTTTTACTAACTTCCTCAATAACAAACATCAGTAAAGCATACTTGCTGATCGATGGATAATAAAAAATGTCTAACATGAGATTTAACACGAGTGTTATGCTAACAGTTGTTGGTGAAATGCAATTTTCGGTATAACTATTCCTAAATAGACTAATAGCCGTGTTAAGCCTTAACATCTGTTAGTGAAATCGGGCATTTATGTAGATCTTCCATGTTGCGTGCTCCTATAGCCACGTCGTCCGCGTACATTATTAGTTGGACTCTTTGTTCGTTATCACCTGTGGGAAGTCTACCATCGCTTTATTAAACAATAATGGACTGAGAGGTCCCCTTGCAGCACACTCTTTGTCTGTGTTATTTTCCTTGATTCAGTCGCCTCGTCCTTTAATGCGATTTCTGTGCTCAGTATTTCTTCTACAATCCTGGTTATTTAATTTGATCCTCCCAGAGGTTGTCTTAATTTTTCTGTGGTGATCCTTCTATCTAGGCCTACTGGCACTGCCCTCTTGCTAGTTCATAAACTAGACGTATTTGCATAATTTTAACACACATAGGATACGCCTAAGGAAACTTGCATATACTAGTTCTATCCTTCTTAAATCCGTTGCTGTTAAATGACGCCATGTCGGGCCTCAGTGAGTATGTGGTTTTTTAGGGCCCGTCGACACCGTGGTGCTATATCTGTTGCAGTCCATATGGCGTATGGGGGCGATTTTCATTTTGAATAAAAAAAGGGCTGTTTCAAGATCTAATAGGTCCAGCCATGTGATTTCCTGAAAAGCCGTATGGCTGCTTTCATGTTTTCTTTTATATGTGTTTTAAAGGATATACTGGTCGACTGCAATCGTATTCCTAAGTAATTATAATGTATATGTTTTTGACCTACACTCTGTGGTTTGGTTTCTCTTCGGGTAATGAAGCTATTTGAAAGAGCAGACTAACCTATAAATGACATTTTAAGTGTTCGATATGTTTTGTTTTCATGCAGTTTTTTCTCTTATAGTTATCCCATTTAAACGGCTGTGTGCATCGTTTTGTACTAAGAGATATTTTCATATTACTGTAAGTATTGTCTTCACTCTGATTAACTCATATATTATTAAGCGATCATGTTTTTGGTAAAGAATGCACAATTCTCTCAAAATACTTTCCTTCAGTGCAATCAAAAATCACAGAGAACTTATATTTTAATTGTGCTTAATACGGTTCAGAACCTAATACACATATAATCTGACCTTCTCTATCTTACGGACGAACGGAGATGAATTTAATCAAAACATCTGAACTAGGGGTTTAGATGTAAACTTTGCGAGGGCTAGTTCCCAAACCCCGTTCTAATTAAAACGGTTTCCTCTTTTGCAAATTCATAGTGGAATGTCATTAAAGGACTCCATTATGCTGATGTACCTACTGACGTAGAAGAAACGTATTTCAACCCAAATGTACTCCGCAAACAAGGTATGAATAATACGCTATCTCAGATAATTGAGGATTTTTAATACATATGAGTAGCACTCTTCATTAAATGTTTCACTTTTATAAAAGTATTCCTCGCCATCGCTTCCCACTTCTCACAACTCGAAGTTACACTGTGTTTTGATTGAAATGTTGGCAGTAAACAAATATAGCAAATCATAGTCGGAGTTATTAACTACAGCTGCGTTGTAAGAGCTTGGTTTTTTGTTTGGGATAAAGGTACTAAGGACTTTTCGTGATCAGCTATAACATTTCATGTACTACTGAATCAAAATAAGGTAATGAAGGAGTTAAGCAGGTAATGGTCGACGACAATGAGCAATGTCAAGTACAAACACTCAATGTCAATTGATGTTTTAAACTTCCTTGCACTGTAAGTGTTCAACACTCACAGACATATAACTTAAATAGTTGAATGACTGGGACAGAGTCTACAGATGAATGACTTTCCGAGGTAATAATATAAAATGAAGTTAGTATATCAATGCCAAATCGCAAGCCTCTGTAACGTATGTGGTAGTGTGTCTGCCTCACATTCGAGAGAATCCGAGTTCAAATGTCGGTCGGGATGAGCTATCTGCATAAGATTTTTCCAGGGTTTTCCCTTATCCTGAAAAATGAAAGTTGGGTAACTCTCAAGCACAACTAGTTGTAAGCCATACTTCAGTAAATTAGGTATCTTACCACTGCCAAGTATATACATATATAAAACTCTTATACATATGAAAGCAAGCCTAAGTTTATTCAAAACAAATTCTGAAATTCATATACACAACACTAGAACAAAGAATAATTTATTTGTGAAATCACACAAAACAAAGATGTATGAAAATAGTTTCACATATGCTGGCTTACATCTTTACAATAAGCTACCTGAATCTATAAAAAAGATTGAATCACAACATCAATTTAAGAAATTGTTATTAAACTTCCTTAGAGCCAATAGCTTCTACAGCGTGGATGAATTTTTAAATTTGTAAATATTTAGTTAGCTACCTTAATTATAAATATTGTACTTAGTTTTTAATTTGACGTGTCCTATAACATGTACATGTTTTAATGGATGAATCAATAAATCAAATCAAATCTAAGCTCTATGGACCATGAGCTCATTTGAGTTCTAATATCTAGAATTTAAAAGCATTTGAAACATTATAAGTTAAATTTAAGTAATGAAATCTCAAGTTTTTGAGGGTGTATTGAAATTTTTGGGATTCTTCAATTAGTTGAATTAAAAAGGCAGCTTTAACTGTTATAATACACAATTATAAACGAAAACAAGGAAATAGTTTACTATTTTATTGTGACATTCTTCCTGATTCCATTTTTCAGTATCATGTACGTGTTATTTTTTTCATTAACAGTGCATTGTTATTTGCAACAGAATCATCATTTTGGACTTATTTAAAAATGTAGTATTATAATGTGCAAGTATGTTACTTGGGGCTTTTAGTTTTATTTAATCTTTTACGAAATTCCACAGACTGGTTATCATTGAGCCTTGCATTAGGCTAAAATTAAGAAAAGCGTAGGTAACTAAGGAACTTAACATATTATCCCAAATTGTCATCATTTGTACTTGTTTATGCTGTCTGTATCATTTATTGAAATGTAAGGTAGTTTCAGTTATATATGAGCAAACCTATGGAAATATCTCATGTTACTAATAATGGTTTCTTTTTCCACAGGCATGCGACTGAAGTTTAATAACTGAATTGTTCAAAAGCAAGAAGTGTAGTAAAATGGATATCAAAAAGGAAATCAAAGAAGAGTATAGTTTCCTGGAACTTTGCTCACAGAATGAGGAAGACTGTTGTTCCAAAAAGTATTTAAAGAAAGTTAAGAGTGAAAGTGTGACAAGAGGCAGTGACTGTGATACAGATATAAAACTAGAAATTGAAGAATTGGAACTTTCCAACTCTTGTTTACAGAATGAACTTCTTTCAGAACACTGTGTTATGACATGTAATGAAAACATCCAAAACTGTGAAATTGACACTAAGTTAGAAATTAAAGTAGAAGAGTGTTTGTTAGAAACTACTTTGACTGAAACTCAGGATATTGGTGATGATAGTAAGGTAAGTTCTGCAGAAAAAGTGCACCACAGTTCTATTTTTCTTTAATAGTCTCCAATGTACAATACTTAGATATGATAAGTGAATATTATAGAAAGAAAGCCTGAGAAAGAAAGAAAATAGAATTAATAATCATTATATAACAATTCACAGTGTTAACACCAATTTAACATTTTACAATTAGCATTTTCAAATATTTTGTGGTGGGTTTTTTCAGTCTATATCACTGCAGCATGACTAATAACACTGGTAAACAAAATGAGGGAAAATTTACTCATAAATACATAACCTTTAATGAATAGAGACAGGCTGAAAAATTCAATGCCATAACTGGGATTTGAACCATGGATTTTCCTCTCTTCATGCAGTTGCTCTAAGCAATTGAGCTACTATGGCCAACATGCCGACATGACATTAAATTCTCCAACTGTATGTATGTTTCCCAGTAGACCATTAGGGGTTCTCATATGCTATGAGACATGCAACTTTTGTGGAGAATTACTATGCTTGCACATGGCTAGTGTGGAAGAAATGATTATTTCCATCAATTTACCTGAAAAACATATTCTGTAGTGTTTTTTGCTGCTGATTTCAAATATCTGTTTACTAAGAGATCCCTAACAAGATCATTCAGTTCATGTTGTTTGAAGTTTTATGTATTGGAATCTTTCTTATCAGGAATAGAATCACCATTACAAAGGTGTACTGGATTTGTACAGGATATGGCAGCTTCCTTGTTCTCTTGTTTATCTTATAACAGACCTGATGCTGGAGCAATAAGAACTGGTATAGTATCATTCTGAACAGGCAGTGGTATGTCAGAGGTAACATTAGTAGTATATACAGTCTTGTGTGAGTTCTTTGATGAAAAAAACACAATGCAAATGCAGAAGTGTGTAACATGGCTTGTTTGGTATCTCTGTATCATTGCTTATGCTATGAATAATGCATAGTAAGGTTTGTTGTCAGGTCATCATTTTTAATTTAATATTTTGCTTATGCTTTGTTTTGAATTCAAATTATCTATTTTATTTTAACTGAACAATTTTTTATTTGCTTCGAGCAAATCTGTTAAAGAAGCTTACTGAGTGAAATTAAGTGAGTTTCCACAGCCAATATCAAATGAGACAGGGAACCTCGGCAATTAAACAGTATCCACAAATAAAAGGAACAACAGTTCACTCTTTGTTAACAATTATTTGACACGTTATTTATAAATATCCAAATTAACAAAGCAGGCAGTAGAATGTTGTGAGCTACATTTAGTAATATCACGTGGTTCACAATCATAATATTTATCCAGCTTTTGTGAATGCTATTTTCAAGTAAGATCTGAACCATTTATATAGATATAATTCAAATTATAAAATATTAACTTCTGCAGCAAGAGGTTTTGATCTATGTTCTCACATTCTTAGTTAACTCACAAAACATCCCTAATGGTAGCTCCTTTTTATCGAATAATGTTATATTTTATTATATTGTTATACTTTGATATTATTATACAAATAAATTTGTTTTCATTGCATAGGATTTCCTTATGCCTATGCTCTAGGCTCAGCATTCTCTAAAGTAGAAGGATTATTTCGAACACAGTTACAAAGCTTTTGCAAAAAATGTCAAATTCTGTTAGAATGTCAGTTTGGGTTTCAAAAGCAAAAGCCTACAATAGAAACAATTTCCAAAGAAAATGACATTATTATAAATGTCCTAAATAAAAAAGAACATGTAGCCACTATTTCCCTTGATCTTTCTAAGGCTTTTGACTTCATTAAAATAGAAATCTTATACAAATATAATAATTTATAACATAAAACTTCACTTGTCTTAAAAGAAAATGATGTAAAGTTTCTTATTAATTGATGAGCATCATGACTTTGTGAATTCTTACCCACATCGTCGGCCACAAACAACCTTGTTGTCAACGTTACGATCCCTAGAGGTCATTATGTTTTTGCCAGTGCTACCAAAATCTGAAAATGAAATAATCTTCAAAACAGAATCGACTGCTGGTATTTCAAAATTCATTATGCGATGTTTATTTTTTCCAACTTCATTGTTTTAATAATTTAACCTCTGAATTTATTTCATGGTGAAATGACCAAAAATGATCTGCTACAGCCGATATATCAATCTGTGTATACTTAATATTATGAAAATATTGTTTTGTTCTGGTTTCCAAATTATGTTTTGTCTTTCCAATATAAACTTTATCACATTCGAAACAATTAATCTGATAAATACCAGATTTTTTATTATTAGGAATTTTATCTGTTTTAGAAAAATGTACTTTTGTTTTAATACTATACTTATTTTGAGGAACGTAAGTTATACCAAACTCTGTAAAAGTTTTTTGAAAATGTGTATTAACCTGACGATGGTAAGTAAACTTCAGTACAGTTACAAAGGCTTTGGCAAATAATTTCAAATTATATCAGAATGTGTTTGAGTTTCGAAAGCAAAAGTCTACAGTAGAAACAGTTTGCAAAGGAAATGACATTATTATAAATACCGTAAATAGAGAACAAGATATCTATGAATTTAAAGAACACTCCGTACTTTGTACAGAAGCAGATTTTTCATAACTTACATAATCTGTTAAACACAGTCTTTAGAAACTTTCAGATTTGTCATCTAGTGGAGTATTGCCATGGATATAAGCCCATGTTTGTTCTTTAGGAGCTTAAACTTATTAATATGCTTATCACTAATTATTATCCTTGTTATTTATTTTTTTATTGTATCTGTATCTTGCTTACAATGCATAATGCTAACAATGTCTGATCATAGTAATAACATGCCACTTACAAAATTAGTTCCAATATGGTTTGAATTCTCCTGAGTCTAGAATGATATTAACTACAGCTGTTGCAGTGTTCATGTGAATTTTGGTCAGAAAGTGAACTACATCTTCCAAGAATATAGCAGGGCGGCAAGATTACTCTTCACTTTACTGTTATTTAATGTGCTTACATTAACATTTGTAAAGACTATTATTTATAATTTTACAGCTCCTTTTGTCCGTTTAACTTACAAACATTTTTATTTTGATGGAAAAATTATATTTATCCTTATCTTCCTTAATTTTTTCCCTGTGTGTTATAGTAAAAGTATTTCCATGTTCGTTTGTGCCACTGTTTTTAAAATGAATC
Source organism: Mantis religiosa (assembly GCA_030765055.1). NCBI lineage: Eukaryota > Metazoa > Arthropoda > Insecta > Mantodea > Mantidae > Mantis > Mantis religiosa. The sequence goes on along the minus strand of CM060957.1, from coordinate 2,169,063 downwards.
TCAAGAAGCAATTCATGTTTTTTACAAGTGAATTGTTCCATTACAGGATGGAACAGATCGAGACTGTTATTCCATAAAACAACCAAGGTAAGTCCTTTTGATAATTCTATGTCCACTATTTATTTATTATTATTTTTCTCCACATCGCTTGTTACTATTAGTAATCGAACACGGTTCTTTAAGTTCTATCACTGACTATCCACAGTTACATTACCATATTCCATGTCATTGTTAAACACATAACTATTCTGTAATCCTACACAGTTCTTTGATCAAGTTATAACAGCACACGTTCTCAAACAACATTGTCATATTCCCTGTTAGCATTACTTATGGAGCTATTCTCTATATTTAGGGAGTGTAACTGAAATGGTGCTAGCACTTTTGGGTATACTTAGAAATATTGGTCTGGATCATGTTTGAAGACATCCTAGGTATCATTCGACCAGCACTTAACTGTTTTACAGACCTATGACCTTAGGGAACTTAGGCTGGAATACATAATGGTGAATTGTTGCTTCTAGTTCCGGCACCCTGTATTCTCTTTAATATGCTCCTCCCTGTTATCTCGAACTTCACAGGAGACGTGTTGTGTGCCAAGTGGATACCAAAGCAATTGAATCAGAACACGGAAAAGGTATGGGAGCAGGTTTGAAATATCTGTTGTAGTAACACGGCAACAATTTACTTGACCAGATTATCACAAATAGCTGCGTAATATAATGGCAGTCAACTACATGGTTGTCAGTGTCCTAGATTATCACAGATATTTTGCATTTTACCAACCATAAATCAAGCATGAGCATTGGCCACAAATGTTCTACTTAAATCCTTTTTCTTTTTTCCCCTGTTGTGGCATAGGTAAACTTATTGTAAGGATACACTCCATATCTTTAAGTATTATGGCTGTATCATTTGGTGTCATTTGTTGTTAGTGCTGTTTTATTTTATTTATCAAATAATACAGTTTTTGAGAGGATAAAAAGTACAGATGTAAAGCAAAACTAATTGCAGATAAGTTAATTATACTAAAATTCCTTACTCTGTATATGTCAGGCACAGAGAAATTGTATATTTTACACAAAATAATAAACATAAGATATTCACTCCACATTACTCATAATATCACAAACATAAGAGTGATTATTTTAGTTAATTGATGGTAATTAATCATTTCTTCACACTAGCTGTATATAGGCTAAGGTTTTGGATAGATAGAGTCAACATGCAAAATTCAATGCCATCGAGTCAAATGGAGACGACACATTGGCCATGGTACCTTAATGGGTTAGAGCAACTGGATGGAAACCAGGAGATCTGTGTATCAGATCCTGGACATGCCATTGAATTTTTCATGTTGACACTATCAATAAGAGTGATTATGTGTACAGTTTAAGCAATATAATGTTTTCAATTAGATGAACAATGCTGTCTTACATCTATTATAATGTTTCAAATTAGTATTACCATGTGACATACATTGTACACATAACCGCACATGCTTTTTTATTCATTATTTTTTCATTCCCCTTTCTGGTAATTACTGATTATATTATTTTCAAATTGCAGTGTATACAAAGTGGATGTTTCCAGTTATTCATCAGATTTATTCTTCAATGAAAACTTGCAAAATTATATAACCTTCAGTATGAAAAAGAACAGTCCTCAAAGTAAAACTAAATGTCAAGGTCAGGAAAGTAATAATATAGATGTATCTTCATTTGAAACAAATGTTCACTCTGAAACACCTGATGAAGGGAAAATTGGTGGCATTCCTCAGCAGAACAACACACAAAATATCAATAAGGAGCACTCTAAGTCAGTGAGCAGCCAGCAGTACAGAAATTCTTACAGATGTGACACTTCTGAAAAACATTTTAATTATTCTTCCCATTTAAAATACCACATTGGGGATAATGTTAGCAAAGGAGCAAATAAGTGTGATGTGAGGGACAACGGTTTGAATCATTTGTCAGCTCTGACAGAACATAAATCAATTCAGGCAGAGAAAAAACTAAGCATGTGTAACAGTTGTAATAAGTCTTCTCCTTCTGTATTCAAATTGGAAAGGGACACATTGATTCATGAGCAAATTAAGGCCCACGAGAGTAATGTTTGTAAGAAGGCTTTCATTGGTTTATCAAGTTTCAATAGCTACAAATTATTTCATGGAAACATAAAACATCACAAATGTGACATTTGTAATAAGGGGTTCACTCGATATTCAGATTTGAAAAAACACAAATTAATTCATGACAGCATAATGGCACACAAATGTGACATTTGTGATAAGCCTTTCACACATTCATCAAATTTGAAAAGGCACAAATTATTCCATGAAAATATAAAATCTCATAAATGTAACATTTGTAATAAGGCGTTCACCGATATATCAAATTTGAAAAAACACAAATTATTTCATGATGGCACAAAGCCACACAAATGCGACATTTGTCATAAGGAGTTTACTCAATCATCAGATTTGAAAAAACACAAATTAGTTCATGAAGGGACAAAGCCACACAAATGCGACATTTGTAATAAGGGGTTCACCCGATCGTCAGATTTGAAAACACACAAATTAATTCATGATGGCACAAAGCCACACAAGTGTGATATTTGTAATAAGGCTTTCAGCGATATATCAAATTTAAAGAAACACAAACTGGTTCATTACGGCACAAAGCCACACAAATGTGACTTTTGTAATAACGCTTTCACTGATGTATCAAATTTGAACAGACACAAATTGGTTCATGACGGCACAAAGCCACACAAATGCGACATTTGTAGTAAGGGGTTTACTCAATCATCAACTTTGAAAACACACAAATTAACTCATGATGGCACCAAGCCACACAAATGTGACATTTGTAGTAAGGGGTTTACTCGATCATCAGATTTGAAAGCACACAAATTAATTCATGATGGCACAAAACCACACAAATGCAACATTTGTAATAAGAGTTTCAGCGATATATCAAGTTTGAAAACACACAAATTAATTCATGATGGCAAAAAGCCACACAAATGTGAAATTTGTAGTAAGAGGTTTACTCAGTCATCAACTTTGAAAACACACAAATTAATTCATGACGGCACAAAGCCACACAAATGCGACATTTGTAATAAGGCTTTCACAAAGGTATCAAATTTGAAATATCACAAATTAGTTCATGGTGGCACAAAGCCACACAAATGTGATATTTGTAATAAGGGGTTTACTCAATCATCAAATTTGAAAACACACAAATTAATTCATGACAGTACCAAGCCACACAAATGCGAAATTTGTAATAAGGGGTTTACTCAATCATCAGTTTTGAAAGCACACAAATTAATTCATGATGGCACAAGGCCACACAAATGCGACATTTGTAATAAGGGGTTTACTCAATTATCAACTTTGAAAACACACAAATTAATACATAACGGCAGAAAGCCACGCAAATGCGACATTTGTAATAAGAGGTTTACTAAGTCATCAGGTTTTGAAACACACAAATGTGACATAGGTAATAAGGAGCTTAATCAATCATCAGCTTTGAACATACATATTAACTCATGACGTCATAAGCCCACACTAATGTGCTAATTGTCATAAAGCTTTCACCCAATTATCAAATCTGGGAACACACAAATTGATTCATGAGGAAGAAAGCAACAAATGTGACATTTGCAGTAAGGAGTTTCTTCAATTATCAGGTTTGAAAGCACACAAATGATTTCATGAGGGAAGAAGGAAACACTAATATAACATTTATAAGAAGTATATTACTCAGTAGGCAAATTTGAAAAGCCAGAAATTATTGCATGAAAACATAAGGGCCTGAAGTGTAATATTTGTAAAGAATCCTTTGCAGCTTTATCAAAACTGCAAAGACACGTTAATTCATCGTGGCATAAAATCAGAGAAATGTAATATTTGCAACAATGTGTACTCATTTGCAGCCTTTGAAAACACATAAATTGATTCATAAGGGAATATACCCATAAAATTACAACATTTGTAACAAGCTTGTCAAAACAAATTTTACAATAGAATATAATAATTTGTTACAAAATTCACTTATCTTTCTATGAATGGTATATTCCTCCAACACTCAGGACTTGTTTCACAAATATATTGTCGCCAGGCCATTGTTGATCCAGGCGGCAAAGCATTCAAAGGGATGCGTAGTGCAGTGTGTAGATAAAAGCTCGCCGAAACGGCGGGGGGATGGAGACGGAATTCTCGAGAGTTTGCCTTTGTTCTAGCGGGTCTCGGTTGTTTGAGAAATTTCTGGAACGTTAGTAAACTATAAAATGGCAGCCCGCCCGCCAAAGAGTGTCAGTCGGTAATTGAACGCGTGCGGGAAAACAGCTGTGTTTGTATCCTCGACTTCTGATTTCACGAACCCACAAGGTCACAATTTGTGTCACAAGTGGGACGACATGGAGGCTGCATTGGAAAAGATTTTGGATATGGTGACGGTAATAAAAGCAGCCGCGCTGACGAGCTGGAGGTTAAGGCCGACAGTAGCGCAAAGTCCCTGAACGCCATGGTGGAGGACGTCGTCAGCAGGAGGTTAAAAGTTTTAAAGGTCGACGCGTCGGGACACGACACAACATCTGCGTGCATCAAACCTCCTAAATACGACGGCGCGACAACTTTCGAAGTCTTCCGCCGTCAGTTCGACACGGTGGCCAAACACAACAAGTGGTCACCAGAGGAAGAGGCCGCACAACTAGTAGCTAAACTCCAGGGACGGACCGCAGAAGTCCTGAACGCGGTTCAGACAGCGTTGGCGCCCAAGGAAATCTGAGAGGCCCTGGAGAATCGCGTACCGCAGCCAGCTTAAGTCAAAGTCACAGCAGCCAGGGGAGATGCTGCAGGAGTTCGCCCTGGCAATTGAACAGCTGGCCAGCAAATCCCTAGTCGACCTCCCACCAGAGTTCGTATCCCGAGAGGCTGCCTACACCTTTGTCGACGGGGTATGAGACACGGAGATTCGTCAGCGCCTAATACTCGGCGATTACAAAACCATCCACGAGGCGCTAACGGCAGCATTAAGGATGGAGGCGGCCAAGGTGAAAGATATCCCGATGTCGACAACGAGGAGTGTCCGCTACACCGGAGACAAAAGACCAGCTAAGGGACGCCGGCGAAGACCTAGTGGCTTGTGTTGGGGGTGTGGACAGCCGGGACACTGTCCACACCAGGAAGAGCAGCCGGAAAACGAGTAAGGGCCGTCGTGGAGAGGGGGACGTCGGTGCCATCACCACCATCCCCTCGAGTGACACTGCGCGCTGTCAGCCGGCATATGGATGACAGCCTCATCGCGGACGGTTGGGTGAGAGGGAAGCAGTGTCGCGTGCTCGTGGACACCGGGGCGGCCGTGACCATCATCAGACCTGACGTGGCCAAGGGTTTGCCGACCAGGAAGCCAAGCCAATCATACCAGCTTGTAACGGAATCGCGCGGAACCTCGCCTGTGGAGAAGGAGGCCCTAATGAAGTTTACCTTGGAGAGGAGTGCCGTACGTCTGTGGGTGTTCGTCGCGATGGTGGCTGAGGAGGTGATACTGGGATTGGATGCCGTAAGGAGCCACGAGGCGACGGTCGACGTCAGCAGGAAGGTCCTGCGGCTCAATGGAGAAGAGCTGACACTCCGGCAGCCCGAAGAGCGCCCTGGAATTTGCAGTCGTCCTGAAGGAAGACGTGGTTGTCCCCACGAGAAGCGAGGTAGTGATGACGGCGCAACTGGAAGGCCAGCGGACGAAGAACATGATGCTGGACCAGAAGACGCCTGTGCACGGACTCTATATAGCCAGGACCTGGGTTACAAACAAGCCCCCCATCTGGTCCAAGGACACAAGACGAGATGGAAGTGGATACGCCATTTACGCGCGCCAACAACAAAGGTGCAGGCTACGGATATGACCTCGGTGGGGCCGCCTGGCGATCTAGCACACCTTCTAGTAGCTTTGCAGGCTAGTACCCGGGAGAATTAATGACTTCCCTCAACCCCGTCCGAAGACGTACCTCATTCCCACGGGTATAGGGAACACACTGCCCCCTCGAGACCAATCCAATCCGAACAACACCCAGAGGGAGGGGCTCGGATGTTCGGCCCGAGGTTCCTCTAGTAACGTCAGAGGTACCACGAATGCTAAGGGTCCGCACCGCTCGCACCACGGCAGCTGAAGGGGCCTAGCTGACAGTGACTACGGCCGCACGGACCGCGTACTCCACCGCCTCGACACCGGAGACGCCCGGCCTATTCGGCAACCACCTAGACGCGTTCCGCTGGCGAAACAAACGGCGGTATGGGATATGGTAGATGACATAAAATCCAGGAAAGCGATTGCTTAGTGTTCCCCTGTAGTCCTGGTGACAAAGGAGAACGGCGAGCCACGCTTCTGGGTGAACTACAGGAAGCTGAACGCCGTCACCCGGAAGGACTGTTTCCCTTATCCCGGATTGCCTTCACCCTGGACACGCTAGCTGGTGGGCAGTGGTTCTCGACCCTGGACCTGAAGTCGGGTTACTGGTAGGTGGCTCTAGATCCGAGAGACAAGGAAAAGACTGCATTCTCGACATGCTAAGGGCTTTGGCAGTTCACAGTTATGCCCTTTGGCCTCTGCAATGCACCAGCTACTTTCCAACGCCTAACGGAATCAGTGATGAGAAGGCTGACTTATGACGCCTGCTTGCTATACCTGGACGGCATCATAATCGTCGGTAAGACTTTCGAAAACCATCTCGGGAACCTGAGTAAGGTGTTACAGAGATTGCATGCGACCTATTTGAAGCTAAATGCAAAGAATTGCCAGCTCTTCCGAGGAGGTGAACTACTTGGGCCACATGCTCTCACTAACCGGAGTGGCCACAGACCCGGAGAAGACACAGACCATGAGAGATTGGCCTCGGCCAAAGGATAAGAGAGAATTGCGGAGTTTCCTAGGGCTGTGCAGTTATTACCGTCGTTTTATCAAGGGTTCTCCAATATCGCCAAACTCCTCACCCGCTTGACTGTAGAACACCGGCCTTATGTGTGGATGGAGGACGCCGAAGGCGCTTTCCAGAACCTGAAGAAGACACTGTGCAGTGCTCCTGTTCTGGGATTCCCACAACCAGGTGGCGCCTTCATTGTGGACACTGACGCCAGCGACCATTGCATTGGTGGTGTCTTATCCTAAGTCCAGGACGGACACGAGCAGGTGATAGTCTACTACAGCAAGACGCTATCCAAGGCAGAGAAGAACTACTGAGTCACCCCACGAGAGTTACTGGCGGTGGTAAAGACCTTGGAGCACTTCCACAAATACCTGTATGGTCAGTCATTCCACCTGAGGACTAACCACTCAGCCCTAACATGGCTACTGAGCTTTGGAAACCTGGAAGGCCAGACAGCACGCTGGGTACAGAGGCTGCAGGAGTACGACTTCACCTCTGAACATCGTAGAGGGAAGAGCCATGGTAACGCAGACGCCATGTCCCGAAAACCCTGCCCAGAGGAGTGCGGCCAATGCACAAGAGTGGAAGAGAAGTAGCGTGCCGCAGCTGTCCGAGTGGTCACGGCAGTTCCTGCGGATGGCTGGGATAGCGCAGGCCTGAGGAGGGAGCAGCTGGCGGACGCACACTTGGGGCCACTCTTGAGAGAAATGGAGGCAGGGACTAGACCAACCTGGGAGTACATCGCACCCAGAAGCGCAGCATGCAATTCTTATTGGCCCCAGTGGGACTTACTGAAGGCCAAAGAGGGCGTGATATTCCGGGTATGGGCATCACTCGATTGGAAGACACAGGGTGTCACTTTGATAGACACAGTTGGTACTTCCCCGGAGTACGGTCCCGGAAGTTTTGGAGGAAGTGCATGCCGGTACTTTAGGAGGACACCTGGGAGCAAATCGAATGATCCACAAACTCCGGCAGTGCTACAACTGGCTCAGGCCCCGAGCAGATGCTGAGAGATGGTGCCGTCTATGTTAGGTGTGCGCGGCGAGTCGCACGAGTAGCCCCTAGACTAGGAACCGGGGTCGTATGCAGCAGTACAATGTCAGAACGCATTTCGAACGCATCGCTGTCGACAGAGCTGGACAATTCCCAGTGTCCGACCGAGGCAACAACTACCTGATGGTGGTCGTGGACTACTTCACCAAGTGGCTGGAGGTGTCTGCCATCCCGATCCAGGAGGTGAAGACGATCACCGAGTCCCTGTGGAGCAACTGTTTTAGGGTGCCGTTAGACCTCCACAGTGACCAGGGCACCAATTTTGAGTCTCACCTGTTGAAGGAGACACTGGAAATCCTTGGTGAAAACAAGACCCGCACAATACCTCTACATCCACAAACGGACGGCATGGTCGAGGGGTACATCAAGACCCTACAAGAGCACCTGCGGAAGGCCGTGGCCAGCCATCAGCGAGACTGACACGTCAAGGTGCCACTGTTCTTGCCTGCCTACCGCTCATCAACACACCATACCACTGGAATACGCCAGCTAGCTTAATGTTCGGCCGATAGTTAGGTCTCCCCTGTGATCTGGCTTTTGGAAGCCCCTCGGACGCATAACAGCCAACAACCAAGTATGTGGAGAACCTGATGGACCATCTCCACGACATGCATGAGATGGCTCGTCAGAACATCCAGAAGGCGAGCGACCACATAAAGACTCGACACGACAGGCAAGCCAACAGCCAAGGGTTCCAGCAAGGTGAACTGGTCTGGTTGTACCGCCCTACTCGAATCAAGAGACGCTACCCGAAACTTCAACAACCGTGGCAAGGACCGTACCGAGAGTTAAAGAGGATTTACGACGTGGTCTACCGAATCCAGAAGGGGCCCCGAGGAAAGATGTTGGTGGTACACCTGGATCGTCGGGCGCGTTACGATGGTGTAGTACTTTAGGAGGGAGCAGTGTCACCGTATGGCACTGTTGAGCCGCGACGACCTGGGCGCGTGGGACGAAGAGCTGGACGCTTACCAAGAGATAGAAAGAGACAGAGAGAGGCTCTGGAAGGTTTTGTCTTTCTCTGGCCGCCGGGAATGTTACTGAAAACAATGCCGATTTCTGGAAACGATGGCTGGGGTATAAGAATCACGGCAGGTGTTAGAGCGGCAGTTGTATGATGGTTACTGCGACAGTGGCCGTTTCAACTGTACCACAGTGTTTTCTTACACTTTTTACCTGAAGCGGAGCACCGATTCGACCTTCAAGACAGCTGATTGTGAATTTAATGTCTGTTTACTGCCATAAAGAATGTTTAAAAATTTCTACAACTCAGAATTTTCATTCTACGTAACACACATAGTATCAGTATATATGTATGTCTGCAGAGCAGATCAGATTGTTTTATTTTATTTTTAAAGTAATTGTGATTCTTGAAGTTGTATCCTTGACTATCTTAAGATACATTACCATATTCCCTGTTAGTGTTAGATATGGAGCTGTTCTCTAAACATAAGTAGTACAACACGGTTCTTGAAGTTGTATCATTCACAATCTTCAGATACATTACCATATTCCCTGTTAGAGTTAGATATGGAGCTGTTCTCTAAACATAAGTAGTACAACACTGTTCTTGAAGTTGTATCATTGCCTATCTTCAGATACATTATCATATTCCCTGTTAGTGTTAGATATGGAGCTGTTCTCTAAACATAAGTAGTACAACACGGTTCTTGAAGTAGTATCATTGACTATCTTCAGATACATTACCATATTCCCTGTTAGTGTTAGATATGGAGCTGTTCTCTAAACATAAGTAGTACAACGCGGTTCTTGAAGTTGTATCATGGACTATCTTCAGATACATTACCATATTCCCTGTTAGAGTTAGATATGGAGCTGTTCTGTAAACATAAGTAGTACAACACGGTTCTTGAAGTTGTATCATTGACTATCTTCAGATACATTATCATACTCCCTGTTAGAGTTAGATATGGAGCTGTTCTCTAAACATAAGTAGTACAACACTGTTCTTGAAGTTGTATCATTGACTATCTGCAGATACATTACCATATTCCCTGTTAGAGTTGGATATGGAGCTGTTCTCTAAACATAAGTAGTACAACACGGTTCTTGAAGTTGTATCATTGACTATCTGCAGATACATTACCATATTCCCTGTTAGAGTTAGATATGGAGCTGTTCTCTAAACATAAGTAGTACAACACGGTTCTTGAAGTTGTATCATTGACTATCTGCAGATACATTACCATATTCCCTGTTAGAGTTAGAAATGGAGCTGTTCTCTGAACATAAGTAGTACAACACGGTTCTTGAAGTTGTATCATTGACTATCTTCGGATACATTACCATATTCCCTGTTAGTGTTAGATATGGAGCTGTTCTCTAAACATAAGTAGTACAACACGGTTCTTGAAGTTGTATCATTGACTATCCGCAGATACATTACCATATTCCCTGTTAGAGTTAGAAATGGAGCTGTTCTCTGAACATAAGTAGTACAACACGGTTCTTGAAGTTGTATCATTGACTATCTTCAGATACATTACCTGTAGTGTACATTATTCCCTGTTAGTGTTAGATATGGAGCTGATCTCTGAACTTAAGTAGTACAACACGGTTCTTGAAGTTGTATCATTGACTATCTTCAGATACATTACCATATTCCCTGTTAGTGTTAGATATGGAACTGTTCTCTAAACATAAGTAGTACAACACGGTTCTTGAAGTTGTATCATTGACTATCTGCAGATACATTACCATATTCCCTGTTAGAGTTGGATATGGAGCTGTTCTCTAAACATAAGTAGTACAACACGGTTCTTGAAGTTGTATCATTGACTATCTTCAGATACATTACCATATTCCCTGTTAGTGTTAGATATGGAGCTGTTCTCTAAACATAAGTAGTACAACACGGTTCTTGAAGTTGTATCATTGACTATCTTCAGATACATTACCATATTCCCTGTTAGTGTTAGATATGGAACTGTTCTCTAAACATAAGTAGTACAACACGGTTCTTGAAGTTGTATCATTGACTATCTTCAGATACATTATCATATTCCCTGTTAGTGTTAGATATGGAGCTGTTCTCTAAACATAAGTAGTACAACACGGTTCTTGAAGTTGTATCATTGACTATCTTCGGATACATTACCATATTCCCTGTTAGTGTTAGATATGGAGCTGTTCTCTAAACATAAGTAGTACAACACGGTTCTTGAAGTTGTATCATTGACTATCTGCAGATACATTACCATATTCCCTGTTAGAGTTGGATATGGAGCTGTTCTCTAAACATAAGTAGTACAACACGGTTCTTGAAGTTGTATCATTGACTATCTTCAGATACATTACCATATTCCCTGTTAGTGTTAGATATGGAGCTGTTCTCTAAACATAAGTAGTACAACACGGTTCTTGAAGTTGTATCATTGACTATCTTCAGATACATTACCATATTCCCTGTTAGTGTTAGATATGGAGCTGATCTCTGAACTTAAGTAGTACAACACGGTTCTTGAAGTTGTATCATTGACTATCTTCAGATACATTACCATATTCCCTGTTAGTGTTAGATATGGAACTGTTCTCTAAACATAAGTAGTACAACACGGTTCTTGAAGTTGTATCATTGACTATCTTCAGATACATTACCATATTCCCTGTTAGTGTTAGATATGGAGCTGTTCTCTAAACATATGTAGTACAACACGGTTCTTGAAGTAGTATCATTGACTATCTTCAGATACATTATCATATTCCCTGTTAGAGTTGGATATGGAGCTGTTCTCTAAACATAAGTAGTACAACACGGTTCTTGAAGTTGTATCATTGACTATCTTCAGATACATTATCATATTCCCTGTTAGTGTTAGATATGGAGCTGTTCTCTAAACATTAGTAGTACAACACGGTTCTTGAAGTTGTATCATTGACTATCTTCAGATACATTACCATATTCCCTGTTAGTGTTAGATATGGAACTGTTCTCTAAACATAAGTAGTACAACACGGTTCTTGAAGTTGTATCATTGACTATCTTCAGATACATTACCATATTCCCTGTTAGTGTTAGATATGGAACTGTTCTCTAAACATAAGTAGTACAACACGGTTCTTGAAGTTGTATTATTGACTATACTCATATACATTATCATATTCCCTGTTAGGGTTAGAGACATATGTAATAAGATGTTCATTAAATCATCAAATTTGAATAAACACAAATTAATTCATGAGCGCACAAAGCCATACAAATGTAACATACAATAATGTATTTACTTAGTCATCTAATTTGAAAACACACAAATTATATAATAACGACACAAATTACCACAAATGTGACATTTATGATAAAGGATTTACTCGTTCATCATATTTGAAACAACACAAATCAATATTTATCGTTTCAAAGCCACAGAAATGCAACATTTGTAATAAGTCTTTCAGTGATTTATTAAAATTGAAAAGGCACAAATTATTCCAGTAAAGCATAAGGGCCTCACAAGTGTTATGTTTTTAATGAAAGGTTTGCGTTTTATTAAAATTGGAAAGTCACAATAATTCATCGCGGCATAAAATCTCACAGTTGTAATGTTTGTAAAAGTTTTGGCTCATTTGCAGCATTTGTAAACACACAAATTGATTCATAAAGACATATAGCTATATAATTGCAACATTTGTAACAAGTTTTTGAAAACAAATTTTATAAAAGAGTGCAATAATTTGTTACAAAGTTCACTTATGTCTTCAAGAAATTATATATTTCTCAGAACACTGAAAACTTGTTTCACAAATTTATTTTCTGCATCTTCAGCTAAGATGTTTGTTTCTGTTCTTATTGTTATTGCCACAAGGAGATGGATAATTTTCGTATTTGTCAGTAACTTCTGTAAGTAAAAGAAATTTGTTGATTGAATCATTAGTGGTATTTTGAAATTAATCCCATGATTTTATTTCTTAAGATGAATATTTTCTTCCAAAGCATTAAATATATCGGTTCAGGTAATTTCCTTATTTATTGATCAGTTTATTTTATGCTTAAAAGAGCAAAAGTTTATCTGCCAGAGCTGAGTGATCGATGTGCTTCAATACTTAATATTTTTAATATGTTTATTCATTCAGGTATTCAAATTTGTTTTGGACCTTCCAAGAAAAAAATGGTTTGAATTTAAAATGAAATGAAGAACTTAGCTGAAGAAATAGATAATGTATTTGTTAATCTAGTCGTGAATGTGTTGAGGAATCTATGGTTTCTTGTAAAGAGAAATACATTTTATAACAAATTAGTATACATTTATGTACGTGTTTCAGGCTTAACGTACTATTTGTGAATTAATTTTCAAGAATGACATGGATTAATAAAGGTGTAAACCCACATAACTATAAATTTGTAACCAGACCTTTACACAGTTCTAAAATTTGAAGACACAATTAGAATCATAAGGAGCAAACACTGCAGAAGACTAATATTTGTTCATAGAGTTGTATTAGTTTCAGATTTCATACATAGCTGTTTTATTTATTCACAATGTAACTATCTGTAGGACAGCAATCAAGTGAGAAGTATTCCACTCATCTTCTTCACTACTCAACAGTTATTTTATTGTGTGAATCCAGTATTGAGGAATACTTAGGCAGATAAATAAAATATTAAGTTAATGTTGATTTTTATACAGATTTTGTGTAAAAGGAAATATAAAAGTTTTGGGCAATCAGTGCAACTTACATTATTAAAACTTTTTCGTTTTAGCATCAGTTAGCTTTTAATGTGAAATTGTAATAATAAATTTTATTTTACTATATGTATTTTTAAAATGTACTGTTGTATTAGTTTTTATAGTAATTTGTAATATATTGAAGCATATTTGTAATTCATATTGATATCTTTGAAAATTATTGTACATAAATTGTATTTTTGACGATGCCATGAGTCTGGCTGAGTCCTACGGCAGATAAATAAAGAAGCAAAGAAACAAAGTAATTTGTATTAATTTGTATATAAATACAGTACACAATGAAGAAAAGCAAACATGTTCTCTATGGTTTGTCATTTGCTCAGTTTTACACATTACTTGTAACCTAAATATGATTGCATCGGAAGGGAGGAGGAGGAAGCAGGGAATTGGTAAGTATGTTTAGTAAGGTAAGTAATTTTGTAAATTAATTGTTTTTCCTCGCCACCCACATTAAGGACAAGTTTTGGATAGGTAGAATCATACAAAAGTTCAGTCCCATAGTTGGGATCTCAACCATGAATCTTCTAGTATTCCTCCAGTTGCTATAGTAATTGGCTTACCATGGCAACATGCCAGCATGGCATAAAGTTCTCCAAGTGACTAGCTTTCTTTTCAGTAAATCTCAGTTTTTCTGATATATACATGAATCAACTATCTTAATGGCAATTTGTTATATTGTGACTTTGTGGGTTCGTGAAATTAAAACTCCAATTGCACAAACTCAAAATGTTCTTTATTTCCACCGACTTACAGTTGAACACTTGCCAATTACACAGAATTAAGTAATGCACAAAATTACGTTTCACCAGTTCGTCCGTTACAGTTCCACTGCACGCTCACAGTTACGCACACTCTTCCGATGCACGTACACAGTCTTCTCGTCCGTACACTAGCACGGCGCTGCTTCGCTGCTCGCCAAGAACTGACTCAATTCACTCACTGCAGCCCTTTTTATAGGAATATCGCCGTTTCCTCGAAGTCTCTCGTTTCAGTGAATCACCGCGAAGGTTCCAGACGGCAGGGGAAGGGGGAAGAGGTGGCCAGCGACAAGTGACACTTCCCTAATCATCCCCTCAGTTAGTGACTGAGATAAATGAGTGGGTGTGGCCCGGCTGCCTCTGGTTCCTTCTCAGCTGTCGTTGGTCGGGCTTTCCGATAATTGGGTGACACTGCTCCCTCCTCAAAGCTGGTCTTCCCAAACAGCACCATCATAGCGGGCTAGACGATCCAGGTGTACCACCAACATCTTTCTTCGGGGCACATTCTGGATGCGGCAGACCACGTCGTTAATCCTCTTCACCACACGGTACGGTCCTTGCCATGGCTGCTGGAGCTTCGGGCAGCATCCCTTGGTTCGAGTAGGACGGTACAACCAGACCAGGTTACCTTTCTGGAACCCTTGGCTGTTGGCTTGCTTGTCATACCTAGTTTTCATGCGGTCGCTCGCCTTCTGGATTTTCTGGCGAGCCATCTCGTGTATGTCGTGGAGATGGTTCACCAAGTTCTCCACGTACTCGGTCACTGGCTATTTTGCTTCCGGAGGGCTTCCAAAAGCCAGGTCACAAGGGAGGCGTAACTCTCGGCCGAACATTAAGCTGGCTGGCGTCATCCCAGTTGTGTCGTGTGTAGACGAGCGGTAAGCCAACAAGAACAGTGGCACCTTGACGTCCCAGTCTCGCTGATGGCTGGCCACGACCTTCCTCAGGTGTTCGTCTAAGGTCTTGATGTATCTTTCGACCATGCCATCCGACTGGGGATGTAGAGGCGTCGTGCGGGTCTTGTTCACCCCAAGCCTTTGTAGTGCCTCCTTCATTAGGTTGGACTCAAAGTTGGTACCCTGGTCACTGTGTAGCTCCAACGGCACCCCAAATCGACAGATCACTTGCTCCACGAGGCAGTCTGTGATTGTCTTTGCCTCTTGGTTTGGGATAGCATAAACCTCCGGCCACTTGGTGAAGTAGTTCATGAACACCATTAGGTACTTGTTGCCTCGGTCGGAAACTGGGAACGGTCCAGCAATATCAACGGCGATCCGTTCGAATGGCGCTCCTACGTTGTACTGCCGCATGCGACCCCGGCTCCTAGTCTGGGGGCCGCGACTTGCCGCGCACACGTGACACTGACGGCACCATCTCAGCGTCTGCTCGGAGTCTCCGCCAGTAGTAGCGCTGCCGTAGTTTGTCAATCGTTCGGTTCGCTCCCAGGTGTCCTCCTGAAGTACCGGCGTGCACTTCTTCCAAGACTTCCGGGACCTTACTCCGGGGAAGTACCAACTGATCTCTCTGCGTCTTCCCAACAGGTGATTCCCATACCCAGAACAGCACGCCCTCTCTGGTCTTCAACGAGTCCCATTGGGCCCAGTACGACTTGTAGGTGGCGCTCCTCGGTGCGATATCCTCCCAGGTTAATCTCGTCCCTGCCTCCACTTCCCTTAAGAGGGGCCACAAGTATGCGTCTGCCAGCTGCTCTCTCCTCAGGCCTGCGCTATCCCAGCCTTCCGCAGGCACTGCCGTGACCACTCGGACTGCTGCGGCACGCTCCTTCTCTTCCACTCTTGTGCACTGGCCGCCCTCTTCTGGACAGTCTTCGGGACATGGCGTCAGCGTTACCGTGGCTCTTTCCTCCACGAAGTTCCGATGTGAAGTCGTACTCCTGCAGCCTGTGAACCCAACGTGCTGTCTGGCCCTCCAGGTTCCTAAAGCTCAATAGCCAGGTTAGGGCGGAATGGTCAGTCCTCAGGTGGAATGGCTGACCGTACAGGTACTTGTGGAAGTGCTCCAATGTCTTTACTACCGCCAGTAACTCGGGTGACGCAGTAGTTCTTCTCTGCCTTAGATACCGTCTTGCTGTAGTAGGCTATCACGCGCTCATGGCCGTCCTGGATCTGTGATAGGACGCCTCCAATGCAATGGTCGCTGGCGTCGGTGTCCACAATAAAGGCGCCACCTGGTTGTGGAAATCCCAAAATTGTAGCAATGCACAGGGTGTTCTTCAGGTGCTGAAAAGCGTCTTCGGCGTCCTCCGTCCACAAATAAGGCCGGTGTTCCTCTGTCAGGCGGGTGAGGGGTTTGGCGATGTTAGAGAGCCCCTTTATGAAGCGGCGGTAATAACTGCACAGCCTCAGGAAACTGCGCAACTCTTTCTTATCCTTTGGGCGCGCCAATCTCTCACAGCCTGTGTCTTCTCCGGGTCTGTGGCCAGTCCGGTTGTTGAGACTATGTGGCCTAAGTAGTTCACCTCCTTGCGGAAGAGGTGGCACTTCTTCGCGTTCAGCTTCAAGTTGGTCGCCTGCAGTCTCTGTAGCACCGTACTCAGATTCTAAAGTCTTCTCGACGATGATGATATCGTCCAGGTATAGCAGGCAGGCGTCGTAAGTCAGCCCTCTTATCACTGACTTGATGAGGCGCTGGGAGGTAGCTGGTGCGTTGCAGAGGCCAAAGGGCATAACCGTGAACTGCCAGGGCCCTTGGCCTGTCGAGAACGAGGTCTTCTCCTTGTCTCTTGGATCTAGAGCCACCTGCCAGTAGCCCGACTTCAGGTCTAGAGTCGAGAACCACTGTGCACCAGCTAGCGTGTCCAGGGTGTCGTCAATCCGGGGTAAGGGAAAACAGTCCTTCCGGGTGACAGCGTTCAACGTTCTGTAGTCTGCGCAGAAGCGCAGCTCGCCGTTCTTGTTCATCACCAGACTACAGGGGAACACCAAGGGCTGTCAGACTCTTCAATCACTCCCCTGTATCTCATGTCCTCCAGCATGTCTCGTACCGCCCCTTGCTTCGCCAACGGAATACATCTAGGTGGTTGCCGAATAGGCCGGGCATCCCCGGTGTTGAAGCGGTGAAGCACTTTGTCGGTGCGGCCGTAGTCACTATAACCTTGGCTGAAGACGCGCTGGTATCGTCTTAGCAATTGTCGAACTTTCTCCAGCTGCTCTGCGGTCAGGTGGTCGGCCGCCCTCTCCAGTAGGCCTTCTAGCCGGGGCCCCAGGTGTTGCGTCGGCACCGGCTCCTGTGTCTTGTTGATTGCTGTTACGCTCACCACGACCTCGCACGTTCCCAAATCCGTCACGGCCTGGACGTCGTGATCGGTGTCCGTTAGATTTAGCAGTCTCACTGGCACCTCCTGTCGACACGGCAGCAATGCCCTGGCTACAAATAGGCCGTGTACAGTCGTCTTCTGGCCTAGCATCATGTTCCTGGTTCTCTGGCCTTCCCGTCGCACCGTCACCACCACCTCGCTCCTCGCGGCGACAACTGCGTCTTCCTGCAAATTCCAAGGTGCTCTTCTGGTTGACGGAGTATATCCTCTTTTTCATTGAGCCGCAGGACCTTCCTGCCAACGTCGACCGACGCCTCGTGGCTCCTGAGGGCATCCAGTCCCAGATTGAACTCCTCAGCCACCTTCGCGACGAAGACCCACAGACGTACGGTGCTCCGTCCCAAGGTCAGCTTCAGCAGGGCCTCCTTCTCCACAGGCAAGGTGTCACCCGATGCCGTGACAAGCTGGTATGGTCCGCTCTGCTTCCTTGTCGGCAAACCCTTCGCCACGTCAGTTCAGATGATGGTTACGGCCGCCCCGGTGTCCACCAACATGCGGTACGGCTTTCCTCTTACCCAGCCGTCCGCGATGAGGCTGTCATCCTTCCGCCGGCTGACGGCGCGCAGTGTCATTCGAGAAGATGATGTGGACGGCGCCGACTTGCTCCTCGCCACGCCGGGCCTTACTCGTTTTTCCGGCTGACCTTCCTGGTGTTGGCAGTCTCTCTCTAGGTGTCTCGGCTGTCCACACCCACAACACAGGCCACTAGGTGTTCGCCGGCGTCCCTCGGCTGGTCTTGTGTCTCCGGTGTAGCGGACACTCCTCTTTCTCGACGTCGGGATAGCTGTTACCTTGGCTGCCTCCATCCTTAATGCTGCCGTTAGTGCCTCGTGGATTGTTGTACAATCGCCGAGCATTAGGCGCTGACGAATCTCCATGTCCCTTACCCCGTCAACGAATGTGTAGGCAGCTTCCCGGGATACGAACTCTGGTGGGAGGTGACTAGGGCCTTGCTTGCCAGTTGTTCAACTGCCAGGGCGAACTCCTGCAGCGTCTCCCCCGGCTGCTGTGACCTTGCCTTTAGCTGGCTGCGGTACGCTGCGTCTAAGCGGTGGTTTCCGAAACGATTCTTCAGGGCCTCCCAGATGTCCTTGGGCACCGCCGTTGTCTGCACCGCGTTTAGGACTTCCGCGGCCCGTCCCTGGAAGCTAGCTATTAACTGTGTGGCCTCCTCCTCTGGCGACCATTTGTTGTGCTTGGCCACTGCTTCGAATTGGCGGCGGAAGGCCTCAAACGATGATGCGCCGTCATATTTCGGAGGTTTGACACGCGCCGATGCTGTGTCGCGTCCCGGTGCGTCGGCCTTCAAATCCTTCAACCTCCTGCCGACGACGTCCTCCACCATGGCTTTCAGGGACTTGACGCTGCTGTCGGCCTTCCCTGCCAGGTCGTTAACGCGGCTCGCCAGGTCCTCGACGCGCTCGTCCACTTGGCCCATCCGTTTGCCCAGCTCCGTCACGTCATCCGTCACGCCGGCGAACTGTTCTTCAAATTTGGCGGCGAGAGCCTCGTTCGCCACCTTCATTTCCCTGGTCACTTCGGCCATCTTTGCGGTCATTGTTGTGGCCAAGTTGTTGTTTGCCGTTTCCGTCTTCGCTGTTAATTCGGCCTTCATTTCTTCCATCTTCTCGGTGATGTTGTCGTTGGCCGTCTTCATTTGTTTCAGTTCCAGCTGCTTGGTTGTTATTTGTAGTCCCCAGCTTCACGGCCAGGCTGTTATTTGCCGCTTCCGACTTCGCTGTTAATTCGTTCATCTTCCCCAAAAGCTTTTCCAATTCCGATTCCATGGCCGTTATCGCACTTCCTGACGCCAGTTGTGACTTTGTGGGTTCGTGAAATTAAAAGTCCAATTGCACAAACTCGAAATGTTCTTTATTTTCACCGACTTACAGTTGAACACTTGCCAATTACACAGAGTTACGTAATGCACACAATTACGTTTCACCGTTTCGTCCGTTACAGTTCCACTGCACGCTCACAGTTACGCACACTCTGCCGATGCACGTACACAGTCTTCTCGTCCGTACACTAGCACGGCGCGGCTTCGATGCTCGCCAAGAACTGACTGAACTCACTCATTGCAGCCCTTTTTATAGGAATATCACTATTATCTAGAAGTCTCTCGTTTCAGTGAATCACCGCGAAAGTTCCAGACGGCAGGGGAAGGGGTAAGAGGCGGCCAGCGACAAGTGACACTTCCCTAATCATCCCCTCAGTTAGTGAGTGAGATAAATGAGTGGGTGTAGCCCGGATGCCTCTGGTCCCTTCTCAGCTGTCGTTGGTCGGGCTTTCTGATAATTGGGTGACTATATTGTAAGTTCTTGAAGCTCTTTGGATTTATAGTTTTACCACTGTTAGGTCAATATAATTTTAACTGTATTAGATTTCATTATTTCTTCATAAAGCCTGTTAAAACATCCAAATTAGGAGTATAAGGGATAGTACCGCATCTCTTACAGCGTCTCTTATTCAAATCTCATGCTCTTCGTTCCACGATGCAATGTTGATGATGCTGTGGGGGCTGAGTTACTGTTGTATAATTGTTGAATCAAAATTGGAGGAAATGTCAATTATATATTTACTGCTGACTTTTATGGCAGTAGAAACGTCACTGCTCTGACAAATGAAGGAAATGCTGGTTATATCCTAATGATTTGACCTGTAGACGAACGACAGGTGTGCTGCCTTCACAGTGAGTAGTAAGAAGGAATGATTCAAGTGCATATTTAAACTAAAGTCTTTAAAATTAAAATATATATCAAATTAATGTTTAAAATAAAAAATATTGAATATTTAATACATAAAATGGTATAAAACTTGAATTATAAAGATAATGTCCTTAAAGATCATTATATATAGACAAAGAATTGAGAGATAATGAGAATAATTCCAAAGTATTTAATACAAATATTGCATTGTTCATATTTACTACAGAAGTTACTTATTCATATTCATTTATTGCATCCGTAAATCATACAACTCATGTTGTGGAATTGTCAAATTACTAACTACACAAAAAATAGTAACAAAAAACAAGAATTACAATCAGTTGTTAAGCATAATAACCAAATTAATAATTAAAATTTACGTTCCTTTTATTCCTACCCTTTGTCATTTAAATACTCTTCTACTGAGTAGTAACACTTTTGTAACAAATACTTCTTTGATGTGTTTTTAAACTTTGTGAAGGACTCAATGTTTTTTATTTCAGTTGGCAGTTTATTGTAGATATGAATTCCGTTGAATTTTAAACTGTGCTCATACATTTTCTTTTTATGATAGGTGACATATAAGTTTGAACTATTTCTCGTGTTATGGTCATGAATGTCATTACTTTTTTGAAATTTATCTAAGTTCCTTTTAACCTGTACTATTATTTTTAAAAGGTAAATGCTTGGTAATGACAATATGCCTAATTTTTTTAACCATCTCTTACAACTATCTGTTCTCTTTAAATTCATCATAATTCTAATTACCCTTTTTTGGATTCTAAATACTTTGATAATGCTACTACTATTTCCCCATACTGTTATACCATAAGAAATTAATGATTGAAAATTTGCAAAATAGGCTATTCTTAATGTATTCAAATTTACACTGTGCTTCAAAATTGATATTTGGAAACAAATGCTACTTTATTTCTTCATTAGACTTTCAATATGTATATTCCAATTTAGACTGTCGTCCATCCAAACTCCTAAAAATTTTGTCTTTCCTGTATATTTAATTTCATTTTCATCCATTATAATTTCAGGTAAATTAACTGCCTTATTGATTTTAATATGAAAACCCAATGCCTGACTCTTATCCTTATTTACAACTAATTTGTTACTTTGAAACCAAGTTGATACTTCTTTAAAATTGTTTATTACATTTTCTTTGAGTTTGTCATCATTTTGACCTGATATCAAGAGGCTCGTATCATCTGCAAATAAGAAGCATTTTAAAGAAGTTTGTGAATAAAGTGCCAAATCATTAATGTACAAAATAAATATCAGTGGCCCTAAAACTGAACCCTGCGGAACTCCACAGTTTATGCTAGCAGATTTTGATTTTATAACTTTTATTTCCTTTGTAGTTTTATCAACAAACTCTTTTTCTATTATTTGCCTTCGCTCTCTCAATTAGGAGGCAAGCTAGTTATTTGCAGTTCCCCTAATTCCGTAATGAAATAATTTCTTTAATAGTATTCCATGATCAACTAAATCGAAAGCTTTAGACAGGTCGAGGAATATTCCAATACATTTTTCTGAATTGTCAAGCTTTTGGTGCACTTCGTCTATAAACTGTATCAGTGTAGTATTAATGGACTTTCCTTTTTTAAAGCCATGCTGCCGATCAGAAATTACATTAAATTTTGAAATAAAGTTGCACAATCTAATAAAAACCACTCTTTCTAATATTTTGGAAAAGATTGATAGCAGTGAGATGGGTCTAAAATTTTGAACCTCAAATTTTGATCCCTTTTTATACATTGGCTTTATTTTTGCCATCTTAAAGCAGTCTGGGACCCTACCTTCACTCAATGATAAATGTATTAAGTGCACTAATGGTTTTTCTATGTGGGCAGAGCATTGTTTTGCCAAAAATTTTGAAAAACCATCCAAGTTGGTAGAGCTTTTATTTTTCATGCTTTTTATTATTGTGTGAAGTTCATCTTCTGTTGTGGGTGCAAGAAGCATAGTCGGATATGTTTTATTACTTATTATTTTACCTTCCATTACTTTTGACACCCCTACAATCAATTTTGGTACCCCAGCGTAATACTGACTAAAAACCTCTGCAACCATCCGAGGATCATCTATAATTTCGCCTTCTTTCTGGAGTTTGTAATCATCTCGCGTGGCTTTTACTTTGCTTTCCTGTTTTATAATTTTCCAGGCAGCCTTAGATTTATTTACTGAATTTGCTAATTGTTTATCATTGTACAGTTTCTTTGCTTTTCTAGTAACCTTATTATATATTCTTTTATAACTCATTAAGTACTGTGTAAACGTTTCTGATATTTTATTTTCCTTTGAGATTTTATTTAGAAATCTTAACTTTTTACTAGATATCAGAATACCTTTGGTCATCCAATTTTGCTGCTTATGCTCATACGTTTTAAATTTTTTCCAAGGACACGCAATACTTACATGAAACTTAAGAATACTGACAAATTCTAGAAAGGCTGCATCTACATTTACTTTAGGATAAACATTTTCCCATTCCTCTCTAGATAGCAAATAATAATAATCAATATTCTTCTTCCCTAAGCATTGCTTATAGTGATATGTGTCACACTGTCTGTTTGTTTTGTTTTTATATATAACAAATATTTGACTATAGTGATCTGATAATACAGTGTCAATAATTTCAAAATTATATGGAGTAGCACGTTTATTAATGATCAACTGGTCCATTGCTGATTTAGATGTATTTGTTACCCTAGTGGGCAAGTTCACTACAGCTTGCATGCCATAAGTGAATATTAAATTATACAAATTTACTCTTTCAGGTTTACTACTCAGATAGTCAACATTAATATCCCCTATTATTACTACATTAGTTTGTCTTTTGCACTAATTCTCTAGTAAAGTGTCTAAACTTTCTGAAAATTGTTGAACTGGGATTCCGATATATATGTACAAATTATTACAGTTTTATGTTCAACCAGCTCTATCATACTGATCTCAAAAAATTCTTCACATGCCAGATAATCAAATTTTCCAAGTTCGTTTACTTTGTTCCCATTTTTTATGAACATGCAAGAACCCCCATTATTGTTTTGTTTTCTAGAATAGGAGCTGACTAAGGTATGTCCTTCCAGTTTAAACATTTCAATTTCCTCCTGTTTGAGCCAATGCTCTGTTAAGGCTACAATGTGTATGTCCTTTAACATATCTTTTAAGAGAATTTCTAAATTATTTTTTTTTGTTTCTCGCACTTTGTATGTTTTGGTGAAATATTTAAATCCCTGCATTATAAGAGCTATCTGTTGTGGCACCATCTTTACTATGGTATTTGAAACTAAAATCATTTTGGCTTGGTTGAGCAGTTGAACATGGCGTATTAAATTTGTCAAAATTTGTTTCACCTCCTACATGCTTCTCGAGTTTTATTGCAACAAATCTACTATATTACATACCATTTTACTGAGAACAGATGTACCTTTCCTGTTAACATGCAGGCCGTCTCTATCTAGGCATGAATTATCACGAAATTTATTTGGGTTTACATTAATCTCCTTTTCTTTATCACACACCTCATGAATAGCACTGTTTACTCTGTCGATATATGAGTCACTAACACTCCTTCTACCATTTACAAACACCCTGGCTGTGCGAAACTGCATTCTTGTAGCACGTATCAGGTTTTTTGTGTCATTTTGTAGTAATTCTGGAATAACACTGCGGACAGAGTTTGTTCCCACATGCAACATTATTGCACTATAGTCCTCTTCATTTTCTTCCTTTGTAGCTTCGAATTTACCATTGAGGAGAAGGTTTGTTAACTGGTCCGTTGTTATCCCTCTTCTAACTTCTGTTCTAGTTCTTGATTCCTTTAGGTTTTTGATGATGGAGTCTCTTATTACTAGAAGCTTGTTACCCATGTATTTTTTGTTATAATGCTCTCATTTCCATGGTATTTATGTCTCCTGGGAGCATGTGCTACCTTGGCATTTACCTCCACCTGCTTCATTTCTCTGTGTACTAGGTCTTTGCTATAAGTATTTAAGAATAATAGTATTTAATTTTGTGTGTATTAACCAAAACAGAGTGATATATTATTGGAAAGTGGTTTATTGCCTTTCAAAATATTGTCTTTTATGGTGAATATACTTTTGTATGTGTTTGAAGCATTTTTTCAATTCATTTATTGCAGTTTTCATGAAACATCTACAAAATGTTGCTTTTTAAGACACCAACGAAAGTAAAAAAATGTGTATGGAATTTATTGTTGATGTCTCTGAGGAAAAGGAAGTCATTGGTGGTGAAATGAGAATGTTAATGAGGATGACTGTATAAGTGTGTTTTTTCAACCTAAATGTGTTTTATGATGAGATATGTGTTTGTGTGAGACATGGATGTATTTAAGGTGGGTGTTTGGGGGGGTGCAGACTCCCCAAATAGTTTATTCAAGATTCTCATTTTAAGGTCTCTATTCACTGTCAGGTAAACATGAAGCTATTTAAGAGATAAAGGAAAAGCTAGTGCACAGCTGCTGTAGGAGTCGTTAAAATACACAATTAATGTCAATTACAATAATGTACTTCGAAGTTAAGCAATTTTGATATATTATCGTTTGTTGGTCAGAGTTCCCAGATACTTAAAGGTATGTAACCTTTAACTTTTAAGTTCCTATTCCCCTTTTCCTTTCAAGGAGAACTAATTCTTCAAATGTATCAATTAGTGGTTCGGATTTTAAATTTCTGATTACTGCTTAAAACAGTTTATCCTAGGGAGGTGCAAAAACTGAAAATGTGCAATGTGGAAGGCTTTTCTGGAGACTTTATTGAGAGACACAAGCCAAAAACAAACTTTTGAAAGAAGAATTTATAGATATTTGGATGGAGAAAGTGATGTGAGTATGATTTATTGAATTTTTTTTTTATTTTTATGAACATGATGAAAATCATGTCTGTGATTAATTGTTTGAAAAAGCAAATAATTCAATGGAGATTTTTGGACTCTCCTGGAAAGTGACTTCCAAATATGTGAGTGGTGTTAGTGTATTATTGATATGGGAGTGTGTTCTTGTTATATATTAGTAGTTGTTATATATTAGTAGTTGTTATATATTAGTTGTTGTTATATATTAGTAGTTGTTATATATTAGTAGTTGTTATATATTAGTTGTTGTTATATATTAGTAGTTGTTATATATTAGTAGTTGTTATATATTAGTTGTTGTTATATATTAGTTGTTGTTATATATTAGTAGTTGTTATATATTAGTAGTTGTTATATATTAGTAGTTGTTATATATTAGTAGTTGTTATATATTAGTAGTTGTTATATATTAGTTGTTGTTATATATTAGTAGTTGTTATATATTAGTTGTTATATATTAGTTGTTGTTATATATTAGTTGTTGTTATATATTAGTAGTTGTTATATATTAGTAGTTGTTATATATTAGTAGTTGTTATATATTAGTAGTTGTTATATATTAGTAGTTGTTATATATTAGTAGTTGTTATATATTAGTAGTTGTTATATATTAGTTGTTGTTATATATTAGTAGTTGTTATATATTAGTTGTTGTTATATATTAGTTGTATTGTTATATATTAGTAGTTGTTATATATTAGTTGTTGTTATATATTAGTAGTTGTTATATATTAGTTGTTGTTATATATTAGTAGTTGTTATATATTAGTTGTTGTTATATATTAGTTGTTGTTATATATTAGTTGTTGTTATATATTAGTTGTTGTTATATATTAGTAGTTGTTATATATTAGTAGTTGTTATATATTAGTTGTATTGTTATATATTAGTTGTTGTTATATATTAGTTGTATTGTTATATATTAGTAGTTGTTATATATTAGTTGTTGTTATATATTAGTTGTTGTTATATATTAGTTGTTGTTATATATTAGTTGTTGTTATATATTAGTTATTGTTATATATTAGTTGTTGTTATATATTAGTAGTTGTTATATATTAGTAGTTGTTATATATTAGTTGTTGTTATATATTAGTTGTTGTTATATATTAGTTGTTGTTATATATTAGTTGTTGTTATATATTAGTTGTTGTTATATATTAGTTGTTGTTATATATTAGTTGTTGTTATATATTAGTTGTTGTTATATATTAGTTGTTGTTATATATTAGTTGTTGTTATATATTAGTTGTTGTTATATATTAGTAGTTGTTATATATTAGTAGTTGTTATATATTAGTTGTTGTTATATATTAGTAGTTGTTATATATTAGTAGTTGTTATATATTAGTAGTTGTTATATATTAGTTGTTGTTATATATTAGTTGTTGTTATATATTAGTAGTTGTTATATATTAGTTGTTGTTATATATTAGTTGTATTGTTATATATTAGTTGTATTGTTATATATTAGTAGTTGTTATATATTAGTAGTTGTTATATATTAGTTGTTGTTATATATTAGTAGTTGTTATATATTAGTAGTTGTTATATATTAGTAGTTGTTATATATTAGTTGTTGTTATATATTAGTTGTTGTTATATATTAGTAGTTGTTATATATTAGTTGTTGTTATATATTAGTTGTATTGTTATATATTAGTTGTTGTTATATATTAGTTGTTGTTATATATTAGTTGTTGTTATATATTAGTTGTTGTTATATATTAGTTGTTGTTATATATTAGTAGTTGTTATATATTAGTTGTTGTTATATATTAGTTGTTGTTATATATTAGTTGTTGTTATATATTAGTTGTTGTTATATATTAGTTGTTGTTATATATTAGTAGTTGTTATATATTAGTTGTTGTTATATATTAGTTGTTGTTATATATTAGTTGTTGTTATATATTAGTAGTTGTTATATATTAGTTGTTGTTATATATTAGTAGTTGTTATATATTAGTTGTTGTTATATATTAGTTGTTGTTATATATTAGTTGTTGTTATATATTAGTTGTTGTTATATATTAGTAGTTGTTATATATTAGTTGTTGTTATATATTAGTAGTTTGTTATATATTAGTAGTTGTTATATATTAGTTGTTGTTATATATTAGTAGTTGTTATATATTAGTTGTTGTTATATATTAGTTGTTGTTATATATTAGTTGTTGTTATATATTAGTAGTTGTTATATATTAGTTGTTGTTATATATTAGTTGTTGTTATATATTAGTTGTTGTTATATATTAGTAGTTGTTATATATTAGTTGTTGTTATATATTAGTTGTATTGTTATATATTAGTTGTTGTTATATATTAGTTGTTGTTATATATTAGTAGTTGTTATATATTAGTTGTTGTTATATATTAGTTGTTGTTATATATTAGTAGTTGTTATATATTAGTTGTTGTTATATATTAGTTGTTGTTATATATTAGTTGTTGTTATATATTAGTTGTTGTTATATATTAGTTGTTGTTATATATTAGTTGTTTGTTATATATTAGTAGTTGTTATATATTAGTGTTGTTATATATTAGTTGTTGTTATATATTAGTTGTTGTTATATATTAGTTGTTGTTATATATTTAGTAGTTGTTATATATTAGTTGTTGTTATATATTAGTTGTTTGTTATATATTAGTTGTTGTTATATATTAGTTGTTGTTATATATTAGTAGTTGTTATATATTAGTTGTTGTTATATATTAGTTGTTGTTATATATTAGTAGTTGTTATATATTAGTAGTTGTTATATATTAGTTGTTGTTATATATTAGTTGTTGTTATATATTAGTAGTTGTTATATATTAGTTGTTGTTATATATTAGTTGTTGTTATATATTAGTTGTTGTTATATATTAGTTGTTGTTATATATTAGTTGTTGTTATATATTAGTAGTTGTTATATATTAGTTGTTGTTATATATTAGTAGTTGTTATATATTAGTTGTTGTTATATATTAGTTGTTGTTATATATTAGTAGTTGTTATATATTAGTTGTTGTTATATATTAGTTGTTTGTTATATATTAGTTGTTGTTATATATTAGTTGTTGTTATATATTAGTTGTTGTTATATATTAGTTGTTGTTATATATTAGTAGTTGTTATATATTAGTAGTTGTTATATATTAGTAGTTGTTATATATTAGTTGTTGTTATATATTAGTTGTTGTTATATATTAGTAGTTGTTATATATTAGTTGTTGTTATATATTAGTTGTTGTTATATATTAGTTGTTGTTATATATTAGTTGTTGTTATATATTAGTAGTTGTTATATATTAGTTGTTATATATTAGTTGTTGTTATATATTAGTTGTTGTTATATATTAGTTGTTGTTATATATTAGTTGTTGTTATATATTAGTAGTTGTTATATATTAGTTGTTGTTATATATTAGTTGTTGTTATATATTAGTAGTTGTTATATATTAGTTGTTGTTATATATTAGTTGTTGTTATATATTAGTTGTTGTTATATATTAGTTGTTGTTATATATTAGTTGTTGTTATATATTAGTTGTTGTTATATATTAGTTGTTGTTATATATTAGTTGTTGTTATATATTAGTTGTTGTTATATATTAGTTGTTGTTATATATTAGTTGTTGTTATATATTAGTTGTTGTTATATATTAGTTGTTGTTATATATTAGTTGTTGTTATATATTAGTAGTTGTTATATATTAGTTGTTGTTATATATTAGTTGTTGTTATATATTAGTAGTTGTTATATATTAGTTGTTGTTATATATTAGTTGTTGTTATATATTAGTTGTTGTTATATATTAGTTTTGTTATATTAGTTGTATTGTTATATATTAGTTGTTGTTATATATTAGTTGTTGTTATATATTAGTTGTTGTTATATATTAGTTGTTGTTATATATTAGTTGTTTGTTATATATTAGTAGTTGTTATATATTAGTTGTTGTTATATATTAGTTGTTGTTATATATTAGTTGTTGTTATATATTAGTTGTTGTTATATATTAGTTGTTATATATTAGTTGTTGTTATATATTAGTTGTTGTTATATATTAGTTGTTGTTATATATTAGTTGTTGTTATATATTAGTTGTTGTTATATATTAGTTGTTGTTATATATTAGTTGTTGTTATATATTAGTTGTTGTTATATATTAGTTGTTGTTATATATTAGTTGTTGTTATATATTAGTTGTTTGTTATATATTAGTTGTTGTTATATATTAGTTGTTGTTATATATTAGTTGTTGTTATATATTAGTTGTTGTTATATATTAGTTGTTGTTATATATTAGTTGTTGTTATATATTAGTAGTTGTTATATATTAGTTGTTGTTATATATTAGTTGTTGTTATATATTAGTTGTTGTTATATATTAGTTGTTGTTATATATTAGTTGTTGTTATATATTAGTTGTTGTTATATATTAGTTGTTGTTATATATTAGTTGTTGTTATATATTAGTAGTTGTTATATATTAGTTGTTGTTATATATTAGTTGTTGTTATATATTAGTT
Organism: Mantis religiosa; assembly: GCA_030765055.1. Classification (NCBI taxonomy): domain Eukaryota; kingdom Metazoa; phylum Arthropoda; class Insecta; order Mantodea; family Mantidae; genus Mantis; species Mantis religiosa. The sequence continues at coordinate 2,139,157 of CM060957.1, read as the reverse complement.
GTATTGTTATATATTAGTTGTTGTTATATATTAGTTGTTGTTATATATTAGTTGTTGTTATATATTAGTTGTTGTTATATATTAGTTGTTGTTATATATTAGTTGTTGTTATATATTAGTTGTTGTTATATATTAGTTGTTGTTATATATTAGTTGTTGTTATATATTAGTTGTTGTTATATATTAGTTGTTGTTATATATTAGTTGTATTGTTATATATTAGTTGTTTGTTATATATTAGTTGTTGTTATATATTAGTTGTATTGTTATATATTAGTTGTTGTTATATATTAGTAGTTGTTATATATTAGTTGTATTGTTATATATTAGTTGTTGTTATATATTAGTAGTTGTTATATATTAGTTGTTGTTATATATTAGTTGTTGTTATATATTAGTAGTTGTTATATATTAGTTGTTGTTATATATTAGTTGTTGTTATATATTAGTTGTATTGTTATATATTAGTTGTTGTTATATATTAGTTGTTGTTATATATTAGTAGTTGTTATATATTAGTTGTTGTTATATATTAGTTGTTGTTATATATTAGTTGTTGTTATATATTAGTTGTTGTTATATATTAGTTGTTGTTATATATTAGTAGTTGTTATATATTAGTTGTTGTTATATATTAGTTGTTGTTATATATTAGTTGTATTGTTATATATTAGTTGTATTGTTATATATTAGTTGTTTGTTATATATTAGTTGTTGTTATATATTAGTTGTTGTTATATATTAGTTGTTGTTATATATTAGTTGTATTGTTATATATTAGTAGTTGTTATATATTAGTAGTTGTTATATATTAGTAGTTGTTATATATTAGTTGTTGTTATATATTAGTTGTTGTTATATATTAGTTGTATTGTTATATATTAGTTGTTGTTATATATTAGTAGTTGTTATATATTAGTTGTTGTTATATATTAGTTGTTGTTATATATTAGTTGTATTGTTATATATTAGTAGTTGTTATATATTAGTTGTTGTTATATATTAGTTGTTGTTATATATTAGTTGTTGTTATATATTAGTTGTTGTTATATATTAGTTGTTGTTATATATTAGTTGTTGTTATATATTAGTTGTTGTTATATATTAGTTGTTGTTATATATTAGTTGTTGTTATATATTAGTTGTTTGTTATATATTAGTTGTTGTTATATATTAGTAGTTGTTATATATTAGTTGTTGTTATATATTAGTTGTTGTTATATATTAGTTGTTGTTATATATTAGTAGTTGTTATATATTAGTTGTTGTTATATATTAGTTGTTGTTATATATTAGTTGTATTGTTATATATTAGTAGTTGTTATATATTAGTTGTTGTTATATATTAGTTGTTGTTATATATTAGTTGTTGTTATATATTAGTAGTTGTTATATATTAGTTGTTGTTATATATTAGTTGTTGTTATATATTAGTAGTTGTTATATATTAGTTGTTGTTATATATTAGTTGTTGTTATATATTAGTTGTATTGTTATATATTAGTTGTTGTTATATATTAGTTGTATTGTTATATATTAGTTGTTGTTATATATTAGTTGTTGTTATATATTAGTTGTTGTTATATATTAGTTGTTGTTATATATTAGTAGTTGTTATATATTAGTTGTTGTTATATATTAGTTGTTGTTATATATTAGTAGTTGTTATATATTAGTAGTTGTTATATATTAGTTGTTGTTATATATTAGTTGTATTGTTATATATTAGTAGTTGTTATATATTAGTTGTTGTTATATATTAGTAGTTGTTATATATTAGTTGTATTGTTATATATTAGTTGTTGTTATATATTAGTTGTATTGTTATATATTAGTTGTTGTTATATATTAGTTGTTGTTATATATTAGTTGTTGTTATATATTAGTTGTTGTTATATATTAGTTGTTGTTATATATTAGTTGTTGTTATATATTAGTTGTTGTTATATATTAGTTGTTGTTATATATTAGTTGTTGTTATATATTAGTTGTTGTTATATATTAGTTGTTGTTATATATTAGTTGTATTGTTATATATTAGTAGTTGTTATATATTAGTAGTTGTTATATTAGTTGTTGTTATATATTAGTTGTTGTTATATATTAGTAGTTGTTATATATTAGTTGTTGTTATATATTAGTAGTTGTTATATATTAGTAGTTGTTATATATTAGTTGTATTGTTATATATTAGTAGTTGTTATATATTAGTTGTTGTTATATATTAGTTGTTGTTATATATTAGTTGTTGTTATATATTAGTAGTTGTTATATATTAGTTGTTGTTATATATTAGTTGTTGTTATATATTAGTAGTTGTTATATATTAGTTGTTGTTATATATTAGTTGTTGTTATATATTAGTTGTATTGTTATATATTAGTTGTTGTTATATATTAGTTGTATTGTTATATATTAGTAGTTGTTATATATTAGTTGTTGTTATATATTAGTTGTTGTTATATATTAGTTGTTGTTATATATTAGTAGTTGTTATATATTAGTTGTTGTTATATATTAGTTGTTGTTATATATTAGTAGTTGTTATATATTAGTAGTTGTTATATATTAGTTGTTGTTATATATTAGTTGTATTGTTATATATTAGTAGTTGTTATATATTAGTTGTTGTTATATATTAGTTGTTGTTATATATTAGTTGTTGTTATATATTAGTAGTTGTTATATATTAGTTGTTGTTATATATTAGTAGTTGTTATATATTAGTAGTTGTTATATATTAGTTGTTGTTATATATTAGTTGTATTGTTATATATTAGTAGTTGTTATATATTAGTTGTTGTTATATATTAGTTGTTGTTATATATTAGTTGTTGTTATATATTAGTAGTTGTTATATATTAGTTGTTGTTATATATTAGTTGTTGTTATATATTAGTAGTTGTTATATATTAGTTGTTGTTATATATTAGTTGTTGTTATATATTAGTTGTTGTTATATATTAGTTGTTGTTATATATTAGTTGTTGTTATATATTAGTAGTTGTTATATATTAGTTGTTGTTATATATTAGTTGTTGTTATATATTAGTTGTTGTTATATATTAGTTGTATTGTTATATATTAGTTGTTGTTATATATTAGTAGTTGTTATATATTAGTTGTTGTTATATATTAGTTGTTGTTATATATTAGTTGTATTGTTATATATTAGTAGTTGTTATATATTAGTTGTTGTTATATATTAGTTGTTGTTATATATTAGTAGTTGTTATATATTAGTAGTTGTTATATATTAGTTGTTGTTATATATTAGTTGTTGTTATATATTAGTTGTTGTTATATATTAGTTGTTGTTATATATTAGTTGTTGTTATATATTAGTTGTTGTTATATATTAGTTGTTTGTTATATATTAGTTGTTGTTATATATTAGTAGTTGTTATATATTAGTTGTTGTTATATATTAGTTGTTGTTATATATTAGTTGTTGTTATATATTAGTTGTTGTTATATATTAGTTGTTGTTATATATTAGTTGTTGTTATATATTAGTAGTTGTTATATATTAGTTGTTGTTATATATTAGTTGTTGTTATATATTAGTTGTTGTTATATATTAGTTGTTGTTATATATTAGTTGTTGTTATATATTAGTAGTTGTTATATATTAGTTGTATTGTTATATATTAGTTGTTGTTATATATTAGTTGTATTGTTATATATTAGTTGTTGTTATATATTAGTTGTTGTTATATATTAGTTGTTGTTATATATTAGTTGTTGTTATATATTAGTTGTTGTTATATATTAGTTGTTGTTATATATTAGTTGTTGTTATATATTAGTTGTTGTTATATATTAGTTGTTTGTTATATATTAGTTGTTGTTATATATTAGTTGTTGTTATATATTAGTAGTTGTTATATATTAGTTGTATTGTTATATATTAGTTGTTGTTATATATTAGTTGTTGTTATATATTAGTTGTTGTTATATATTAGTTGTTGTTATATATTAGTAGTTGTTATATATTAGTTGTTGTTATATATTAGTTGTTGTTATATATTAGTTGTTGTTATATATTAGTTGTTGTTATATATTAGTTGTTGTTATATATTAGTTGTTGTTATATATTAGTTGTTGTTATATATTAGTTGTTGTTATATATTAGTAGTTGTTATATATTAGTTGTTGTTATATATTAGTTGTTGTTATATATTAGTTGTTGTTATATATTAGTTGTTTGTTATATATTAGTTGTTGTTATATATTAGTTGTTGTTATATATTAGTTGTTGTTATATATTAGTTGTTGTTATATATTAGTTGTTGTTATATATTAGTTGTTGTTATATATTAGTTGTTGTTATATATTAGTTGTTGTTATATATTAGTTGTTGTTATATATTAGTTGTTGTTATATATTAGTTGTTGTTATATATTAGTAGTTGTTATATATTAGTTGTTGTTATATATTAGTTGTTGTTATATATTAGTTGTTGTTATATATTAGTTGTTGTTATATATTAGTTGTTGTTATATATTAGTTGTTGTTATATATTAGTTGTTGTTATATATTAGTTGTTGTTATATATTAGTTGTTGTTATATATTAGTTGTTGTTATATATTAGTTGTTGTTATATATTAGTTGTTGTTATATATTAGTTGTTGTTATATATTAGTTGTTGTTATATATTAGTTGTTGTTATATATTAGTTGTTGTTATATATTAGTTGTTGTTATATATTAGTTGTATTGTTATATATTAGTTGTTGTTATATATTAGTTGTTGTTATATATTAGTTGTTGTTATATATTAGTTGTTGTTATATATTAGTTGTTGTTATATATTAGTTGTTGTTATATATTAGTTGTTGTTATATATTAGTTGTTGTTATATATTAGTTGTTGTTATATATTAGTTGTTGTTATATATTAGTTGTTGTTATATATTAGTTGTATTGTTATATATTAGTAGTTGTTATATATTAGTTGTTGTTATATATTAGTTGTTGTTATATATTAGTTGTTGTTATATATTAGTTGTATTGTTATATATTAGTTGTTGTTATATATTAGTTGTTGTTATATATTAGTTGTTGTTATATATTAGTAGTTGTTATATATTAGTAGTTGTTATATATTAGTTGTTGTTATATATTAGTTGTTGTTATATATTAGTTGTTGTTATATATTAGTAGTTGTTATATATTAGTTGTATTGTTATATATTAGTTGTTGTTATATATTAGTTGTATTGTTATATATTAGTTGTTGTTATATATTAGTTGTTGTTATATATTAGTTGTTGTTATATATTAGTTGTTGTTATATATTAGTTGTTGTTATATATTAGTTGTTGTTATATATTAGTTGTTGTTATATATTAGTAGTTGTTATATATTAGTTGTTGTTATATATTAGTTGTTGTTATATATTAGTTGTTGTTATATATTAGTTGTTTGTTATATATTAGTTGTTGTTATATATTAGTTGTTGTTATATATTAGTAGTTGTTATATATTAGTTGTATTGTTATATATTAGTTGTTGTTATATATTAGTTGTATTGTTATATATTAGTTGTTGTTATATATTAGTTGTTGTTATATATTAGTTGTTTGTTATATATTAGTTGTATTGTTATATATTAGTTGTTGTTATATATTAGTTGTTGTTATATATTAGTAGTTGTTATATATTAGTTGTTGTTATATATTAGTTGTTGTTATATATTAGTTGTTGTTATATATTAGTTGTTGTTATATATTAGTTGTTGTTATATATTAGTTGTTGTTATATATTAGTTGTTGTTATATATTAGTTGTTGTTATATATTAGTTGTTGTTATATATTAGTTGTAT